>OW964173.2:15000-1215000 GCA_943136025.2 Agrotis puta | reverse complement strand
CTATGGAATTGTCATTTTGATGTAACGTGGGCTTGTAACGCGAAGTTTTGAGTGCATCTATTGAATGAAATGTGTTAATCGAAGTGGAGTCTAACTGACTGCTAACAAGCCTCTGTTGTATGATTTTATCTTTGCTAATAAATTGTGTTGAAGTAATTTGAATTTCCTGCTTTTCACTTACACCTTTAGTTGTGGTGTTCGCTCACTTGTAAACTGTTTCCTGTAACATTGATAGGAGTGTCCTAGTTTTGTTTTTACAAGCAGTTACTGACTTTCTGATTTATCCCTCGCATTTTTTTATTTTATTATTATGCTACTTTTATTGTGAGTCACACATTTTAGTGTTAAAGGAATTTTATTGAAGAGGATAAAAGCTGAGGGTTAAAGAAGGGAAAAGAAATATCTAGATCTAAGATTAATATTATTATCTTACTCCTCTTATCCCTGATCATTCAAAAATAAGGGCAGTTCACTGACCCTGCGTGTTAACAATCCGGATATAATGTTTTTATATCATTATGTTTAGTGGATCATTAAAACTCTGTCAAAAGAGGCATTTTTATAACCTTTTTTACGACAAGAAATCTGATAGTATGTCTTTTTAAATGTTCCCAATGATTTTTATACGAGTACTTTTATTGCGTACGACGGTAGATTAATTTCATTGTTGTTAATTTTTTTTTTTATGATTGCTTTTTAAGTGTTTCTTTACGGACTGTTCGTATGTTTGGTTTTCTTTTTTTATGGAAATTGTGTGGTATACGGTTATGCACATGATTTCTATGCATAGAGCTCTGTGTTAAATGACTTTAGTATGAATTGTGACTATAATGAAAACTGCATGAAGCTACTAGTTTTTTTTTTACTTTAGCTCCTACATAAATCTATGAAAAATCTTAATACATAATTTTCATAGGTGTTCCGATAGTTATCAAAGAAAAAAAAAAGACGCATAAAACTTGTCACTTATTTATTTTAATCAATAAGTTAAAATGTGAAACTGTCTTCTCCATAGAGATCTACTCCTTGGAATGGGCATCTACAGTACTTTCACAGTTATTACGTCTTGTGACTGGGACTGTAGCACCATAATTTTGTAGTATTTAATCATTGCCTGTAAATGGTTTACTTGAAATAAATGATTTGATTTGTCAAAATCATTGTCACCCTATTAAATGAACGAGTACCAATACTTAAGTGTAAACAAGTCAGTAATTAAAATATTTTTTGTTAAGAATAAAATATATTGCCTATATAATTTTGTAGAAACCGTTGGAATAAAACATGAAATATGCAGGTTTTTAATGATTTTGATTTTGGTATGGGCGGAAAATGTTTTAATTTAAGAAACTAGTGTAAAACCATTTACTTATATAGTCTTACAAAAATCGCAATGCCACCAGATCTAGTATTTTTTTTTTTTTTATCGTGGTAAAATCATCAAATGAGTCCTCCCACCCAGGGCAGGGCGGGAGGGACTGTCAGACTTGTACTGACTAAAATCCACGGTGTCCTTCACTAGCCCTTTACGTACCGGGGTCACGGTAATCCCTTGGTCCCGCGACCCCGGCAGGCTTTGGCCCACTACAGGCCCCGTCTCTATGCTGACACTCTTTGAGGCGCGCGTGGAACACAACGCGCCGTCGACCCGGGCATGGTCCATGGTCGGACAGCGAGTCGCCCATTACTCGCCGCCCGCATGCCCGCGCCTACGGTGGCCGGAGATCGTCTCGCGACGTCCGACGCCGTGGGCGCCTACCACTGCGGCTGGGGTGGAGGGAGGACGCTGTCCTCTCCCTCAGGCGGCCCGCCTCCTCCTTCACGAGCATGACTGCTTCGCAGAAGGAGGCGACCGCTTCCCACTCCGTCTCGCCCCGCAGCATGGCCTCGACCAATGCCGGGCGCGAGAGGTCTCCGCCTATCGCCGTCGTGAGGACACGGCGGTGCTCTGCCCAAGCGGGGCAGTCCTGCACCGTATGCTCCACCGTGTCCTCCGGACGATCCTCGCAGTGGTGACACCCAGGCGTTTCTTCCCTCCCTATCAGACACAGGAACCTCCCGAAACTTCCGTGTCCGGTGACCAGATCTAGTATTAGGAAATAAATTGACAGATCCGTGTTTTGTCTTATAGAATTTTATTTTGATTTCTGGCTGATGGAAAATATATTTTGACCTTATCTTATATTTATTTCGGTAACACTCATTTTTTCAAGGTATCAGGTACGAACACTATACAAGTGTTCAAGATGACTCTACGAACGAAGGTAATCCGTAAACGAAATTGTACAGTTAGTAGTTCTATATTTTTGTTTGTAGAAAATTCGCAAGATATCCGCCAACCCATACTGTGCTCGTGTGGTGGATAACAGTCCACTACATCTTACGAGATCCTGTGTTAAAAAAGTATGGTGCGACGTGCTTTTTTTTTAAAAAAAATAATCATACAAACATTTAAAAATAAGAATAATACTAATTGAAATAACAAATAAGAAGAAAAATGACTGTCGATGCGTCCAATTACTTAGCACCTTCCAATCTAAATATAAAATGACCAAAAACAAAAATTAAATAAAATCAATCACCACCATCTAATCCTACTCCTCTAAAAGTTACAAAAACTCAAAATATATCAACGAGTGTTAATTAAAACGGAAGCAAGCGCACTCAATCACGTCACGATTCAAAGATGGTCCACGTTTCATCTTCAAAATGATACATTTTTATAAAAAAAAATGTCGTATGAACTAAAAGCAAGGCCGGAAGGCGAGGCGTTGTATATCAATCAAGAGATGAATGAGACGGACCACTTTATATGTCACGAGACGGACACGATACGAGTTCTGTGGTGTTGATTTAATTTGATGGATTTTGGTTTGGGTTATATTTGGGAAGGAATGTTTAGGAGGCGTTTAGAAAATACACAGTGAAAAGGCCAACGAAATAGAACTTTCTCTATGCCTTTATTACGATGGTTTTGTCTAAAATTTCAAATTTTTGGAATTCTATTTAAAAAGATAGAGTAAAAAGAAAATTTCGCTAAATTAATATGATTAACCAATCCATCCATGCTGAAAGGCTCATGCAACTTTTAGTATGGACCTTGGCATCATTTTTTTTTCTTTACGCCAGTGATTAAATTTTGCCCACAATTAGACTACTACCTAAGAAGTCCATAGAAAAAAAAAAAGTTTCTAAACCGTAACCAACCAGAGATATGGCGGTTTTAATTTTGTTCTAATCAGGAGTGATTTACTTCCGATTAGAACAAAATAAAATCCGTTATATCTCTGGTTGGTTACGGTTTAGATTTTTTTTTTAATATTTTTTACGAAGTTCTTAAGTTGCAGTCTACTAATGACCAACATTTAATTACGGGCGAAAAAAAATTGATACCAATAAGTTGCATGCCCTTTTGTGACACGTTACCTCTTTCCTCCTTAATTAGACACAGAAACAATTAGCCAATTACCTATTTGATTCCAACAAGACACAACTTTACAAACTCCATGTTTATTAAGGTCACTAAAATTCAATTTTCAATTGACAATTTGGCAAATAGATCATCATCAGATAACCACAAACTCAACAGTAAAGGCCTCTATTCTACAATGATACATTCAAAATCGTGACTTATAAACGCGATTTCTGTTCATGTACCACCTTCATTAAATATTTGCGTCTTTGCGACTTCCATACGACGTTATTGTATGTAAATCTAAATATAGTTTGATCGGTCAAGCGGCTTTGTAAACGTCAGAAAGATTGAGTCGAACAGTTAAAAATATGATTTAAGGACTAAACGCTATGTTATCTGAAGTTACAGGAGCTTTTTGTTTGGTGTAAGTTATAAACTGACAGCGTTTTTTATGAAGCTACAAAATCCATTGCTGTTTTCCTTTAACTGCCCCGCCGCTTTGTGTAACAAAAATGTACGATGATCAATAGCTCCTAGGTTAGTTTCCCTGGTGTCGAAAATAGTTTTCCTTTTATTGTACTAGATTTGTACTAAGCTAACGGCAATGGGGTCGCCCTCCATTTCATGACAATTAACTCTGTCGCTTCAGTGAAATATATTTGATGTGAATGGATTTTTCTTGATTTTTTTAATTCAATATTCTTTGAATGTTAGTGAACAAGATATTTTTTCTTAACTTATTTTAATTCTTAAAGTTCGCCTTATTTAGGAATTCGTTAACCCTTTAATCGCTACCTCTCATGTCTTACATTTTTTTTACATTTCAAAAGAGATTCAAAGTTTTACTGCTTATGCATATTTAATTAATTGCATCTTGCAATCTTTATTGACATTATTTATTGTGAAAACCGACATCAAAGAGTTTTATTACATATTTATGACTTTAACAGATAAAATACAATTAGAATGGCGCCAAAATTATTACTAAATCTAGACGCATAATTACTGAAATAAAACTGTAATTATTGTTTCATTTTCATATCATAGTTTAACGAGCTTTTAAGTGGAACTTAGGTTGTAAAACTGTTGTCGACTAAAAGCTCTGTGCTTATATTTGAAAAGCATTATTTTATTTCTATCTACATCATGGAGTTTTTATATGTCGATTGTAATATTATTATGAAAACTCAGTATTCTTAAAATTATAATTCAATCATCGATAATCATTTTGAGATTGCAGGGGCCTACAGAACTAAGGTAACTGCTTCAAATTAATCATTATAAAATCAGCTCTATAGGGGGTATTTTCCATAAACCATAACAGCCTCCATCTTAACATAACTTAGGTTCTCATAATTAGTTCGGTTTTAAAGTGCTTATGACTTAGCAGGCAATTAAAAAGTTAGTTTAAAGGATTAAATTTTCTAATAGTCCAGAATAAGGACTCATCTATTTCACTAAACCTTTTTAATAAAGTAGTAACCAAAACATTACAACCACTATCCAGCTCCTTAAAACTATAACACTGCTAAAAAGACCCGGAGTCCGTTGTCTAATTGATAATTAGTATTCAGGCGGGCGGGTGCAGGCCTACGTGTGGGCCCCCATGGCCCCCCAGCCCCCGCGGGCCCAGGGGACAGTGGGGGGTTGGTCAACGTTGCATCAGCACGTTCAAGACGTCTGCTATTGACGCAAGACGCCAGCCGCTGGGACCGCGACGTGATCACAGCCATGCGGCAGTCGGAGGGTTAAGTCCGATGATTCCTGTTCATTGAATTTAATTGGTACTTTGATTTGTTGACAGGTTTAGGTTTTTGATGTGACAGTTTGACAGCTGTCAAAGTATTATTGTTTACTTTAAATTTTAAGGATTTACGAAGATATAAGTCGTATGATTTTCAGAAGAGTGTACCTAAATGATTGTGATAACAGTAATTAAAAGATTGACATCAGCCGATAGCTGAAAAACATTTGTAAAGATATTGTAAATCACCCTAAAACAAAAACTTATTCGTGATCGAATTACATTTATGAGCTGTCACCAATAAAAACACCTCTTACAATCAGAGGCCAACCAATCCACATGTAAAAAAAAAAACAAAAAACACTCAGAGAACTATACTACTCCAGCAACAAGATCGTCAATCCGACATTACCATAATTCATTATAAATTATTCATCCCAATAAACTGACCTATCCCAGCACGCCCCGAGACGCAGGCCAATCGCCGGCGACTACACGGCGACTTTTTCAAGATTACCATATCTACATTCGAGAATCGCGAGTGAAATGGACGGGGCAGTACAGACTACAGCAAATTGGCTATCTAGCCCATGGATCGCGTATGAATCGCTGCGACCGAAGAATCGGAATATTTAGGCGATCGTGCGCGACGTTCGGTAGCAAGTCTGCGTCGGCCCTTATTTAGATGCTTTGATGTTTCAGTGCGTCTGTCTTTTTGTTTGCGTTGAATATATTTTGGTAAGGTTTATGTTGTTTGTTTTTTTAATTGAAAGCGAGAGTATTGGGTTCTCGTGAGCTTTATGGTCAAGCAAATTTATTAACTGGGCTTTAAATGATTGATTTTGAATATAAGGTACAATTACAAAAGGTAATTCCCAAAATTAATGAAACTATCAACTCAATCTATGAATCCATTGGACTTTGGCGACTCTCTCTTCTTCTCGCGAAAATTAGATTACCGAAAGCAACAAGCCAGGACAATTAATAATTGATAGAAACAGTATATTTTATTTTGATGAACATACATTGAAAATTCCCTCTAATCACCCATCCAATACCACATATACCAACCATCTTAATTAACAAAGTAGCAACCCAAGACTATTCCAAACAATCGCACCTCATTACAGACCTCCGATCTCTAATCCAAAGAACACGGTACGTGCCAATTTCGAAGCTAGCTGCACCCGCAAGCACCCACAAGTCGGAATTTTTCAACACACTAATGAATCAGTCGAGTTAATGCAACATCGCAGAGACCGTGTACATATTTAAATCAGGTACATGGTTCTTGATTATAGCAGTCGGAGTCAAGTTTTATCTGGATTGTGTAAAGTTTCACAACGGTTATTGCTCGGAGACAATATAAAGGAAATGCTAGTGAAGTAAGGGGTGCAGTTTTTATTCTATTTTTAATTTAATTTTCAAATCTTTGAAGGTATATAGGTATGCGACAGGTTTTGCGTTAATCGGTTAATCGAGTTTAGGTGTAGATAAAATTCCATTGATCGAAAAAAAACGGAAAATTTGTAATACCCCCATTTATTTATGACATGTTTCTAATAAAATGAAAATTTTCAAGTCTAAAACGAGAAATTTGTATAAAATACTCATTAAAATCAGTTCGAATAGAAAACTCCAGATAAAACTAACTGTCGTATCACTTTTAAAAGCTAAACAAAGAACAACACTGTAACGCAAAGATTAAATCTTCAGAACCAACTAGATTCTTTGCGGACATTTATTTTTAATAAGTAATTACATCTAAAGTCCTCAAGAAAAACCCACCTCCATCCCACCTGGCCACATTAGAAGTCGAGACTTCCAGAGTCCCTTCCTTCGACTTCATTTGCAGTCCACTCCACGTTAAAATCAATTATGCTTGCGATTGTTTCGTTAGTGGAAGCAAATGTTTTTTGTGTCCACCCCTACCCCACCACCCCGTTTCACCCCCCCCTCATTGTTCCTCTTTGTATTCAGTGGACGGAATGTCTCTCCACTGTTTGGTTTTCTTTTGACGAACTTCGTTTCGAATGCATTTTCTTAATTCGTTTGTGATTTTGTGCAAAATTGGATCGTTCTGTCTGGGCACGGTACCGTGTTTTGTTACAGAGGATCTTTTTTTGTCAATGAATGAGCTGAAATGTGCTTTTATTTTTAAGTGAATTAGAGATGTTTACGTCATTAAGGTGAAGAAGGAAATTAAGCAGTTTGTTTTTTTTAATGCATTGGTATTCGTGAGAAAATATAATAATATTTTCATGGCAGTATGTTTTTTTGTCATTACATCACACTGTTTTCTTATTTTAAAGTTAAAATTGCTTTGAATTCCTTTCAATAAAAAGTAAAGAACAACGTTAATGTATTTTTTAAAACAATTGAAGTAAGCAAATGTGAAATAAACATTAAACTCAATAACAATTTATCCAGTTTCAAACTGCGCGACAGTCTAAGTTATAATCTGCAACATAACTTCAAATTAAGATTAAATGCAATACTCTTCATTTGATAAGCCCGCCGTGCCTGTATCAGCATGTCTCTTAATTGACTAACCCTTTACATCGGCCAACGAAATCACATTTCAATATTTTCAAAAGTCAATTTATGCTAAACAAAAGTAATGTACACCAATATAGTAAATCACGAGTTGAAGTCGTTAGCAAGTTTGTTCAAAATTCTTTAAGTAAAATTAAATTTAAAAAACTAAACAATTAGCATTTTATTTATTGCAATTACTGTTCAAACTAATTTATACACTACACTAAAACACTTAAACCGTATGAATAAAACCTATTTAGTTAACTTAGCGTTAATTACGTTTTTTTTTTTTATTTGCGTACTTTTTTAAAGGTCGAGATACACTGTTGTCGCTCGCCAATATCCAATATCTGTGTACATTAATTATGCAAACGATCTACTCTGGAGAGGTTAAATGGCGTTTTTTTTGTCTGGTTTTAATGCGACGCGACAGTGGTACGTGATGGTAGAAGATGGGTGATGTAGGATCTTGTTATTGGTATTATTTCGAAGTTATCGTGCTGAGTGTTAATTTAATCGAACAAATTGAATGAAAGAGTGAATGTAGAATACTAAAGTTTGATTGGAAACTTGGTTTTCAAATGCTTTTCCTACATAGTTATTATGGCAAAGTTTTTCAGTGTTGCACAAACGTCTCATATCGCTAAATACTCGTAAAATCAGCCGATTTTTCTCCGAAGACTCTTTTTTCAATAAGAAAACCTTTTACATTTTAAAGGGTTAAACACTGTCAGTGTTTTGAATCCGTGTTGTTCATCTTAAACAAAAAAACTATGAATATTTTCCAGTGTCGTTACAAAGACTACACAATAAAGTGGACTGTACACTCCACAGCGTCACGTACCGTATCGACGGGGCGCTCTAATTAAAAATCGTAAACATCGACGCGCCGTCGATAGCAGTAATGTGTACAGACCCTAATTACTTGGACCGTTTGAATTAAAAACACCAATGTTTTGCTTGTTAAGAGTTTTGTTAGTGATTTCCGTTATTTTACCATTTTAGTTAGGAGACAGTGTGTTTCTAACCAATTGTTTTTTTTCGTAATTTTTAGAGTTTTCAATTACTGTTAAAATTATTTTTAAGATATAATTTTCATTGTAATTCACGTTTCGAATTGATAAAATTTTCTTTTCACAGACTGTTGTCGTTGTATTTTTTTGCGTTAAGAAAAGGCACGCAGTTTTTTTTATATTGACTAAATAAAGAAACTTAATGAAATACAAATTAGGGTATTTTATATTAGTATTGTGTCATTCAATAATACTAGGCAATATAATCGATTATTATAATTAATAATAATTTTATTAGGCATCTTAACTCCGTTAAAATTAATACTATTTTGATTAATAGGTTATTAATCTTAATTAATATTTGTAATGATTCATGATAGCTATTATGGCGTAAGTAAAAATGTTGCAACATAATTATTCAAAAACGATATTATTTTTGTTCTTTGTTATAAACATTTAAGATCACCTGTCCACTTTTATAAAATGCATACTATTCATTTAGTAGTAAACTATTGTTTAGATCCTAAGTATATTTATTTAAAATTACAAATTTATTTTCACCAAATAGCAGTTCCATAAAACGTCCTCATAAAAAACAGAAAACACTTACTAACATTAGTAGTACTCTCTCCAAAATTCGCTAACGTACCTGAAAAAAAAACAAAAGCGAATTAAATATGGCCGGCGTTAATTACACAAACAGACAGACCTCGCCAATTACGCGTACCCATAAAACGACGACATTAGATCCACTTTAGTACGCAACTGTACCAAAGGGACGTTTCCCTAATCCATTTACGATATAACGGATATAAATCAAACTTAATATTAGCTACATGTGTTGATAAAGCCCGCAACACACACACACACACACAAATACACATGCACACACCCACGAATCCAAGATGGCGCTTGACTTGAGGGAGAGTGTGAGATTATCTTTTTAATGTGTGGCCCGGATTAAAATGACGAATGCTTATTGTTCTATTTTTTCGCGTCCTTTTCCGCAGTGGGTTTTTTAGGGTTAAAACATTTTTGTGTTTTTTTTTTCATGTAAGTATATCATGGTGCACATTTCTAACGAGATGAGTGGAAGATCAAGAAAAAAAAATAACAACCAGACACCAGTATTACCAAGAGCTATTGTTTATTCACTGGTTTTTTTAAATATAAGCTGTCCCGCACTAGGAATTTATCCTACATCGTGGTTACATTTACAAACATAGAAACTCACAAACACAAACACCCAGACCCGGAACAACTACTTGCAGAACAAACAAATATTTGTTCCTAGCAGAGATCGAACCCGCGACGCTTCGCAGCAAAGCAGATCTCAACTTCACGATCACTACTTTGAAGCGTGACTTTTGGACTATAGTACTCAGCAGTTTTTTTATCGGCCCATATCTAACACGTTGATCAAAGATCATTGACTTAATAAATATATTTTGATGTATTACTTACGTCAATTAATAAATAAATGTCATTTTTTGGCAATTATTCATGTTGTTGTTGATAACCAGCAACTTAGCAACAAACAGCTATGTAATCGGATTAGATGACTTGGATTTTAATTCCGGGAGTGATTCAAAATTTTATGAAAACAGACGGATACTTGATAGATATCATTGTTTTGTATCTACACGTATAGGTAATCTTGAATTGATAAAGGATACACAAATACGTGGTCACTCAATTTGGCGGTAATTCCATGTAAAATATAATTTACTTGCTTATAGTTAGACTGAAAGTTGACCCCAACATGGATGGGATAATCAATTTGGGATAGTTAATTTAAAAAAAATCAGTTCATAGTTTCCAATATATTATCAGAACATGACCAATACACGATTGCAGACAAAGGGTTACGATTTGAACATAAATAATAATGATGGTGAAATATCGGACAGATGGTTGCATCTTATCTTCCTGATAATTATCTTAACAATGTAATCAGTTAATCGTCCATATAACAAACTAAAAACTTAAAAATTATAAGTATACGGTTGCTTTAAAAGATATCACTGATCTATTTTATCAAAAAAAATACATTAAAAAAACCCACATCATAATCATTGCCAAAAGCTCTTACTCAACGGAACATAACCCTCTCGCTGCGATTACAAGACACAACATACCAACACACACACACACACACAAACTACAGATGAAGCGCAAATGTGTGCAAGGTGGCATGAAAATGGAATTAAGGGGGGAAAATGCAAAGGAATCAACCGGGCGAGAGCGCGGGGGGCGAAAATGTCCCAGACCGGACACTTTGAACGAATTATGACGGTCATTATTAGAACGTGGACAGAATTAAATTGCCTCCCCCCTCCCCCTCCTCGCCCAGTCGGCCCCTTACCTTCCGGCTAAGTATGCCCGCATAATGATACCTGTCCAATACTAGCAACACTTATCTAAGCCGGCGAGTGGATCTCTATCGTTCTGGATCCGATATTTGTTTTTCTTTTTTTTTCTTAGGGATCGTTTTGTGTGAGTGCGTCGGATGAAGTGTCAATAGAGGTAAGTGAAGTGTTTTGAAGAGATTGAAAGATGGCTGCGTGTGGAATGCAAGGAGTTTTGGGGTTGGTAGTATTTTCTTTGTTTAAAATTTTTTTGGTTACCAGTAGGTTTTTGATAATTAAGCCATTTCATATTGAAATGTAACGCTAAAGTTGTCATTTATTACATAAACATTTTTTAGAATGGATAATTACAAACTAATACTACAAAAATTAATAAAAGTCTGATTATGAATTCAAATAACGCTTCCAGGAAGTCTAATATTTTACTAAGGCTCACACATAATCTGTTCCAAAAAAATATTTGGTTCTTCAAGTCAACTATACAAACACGCCTAACAAAAGGATTAGACAACCTTGTAACTCCAAGCTTAAAGCAATCAAATAAAAGAAATCCTTTACAGTTTACAATCAGCGGGCACATCACACGATAAGGCTTACAAGTCCGTACAACTAAAGTAAATTTACAGAAACAAAAGCAAACATTAGGGCAGATTAGTGGACGTTACGCGAAGGCAACGATGCAAAGTTAATGCTTGTATCAATAGTTCTGGAGTCGCAATCAGTAGATTTGCAGTAATCTCGGCAAACGCACCGAGCGATAAAGAGTACGATGGGCGGTGGGACAAGGCATGAACGAAACGACCAGAGGACTGGACTGAAGGACAAAAGTTGGGATCGCATGGTTGAAAACAAATAAAATTGCGTTTATTTGTGTCCACAAATGACTTAAATGGTGGAATAAAAAAGAATAAATTGTGGGAGATCTGAAGTCAAACGAAAGTTGAATTATAAGGTAGGTATAGTCATGGGTTTTTCACATAATTACCTATCATGCTTACATAAATGTAAAAAATTAATAAATCAATGAAAATATTCAACATAATTTGTGATACATTATTTAAAAAAAAAATACGTGGGGCACTCAGGGACTGCCGCGGTAAAGTTATTGAATAGCATTTCTTATCAACTTATGCAATTATAATTATTTATTTATTTTATTTATAAAAAAAAACCGTCTACCGCGAATATTTAACGAGAATATCATCCCATCTTTGCTCTATAGGAAGTTACTCTACTAATTAGGCTATGTTCAGCCACGTCAATCAAGTGAAACGTCAAGAAAGAAAATTATTCATTCACGTTGACATGACATATGATGACAGTGACAGTGTTAGGTTTATTTTCGTTACGGAACTTCTTGATTCGGTCGCCGCGCTCAAAGCCCCGCGATATGAACTATGCAATAGCTTAAAATATCTATCATATTCAGGTCTTTGAATCTGAACAGACAAGTCAGATTGAAAAATATAAAACCTTACGTAATAACGCTTCAAACAACCCTAAAACTGAAAAAAGCTACGAATAAAATCTCTCTCTCTAAAAAATGCATAAATCAATTTCCATTTTGATCTCCCAACCCAATCTTTTCCAGATCGTATCGTAAAAATAAAGTGTAACTAATCAAATCAGATTGCAAACGCCTCTCGGAATCGCGGGCGCTTATGCCTTACCCTTGTCCATTATCATGCAATATTGATAGAAGCCACGTATAAAGCAGGCGGACTAAGGCGGCGGGCACTCTCTCGTCCCACGTGCCCACTTTATCTACAAGATATTGTAAATATTAGGTACAATTGTACCCGCAAACAAAGCCCGGATTACTTGTATAGTTCATCTGATTGTTGATATTTGCTTTTTTATTGGGTCGTTCAGACGCTATCAGTGTTTGAGGAGTGTAATCCGAGCTGTACTGATACGGTACGTGAGGTTATGATTGGAGGATAATAAGGCGATCTTGAGGTGGACAAATTGTAGATTGTCCAATAACGACTTAAATTGCGAAGATGAAGTTGTCAAATACGAACAATAAAAGTAGAGCTCGATCATTTTAAAGTGATGTGAGTATTTTATATCGATAAAGTTGATGCCCATCAACTTTTACTCCTACCCATACCAGTAAAAATCTACCAAAAAATATGACTCAAACACATCAAAAGTGTAATTCGCCCAAATAAAATACCAATAACAATAACAGGTCCTGAAAAACAAAACGCCGACATTTTGATAATAACGTAGAACACACACGTAATGCCTAAACACACACAAACACCCATTAACACACACTCTATTACAGGCATAACATATTTAGGGATGGGAAAGTGAAATTTGCAAGAATATATCGATGGAATGTAAACAGGGGGTGCTGGGGGGCAAGTATATTGACGAGGTCGCAAACACATGGAGCGAAATCAGCAAAGAAAGATTATTAAAACAATGGTTTTGAACTAAATACAGGGACAGAGGGGTTATTACAATATTTGCTGGCATCTCGTTATTTTTAAGTATCAGTACGGCTCCCAAAGTTTAGGGAGGGGGACTAAAATATGGGTTGGGTAACGGAATTTATGATAAAGAGTTTTTGAATGAGGATATTTTGTTTGTAAATAGGATTGTGGATTTTTGCCTATGTTTCTTTTTGTTGTAATTTTGGCTTCGAATGGATGATGCTGAAATATTAGGTCGAGTTTTTTCGTAGTTATGAAAATTTGTGAAAAAGAATCTTGAATACGAAACGAATAAAGCAAAAGCTTTTGCTTTAATTATTTCGTATTCTTGAAGACTGATGAAATGCTTATATTTTTAACTATAACTTTCGAAAAAGCTTCAAATTAATGTACTTTACGTCTACCAAAATAAAATACACTTGAAAACAATGAGTATTCATCAATATTCAATAGAGAGATGAATAATAGTAATTGACCAAAACAATTATGCATAAAAAACAACAAGATGTAATCAAAGAAAAGAAGTTGCGTTCTAAACTTCACTCACACAGGCGTCACACACAACTCAACCCTTCTCCGGCTACAGTAAAAACGCGTAAACTTTGAGAGCCTGCGGAACGTCATAGCCCAGCGACATAGCGTTGTAAATTATAATGTTTTATGGTTTAATACTGCAGATAAGGCGCGGGAGGGTAAGGAGCCTATTATTAACCGTGTTAACTGGGGACGGGGGGTGGCCTCACCTCGCCGTTTGTACGCTAAGCGACTTTCGGTGGCGACTTTTTATATGCGAATGTAAAGTAAAAGTGGTTGGGACTTGAAGTGTTTTATAGTTTGCGGTGTTGCGAAAATGTTATGTTCTGTGAGTTATTGTCTAGAGAGGATTAAGTGTGCACTCAGTGATGAAGTTTCTCAATGACTTTTTGCACTTTAAGTCCTTTTCAGCATCGGTGAAAATTGTTATACTAGTCTCTCTTTAAAAAAAAAAACTACAATGAGCCGATAAGTAAATATGTATTAATGACAAAGGTTCCTAGATTATCATCAGTACTAACAAAAACCGACAATGTGTTCTGTTATAATGTGTTATTATTTCTTAAGCGGACTCAAAAAAAAAAAAACAAATAAATTCTTATTTAAAAGCAATATAAATATAAAACAGCCAGCCAGACCAATTCCAAAAAACGATATATTCTAAAGTCTCAACCACTAATGCTTTTAACACATTACCGGCACGCAGGGAGTCGCTCGCCCGGTCTGTACCCGCCCTTAGAATATGATTTTTAACGAGCCATCCCCAAGTATGTAATTGTGTCTGAATGCGTTTCGTAATGATTATTTATGTAGCGTGGAGAGGCGTCTGGATAAATTATTTTTTATTATTTCCATTGCATAGAGTGTAGTCCTACCCTTTGTGTTGGGGAATTAAAACTGCTGAACTGGGGTAATGTTTTGTCTTGTTGTGGGATGTTGATGCAAGTTTTGCACATGTCTTTTGTGTTCACACAACATGGAAATGATCTATGTCTTAATATGTTTATGTATAAAGACCAAACACCGTGTGAATATGTATATATATATTCTACAAGAAATCTGGAATAAAAAGCCTGACTTATAAATCTTTAAAAATTGAAAGCAATGTACAATTCTAAAAAAATATTTGATTGAAGTAATGACGACAAACGGTCACCTCATAACGCATGCAAAATACAAGGCTTCCACACTTAAACGACACGTTGTCACCGTAAGTCGATGGAAATTAAATATTTAGAGTGACAAGCAACTGGCAGGCTAGTTTTCAGCGCCTTTCACTTGACGTTTCAAATGAAAAGTCAAGACAAATGGTCGTTACATTTTTAATTCATAATTTGTCCCCGGCATGTGATGGCTGTTGGATTTAGCAGCTGTTTTGTTGAATTTAATGGTTCAAAGGCTCCATGATATGTGGATTTACGTTTATATAATTCAGCTGAATTCTTTGATCAAATTGCCTTCATTCCTTACTTTTATTAATTGATTGTACTTAAGATGACATTTCGACTTGAATTTTATTGTTAGACATTTTAATCACAACAATCGACTTTTAGATTACTAAAGATGTTTACAAAAAGTCTTGGTATTTTTTCAACCAACTAAATTCATAAACTCAGAATTCGGTTGCTTCGAATACCCAAAAAAACAACGCCAAAAGTAGACATACATTTCAACACGAAACATGAACAATCTCCTCACCCTAGACAACTTTACCTTATTGACGACCAAATAAATCGAAGCCAAACGACGTCCGACACATATTTTCGCACAAAAATCGTGTGCATTTTAAATCAACGAGTTACCGAGTTGCCGGGGCCTGGTATAATGAAATCGTAAATCGGCTCGGTTCCCGTGGATAATAGTGAAATATAAATTGGGCGGTCGCGGTTTGGCGCCCGTCGGTCCGTTGGCCGACATTTTTGCGGGCTCGCTTCAATCACGCGTTTTATACCGTCAGTGCACGTGTTGCCCGACTGTTGTCACAATACGCTAAGTCGCACGGTGTATGGCAGTGGATTTGGCGAGTAGTAACGTGTGGAGAAGGCCTTATAGAAACTGAGAATTTGTCACTAATCAAATGTAGCAGTAAATCTGCTGTAAGTGACACTTATTAAATTTAAGAGCAACAGCGTGTCTTGCGTGCATCTACAGCTAGGGCAACGTACCTAATAAAACTGTGTATACAGGTAAGTTAAGCTCCAAACAGTAATTAAGGCTAATAGAAGATTAAGTAATGCAGAGCACAAGATGGAAATGCCAAAGATTACCAGTTGCAACCCTTGAAGAAGAAATACTGCAGTCAATCTTCAACAGAACATAACAGCTCAATCCACTCGGAATTTTGTCCATACCCACACGTCACACACTTTAAACCGCAAAAATTAAAACCTATAAACTTCCACAAACACCGCACTAGATTTATAAACCCTACCAACGCTAACACACTTTCACGTGTCGATGGATCTGCGTAAAAGCCTAAAAAGAGAAAAAAAAGTCATCGGGTCCTACATGCATCTTTTTCGCCCGGCTGACAAATGGCTATGAAATGGCCAGGACGGCCCAGCTCGGGACACCGAATGTAAAATCATTCACAAATTGTGATGCCACGGTTAGTTCGGACGTTCGGCGGCGCAGGGTTAGCGCGAAGGGTAGTCGTGTTTTTGTTTTTAAGTGTTCTATTTTTTTTCGAGGTGGTGATAGTGGGTTAAGATTTTTTGGGCTTTTAGTGTGGTGTTAAATAAGGAATGACCACACTTCTAACTTGATAATGCAGTACAGTGGATTTTATTTTGACTGTTTGGACCTGGCGTCCAATTAGAGTATATGTAGGCATGTTTCATGTAATTTTAAGCTTCACAATATGGAGTTTTTATAAATATTATACCTGCAATTTATTTAAAAACTTTAAATTAAAAAAAAACTACATAAAATTTAAAAAATAAATAAATATCCGGACATTTGCAATCTCGTTAGCTCATATTCAACTTCAGCTGTTGTGTGTAATTCATTTTCGACTAATAAAATCGGCCAGTTACACACTACATTGACAGACAACAGGCTTCACATGCTTGTTTAAAACCTAGCACCCAACACGGTAACCCTATCACCGCCACTTTTTATCTGAACGCCATCAATAAAAAAGTCTGTACAAAAAAAAAACAGAAAAACAAAAGCCGTGACGTCACTAGGTAGGTTTTCGCACCGGCAAACGGCGAGCGTATAAATCAAGCGCTACGCAAGCGTGGAGTCGGCTCCGGCCGAATTGTGGCGTTTTATGGCCTTTTGATTTACACAACCACTATTCGCTACGTATTTTAATGTGCGCTCGATAGTCCGTGTTGCGAGCGACTGTACGTAAATAAAATTCAGAAATCGCTCAATAAAAATCGTCACATATCACCGTTATATTGCAAGTTTGTGGAAATATCTTCCGGGTTTTTATCGATCTTTGGCACAACACTAGTTATGTCAGTGGTGACATTATGGGCTGTACATTATGGGCTGACAGATTGTTGACATAATATAAAGCCATTACATATGACAGATTAACATTGCAGTCGCGAAACGCATGTTTTGTAAATTTCGTTTATGGTCGACATAAATTTGATCGTCGCCTGTTAATAAAATATAACAATAACACATGAGGCACATGTTCGGACAGCCGGCAGTAAATGCCACTAAATAGCTAGTAATCAAATTTATAAGTTACAAACGACGTACATACTGCATATTAAAATGTTATTTATTTGATTATACCCAGTTATTAATTTTATTTTTGTTTTATTGTTACTACGATGTGTCGATAGTTAGGTTACAAATCTTTTGGCACAGCATTATTTTCCTCATTATATTTTTAAGCTGGAAGTTCCCAGGAACATTGAATCAATGATGTAATATTTTAATTTATAGGAAATATTCAGTTTTTTTCTGTAAAATTAATCAAATGTGTTGTATATTTACCATCATTGCCCGAACTCTCTCCTCTCTATTTCACTCCGAATGACTTTGACGGACACGAGCGCATCATGGTTGATCAACTGGTGTCCCCGGCCCTCCGCTCATTCACTCATTCATTCATCCGTTCGTTCATTCACTGCGACGTCGGTTTCGAGTGATCACCGATCACCTTACGTCGGTTTTATTCGTTCGTAAGCGGAATTTTTAAAAAGAAATGACTAAACGAGTGAATGGCGGTTTGTTTTCGGCATTTTTGGTTGCAACTTGCAGTGTTAGTTATAAGCTGACCGTTTTTGGGTTAAAATCGTTTTTAACATTTTTTTGTGTTTTTCACAACTTAGGTTTTCGGTTGCAAATGATAATAATCGACAAATATTATCAACTTTTATACGATATTATCAACGATTATCCGCAATCAATAACATATGTTTGTTTTAGGTAATTTTCCCCAAACGATTTTTAATGATAAGAGAATTCATTATAGTTTTACCTACAATCACTTTTTGCGGAGTTTCCTTGAAATAGGCAGTTCGAAGTCCGTTTATTGTGTACAAGCTTCTACCCGCGACTTCGTTCGCGTCAAGTTTTGGACCCTGACACACAGTGGCGTCACAATCTATGGCCCAGCCGCGGTATTACTTTAATTTCGCTCTTACAGTCGTGAGCGTTCTTACAGTCGTGAGGGACAGGACAGCGTCCTCCCTCCACCCAAGCCGCAGTGGTAGACGCCCACGGCGTCGGACGTCGCCAGACGATCTCCGGCCACCGAAGGCGCGGGCATGCCAGCAGCGAGTAATGTGCGACTCGCTGTCCGACCATGGATCATGCCCGGGTCGACGACGCGTTGTGTTCCACGCGCACCTCAAAGAGTGTCAGCAGAGTGAGCCAAAGTCTGCCGGGGTCGCGGGACTGTACGAATTACCGTGACCCCGGAACGTAAAGGGCTATTGAAGGACACCGTGGATTTTAGTCAGTACAAGTCCGACAGTCCCTCCCGCTCTGCCCTGGGTGGGAGGACTTATTTGATGATTTAAGCACGATTAAAAAAAAGCGTTTTTTACTGTATCTTTTTTTGCTTGGCACCTAAGGTTCATAGCCTGATGTAGCAAAGTCATAACCTTCCTCAAGAATATCCACCTCCTAAGAACATTTTTTTTAGGATTCGGACTTCAGTTTATTACCTACATACGACATCAGTATAAAACAAAGTCACTTCCCGCTGTCTGTCTGTCTGTCCCTATGTATGTATGCTTAGATCTTTAAAACAACGCAATAGATTTTCATGCCGTTTTTTTAATAGATAGAGTGATTCAAGAGGAAGGTTTATATGTATACTAGCTCTTTGCCCGCGACTTCGTCCGCGTGGGTTACGTACTTTCCTAATTCCCCCTTTTCACCCCCTTAAAGGTTAAATTTCCAAAAACCCGTTCTTAGTGCTCCCCTACATTATAATAGGAAGCCGTGTGCAAAATTTCACATTCCTAGCCCCAGTAGTTTCGGCTGTACGTTGATATGTCAGTCAGTCAGTTCTCCTTTTATATATATAGATAGAGTGATTCAAGAGGAAGGTTTATATGTATATAACATGCATAATATAGTAGAGATTGTACCCGTGCGGAGCCGGGGTGGGTCGCTAGTAACAAATAAATTTTAATTTTAATTATATTATATTTATATTATTAATAAGTTTTCATGATATTATTTAGTACAGATGAGCGATGTGAAAACCCGGTAGATATGAGATATCCATCAAAATGTTGTTACTAGTGAGGTCCGGTGAGTAGCCGCGTGTGTCGGCGCGGTGTCGGCGCGGTGTCGGCGCGGTGTCGGCGCGGTGTCGGCGTGACGGCTGACAAACTGTCACCGATGTGTCGACGAATAACGCGTAGATGCTTAGCAGGTTAGATTAGAAAAAAAAATCTGTACGAATAATTATGTAGTTTTTTATCTTAACTTATTAAAAAAGAAATAGGATTATGCGCTTTGCAGAACAAAAATAAATCATACGTATTTAATATAAAGTCCGTACATTTTTTCCACCAACTAAGTTTAACCGTAGAGTTTAAAGCCTAAACTGTGTTTATTGTTAAAGTACCTGTTCTTTATAACTTTGAAAAATACAAGTTAACAACTAAACTAGTTCTGAGGTATCTTTTATTGTATGTAGATATATTATGTTCCCCGATGACGCCTGGATTAAAAAAAAAAACCAATAAAAAAAAGACAGAAATAATATTATGCCTGTACTCAGTAATAAGGATAAAATAAAAAACAAATAATAAGAAACAAAGTCACCGACTTTCGAAAGAAAAGTAATTTTACAGCTTTCTTTTTAGTTGTAAGTTTTTTCCGTTTTTTTGAAGTGAAAACTTCTTTAGCGGCTTTGTGCACTTTTTTTGGAATTCGTAAAAAATGTTAAACTCGCGTCAGGACACGTGACCTGATCGAAAATTCGTAAGACGGCGCAGGGCGCTTGCGCGTATGTTCGTGTGTGTTTATTACTATTCAAGTTTTCACTTCTGCCGGCACTCCCAGAGAGCAACACGTCGTTTTTTTTTTTAAGATAATATGATTTGGGCACTCATCTGACAATGGAAAGTTAGTGTAAATCTAGCAGCCATAGATACGACGTAGCTTGTTTTGAATCCATAGGATAGCAAAATCATTTGTCACCATACTTCATCTCACAAATGTACCCATGACAATACTACATACAGAAAGAAAACGTGAAGAGGAAACCAGACAGGATAACCTTAAAAATAATAAATTACTACTGAAAATAAGCTAACCGATACCAGCATCCACTTACATATCTCAGCTACCAATTCACCATTCGCACCCATAACACACACCCAATACAAACAGGACATAAAGCACCGTACACATCGGTGAGATTACCGCCGCACCGCGCCAAATAATCGCCGATCATAAAAAAAAACCGCCTTAACGGTCTGCGAACTTTCCTATAGCATTCGAGTCACGTCGAACCGAACTGATTGACGGGAGACGTCTGCGCCTTCTAGAAACACCCCCCAAACACCCCGTTACACCCCCACCTTAGGGTGGCCCCCGCACAACTTGACCTGTGATCGGAGCTAGAAACATGTGAAAAATGTCATTAATGCACTCCCGTGGTGCCTTATTGAGTGCTTTATGTAGTAGAGGGTTACCGTTATGCGTGGCATTTCGGTGTGAGCGGTAATCTTGCGTGTCATTATCGTGTGGTTATGGCTTTAGTTTTTAATTACTGTTTCCTTCTTCTTGTAATGTTTACGTTTTATAGTTCCCTGTAATCAAAAATATTTTCACTAGTTTTGAAAATAGAAGAAAACGTTCTGACTTAAGGATTAAAACGAATGTTATCCACTTAAAACTACGTAAAGGTTAATAACCAAACATTCAATAAAGGAGAGGCAGTGTATAGTGAAAATTTTGGTATTTTCCATGGAATTCCAATTCCATGGAATTCCATTTAAAATGGTATCCAAAGTGAGGTACTGATATTCTGTCCCTTGTAAGGTAAACTCTCTTTGGTTAGAATTAGGAGTGACCACTCAAAGATAATTAATTTGGAGCAGATTGGAACACGCGTGGACTATCCCAAGTTTGAATTGGTGCATTTTAGAATAAATTGTTGGAGGATCTTTATTTGAGATTGAAGGCGAATTCTACTGAAGCTGAACATTTACCTCCACAGACGTGTTTATTTTAAAGGACCAGATGTATAAATAATCCCATGAGGAAAAGGAGTCAGTTTATGTAATTATGTACGTAATTAAAATATTTCATTTCACATTGGCCCATGAAGGTCTAAAAACAGTTGCAGGCAATAACCACATCAAAACTATGTTGAAAGGCTGGTTTAATTATCTATTATTCAATGCAAATAATTATGTCACGGACTGGTAGACTTGAACGCTGTTTAGATTGCATCTTTCACACATCTTTATTTTGTTTCGCAGGAGATATTATAATTTTCTGACCTTCTTTCATAGCGTTTCATGCACTAAAACTGATTTCTAGTAAGCACTACTGGCGCGCGGTAGTGCAGCTCACTGTCCCAAAATCTCACTTCATCTATTCATCCGTCAGTCTCAAAATAAGCTCGGAAACAATTCCCAACATCGCATATCATGTCCGGGTATTGAGATTTACGACCAGCGATTAGTGGGGTCAAGGTCAAAGGCGAGAAACCTTAACCTGCTCCATTTTGTGTCAACAATCTGTGATGGACGAAATAAGGGTTGGATTGAAAAGTTAATGGATTTTGACACGATTAGTTAGTGGTGCTATTTGAATGAGCAAAGATTTTTTGGGTTTGTGTACGGCGAGTAATGGGGAGCTTGCCGATCGATCAAGGTCCATTCCGGTATTGTGTTTTACGCGACTCAAAGAGCTGTTAGCAAACTAATAGGGCACATATAGAGCCAAGTTTCCCGCCGAAGTGCGGGATTCTCTAAACAGACACTGACGAAGAAATTGGGTGTTTTTAATAAGTACGAGTTTGACAGTTCCTTTCGCTTCACCTAGGGCAGGATCATTCAGATGATTTTCAGTCTTTTTCCACTGAATACAGAGTATAAAGTCTTTTCAAAATCTCCCCAAGTTTCTTTGTGTCATGACTACCCAATTTCTTTTACAGGGTCTAGAAAAGTAGTATAATATTGGGAAGTTTTTTGGCAGCTTATGCTAATCCAGTATGCTTATAGCTTCTTAAAACCATCGATACTGAAATACTCTTTGAGTAGGAACCTTTTTTTTCGAGACTACACTTTTCATATGGCATTGTTTAAAATTACGTTTGAACAGGTAAATCATTTCATACAGGACGGCTTACAATTTGGAATGCGGTGAATTATTTGGAAACTAGTCGAAAATAAGAGAAGCAGTTGCTAGATTCTAGTGGAAAACTATGTGATATGTGCAAATTGATTACAATTTTGCACATCCGTTATATGTTTACCAGTTGTCTGTGTCAACTTCCTTGAATATTACGAAGGTAAAATGTTTGTCTTTGCCTCCGCCCAGATTAAGCCGGCAACACATCTAACTAAGAACATAAAAACTCCTCGGCTGTACCATCAATACACACGCAATAACGCGAAACTCGCAAACAATAGACATTAATAAGACGGGCCGGGCAAACGGGTCCGGACATAACGGCCGGCCGCGTCCTGGGATGCGCTTATTAAAACATTTTCACCCGGGCAATATCTGACGATAGCGCGACGTGTACAATATGTGCCGAGCAAACTCTGGCCGCATGTGACGACCTGTGGGAATCGCTGAGAAAACTTCATTAACTCCGCCGGACGCCCCCCGGACCCCCTCTCCGGGACCGAGAGTCCGGGAGTCCGGGAGATCGGGAGACCGGGACCACCCCACGGTGACGGACGCGACGAGCGGACTCCCCCGTCCGCTTATTACGTCGCGAACGTGCCGCAGAATCGAAGAAATGTGACGTAAATACGTGAAGCGTTTGAGAAAGAATCGGCCTGCTGATTGGCTGGGCTTTGTGTTCGGTTGACCGTTAATTTGATCTGTATCTGAGGGGCGCCCACTCATTTTTTTCTTGGGATTATTATTGATGCGATCGATTCGTTTTGATGGGATGCCGATACGACGGTTATTTCGGGTTGAGCTTGTCCGTAATATTATTGTCGCGTCTTTTTGTAATGTCGGTGACTTGTAATCAGATGATGATCCGCACGGTTTAGGTACTTATAAAACTAGCACTCTAACAGCGTGAAATGAAACAAAAAATGAGCTGTTACCGTCAAACTGCCAACAACTTATCACATTTTATGTAATGTTAACACGAGTGTTCAGTGCCAAGTATACACATCTACATTAAAAGTCTAACTACTCACAAAAATGCACTCAGCCGCATCATCCGGACACGTTCCGTTTCTCAGAAGACCACACGCGCGCGAACCGTTGACGTACGTACGATATAATTGCCAAGTTCGTTCCTTTCCACGCGAAGAGTGACAAAGTGTGAGCTTTTCCGTAATTACGTACTTTAAAAAAATGTGAAGTAAGCAGGAATATGTGTCAATCAACGTAGGTGATTGACATTGAGTTTGTCCACTTCGTCACTTTGCTTTGCTAAAAGACTAATCATTTAAAGTCTAGAGTTCAGTTTGTTTACAAATGTGATTCACTGATACCCGTCACAGAAATTAATCTGGGGGTACGAAGAAGCCATTACGGATGTTTAGATGTAAATGGGAGTCAGATTACAACGCCAGTAGCAAAGAGTTGTATTATTATATTATAAGAAAGGATTGAGACCAAGTTGTCTTTTACAATTTGAGTAACCAAAACTTGCTGTCAGAGTTTCAGATCAATCATCGAAGCAATTGTATGTCTTTCTCTAAATTGGAAGGAACTAGAGCACAACAAAGTTGTGACCGCTGAGACAGTAAGAGCTAGTTATCATAAAAGTGCTAAGAAAATTAAATATAACATTAAAATTAGAGACATCCTAAGTAGGAACTATTTCCCCGGGTCGACGGCGCGTTGTGTTCTACGCGCGCCTCAAGGAGTGTCAGTATAATGACGGGGCCTGTAGAGGGCCAAAGCCTGCCGGGGTCGCGGGACTCGCAAATTGCCATAACCCCGGTACGTCAAGGGCTACTGAAGGACACCGTGGATTTTAGTCAGTACGAGTCTGACAGTCCCTCCCGCCCTGTCCTGGGTGGACTCATTTGATGATTTTACCGCGAAAAAAAAAAAAAGTAGGGACTGTTTTGGTGACGATAGGTAATAGTTGCATTTACCGCACTGTTTGATACAATCTCTTAGCTCTGTTTTTTTTTGTAATGTTTCTTTTCTTATTTATTTTTTCCATTTATGTAATTGTATGCTCATCAAATCTTAGTTGAGATTTGCTAATTGCTAACATATTTGTGGAAGCTTATAATTAGCAATTGTCCACAAGCATAAAATATCATTCAACTTTGTTATTAGTCTGTAAGCTTTCTGTAGTATAAAGTAACTAAATAAATAAAAGTCTACGTACAAAACTAGTATCCAAAAAAAAATACAATTTCCCTCATAGTTGCTAGAAGAAAATATCAGAAATTCAGAATGATGGCCGATGAGTGACGGATGGACAGCTAAAATGATAATATTTGATGCCAAAGAAAATATATTTAGTCTCTCCTCTAATCAATCATTTACGTGTCATTTTTGATAAACGGCGTTTCAACAAGTCTTTGAAATATTGTATTTTTGGAAGTAATATTTAATTGTGAAAATAAGACTTTGACACTGGCCAGAGGGCCCAGACAGATTCATAATTATATTATTCTTTGCGAAATAAAAATGATGAAATGTCAAAAATATATTGGATTGACATCTTTAAATTATCGTCACAAACTGCGTAACCAGTACACTATGTGAATAACTCTATAGTCATTCAATAAAATTTAAGAAAAACGATAAGAACAGGTAATTCACGAAGATGAGGTATTTTATGAATTAGGTAATTAACATACACTTACCCAGTTAATTTAAAATGTTACAGTTGATTCCTTGTACTAAAATTTTAGAAACATAAACATTAATTTGACATCCTCAAACAAAAACAAAAATGGTCCTTTGATAAATATTTTTTGCATCTTATTTACTATGACTTAAAAATATTAAGCTTTTAATATCTCAGAAAACATCACTCAAAATAAAAACACGAACTAAGAGCCGAGACAGATTAACCCTTCAACGTCAGATGTCTTTTTACTTCGCGACAGATGGAGCCACCGTCTCGCTGTCAATCACACGTCAGCGGACGGATTTTTGTCCGTCGGTCCGTCAGTCCGTCCATCCGTCGAAACGCGTAACTCGACTCTGGGAATCCGCTTAATCTTTATTGACGTTACGACTTTCCTTTTCAACAGTATCCACGCGAATTTCAACCCTATTTGCTAAAGTGATAAGGATGAAAGATGTGCAGTTCGTAAAGTTGTAAATATATTTTGAACAGTGTTCATTAGTAGCTCGTTTTGCTTTTAAGTAGACAACGTCTGTTATTTTTTTTTATTGATTGATTTTTTTACAGCCAGTGTTTATGGACTAAAGAATATCTATGGTGTAAGTGTCTGTTTTGTTTGTATGCACTGTCTGCGTTCTTTGCAATATGAACGATCGAGAATCAAATTAACGTTGGTGGCTTCGTGTTGAGAATACATTTAGTATCAGTTGGTTGGTTATTATTTCGCTAGTACTGGTAGGTTTATTATTGTAACATAAAACACAGATACCTAATGACCCCAAAACCCAGCTTTCGCAGGTCTTCATGTAGTAAACCGAGTTTGATTGTCACAGGCAGTTTACAATAATGATAATTTGGCACGATTGTCTTCTATCAAAATCACTACTATGTGATCAATTCACAATTAAGCTCACTTTGTCATCGTACGACTATAACGGCGGTTTTAGGATATTGCTAATTTCGGCGCGTACAAGCTCGTATAAACGCGCCTTTTGATACCCGTCCAACTCTTATACCTTTGTTAAACAGCCCGGCGAAAGCGAAGCGTTTCCGAAGCGATACCGAACCAAAGCGAGACGTAAGCGAGACATCGATAGTTCTGTCACGCTATCGGATCGCTTTCGCGTTTCTATGTGACTGGATTCAAACAATTCCATACATTACAAATAGTAACGTCACGCTTCGCATTTGCCACGCCAGTCTGTTTGACAAAGGCTTGAACGATGCTTTTGTGCTTATAATACTTTAGTGGGAGTAAATATGAATCGTGGGAGCGCGTTATCGCACGCATGGATGGTTTGCACTAAACTCTAAACACACCAAAACAAGCGCGTAAGCGCTCGTACGGATTCTTTAAGAACATAGGAATGTAAGCACGTAAGCTGATCATTAATTTATAATCGCGTATGAAAACATTAGTCTGAAACTGCTCTTATTGTAAATCTCATAGTAGAAAATAAGAAAATCTTTCACTAAGTTCCAATCCCTGAGTAGTTCTTGTAGAGTTTTGTCGCCCCTAAGCAAAAATATGGACAATGTTGAAAATTATTATTCCCCAGTTGAAACATCAAATTATTATGTAAAACCATTTATCGAGATGTCAATCCAAATTCCAAGCAAAGACCTGTCAGTCTAAATAATATCAAAGTGCTAACAAAATCTAGGATATCATTATAATGCTAGGCCAAACGTCTGGCTAGTCTCTGCTTTAGACAAAGTCTAGAACTGTATTCCTAATTCAGAAATGTGACGTTTTGGACAAGTTCTTGACCAAGATAATTGAGAAGTCTGATTTTGTTTGACCATGACTTGTTGCTTTTGGAGGAGATATTTAGCTACATCTACTAATAACTCTGAAAATAATATGTAAGTAAAATAGACTTTTTCAACTAAAGGTTTGGTCAAATTAAAACACTCATATTGTGGACCAGGTACTGGTACAGGAAAAATTCCTCATCTAAATGAGCACTGGATTTTAGTCAGTACAAGTCTGACAGTCCCTCCCCCCCTGCCCTGGGTGGGAGGACTCATTTGATGATTTTACCACGATAAAAAAAAAAAACGACGGGTTGCACTCTGGGAGTGCCGGCAGAAGTGAAAACTTAATAAAATAGTAATTGTTGGAAATATCTTGTGAAAGATTTTAGTAAAACTCGCAAAAATGGTTGACTTTTTATTTCAATAATTTTCCAATGTGACGTACATCTTTTATAAACAATGTTACCTAGCAACGAATGTATCCAGCATACAAACTTCTTTAAAAGTAATAAAGTCACACGAACATTCACGCAAGCGCCCTGCGCCGTCCTACGCTTTTTCGGTCAGGGTCACGTGTCCTGACGCGAGTGTCCTGACGCAAGTTTAAGATTTTATACCCATTACAGAAAAGTGCTCAACGCCGCTAAAGAAGTTTTCACTTCATAAAATCTATTGTACCCGTTTGACGATACAAATTACCGATTATGTTTTACACAATTTGAGATCTTTTGCAGACATCACTGGTCACTGAATCTAGGCAGGCATTGATACATCAAACTGACGCATAGACGCATCATGCAGAATTTTCTAAAGGTGGTCAACCTACAAGGGCAGCTTCCTACTTTATGATACAACCGGTCATGTGAGCCTGGAAAGACCAGAAATCGATCTTTAACACCTCAAATAATGCCTGACTCTATTAAAACAACAGAAAGTCAACCACAACATTGACGACAGCTTCATCCAACAAGCTCAACTATCCATTTCCAAAAACCGAAATCTTCAAACACGCACCTGACGGCCATTTCGCTGGAAAGCAAACACGCAAGCAGCAAGACAAACAGACAAACACTCGGACACACACAGTGGTTGTGCGCGCGCAGCCTTACGTTTCAACGGCTCATTGTCGAACAAACATTGTGTTTTTTTTTTGCTTTGCTTTACTTGATAGAGACGTGTGGATATGCCTTTTTCGTAACTGTGATAAAAGTTATTAAATTACTGTAGTGGATTTTTGTAGTGTAATGATAAATTAATTCATTGTAGCTTCATATTTTATTATTCAGTGATTCTTGGAAAATACAATCACAAGTCTTTTTAAAATAAATGCATTGAACTACAGTTAGATTTGACTGTAGATGTTCATGTGGTGAAGAACAGATCTAAATGTATCCAACTTCTGACACATATGTATATTTTGTAATATCATTTATGAAACCTTAAATCAACTCCTATATTTTCCAAACTACACAAAAATATCAAATCTCATTTCTAAAAAAAACCCCAATCCACACTATGCCGGCAGCGGTCCACTTTTTGCTCCGCGTCCACATCAACCGCATTGATTGATTGATGTTTATTCAACGGGCATTAGTTGCCGTACCTGCCTTATTGATATTAAGACGTATCCCGTCGCAATTATAATATTATTCATCACTATAGCACCTGTGCAGTGTGCGGCCACTCAGTCAATCAATCCGGATTGATAAATCATTGTGCTTCGTTTTGGAATTTTTTCGTAATTAATTTCGATTGATGGACGCATTTTAGGGTTATGATTGACGAATGTTGTTATGTTGGTATTAGTTATCTTATAGGTTGCTTTGATAGATGCCGGAAGAAAACCTTGAATTTAATTTAGATGAAGTTGAGAGCACTTTGGTACATAAATGTGAAGGTTCTAAATTGCTGATGTTGATAATATTGTGATTAAATGCTAAATAACTTTGGTTCCGCCTGAAAAAATAATTATTGAGCGATTCAGAGGTGAATGTTTCAGAGATTACTTCTTATTGTTTAATAAAAAAATAGAGAAAGAGATAAAAGAAACTGTGCGGTGTGAATTAAGTTTCTTAAACCTTCTATTCAAGAAATGCACCGAACACATATCAAACTGCAAAATCCAGACAGATTCATCCGAACGATCTCAATCTAACCTCCAATAATTCCTTCGGAAGCCGAATCTGGCGTTAACGACTAAGCCGAGATAAAGGCCAAGACACACGAGACGTAGGTGAGCCGGCCCAAGGTGGCCGGGGAGCAATAACGATGAACCGAGACTAAAGAACTGCAGTCATTTGCATATCGTGCCGGCTTTATGTTGCACTATAAATGTTCTAGAAGTGTTATAAAGGGGGAGAGTTTCGGAAACGAATTTTGCAGTTTTTTGAGATGTATTTTGAGTTGAGTTTGAGACTGTTTTGAGTCTTGTTATTTCAAGTGATTTTAGAAGTATAAGTCGTGTTCTTTATTTTTATTATGGAAGAAGGTAAAGATTTTGAGTGTTTTGGAAGCCTGGAACTTCATGTTAGGTTCTTAATAAGTCCTGAAGCAATGTTGAGGTCACTGCCAAGGTAGGGATCTACAGATGAAGCAGGATGCGACTGCACATTCGATCGCTTCATCACAAACTAACTGGTTTAGAACTTGTCCTGTAATTTTTATACTTCCACTATGGGAGCTGCTACGAATGCCGCCGATATGGCAGTGCTGGTTGAAACTAATTAAATTAGATAATAGAGGATGAACGACACGATGAAGAAAAAATATCGTTTCTTTTAGGTAAAGTTCGTTAACATTTTATTTTCCAAAATTAGCAAACCGATTGCGTTTGCCAATTAATTGTCCATTATATAAATAGGTTCTTCTATGTGAGTACATTAAACATGATGAGGAGAAGACGGGTGTCGAATTTGAACTGATTGATATGAAGTGTTTATGTGTATACGTCAGTTTGTTGGCCAACAATAAAAATTTTAAGAAGAGAATATTTTAGAAATGGGTTTCTATTAATTTGAAACACATTTAGATTAATCAGACTAATGCTCATTTACGAATACTTAGTAGCATGAGTGTTTTACAGATCATTGAAAATCAAACCGTGTACTTCTGTATAAGTAGGTACTCATCATCGAATGTCGCAAAGTCCTAACAAAACTGAGGTTATCGACCAATAAAATTGTAAATATCTGTGCTAATTATTTTTAATTCCTCCAGCCTTCCAAGGTAGTGTGTCTGGATCAGCGTCGAGTTAATGGCAATGGGTGCCCCCCCTATTTCATTGGACTCCAAAACTTGCGTACCTTACCCTTCGAAGATCACAGACGTTGACATATTGAATTAAAATAAAAGCTTCCCACGACATTGCCAATATTATTATACCTGACACTAATCACCCCACGTGACAAATGTCAATCATCCCCAAAAACCCAAGGACGAAAAACCCACGCACATCCCACCATACATCAATCACACTAAAAATAAACATTTAAAACAAACAATTTCAGAATACCCTCCCAGCACCTTTTGTACGTTATTTGACGTCCTTATCGACCGTTGGGAGACGGCGCAAAAAGAAGTCATTGACGTCGACGTGAAACGACGTCGACGTCTGACGAGAAGAACGGAACTTGGAGACAACGTGGTGCTGATTGGCGAGGGCAGGGACACGAGTTATTGTTCATTGCACTGTTTTTGTTGTGTCTCTATGACTTTGAATTATTTTGTAGAAAAGCAGGAGTATTGTCTTTTGTCCGTTTTTGTGACAGCTGAATGTGAGATGCGCCAAATGAAATATACTAACGACAACTGTTAATCTAAATGTTCTTCACTTGAGTTATAATATATTTAGACTTAAATATAACTTAAAAGACAATTTACAAGTAACAACAAAGATTATTTAAAAAAAGACCAATGATCATTACGGCAAAATTGATCTTTCTTTCCGCTCTAAATTAGTTTATTAATAAAATCAACGCTTTATCACATCAAACGAAAGCGTATCATGAATTATAGAATTCATACAAAAAAGAAAAAAACTAAACTAAAACCATTGCAACCCCGGTAATAGAACAAAAAAAAAAAACATAACCAATCAGTTGGCAACTCAAAAAATGAGCAGCTTCCTGTTTTGAATTTGGAACGACAGTAATTGATTGAGTGACGCAATCAATTAAATTGCTTTATCGCTTGATTGATGCGCAGGCGACGGGTTGACACGCTGACTGATTTCTGTTTTTTTTTTTTAATATTAAGTGCTGTGACTATGAATAAAATATTGTGTTATAATTTTTATATTATGTGCTAGCGCTTGTCTGAATAATTTAATATTAACATTTTTTAGCATAAGCTAAGCCTTATCATTATTCTTTACTACCTTTATTCCTCGAGTTGAAAATCTTACTTACCAGGGTCTATTCAATCCGTTCAGCTGATAAGGTAACACCAAGCGATTTCAGATTGATCAAGAAATCAAGCATTTGGAAAGATAATGAGAGTAAATAATTTACAGTTTTTATTCATTTTTATTTCTTTAGGCTAAAATGTTGGGTTAAGAATAGCTCCATTCCTCTATATCAGTCCTGCCATGTCCCACAAATTAAGAAGCGTGAAAATACGACAAAAATGCGCTACATAGTCGCCGCCAAACGGAATACTCTATCATTGGGCGTTCGATAAAGATCGGCTTTGTTCGTAACGTGCATTTTATAATTTGCACTGAAGCGTGTGCGCAGGTTGCGCAGGGCTGCCATTTAAATATGTTTTAAGTTTAATTGTTTGTCATTATTTACAACAGCTTGGCTTTAAATTACTTAAAAAATAGTTTGGTATTCCAGTGGTAGTATTTTTCTATGAACATTCTTTTATTACAAACAGCCGTGGGTTACGCTCAAATAACAATTTTTATTTGATCGTTATATTTTCAATTTGATTTGTTTATTTATTTTTTAATTTGAGTTTTAATTTTATTTGATTTTTATTTATTACTTTATTTTATTTTGATTTATTGTTTTAATTTTAATTTGAATGTATTTTTATTTGCTCTTGTATGGGAAATACTCCTGAAATAAATCAATTTTATTTTATTTTTATTTTATAAAAAAAATTGAGGTTTATTTTTTTTTAATCGGGAAATAATTCTATTTATTCCAATTCCAATTCTGGTTGGTAATTTATCAGTGGATGATAATGCTAGATACAATACTGTTGCTAACAGCCTTGACTTAACTAATAAGCCTTGCTTCTATATAAACTGGCTTGATTTTTAGTCAATGTAACACTGCACTAAAAATTGAGTTAAGTTTCTTTAGGTGAGTAATCAAATGAGTCCTCCCTCTTCGGATCAGCGTAAGGGCCTGACAGAGTAGACTGACTAAAAAACCCTTTTTTCTTCAATCTTGCCCTTTGCGTTCCATGATCAGCCTATAAATGTTCCCACTGCTGGGACGCAGAGAGGCAGGGGACCATAATCCACTACGCAAACCCAGAGCGTGTTGGTGGATGTCACATGTCTTCGAATTTTTGGTTCTAGGATTTGCCGGTTTCCTCACGATGTTTTGCTGCATCGTTTTGAGAGCAGAGGTGTTGAAATAAATTACACAAAATAATGCGCCTAGCTACGTTCTCGAACCCACGTCCTACAACTCGTAAGTCGGGGCCGATACCACTGGGCCACCATTGCTCTTCTTTGGCATTTAGGGCCGCGGTAACTTCTAAATACATTCCCACGACAACTGGAACTTTAATACAGTTTAAACATAAATTATCTATTTTGTATTTATCTCATGTTATTTTCATCCATAAAGATTATTTAATATTCACAAAGCCAGGACCTACAGACCCTAGCCTTGGTACTGCCCATCAATCAGCTGACTGCTCGAGGCAGGATTCATTCCGAGTTGTTGCAGATCTGCGAGATAACGCGGCCGTGTATGATGCGATTTAAAGCGAGATGAGATCGTACGCGAGGTCACTGGTCAAGTGACGATAGATAAGGGGGGTGAAGGTTTGTGAGAATTGTTTCTTTTTAACTGATTCTAAAATAGGAGGAGTTGTGTATTCGGCCGGTTTTTTTTTATTTATTTAAAACTTCATGCAACAAAGGGTAGGTACATGGGCAGACTTAATGCCTCAGGTATTCTCTACCAGTCAACCAAGGGTAGTGTAAAGATAACATGGTAGGTGCATAAAAAAGTAGAATTTGTTTTAATTTTTTAATTAAAAATAATGATTTGACAAGTTCCATTTTTTTGGTTGCTCACCTTAGGTCCTGGGGAGGAAGATTAAAAAAAGTGTTAGTGAAAAAACAACGTTTAGAGCTCTAGTACATTTTTCAGAACTGGATGTGAACACGAGATACCTACTACTGATTCTCATAGTAGAAGCCTGAAACCACGTCAGCAATTTATTTTCATTTGTTACACGAAACCTCAAGAACTACAATGTAGCCTGACCTAAAGATTGGTAACAGGTACCATTATTCAAATAATTTAGAAATCTTTGATCTCGACTTATCTCTGATTTAATTTTCTATTTGATAGTATTGCTATTTTATTACCAAGATTATCCAGGCGAGTAAATCTGTGATAAAGTGTGTATAAATAAAGTGTTCACGTTTGTAGAGCTATTGTATGAAAAGCTGGGGTAACCAGATGAACGGCAGGTGTTGGGTTTGCGATTGACGCTTATCTCGTCAGTCTGACGGCTTAGACACTGAGGTCCTCAGTCGATAACGTGTCGGTAACCGGACAAACTGACGAATAAGCAGATATACGAGTACGTGTGCGAAAACTGAAGAGTTTATTGCAACGATACATAGCCCAAGGTTCCGAAAAATTTAAAATTACTTACGGTATAAAAGGGTATCTAGTTTCAAGTATGTTACTTGGTTTAATTCAAGGATTATTACCTGTAACAAAAAAATAAATATAATTAGTACGATTATATAATTAATAATACTTTTACAACTTATTTTGCCTTGTGACTGGGACTGTAGCTGTATATTTTTGAAGTGAAAACTTCTTTAGCGGCGTTGTGCACTTTTTTTGGAATGGTAAACAATGTTAAACTCATGTCAGGACACGTGACCTGATCGAAAATTCGTAAGACGGCGCAGGGCGCTTGCGCGAATGTTCGTGTGTGTTTATTACTATTCAAGTTTTCACTTCTGCCGGCACTCCCAGAGTGCAACTCGTCGTTTTTTTTTTTGACAATTCAATTGGTCTGTAATGATTAAACTGAATGCTTGCAGTTTGAAACGTTGCATTACATTCTGTATTTTCTAAGGGGTTTCCCAGAAGGATACATAAATGTGTAACCAAGTATTTTTTTTTAACTTCCATAGCCATTCTTACTCTTCATTCGATTTCATGGAGATTATGCCAAGACATTAAGCATTTAAATGTCACAAAGTAAACAAAAAGATCAGAAACTAGCACAATTTCTAAAACAACAGCCACAAATATAGTATATACACAAAACTACAATAATAATTGCGAACGCTCTTGCCGCGTATGCGTCGACGCCCTTAATCAGAATCTTGCGCGCGCGCACATCGCGTCAGATTACACTGTAGATCCGTGACGTTTCACGGAGAGGACATTGTAGAGGGAGAACAGCGGTTTGGAAAGGTGAATAGATATTTAAAATTATCAAAAATGCAAGCTATGAATGTGGTCTATCAAAGTGATAGCTTAATATAAAAATATTGTAAAATACTCATCAAAATGTGAAATGAAATATAATAAAAAATATTTTTACTTATCAGGCAGAAAATGAACCTATGTAGAAAAACGCAAAAAGCCCATGAAGTCTATTGAAAGCTAGACTTTACTGACCCACACTGCACGAATTCTATTGATATTTTGGTGGCAATATTTTTGAATGCAATGTTTTATAACGATTAAAATATGACGAAGAAACTTGAAACTAATATATAAATATAAGCTCGCTCTATCGTAGGCATTGTCTTTGTCATCTTTGACCTAGACTAGCATCAAGAGCAAAAACATAAAAAACGGTGTTGCCTGATAAAAAATACGAGTACTATTATTTAAATCATTTGTACTCTACCCGCTCTCGCTCCTCTTATCACTCTAGAATTCCCTGCTAGGTGCAACGCCCCACCTGCGCAACAAATCAGGAAGTGTTCCCCTGTCACAACAGTTACGGACAGGCCCATCACTTTATATAACTAACGCGTTTGAGCGCTGTTTGTTGTAGATGATAGAATATGAGGTGGCAGGGCTCCAGATGGAGGAAGGATTGTACCAGGTGAAGATATAGATGGTGAAAATATAGCTAGATTTTATCCTCAGGCTAAATAAGAAAGATAAACAGGAAAGTGTGCAATTGCAGATGATTTCATATAAAGTGCTACAAGATGGGAAGGAGGATTGTATTAGGTGCAGTTAAGACTAACAAAGAAAATGAAGGAAATAAGTCAAAACGGATAGCGTATCTACCATCATCAGGTACGTAGATTTAAGGGTTTCTAAATATGATGAAACATGAGTACCTACTAGGTGAGGATTTGACTCACGTATTTGAAGAAGCAGATGATGATTTGTAAATTCAAAGAATCTGTTATAATTTGAACTAATTGATTCAATAACAAAGATGAAAGATATGAGATAGAGTATGTCAAACTTGTTGGACAAGTCAGTAACTTCCGTTTATGGCTAAAAGAATCGCAAACACGAACGGTTTAATGCAAAACCCATTATTATCAATTTCAAGACGAATGAGAGACAGAATTATGCAATTCTGTAAACAATACAAACAGCTGGTAAAATCTCTTGCACATTCCAAATCAAAACTTTAACAACGAACTGCCAACAGCATCACATTTATTTACATTTCAAAGCCAGAACTGACAAAATCAGTAAATAATGTTTTAAAATAAAATCTATTTCGTTTGTGACTGCACATCGCGAGCGTTCGATCAACCGTCACTTCACTTCAGTTCAAACGACGACTGACAGCTGATGTGATGCGAATCCGTTTTGTATTCCATTTTCAAATATTTTTATGTTTTTGATGTTTTTAGAATTTTCATGGTTACTGGCTGGAAAGATTAAAGAGTAGAGAAGGACTAAAAACTATGGATGTACTCTGCGAAAAAAGAAATGGCTAAAAAGCTAAGCGGTACTCACGATTTATTGAGAATTATGGAAGAATTAAACAATATGCTGCACAAAGAAATCGGGATGAGGGTTGAAGAATTAATTATGACATACGTTAGGAATGGTTATGATCTTATCGGCATCTTTTTATTAATTTAGCCTGAGTTTGTAACGAACTAGGACGTACTCTTAGAGCCTGCCTGTTCGTGATATATGTCGGGTCTGGTAAAGGTACCCATTTTTAATTTGCTCTCTATGAGTATTGATATGAACAATTTTGTTTTTATTTTATCTTGTTTGGTTTTATGTTCAGCTTACATTTGTCCATTTCCCCTTAAAAGAACTGATTTTAAAAATGATTATGTTTGAAAATTGTTTAAGAAAATCCTTTCCAATTATTTTTGAAGCGAAAACTTCTTTAGCGGCGTTGTGCACTTTTTTTGGAAAGGGTACCTAATAAATATTAAACTCGCGTCAGGACACGTGACCTGATCGAAGATTCGTAAGACGGCGCAGGGCGCTTGCGCGAATGTTCGTGTGTGTTTATTACTATTCAAGTTTTCACCTCTGCCGGCACTCCCAGAGTGCAACCCGTCGTTTTTTTTTATCTTGTTTAGTTTTGTGTTCAGCTTACATTTGTCCCTGTCCTCCTAAAAAATACTGATTTTAAAAATGCTTGTGCTTAAAAATTGTCTTCTTCATAACCTGCCACTCTTCCCGTGTGCGGCCTTTCTGCCCAAATTGTCATGAACGCGTCTAGGTCGTCACACCAGCATTTTCTAGGCCTCCCTTAGCAACGGAGCCCGTCCGGCACCCACTGCGTTACGACCCTAGCCCATCGACATTGCATTCTGTAGACATAGCGAACAAAATTGATATTCACCAAGTCCAAAGTCCTTTTCACTGACTGAAAAAAATGCACTCAATCAGTACTCAGAACTGAACCAATCAATTGATTCTACATCCATCAAAATAACGTTGACAATACTAACGTATACCAGACCAGTCGTCTGGCAATGACCTGCAGATTGATTCATTCAATCAAGCTGATTGATTGACATGTGATGTGTGACAATGCTGTGCTCATTGATCAATCAATTGTTACTGCTTGATAGTGCGGTAGCGAGAGGAGGGTTATTAAATAGTTATGTGGGAAGGTGTAATTTGATTGTTGAATTTTCTCATTTCAATTGTTAATTGATTTTTTATTAATTTAGAAATTAATTTAAGAATTGCCTAGTATAATTCTAAAGAGGTGTCTTAAGATCTGTTCATGTAGATAATACGGAAGATTTCCGCTTAAAATACTGCCTCAATTCATGCACTACGTCTTGACAAGTGCCATCTGAACAATAGTACTGAATAAAAAATAACAGAATGAAAAAAAAAATCCGCATGTGTTCTACCTTGCAATATTTCTCTCCGTAATACCCCAGTACAATATGATTAAACTCAAAAAGACTCTAAACTACAAAATGAACGACAACAAGTCTCCTAAAATCCCTTCTTTAAGTCTAAAAATTATGGTACACACTAGACATTTTATTACAACCACACAGCAAACAGAACTTTCGCTGTCGAGAATCGAACCCGTACCCACCTACAACCACTTGTTTACAACTCGACCGTAGCGATATATTCCGAATCAAATTGTCGACCGATCATCGTGTTTGACTCCTACGCTAACAAACTTAACAGTACATCTCATCAACCAAATATGGTCTTTATAACTTTAAGGATAAGTTAGGCTGAAAATGCATGTGGTTTGTTGTAATCTCCTTGAGTAATTTGCGTCCTTTTAGTGCCTTATGTGTTCCTAGTACCTTCATGTCGATCTTGAGATAAATTTTGATAAAATATTACATGTTTATTTCATTACCGTATATTCATTACATGTTTGATTGAACTATTAAATGTATTAATGTGTTATTTGATGAAGTTTTCTTATCGAATGCTATTTATGTTGAAAAACTATATCTTAGCAATAAATGCAAAGGTTGACAGCTGTTTATACACCAAGTACCTATTACAACTTTAATTGAGAAAATTTTAAAGAAACAGATTGTCAGAAGACAAACGCTCGACGGTCAATGGATTGGTGTAGGTAGTGGCACCGTTTCCTCTTAAAAGAAATCGAAGCGACCAAACCAATAAACCATCAGTTGTTAACTTGAAGGACAACTCGGAGGACAGAGTAGGTGTTAAGGCACAGCCTGGGAAAGACCTATGTTCAGCAGTGAACTGCGACAGGTTGAATTGTGCTTTTTTTTACGTGGTAAAAAAACATGTACATGAGTTACATGAGTCCTCCCACCCAGGGCAGAGCAAGAGGGACTGTCAGACTCGTACTGACTTAAATCCACGGTGTCCTTCAATAGCCGTTTACGTACCGGGGTCACAGTAATTCGTGAGTCCCGCGACCAGGTTGAATTGTGCTTAGCGATAATTTAAGGTACCACCAGACCGATCACTGGTTTGTCGATCGATGACCGAATAGACTATTCGACGTCGAAATGTCACCAAAAAGTAGATAGAATCGGTCTTTCTGTGGTACTTGAATGAGGCAAGCACCTCCCTATAAAACATGATTCCGAAGATACCTATTACAAAAATACTAGCCGTATTAAGTATCTATCATCCAACAACAATTTAGACGTATCCATAGCTACCGTCCATAAATTAACCAACCATATTATCAGCATTACAATAAAGTGTATGAAAACCAGAAAATATGAGCAAAAATTATACGTTTACGTCAGTGACAGGTCCGACAAGTCCGGACTGATTGCCTGTCTGTCTGTATGTCTGTCCGTGCGTCCGACGGACGTATTAACGTTGCGTGCAAGCGTTGATTTTGTTTTTGTTTGATATTAATAATAAATATGGATCGTGTGTTTTGTTCACTTCTTATGTACACTACTGTTTGTGTTACTGTCTTAAAAAAACTTGAAGATAACGTCAAGAGTAGACAGTAGTCTTGTCTGCTGTAATACTAATAAAGTTATAACTAACTGTTATCACCAGTTCTTCAGCCAAGCGTGGTGATTACCGACTGCATTTTCAACTTAAGAACAATTTCATCATCAATGTCAGCTTTAGACAGTGATTGATTTCTGATACACATCTAACAATGGTGGATGCTTCATAAAAATAGACGGTTGTGATATTAATGAATTGACTGCGAATCCCAGTAACACGAATGTCTTAAAACTTCATTATGGAACTGACAAGTTTAGCGCTAACCACGTGGTCGTGAATTCCATGTTGAAACAACACTCCTGGTTCAATAGCAATATCGGAGAAAGAGTTTGCTAGGAGGCACCACCATACTACTTATGACAAGAAAAGTTTCGTTTGACGCAAATCTAATCGACTGAATCTTTAAACTATTCCACATCAACGACATGAGTTAATAGTATCAATTGCTAAGATGACAAGATCAATGTAAATCGAAATAATTTGTAAAAGAAACAATGTGCATGATGCAAAATAAAAACATAATAAAAAAGTAACTTTACTTTTAAAAACCATCACTCAAAATGACATAAAAAACTGGCAACTATTTATTATCGCCTTATCGTATACTAACCATATATTTAATTTTAATCCAGTGTGCACATTGCCCTCAGCAGATTAATTATAACAACACCATCGCACCGGATGTACCCAGCGCCATCCATCAGGCGTCAAGCTCGCGTCACTAATTACAAACACCTCACAAACAGTATTAAAACGATCCAACGTATATTTTAATTTATAATAATAACATGTGCAATATCCTTTGCAATAACTCTCATTATAAACGCGGGGCGAACTCAACGTAAACGCGAGCGTAAACGTTTGTCATAGAGCTATATATCGCACAGACGCGGCACGTCGCTTGAAGCGCTTTGCCGCGCGGCGCCCATCTCGCCGCGCGCATTAAGTCTGCAGTCACTCTCAATCACTCAAGCTGTCCAGCCGTCACTCATAAGCAAGACGAACGGGGGAATGTCGGTGGCCTCCTTTGAACCCCCTTCTCCCTGTAGGTGAAAAGGGGAGCTGGTCAGCTCTTGAAGACAATTTACTGTACAAGTCGAGTTCGCCGTCCGGGATTCGTGCGCTGATGAAATTTATTTGGAGCAACTTGTGTTGCAGTTTCCTTCTGTTATGGGATTTCCATAGCGACCGTTGGAACTTATATTTTTATGGACTTTTGTGCGCGGAAATGGGAATGTATGTTTTCCAGTTCTGTTATGTATGAACACAGTTTGTGATTTTTATAAAACTGTGTGTAACTTTTGTTTGTATTCGGAAGAAAGTACGGCTAATAGAATTTTTTATCGTTCTGTTTTCTCTGGGATGGGATTGTAGTCGTACAAGAGCTTTATTATCTATGCAGACAATCGTCCTGAATACCATTTTATGAGATGTCTACGACAAACGTGCAGACAGATTAGACTGCTGTTTATTATTGCAGAACAATGAAAACTACACCTATTTTTTTTGCACTTCCAAGCTGTATCTCCACACAATGCTCCAGAAGCATCACAATAGATCCTCATCCAAATTAACACAACATACGACTAAACTACAAAACATTAGCTCAGGAAAAAACTCAACAAAGCGGGGCCAGTCTCAAACGGTGAGTTAACATCATTATCGGCGTTGGACGCGGGTGGGGGCGAGTCAGGGCGAGGTGGGGGCGAGTTGGGGGGTAAGGGGGCGACACACGTCGCTCAGATGTCGCGCGCAGACGGACGTCTTTGTCGACCGAAGCTTTATTTACTCTTCGCGTGGACTCGCGACGACTAGAAGTGACAGCGTTTAAAAAACATTTTTTTTTTTCATTTGACCTCTCGTTAATTAGAGTGATTGCGAGAAATGAATGGTGCGAGTGTTTCGGTCAGGTTTTTGATGGATTTTAATAAAATTAAGACATAAGTAGTTTAGGTTAGGTTAGGTTAGGTTAGTAGTATACGGAGAAAATCGTGGAGACACTGTAAGTAAAGATATATAGTAGTTAGTAGAGACATAAGTAGTTTAGGCGTAATAAAAATATTGGTCCCTACAGCTAATGCTGAAGTTATTACTCGTACTTAATAAAAATTAAAGCACTGTGACTTATATTTAACATAGTTTTTAAGAACCCAGCGTAATGAATACTGACTATAGGTGCACTTACTATAATTCCTATACAGGGAAGTTGGTGGGAAGTACTTTTCCCACATAATTTTGGCTTTTCCATTCACAAACATTGCAAGTTCCAAATTGCCAACATGTGAGGCAAAATGAGTTGGACAACAGTCATTCCTTTTTTATATTAAAAGAGGATTTCGGTCAATGGATGTATGCGTGTCCAAAGGTGGTAATCAACTCTTACTAGACCCACGCAGTGGATTACGTTGATCCACTCCCTCAGAACCCCCTCCAAAGATAGTTCAAAGACTGGTTCCCTATGTGTGTCATAACAAAATCAATTAAAGAATAAATACCTACATACATAAACACACGACCTTTTCCTAATTTTTAGGGGTGGTTGAATCAACAATAAAAAAGCCTTTTTTCTCATAAAGATGCACTGAAAGCTATGACCTTACACATTCCTTTTACTTCATCCAGGGTCATATAAGCAAACCTTTTGCGAGTACTACTGAGGTAAATCTGAAGAACCTTTCAATAAAATCAGTTTGCGTTACCCCTTGTCTTAAAAGGGTTCCGCAGCCTTGGAACGCTAAGGGCATATGAAGGAACAGGGTGATTTTTAGTGATTAAGAGACTGGCTGTTTCTTTCCCGACGATAGGACGCATGTTATGATTTTAACAATCCAAAAAAAAGGGGGAAATCCGAGCAGGACATGCCGCTTTTGGTAATCGTCTTTCACTCATCCTGTCGACATCTCAACTTACTCTTTTCTAATATAAATTACTATGATTTCACAAAACAAACCACTTGCCGCTTCTACCCACTACGTCTGTGTCCACCGTGTTGATTCAATCAAACCTGACGGCACAAAGTCGATGTGGGTTGGACAGTCTACTGATGATCGATTTTTCCAACCCCCCCTCGAGTAAATAGCGTTATGAATAACTGGCTAATGCAGGCTCACTAAAGTAGCCTTCACAAATATACTGGTTATCGTTTTTGTTGATATTAAGTGTTTGTTTGGGCAAAGCTTTGTGGTCTGTGTCCATTAGTTCGCTAGGCTGTAGGTTTTTAGATAAAAAATGGTTTATGAAAAAATATGTACTATACTGGAGACATTTTTATATTTTCTTAAAAAAAAGCGTTGCCCCACACTAGGAATTTCTCCTGTGTCGTGGATGCACTTACAAACATATACACTCACTTACACAAACGCCCAAACCCGGAACAACTACTTGTAGATCATACAAATATTTGCTCCGTATGGGAATCGAACCCGCGGCACGCACCGCAGCAGTATCGGACTGCTGCGGTGCTGAGCCACTACGCCAACAGTGCCGTCAAATTACATCATTGGATATCATAATCTGTTTATGGATTGACAATGAAATTATGTTTAGCTTTGGAAAAACATAGTGGAAAGTTCATAATGGGACTTAGGAAGTCCCATTAGAACTACTTACAAGTTTACACCACAACATGGTGTAAACAATGTCTATTAAATGCATAGTTCTCCGTTGATGGTCATCAAAAAGACCAAGAAGAATCAGTCGACCCTGAACTCAGTACCTTCGGAACGAAGAATTGACAAGAAATTCATAATATTTCCAAAGGACACCACGGCTTTGGAACGAAATGGGCATGTGAAGACAAAGGTAGTGTTTAGTCAGAAAGAGAGCCTGACTGCCCCTTTTGGTCCACCCACGGCGTTTCTACATTTGATGATTTTCAACACTCCGAAATATCTAAGACAATATTTCTATTTTAAAGAAATTCAGTAAAACTGTAATTTTCATACACAAACTCAACATTCGAAATCAAATAAAATCCTCATCATATCAGCCCTGTTATGCCTCCAGAGGCTGCATGACTGCACTCAATCACACCCAAGACGCACCTCCTCAACCCTCTCCTACTTAATTGACGTTCCACTCCATCAAAACAACCTTAAACATTTCAACAAACACAAACCTTACTATAGAACAAACGAAATTCAACCTTCAAACAACTACCTTAAAATTCAATGCGACTGTACGAAAAAAATTGCACAAAATTTGCATTGTGCTGCAAATAATTCAGCCCTGGAAATAAGCAATTATGAGCTCTATTCCAAAGGAGTAGGAGTTTGGTAAGATGAAATAGTTATAGTTAATGCTGAGATATGCAGCTGTCATCAGGAAATCATACGTCACCGTTGAAGTGTCAAAGAAAAGATGTTCGTTGGAAGTTGAACGATGAGAAAGAAAAGGTATCGGGGAAGGTCAAAATGGCAATGTACTTTTATGATTATTTGCAAAACTTGTTTTGTAATCAGATCTTGTGGATTAATCCTTTAAGTCTCTAAGCTATGTGACATGAGGACTTGACATAAATTTTATTGTTTTTTTTTTACTTATAAATTATGATAGATTTGTCAATCCGGGTTGCAGTTTTTCACGGAATCAATCACTCAGTTTTTTTACTTTACTGTTTATGTAGGATTATATATTTTTAAAGTTATATTGCTTTAAGAGTTTAAGTTATTAGCGATAACCAGAAATTATGAATACAAAAACTATAAATCATCTGCTTCTACTCCTAGTCTTTACATTTTTATGTTGATTAATACAAGGATTTATTTTTATTACTACGAGCACTTCATTAAAAAAACCAAACAGTAATCTTGATACCAAAACAAGCCATTAAACACCACTTCTTCAACATTAACGGCCACCATTAAAAATCCTTAAACTTTTCAACAAACTTCTAAAACAGTCGCAGAAGTCTACAGAAAGCACCCAAATGCACAGTGTAACAAACTGAATATCTCGGGACGAAAATAGTCAACGATGTTTGACAAATAGCTAACAGATGTCGCTTCACAAGTGGGAGGTCTACGCCATTTTTTTTTCCACGCCGTTCGCGCCTCGCACCACTTGGTGAACAATATTCGGCGATTGTTTCCAAACTTGAAACAGAAGTTCCCTTATTGTGAATGGTCGTGAAAAACTCTTAATAAGATAGCGCTGTGTGGTTTAGCTTCAGATATTTCTTTTTGTGTGGAATTGGTGAAGTTTTGTAGCAGTGCAGTCTAGGATATAGTGCCTAAGGCAACGATAGATATAATCAAATATTTATTTGTATACAAGGCACACCAACGACATATTTATATCAGGGATCGACATATTTTATATATATATATATACTTAGAGCCTTTTTAATATCACCTGATTATTTTAGCTTCATTAGTTCTTGTACAGTGAAAAAAGAAAGCAACTTTAGATTGAATTTTCATGAAAAATGACATTCAACCAACCTTGACAGATCCAGGTGCTCGCCTCAGTCAACTTCAAACAACTCATCAACCAGTCAAACATTATTCAAAATATCCAAAATTTTACGAATCGTCCGCAAACAACATAAATCGCTTTAATACGAAACCACGCGGAATCAATCTATCAATCAATAAATCGCGCTAAAGATTGAGATATTCCACTCGGGGGGCGAGACTGGGCTAGTGGGGGAGAAAGGGGGTGTTGGGGTGACAGGGAGGGGGTCTGTTTACCGCGCCCGTGACGGATATATCCCTCGTAGACACCCGTCAATCATCCACGATATGATGAGAATTAATATTTCACGAAGATATTACGACGACCGATGAGTCTTGATATTTAAATGTGGGTAATAAGGACCGGTGTGGTGAGCCCGTTGTTTTATGAGGGAGGATGGTTCAGGGATTATGATGTTGAGTTGAAGTTAATTAAGAAATCTTTGAGTAGCATAATAACCTTTTTCTTTTAATTTTTTTTTTTATCAAAGGAGCTTATAGGTAACTTTAAAAATAAACGAAAATTAATTGATGTTTAATGTATTAGCATCATTTAATGCTTACAAAAAGAAAATCATAACAATGAGCACATCAGCTACAAACTTGTCCAACATAAAAATACCTAGTTCTGTTACGATATTAGAAATATCCAATACTTCACTTCAAATCCAACAAACTCCACATTTCTCACATTCGATCAGAAGCATTTCTTAACTACATATTTCAGAAAAAGTAAAACAAAATTACATCAGAAAGTTGTACTAGAAGTAGAAAATGTGTAAACAGCTAGGAAATCAATCAAGTTGGACTTGGGGGTGCAGGTTGGGGGTGTAGGGGGCGTCGCGGGGCATCGCGGGGTGTCGTGAGACCCCTTGACCCGTGCAGTAGACGGGTGACGGCTGACGGATGTCTTTCACGGGACGTTGTTGCAACTGCTTAGTACGGAGTGAAATGTTGGTTTTGGTGATAAGGATATATAAGTAGAAAGCTGTGAATTTAATAAAAGAGATTAGGGAGAATTTTGAGTATGAATACGGATGTCTATAGGAAGACCAAATTAATAAACCGATGGATTAATGTGTGAAGAGTGAGATGACGAGGTGACAAGTATGAAAGAAGAACTGTTGGGTCAGCTTCCAAGTTTATCGAATTCCGGTCTAACCTGAGCCCATCATAATAAAATTGGGCACATAATGAAAAGGCTTACATTTTGACGTGTACGTTACCACTTCGCAATTAGTTCTTACCAGATTTATCGATATTGTATAGGATAATACTTTCCAAAACTGACAGATCTTTTCTCCTTTCACAAAAAACGAATAAACCTTAATCTTCATAATTATTTCTGTACATACACATCACACTCTCCTTGCATAACCTCGCAACTCATAAAGCTCATAATTGCTTAATGACAAGAATATATCAAAATTATTTGGGCCAATAAAACGAGCGGTACCAAGACATTTATAGCCATTTTTAAAAATAAATCGTATCAATCAGTTATTATGTTAACTGCCTTGAGTTTGTCATAAAACTTTCCTTCGAGGCGACGTGTTGATTTAAAGGGAAATAGATGCCACAGAGTATTTTATTTGGCAGAGGCGACATCGACAAAAATAAAAAAAAAGTTTTTATGCATGTTGCGTCACAGAATTATGAGTTAATAAACGAGTCAAATATATTTAGTAAAGGCAAGGTCGACTATTATCGCCACGTATAAGTACAGATAAACCGCATAAAATTAGCATATCGTTGGAATGAAAGCGTTTCAAGTGTAAGTTGTAAATCAGAAGTAATCACTTCATCGCTCGTGAGTCGCGCTACACTTAGGTATGTACTTGCCTAAGAATAGTGTACGAAAAGCCATAAATGCAGCTCAGACATATGTATAGTATCGTGATATTTTTGTGTCGATCAGTACTTTTGGTCTTATCAAAATTATTTTTGACTTCCTAATAACTATTATTATGTTACACTTGAAATAGGTACATTTAATGATATTCATAATAAATATTAAAAAAAATTAACATCATTATTCACTTTTCTGTATTAACTGCCATGTAGGACACCGGTGATCGGAGGCGGTCTTGTATTAAGGCGCCACGTAGGACACCAGTGACCTCACGGTAATACTGTTTTCAGAGTTTATTTACGCGCCGTAGGACGCGTTTTCTATAGATTTCCTATTAGTAAGTGACCGGAATGGCGCTCATGAGTAATACTTTCGTATGGTTTCTATGTAACGTTTTTGCCATTATTACTCTGGCAGTTAATGTGTTAACACATGATAAAAAATGTCTCAAAAAGACTGAAAAATAAATATTTCAACTCTGACATACCAAGTTGACCCACAAAAAGAGCTAAAATGAAAAAACCCTGAAAAACTGCATTTGATTTATCTGCCCTGTCTACACTCATTACTCTACGTCATTTGATATTGATTGGTCGACTGCACTTGACATGATTATGTACGTTCGTACGGAGGTCGCCATGTTTTAGGACATAATCGTTAAAATACGACCTATTTTTAATATTAATTGGATCATAAAACACATGTAAATGTGTGTTGATAGATAGAGTATTTACTTAGCACGAACTTAATGAGTTAAGCACTTAGAAAACACGATCAAGGAATACTGTCAGTGTGACATTGACACTTCTTGAATGTCATTTGGTCGTTTGTTTTTTCTTTAAGGACAGAAATATCACGTCATCTATGATTGATTTCTCATCATTATTTTATGCACTTTTGATTATGATTCTAGAATCAAAGCTTCGTTCTTCGTTCAAATTGCTGTTGTCAAATGTCCACAATAAAGCCTTTGTCAAACAGACTGGCGTGGCGAATGCGAAGCGTGACGTTTTTTTTGTAATGTATGGAATTGTTTCAATCCAGTCACATAGAAACGCGAAAGCGATCCGATAGCGTGACAGAACTATCGGACTGACGTCTCGCTGACATCTCGCTTCGGTTCGGTATCGCTTCGGAAACGCTTCGCTTTCGCCGGTCTGTTTGTCAAAGGCATAAACGAAACTATTTCTCAGCAAGTTCAATTATTCCATTACACAATACCTGTTACCCAGCTCAAAAATATCTTGAACGTCCCATTAAAACTATTATTAAACAGCATTAATATACATTGAACGATCCAAATAAGCACAGTCGGTCGCCCCTGACACGTCGCACAATTAATACCCGCTATACGTCAATTAAAACCAAAATCTGTCAATCATTTTACAGACAGGCCATGGAGTGAAACAATGTCCAGAAGGATCATTTGTAACAGAACAACGTGGAGCAGGCGTGTAGTTTTTTACCTATGACGTTATAAATATGCAATGGTAGCAAACTGTAAATGCCTCTGATGGGTGATAAACTTATGAAAAAAAAACATTTCATATATTTCAACAGCGCTTTCTTGAAATTTTACATTAAATATCAATCTGAAATTTTACATTAAGTTACAATCTTTACTTCAAACCTAGTTTTCTATTAGCCGCAACATAGTTACTAATTTTCTATTATCAATACTGTATGAGCTTAAAATCTTTCTTAAACGCCACAGAATGTTACACACTATATAATAAAATTCTTACTAGAGAGAATTTTATTGTATATATATAAATTATATATATATACAATAAAATTCTTACATTTCCGATTGCATGAGATACATAAACTAGAGCCTATTAACACAAGGCTTACGGTAGCGTAAAATATTAAAGAATGTCATCCTTTTGAAACAATGGGTCTTCTGCACGTTATCTACTCTGTGGCCAGACAGACAGACGTCAGGACTTATCATATTAATCAATCAACCACACGATTCGTTATTAATTAAGTATTTTTGTTGTTCGTTTTTATGTTACCTTGTTTTAGTACGTGGAACTGGGAATGACTGGTTCATGGCTTACCTGGGGAAGAAAAAAAAGCTTTATTACTATGCGAAACGACAATATAATTTAATTGATAGCTTGAGCTTTAGAAACAAACTTTTATTATAAATTCAATTGCAACAAACAGTTTTAATTTGTTTTTTTTTTATATATATTTAGTTTACTATTTTAGATAGGTCGTCAGTTTTTAAAATATTAAGTTAATAACATAGGATATTATTATAAAAAAACTGATGAGATACTCAAAAAAAAATACAATAACATTATGATTGACCTCCGAACATGTTCTTTTTCATGCTCTAGTCTAGTCTATGTCACAGGACAGAAACAATTCATAGTACAACAATAACTAGGTATTTTTTAACTAACACGTTAGACCTTTTATATTAGCAAACCCCCTTGGTAAGTAGTCAAGCACTATGGAAGCACCAAGGGAGTTCGCTAAAGCAGTTATTTTCAAGAGCCTTTTACGCAAGTTACAACTAACGATGGTTATTAAACTGTTTTGCCTAACACAATTTTAATCTTCGAAATATTCCCTTCATTATCTCCATACATGATCTAAAAAGAGTCTCATAGTAATGGATATCTACAGGTAATGAAAACTTTCAAATAATTACGCATTGAAACGACTGAACTAAACTGTTGTATTAACAACAATGGCAGTAGCGCCACTGACAGCTCGTCCATTCCTGTCCATCCAGTAAACTGTTTTCATCGCCCGTCTTATTGTAATGATGACGTAAATATTGACAGGCTCTTGTATTGTTACAATAAAATGTTCATTTCATTAGGTTTTTTATACTACAGGCATAAGCTAACCTGTCTAGTTGAATAAGTGACGGGCACATTTCATTCATATCAATTTCTTTTTCATTTGAAGCTACAGACACAAAACGATACACTAAAATACATAGGTAATAAACTACTTCTAATACAATAAATAAAATATAACGCACAAAAAAAATCAATGTTGTAAAAGAAAATTTTACCAACTACCCTACACGGGCGGACGATAAAAAATAATGCCATTTACACCGTCCGACACCGCGGCGGATTCGACTTATAGTCACTTGCCCCGCTTCGTTATTGCCGTAACAAAATGGCCTAACTTCTCTCTCGCTCGCACTCACGAAAAACCCATATAGAACAATGCGGGCGTAGTAAAATTTTATTGGAAGCACACGTGGGGTACATCCCGAGCCGGCCTGCATAATGCAGAAGCACGTTAGCTAAAAAGAAAGATAACTGCATATTTATACAATCGGTACGCGATATTTCGTGGCGACCGTCACTGTAAAGTGTGGAAACGTATCGGTACTATCCAGGCTAGACTGCTGCTAGAATTTATTCATTTAGATGTTTGATAGGAAAAAAGTCAGGACACTGAGTAAGTTTTTGACAGTTTGCTTTTCTAAACTGTCAGAGTGATAAAGCCAGAAATTGTGTTTCCCATGAGAGACTGTTTAATATAATATTTTTTGGTGATAATAACCTTTTGTGTCATAGTCATAGTTATTATATTAAACAATTAAAAAAATGTGCAATTTGCTAAGTAGCTGTAGTGTTGATTATAAATTAAGTCTAAATTCCAAAACCATTGTACGATACAAAACCTAAAATACAAAAGCAGACCAGCAATTAAACATGTAACTGATAGCCCATCGTCCTACCCTTTAAACCTCACCACTACAAGTTCCCACTTCTATATCTGGGCACTGTTGGCGTCACTTAAAATCTAGTACAACTTACAAAGGAAACCAGCTTGCAAATAAACAAGGCTATTTTAAACCGCTTTTTTCCGTCTATTAAATAAAGTAGCGCCCGCTCCGGGCGCCGCCTCGTATGTTTTCACCATAGTGTTCGATTACAATTTAATGCATCGCATTCGCACTCAAATTCAAAATCTTAAACGTTCACACGGAAAAATCGACCTTAGACCTTGCTACCAACAATTTGAATTTGATTGTATTTTCCTCGTTGGTGCGTCGTGGCTGTTTTGTGGCACAATCAACTTTATTTCTCCGCGAGTAAAGTTTGTTTTGGATTGTTTTTAAATGTCGTATCGTAGTCGTTTCGTTGCATTACAGTGTAGTAGTGACATCGGTCGCTACTATTATTTCTTTTACAACAAAACTAGTAGTTTATTGGTTCCGTGTCTCATTAGAATCGTTGTGGGCGATTTATTTTAGAGCTTTTAATATTTTTACACCTCTAGCTATGATAGAGATATACTAACAGTGTTTGTAAGAAAACTCAATTATTTTTATTGCTCTTCTCAACTTCATTCAATCACTCGTTTTATGACCGATTAGTCCGCAGTTTGATGTATTCATGGGAGTGGATAAATGTTTGAATAGTTTTGGTCTGGTGCACATTCTCATCACACATTCAATGAAAATAGACACGAATTAGATGGATAAAGAATAGGTTACCGGAATCCAAAGAAGAGAATTAGACTTGTGATCCATTCAAACCAGAGTCAGCCAATGAGACCATTATCACAATTATGAGTGTCATAAATAGATTGTCAATTGTTTGACAGGTTCTTTTTTCATTTTAATATTGCATCTCTTGTCACTCTGTGCCCAAAGATTTCAGTAACACAATCATTCAACAGTAACATACATTTAACGTGTTCTGACCTCACGAAAAGCAAATAATTTCGTTACAAAAATGCTATTTAGTATCTCAATAAAACTGTCTGAGTTGCTAATTTGATTTATTTATCGTATTATTAGTTGTAAAGAACGCGTCTTGAAGACAAATCTTGATTTATGTCGCGCCATCTGCGTTAAGGATGTCAATCGGCTAAGAGTCGGCGCGCATGTTGCGACTGTGGGCAACTTTTTGTAGATGGGTGATTTGTGGGCGGGTGATAAAGGGCATTGTAGCCGGCTTTATTAATGTGATTACTATTAAATGTGCAACATAAGAGGTGCGTTATCATTTTCGGGCCCACATAGTTTCTTTATTGTGATATTAGTAAGAAATGATTGATACATGTAAGTCGTGCGGTTTAATTTTTTTTAAAACGTTGCTCCCCACATTAGGAAGTTCTCCTGTATTATGGGTGCGTTTACAAACATAGAAACTTACATAAACAAACACCCAAACCCGGAACTTGCAGATCATACAAATATTTGTTCCGTGCGGGAATCCAACCCGCGACACATAGCGTAGGAGTCCAATTTCTCAGCCACTCAAACGTGTCGTCAATATTTAGATTTAGATCTATGAAAAACTAAGACACGCAGTGAGCCTAATTAAATTGGGATATGGGCAGGAGAAGAATAATGACTCAAGTAAGAACTTTAAGATCTGTACGTTGTTATCTAAATCAATTCGAAAGCGCATTGATTTAGATACTACAACACTATACAAGCAACTTGGCCAGTGGCCCACTTTGGCCCTGGATCGTGAATACGGGAAGTCATGGGGAGAGGCCTTTGCCCAGCAGTGGGATGATGTAGGCTAACAGTATCAGTATTAGTATCAGTATTAGTATCAGTATAAAAGCAACTTATGTAGGTATGCCAATTACAGTGGCTTAGTGTGTGCCTCAACATAAATAAAGTAACAACCCAATTTTTCCTCAATTTCATAAAATGACATCACCTCAAGAGTGATGTCTGACCATCATATGAATCAGCATCACTAGTGTTTTTCCATATGTCACCTCCTGACACCTGTCCTCTCATATTTATGGCAAAAATATGATAATTCATCGCAAAGTTTATATTTCTTTAGATTAATAATATAAACGAATCGCTTATGTCACTCATATTCTGATTAATTAGTCGCATAATTATTGTGCTGTGTTTATTTCTAGAAAATACAAAGGCGAATAGTGTTTTTGATTTGTTCATGTCAACTGTGAGTAATGATGTATATGTTAGTTGCGCAACTTTTGAAAAATCTTAGAGGAAAATCTTAAAATAGAGAAAATTACAATTTGCCGTTTTCTACGCATAATCAACCAATAATGATACAACTGCGACCCAGAGAACTGGGACTCAGGACTCGTCTCTCTGTATAAGAAGGTTGTATGCACCACGCGAGCAAAAGTGCATATGGGTGTGTCTCAAATCTTTGGTTCTATTTGCTGAAAACTGCAAAATGTAACGCAAAATTTAAAAGTAATCGTATTCATATAAATGTCAACATTATTTCAGCTTGATGATCAAGGGATTAAATAAATAAAAACGACATTTTAAGACCTGTCTGATACTTTATACTAATAACGGGTGGTCTTTTTGGTAAACTCAAAAACGTGACTGCACAGAACTTATGCATCGTAAATTGAAAATGACACATCAACCTCAAAATCGTTTAACCTTTGATTCACCTTTTAATCGATACCTAGATAGATAAATTGACTAACAGGATGACAGCTCATCTAATTTATTGGCGGTGATGACCTGATTGACTGACCTGAGGGATAAGTGTTATCCCAACATCCTTTTGACAATTTATGGCATCCTTTACTTCGAACTAATTAACACTCTTTTTATTTGGAAAAAAAAAATGGAATCTACATGAACTCGTTCACTAAAATCATCATTCAGCTGACCTTCCCACTTCTTTATAATCAGCACGACATGTCTTCCTTCTCCAAAATGTATCATCACAGTAGGCAACTTCCCAGTCTTACTAAGGGGTATAGTATTAACCAGTTACTGAGTTGTAGAGAGTAGTAGGCAGATCACTCCATATAAAAACCTGATATTTAGCTGAACTTAGTTCGACTTGAAATAGACCACAACATAGTTCGGAAAAGCTGGACTTGATGATGAGACCCTTTCAGCCATCATAATATAATCTTTCGCATTGTCCATTCACTGTTCAGTAAACTTCTCTGAAACAAACCAACCCAGTACAAATTACCTACATCTACTATGGCATGGCAGGTTCAACTCCGTCCGATCGCGGACAAATGGTACAGGTGTAAGTGAATAATAATGACGCGGTGAGGACCTGACGCGAATATTTCGGTCACGTCGAGCGCCGTATTAATGGTGACTCATTTATATCGGTCGAGTTGGAATCAGCTGGTGTCTAGTTGACAGTGACGTCATGTTTCAAGTATTTTTGATGCGACAGTGAAATGGTATTTTAATTAAGTGGTGTTTTGTTTGATCTTTACTCTGGATTTTAGTGTCTGATTACTTATTCATGCGGTGTGATTGGGTTTTGATGACCAAGGTCTGCTAGTTTTCGTCAAGCTCACAATATGTATGGGAACTAAGTTGCTGTCACGTGATGCAGAAAACTACTTATGTAGATACTTATCAACAATGTTAATTATATAATTATTTTGTTACCGCGTTGTTCAGGAAGACATGATAATCAAACACGTTGTTACAAACCTGACAAAAGAGATAACTATCATAAGATTTTATTACTAAAGTTTTTCTGTATCAATAAAATCGTAAAGTGTAAACCGGCTTTTACGACTGCTGCTAAAATGATCTAATACGTACGAGTATTTTCGGACGACAAGTCTAAAAATACCTCAAGTGTAAACTTCGTTACAATTTCAAAGTTTAATATAAAATAATGTTACCAATACGTGTTGTGTCGTGAGTCATGAGAGTTGCGCGGAAAACGCGGCGTTTCGCAACGCTTGTGTGAAGCGCTATAAAGCTGAATTATATCTATACAAAACTGTGTGTTTATGTCTGTTTGTGAATCGTAAATTTGTCTGCCCGTGTGTATTAACTTGAGCGCTATTAGGTTAGTTTTATAGCTTTTTTATATTCACACTTTTTATATACACACATCAAAAGTGTCTAGGGATCAACATATATTTTTGCAATAACTTTTCTCCTGATTGATATTAATTAAAAATTTTTTTAAGGATTCATCAAATAAAGTATTTTCGTTTGTCACAGTAACGATAAACCAAGTCACCTTTGCATTAATAAAGAAATTTGCCATTTTCCTAATAAAGGGATTTTTGACATTTGAACCACTAACACAAAAGTTCGAAAAAAAGACTGAAATAACAGTTTTCTTTAAAATTTTATTAGGTAACTTAAACAATTAATAATCCGTGTTTCTACCGCGAACACTAACAAAACAAGAACATCGGTTTGGCATACTCAAAATGAGTTCATCCAAATCACGCTGTGGAATGGCCGCCCATGTTCGTTGCAACAACAAAAAAAGGTCTTCTTGCGACTGGATACCCTCCATATTCGGCAGAGCTCTTCTCTGTAGCATATCCCATGCATGCTCAATCGGATTCAAGTCTGGCGACTGAGCAGGCCAGGGCAGGACATTGATGTTAGCTGCGGCGAGAGTCTGTCTTACAACTCTTGCGGTGTGCGGTCGTGCATTATCATGCATTAACTGAAATAAGGGACCGATTTGCACTTGTAGAGGAACGATGACGTCTGATACAATCGTCTCAGCATAAATTTGAGCGTTGAGGTTGCCTCTGATCCAAATCAACTCAGTTCTTCCGCCGATCCAAATACCCGCCCATACCATGATGGTTCCACCACTATAAGGATGGACTTCCTGGCAGGATTTTAATCGCTGTTGGCGTCCAGGGCTTCTCCAGTGTCGTATACGTCTTGTATCCGGTCTCATACCAAAACGAGACTCATCAGAAAAGCACACGAAACGCCATTGTTCTTCTGCCCAATTTCTGTGTTCAAGAGCCCATTGATATCGAATCCTACGATTGTGCATTGCTATAGGTGGTACCCGTAGCGGTCTTCGGGAATGAAGGTTCACTTCATGCAAGCGGTTTCTGACTGTTTGGTCGCTAATTAAGTTCCCTGAAGAGTGATGAAGCCGACTGATAATACTCTGACTTGTATTCAGAGCTAAAGCCACAGTACGTTGCCGGGAACCAGCTTCTATCATTCCCACGGCTCTGAGCATTTCTTCCCTGCTTAAATGACGTCGCCGCTCCATAATAACGTTGGTTTTAATCAGTAGTAGGGAAACAGTAGCACTAATAATGTCTTCAATGCGTTGTATGTTTTTATAGGGAAAATATTGACAGCTGATTTTCATCTTTTACTCGAATTTGATTCACAGTTCCTGATTCAAATTATGAAATGCACCAAAAAGGATCCATATAAATTGATAAAATCATAAATTTATTACAAAGCCACATCTCAATCTCAAGAATTCCGCATAAAAATGCTTGATCCCTAGACACTTTTGATATGTGTACTTTGTAGGGTTACAGAAACTGAAGATAGCGCTTTTACCGATTGTGTAATGTTTTGGTTTAATTTAGTCTAGACAAAGAGAGTCTAGGTGAACACAGTTGTGTGACACGGCTTTTTAGGTCCAGGAACCCATTTTTTGTAATACAAAATGAAAATTTTCGGAAACGAAGAAAAAGAAATGATTTAAAAGTGTTCTGTTAATGCCTCTTTGTCGTCTACAGACTACAACAAATTTGACACAAAGTAAATTGAATTACTTATTTACGAACATACACACATGAAAAAAAGTCTGTGGTCATTAGCATCAGCTTATATATTTTTTAAATTTTATCTTCTAAATCATAAAGAAGAAGAAATCGTAATTTAATCTACCGTAACAAAAATGGTTTCGATTTTCAAATGATCGCAAACATTTTTGATGTGTTTAATTTTTGTTAACATTTCCTTATTACAAAAAAAAAACCATACGTAATCGGTAATATTAGCAATGACAAAATAAACTAACAATAATCATCAATAAAGAGCCGAACAATCAGCTCATAATCGAAGACAAAACAGGTCGTTCTAAAAAGTAACAGTCGTGCGATAAAACGCCGACAGCTTACCGCGACTAGTCGTAAACCTGTCGCACGGATGACGAATCATTAACGCGTTGCGACTTTTATACGTGTTGGATTAGACGTCCAATATAAAACAGAAGGTGAACTACAGTAAGCCATCGGGAAATAGACGGTGTCATGACAAGCTACGTCTATAAGAAAATCACGCATATGTTATAACTGTAGGTCTGAGATAGCTTCAAATATGAAGCAATTCCCAAAACAATATTACGTACATTCATATTGATGGTTAAATATGCAGTAACGATATTGCAGACATAAAGGAAAATATTATCATTGCAGACCCACTGTACCCATGGCCGTACCTGCAAGTTATTATCGTAATAATACCAAAGAATGATGGCGATATCTAGCTAGAAGAAGTAGACGATCTGGAGAATGAAGACCAGAAAGAGATAAGCGGTTAAATAGCTGGAATTTTTAATAGGAAGCTCATTTGCTTCTTCTTCAGCACCAATGGCACGCCTTTTTGAGTGCTTTCCACTGCATTAGCATGACTAATTGACTAGAGGATTGCTAGTCATGTTGAACTACATAATATTCCTCACAAACAATTGCTTCATTTAAAACTTCTGCCCATTATCTTGCGGCATATGCCCATCATTTTTATAGCGTTCCGTACATTTTATGTTTTTCTTTTTTAGAATTTATCGCGTACTATTGTGTTGACTAGATTTTTACAATAATGTGTGTGCCAAGAATGATATTATTAAAAATATAATGAGATTTGAGATGCGGCACTTTGTTATAGCCGTGAAAACTGGTAATGAGGTGCTGTAAGAAATATGAAAGAGAATTTATAAGTGTCAATATTGGGGAATAATACGGTGATATAAATTATTGTTGTTGCCTAAGAGTTAAAAAAATTAAAAGCATTTTTTCTAGTAGTTTTATGACAGACGTGAGTTAGAAGTAATCTAAAATATCTAAAATCTCTCAATTACCTACTTGTAATAATATGGTTCCGATATTATTTTGATAAATATTCAAAACTTGCCTTAAACCTATGTTGCATGTTGATGACGTGAAAATTGTTTTTGTTTTCAATGAAAAGAACACTGTTTACGCACCATGTTAATGGTTGCTTGATACCTCTACTTTACCAAGTTTTCATAGAACGACAGTTAGTATTAGTAACATGTAAGAATCGATGTCAAATGCGTCGTTTTATACTACAAAGATGCAGTTTTCTCAATCATACGCAGCCAGACAAGGTGTCACAATCAAGCTGACGAAACTTCGTAATTATGACTTTACATTATTATGTCAATAATGACACAATTGTAAACATTATTTATGTTTACCAATGTAAACTCCAATACATAACCACTAAATAAGTGTCACATTGTCTGCCATTTGTTCCCGCCCACTATGCCATCAAGTGTAACGTTATTTTTCATGTTTTACGACATCAAACCATTTGATTTTATGATCGTAAATAACTGTTATGATGGCATTTTTTGAGTCTCCCACCCACTGGTATCGGTCTCGGTCGCGGTTTCTTGCAATGACAATAACATATGTGTGCTTGTTAGAGAGATTTTGTGGATTGATGATGACATGATGTCTCATGACCCGGATTCTGTGGCTGTTGGTCGTGTTTTTGTTTAAATTTTACCGGCGTAATATTGTCCACGTCAAAATATGTCTTCTCTTTTTCTCCGAAGGGTATATAGGTAACATATTTCCATTCGTTTATGACTCATGTAATAGGGGGCGATTCTATGGCTATCATCATTACCAAAACTATTTACATGCTCACAGTAACGCTACTTTGAAACAGAAACGAGAAGTACCTAAGTAATCTCTGGTATTTATATCCCCTCTCCTTCTTTGATTATGAGCTCCACTAGTTATAACTAAAGCTTTACAAAGAATAAAATTAAAGTTTGAATGAAGCTAGAAAAAAAAGCGGGTAAAATTATTATCTTAAATTAAATGAATTATTATGCACATTTTCATCATCAATTCTTTAAAGATTGAATTTACACAGCATATAGTTTGACTGAAGTATAAATGATTATGATGCTCTGCATTATTTGTATACCTGTTGACTGGTATACAGAAACAGACGTAAGGTACCGTTCGTCCCGAAAAAAAGTAATGGTCCCGAGAAAAAACAAAAAAAAAAAACGACGGGTTGCACTCTGGGAGTGCCGGCAGAAGTGAAAACTTGAATAGTAATTGTTGGAAATATCTTGTGAACAGATTTTAGTAAAACTCGCAAAAATGGTTGACTTTTTATTTCAATAATTTTCCAATGTGACGTACATCTTTTATAAACAATGTTACCTAGCAACGAATGTATCCAGCATACAAACTTCTTTAAAAGTAATAAAGTCACACGAACATTCACGCAAGCGCCCTGCGCCGTCCTACGCTTTTTCGGTCAGGGTCACGTGTCCTGACGCGAGTTTAAGATTTTATACCCATTACAGAAAAGTGCTCAACGCCGCTAAAGAAGTTTTCACTTCAAAAGATCTTATGATAATAAAGTAGATGACGCCACACGTCACCGAATTGATTGTCAATTAGTAAATTATGCGAGCGAAACTGCTATAATATTCCTGCAGGCAGGAATATTATATCTAATTTCGAAACAGTTGACAGGGGGTCACAAGGTTAGATATAGATCTAACTAAAATAAGATATTCTATCGCAAAATTTAAGGCTGATGAATTGATAACATCACTGTTTGTGATGAATTAATACTATCCAAGGTCTGAGACATTTCCATAATTTGACAGTTCCAAAGTTGATGTTCTTGATTTCTTCGGTCTTAATAAGTATAATAAACTATTAATTAATATTATTCTTCAACGTTTCGATACAGAAAACTGGCTGTCATAATTATGTAATTAATAATTATATCCATTTTTTTCCTTATATTTTTGAAGTGAAAACTTCTTTAGCGGCGTTGAGCACTTTTCTGTAATGGGTATAAAATCTTAAACTCGCGTCAGGACACTCGCGTCAGGACACGTGACCCTGACCGAAAAAGCGTAGGACGGCGCAGGGCGCTTGCGTGAATGTTCGTGTGACTTAATTACTTTTAAAGAAGTTTGTATGCTGGATACATTCGTTGCTAGGTAACATTGTTTATAAAAGATGTACGTCACATTGGAAAATTATTGAAATAAAAAGTCAACCATTTTTGCGAGTTTTACTAAAATCTGTTCACAAGATATTTCCAACAATTACTATTCAAGTTTTCACTTCTGCCGGCACTCCCAGAGTGCAACCCGTTTTTTATTATGCTGGTTCTACCATACAGCTTCGCTTGTGTTTAAAAATTCTTAAAATTGACTAAATCACGCATTCCTGATCAACATGTCGATAGTCAGATTAACAGAACGAAGAAGGCGTTATTGGGATTATGGATCTGTTTATGGTTATAAATATTTTCCAGTATCTGGGCCAGGAAATTGGATTTCTACCCAATTGACGGAAAGAATCGTCCCTAATGACATAAATAGGACTATACTACACAGGACTTAAAAAAACTTTACGTTCCGGGGTCGCGGTAATTCATAAGTCCCGCGACCCCGGCAGGCTTTGGCCGTCTAGAGGGCCAAAGTCCAAGGGGCCCTGTCATTTTTGCTGACATTATTTGAGGCGCGCGAGGAACACAACGCGCCGTCGACCCGGGCATGGTCCATGGTCGGACAGCGAGTTGCCCATTACTCGCTGCCCGCATGCCCGCGCCTACGGTGGCCGGAGATCGTCCGCCGACATCCGTCACCGTGGGTGTCTACCACTGGGACTTAAATATACTGGCGAAAGTTGGGTAAGAATACCGTCTGCCTTTTTTTTTTTGCGTGGTAAAATCATCAAATGAGTCCTCCCACCCAGGGCAGGGCGGGAGGGACTGTCAGACTTGTACTGACTAAAATCCACGGTGTCCTTCACTAGCCCTTTACGTACCGGGGTTACGGTGATGGGTAAGTCCCGCGACCCCGGCAGGCTTTGGCCCTCTACAGGCCCCGTCAATGTGCTGACACTCCTTGAGGCGCGCGTGGAACACAACTTGCCGTCGACCCGGGCATGGTCCATGGTCGGGCTGCGAGTCGCCCATTACTCGCTGCCCGCATGCCCGCGCCTACGGTGGCCGGAGAAATACCGTCTGCCTTACCGGCGTGATGATGTTATTATCATGATAAAAAGCATAATCAGCCTATAATGTGCTCACTGCTGAGCCACAGGCCTCCTCTCTACGAGAGAGAGTGGGCTATAATCCACCACTTAGTCCCAGTGCGGGTTGGTAGATGTCAACCAATTTTTGGTTCTAGGACATGCCAGTTTCCTCACAAAGTATTCCTTCGCAGTTTTGAGAACGTTGAAATAAATTACATAAAGTAATAGGCGTGTCTAGATTCAAACCCAAGACCTACAAACTCGTAAGGGTCAACTCACACCAAAAGAGCGGCGAAGGACAACGACACGGAGCGCAGTTTCAGTGTCATATGAATTTAAACTTTATTTTCATTAAAATAATATTTATTATCGCATGAGAAACTCGAACGAGTCGCGAGGATGCCCGCGGATCCGCGGGCATTCCCGCGACTCTTTCGAGTATGAGTGCGATAATAAGAATGAGTATTATAGTAATGAAAATAAAGTTTAAATTCATATGACACTGAAACTGCGCTCCGCTTCGTTGCCCTTCGCCGCTCTTTTGGTGTGAGTTGACCCTAAGTCGGGACATTAACCACTGAGCAACCACTACTCTCCGTTAATAATAATTGGGGTACATTAAGCACACTGCACTATTTTTGACTCAAATATCTAACAAATTCTACGATCCTACTAGCAAACCATATTTCACTAGTTGACATTTACAGGCTTTCAGCAACATAATGCTGATGGAAATCTTCAAAACACAGTCACTGTGATAAAGTGCAAGATTCATTTCGAAATAAAATGTCAAAAATATTAAGAGAGACTCACATTCTCGTATAAAAATATCTACAGAGGCGAATTATATTAGCCAGTCCATAGACTTTGATGATGATGTGATCCGACCGATTTCGACCAAGGTGATTGCTTCAGGGGGTCTAATCTCAAAGCACGAAACACGTAGTTTCGGCCTTAGTAACTGACGTTTTGTACTCCCCGTGACATAGAGCCCGAACTAAGAATAAATAATATTACAATTTAACAGATAGGTCCTTAGAGTCCTGCGGAAAACTCGTGGAACAAATATTTGTATGATCTGCAAGTATTTTTTCCGGGTCTGGGTGTTTGTGTATGTGGGTTTCTATGTTTGTAAACGCATCCACGACACAGGAGAAATTCCTAGTGTGGGGCAATGTTTTAAAAAAAAAAACTATTTTTAAGCCCGCTGTAATAACTGTCAAAGATCTACAAAAAAGCAGGAACGAACGACTTTTTTTTTTAGCGTGGTAAAATCATCAAAATGAGTCCTCTCACCCAGAACAGGGCGGGAGGGCCTGTCAGACTTGACTGACTAACATCCACGGTGTCCTTCAATAGCCCTTTATGTACCGGGGTTACTGTAAATTCTGAGTCCCGCGACCCCGGCAGGCTTTGGCCCTCCACAGGCCCCGTCACTATTCTGACACTCCTTGAGGCGCGCGTGGAACACAACGCGCCGTCGAGCCGGGCATGGTCCATGGGCGGACAGCGAGTCGCCCATTACTCGCCGCCCGCGTGCCCGCGCCTACGGTGGCCGGAGATCGTCTGGTAACGTCCGTCGCCGTGGGCGACGGATTACGTTATTATTGTGTTAAGTTTGCCTCTAGTGTGTGATTTCTCATCATACCTCGCGTCCCCGTCTTATACAATGTTCCCCTATTAACTTATAAAATAACTTTTTCCAACAAAACAATAAAGTTCCACACAACCCAACAATTCACATTACATAAGCTAACATATTACCATAATTTATGTCCTCAGCATTAACATTCAAATTATTATGAATTTCAAATAATACATAAAACGTTTTTATGTATGTTGATAGATATTATAAAGCTATTTGTGTTACATATCAAAGAGCAGTGACCTATTTAGAAGAACATTTTACGACGTGGTATGCCACAGCCAGATGAGCCTGATTGATGGCTTGTATTGTCTAAATTGTTGAAACATTACAGAATCCTGAATATCTCATCATCTGCCTAGCCTTTTCCCAGGTCGCGGGACTGTACGAATCACCGTGACCCCGAAACGTTAAGGGCTATTGAAGGACGCCGTGGATTTTAGTCAGTACGAGTCTGACAGTCCCTCCCGCTCTGCTCTGGGTGTCAGGACTCATTTGATGATTTTACCACGTAAAAAATAAATAAAAGCCTTTTCTCAACTATATTGGAGTGGATTTCCAGTTGAAAGGGATGCAGCTGACTATCGGTACTTTACATGGTGTGTATACCTATCTGACTTCCACAAACAAGTAACTGTCGGATGTCAGACTTTCGACTTAACAGTAATGACTATCAAAGATCTAGAAATAAGAGCTGGGACTAATGGCTTTACGTGCTTTCCAAGACACGGAAGAAACTAGCTATGATAAATTGTCACCCATCCAGATACTAACCTGGGTAGCGCGGCTTAACCTTGAAGATCATCCTATGCGGCTATTATTATTAATCCACGAGCTCCTGATATCCTGTGAGTGTGTGAGTGTATTATCGATTAGAAAGCCCGAAAAAATGATATTGAGGTTTTACAACATTAATTTCTTAGTGACAGTGTGTAGTCAGACTGGTGATGGCAATAGGGAGGCCCCCTTTTACATGGTAATAAAATACAACTGATGCATTTCTAGGAGAAGTCACCCATTTCAAATTTGCAAGAAACCTTCGTCACTGGTCAACACTTTACAATGTTGCCACATTAACGTCCGAAATTAATATTCAAATCCCGTTCCTTTATTTTTGACGGTTGCTTCTGATTAAAGACTTGGATAAGCAAATTCAGTCGTTGATTGGTTACAGACAAAGGTAGCAACCGAGATATTATATTGATTTCCAGAATTAATTGGCATTGTCATTAGTCAATCTCAATCAACAGTCACAGGTTATCCAAGAAAAGAGCTTTGGCACACATTTACAGAAACATTAAAATCAAAATGCTCTTTCAAAGAACCATAAACAAGAACATAATTGATACCAAAAAGCTATCAGCATCACTCATCAATTATACGATAAATTAAAATCAAAACATGACGCTAATTTATTGGGCCCACTCGGTTTAACACAACACTTTGCGTGCCAACGTTATCGCAGCGCTGGGATTGACGCGAGCGTTGCGATCACTCATCGAATGCAGCTTGCATTTTGTCTTTTAAATGCAGGGAGGTATCAGGATGCTGAAATGGGTGCCTTTTTTTTGGGTGGTATAATCTTTAAATGAGTCCTACCGGCCTGGGTGGAGCAGAAGGGACTGTGTGGGACTGGGCCTTTCGACATGTTGGCTTGTTCATAATCTTTTTTTTTACCGTTTTGACAGCTATAAATTGTTCATTGTAGATGAGTGCAAGATAATAAAACAATTTTTTTTTCAGCACTATGTGTCTTTTAAATTAAGGCCCTCATCATATTTGAAACGAGACATATCACCAGCAATGACGAGAATGACCAGTCAAGGTGGCATATGCGTCACAAAGCTTCAATTGATGACCAAAATTTCAATTAAAAGGACGTGCTTCAATGTAATAACTATCAAATCGCTGTCATCCTTAATAACTTAGTCATGTTTCTCGGACTTCAGTCTAGCCGGTAGATGAGTCAAAAATGTAAATGGAGAATGTCCTAGTTAATTTGGGCAAATGTCTCGTTGAAATATAAGCGGTATTGTTTGAAGATAGTTTAAATGGAAATATAGCTTTGTCTACTCTATTAGATTTGCATACAACGGGCATTATTTCAAATTTAAATGTTAATCAAATTACTGGCATTTAGCGCTTAATGTTCAGTAAAATATATAATTTATTTAAATAATCAACTTATGGAATAAAGCCTTTTTATTGTTTTATGATATTACATTAACATTACCGTAGCTGACCACATTAGTGTTTAAGTTTCAAGTCAGTATTCTAGCCGGTTTGATAAAATCATCTGATCGTGGAAGTTCAGGTTACTTTTACAACTGCATATTTCAGTCTAATGTTGGACACACAACAAGGGTTGCCATAACACCTTTACCACATTGCCCGCTCCTAACTCCGGCCCTGCACAAAACGTGAATGAAACTAAACAGGTGCACTGAATTATGCGTGCGCTGATGTATGCACAATGCACGGCGCATGCACCCCAGGTGAAAATGCACAGTGGTGCTAACGTAAATACGCGAAATGGCCGCTCAATCAACGATCCGATGCGCAAAGCTGTAAATATCTGGTAAGTGTATGGAAAGCATTGTTTTGGATAACAGCAGAAAGAATAATAATCTTCAGAGATTTAGTGGGCTAAGGGCAGTGAACTTGGCGCTTAAAGTAGGGATGCTGTAGTTGAATCATGGTTGATGGGTTTGAGTCACTGACAAGAAGGTGCTAATTCTTGGTTAGGACCGGATGATTTCTATAAACAGTAATATCCGGAGTAGTATATTGATCAATTGCATCGCAGTAGATCATGGCATGATGTAAAAATAACTAATACGAAGATAGCACTTGTAAGGGAACTTCTGGGGCTGTCTTTCTTTAGGTCCTTTTTCAGTTAAATACACTCATTGATTGGTGGATGTTACAATGCCTTTGATTTATTTTAGTTTTGGTATATATTTGAAACTAGTAGTTGCCAGCGGCTTCACCAGCGTGTTACTCCGAATTTAATCAAGATATGTTCAGGCATTCTGAAGTGTTTGAGTGACAAACATCTATGCATTTATATCTAATCTGAGATCATCTATGCTGAGTGTTTTGTGCGATAGGTGGGACAGCCCCATTCTGGCTCACCGACATGTAAGTGTCAGTCGTTTTGAATTTTGTAAATAATATAATATGGTGTCCACTACGAGTGACATTAGGTTAAGATTTTTACTAACAAAATATGGATACAGATCTTATATAAAATAAACAATAATAATTTATCCAAACTTTCGGATAAAGTAAATGTGCAATACACTTCGCAAACACTGATTAACCTCTCATTCTCATTCCCTCGCAGTCAATTATTTACGATACAAGTAAAAAGCAAGAAAATCTGTAGCAGTATCATTTAAAAGTCATTCACGAACACTCGTCTTATCTGTCCGCCTTCATCCCATTCAGCGATACCCCTAATATCTAGAAGCTCCTGGCTCACTGCCAATCACCTCTGACATAACATCGCTGATCACCGGCTGACGGATGTAAGTGCCAGCTGTCTCCGACGTATGAAGGAGGTATTTGATTCAGATTTGAGATCTCCTTTGGCGACAAAAAAAAACAATTTGATTTTTCTGATTAAGACTTGAAAATTCGGCACTAGGCACTGTCGCCATACACGGACTGTCAGTACTTTACGAAACAAAAGAATAGATGTAACAGTGTTTTCTTATTTGAAAATTCGGCCCTACAAACTATTGTCACCGTACGGCGGGGCAGCTTGAAGCAGTCAGTATCGACTGCAAATTGACACCGACTGCTGGAGTGGTTAGCAACCGCAGCTTCAAGCAACTGTGTTTGGTTGTTCGAGCAATTCGTGTATTAATCCTAAGTTATTAAGTCTCTTATTTTCTTTCCGAGAGCTTCAGACAAGTAGATAGAAGTTTCAAAGAGGTCTGCCTACAACATCTTGTTGCATTTTCTTTCAATAGAATTGACACCAAGCTTTCCAGAGATAATGCAAAACTAATATATTTTTGAAACACTTATACTTCAAATAAACATTCAAACGTTGTTTGTGTAGTATTTCAATTTATCAACGCGACATATCATCAACGAAAATCTATGTGAAGTGAATAGATTTTAAACCCAGTAAAATTAACCTTAGCTCCGGCCACCATAGGCGCGGGCATGCGGGCAGCGAGTAATGGGCAACTCACTGTCCGCCATGGACCATGCCCGGGTCGACGGCGCGTTGCGTTCCACGCGAGCCTCAAAGAGTGTCAGCAAAATGACGAATTACCGTAACCCCGAAACGTAAAGGGCTATTAAAGGACACCGTGGATTTTAGTCAGTACGAGTCTGAGAGTCCCTCCCGCTCTGCCCTGGGTGGGAGGACTCATTTGATGATTAACCACGATAAAAAAAACTTACTGTACTTAGTTCAGAAAACCAAGCATCTAATCTTCAATTTTTCCTTGAACTATCGAACATCCCGTCAAACCTAGCTAGTTTATATTGGTTCACGTCCACCTGTCTGTCCAATCGTGCACTGTTCAGCATCCTACAATGTACAATAGCTTTGAAATTTTACTATCTTCCAGTAATCTTGCAGACAGATCAAAAGTTGTAACGTGTTGGGTGAGCGTCCAAATGGCTCTGAATATACTTTGTGTCCGGTTTATGTTCGGTTTTTGACGTGTTTAGTTTTGGCTGTCAATTTTTAGACTTGAGCTGTAAGATCTGAAGGCGTGAAGATTGATAGAAGCTACTTATTTTGGTGTGATATGACTATTTGGTATTTATTATTTAAAAGGGTTGTTTTTGCGTGGTAAAATCATCAAACAAATCCTCTCGCACTGGGTGGGATGGAAGGGAATGTCAAACTCGTGCTGACTAACAGCTGTTTCTTCAATCGTTTTTTACGTTTCAGGATCACGATTACCTGTTTAGACAGCCCCGCGACTCCGGCACGCAAAAGGGTTACATTAAATTCTAAAAATAATACTTTAAACAGAAAGAATAATTCAGAATCATTTTTAAACAGAATCCCTTCAATGTAATTTTCGTAACATATTTTTATTAGCTTCCACTTTCTACTATTTTCAGCTAGCAATAACTAGCAGCACGTCCTTTCCATTCCGAAATCAAAAGAAACCATCAAACACATTAATTCCCCACATTTACTCACCCGCCAAAAACTTTAAACTCTAATCCTTCACTGCCTATTTCTTCTAATACATTCAGTCACTCACTCATTCGTTCAGACTCATTCACACGAATGATGAAATCAAAACTACATGACCAGAGACATAGCCATCTATCAAATAGATTTAAAAAACCGCTGCGCAAGAGTTCAGACTGTCCGTTGGGATTTGGGGCACTTTAGGATCTATTTTTGGTGACAGACTGACAGACACATTCGGGGATAGCTATCGGGTTTCAAATTCCTGTTGTAAAAGGATGGAAGGAGTGTAAGTGGTCTTTGTAATTAAAAGGATTTGTGAGAATGGGACGAAGTTTCCTTTTCATATATTTTTACACTTGGGAAATGATTCTTGAGCTTTTTGTATTGTTGTTTATTTTTCCTTGACGCACGAGTGAGTGCACAAACTTAAATCGCTTATTTAGGAAAGAATGCCAATAAAATAAATACTAGATTTTTCATCTATCAGCATTGTGGTCTAAACAACGTTTCGACATAATAAAAGTTGTCAACAAAAGACAACTAGCGACATCTATGGAGCAATAGAAGAACTACCAATAAAAGATCGATACCCGTCTGGTCGGAGGTACCTATCTTCCTTTTCAATGGGGTATCGAGAAACTTTACGCCCTGTTCATCATGCACCAAAAATGTTCTTACTGGCCCTCCATTTAAAAAGTGGACAGGTTTTCACCATGTGTTTCAGTGTTGATGTAGTCTAAGTATTAGGCAAGAGAAATGTGCTCTGTAGATGTGCTGAGAGAGAAAAATAATCTTACAAGTGATAATTTTAAAGTAGTCTCATCTTACGCTTTGACTTTGATATTCTTTAACCAGCCATTGCTGATTGTAAGTCTCTTCAAAATCTTTTAATTTCTGGCGGTTTTTTGTCATGGCTGTCCAGTTTTATCACAAAAATCGTTTGACCACCTCGTCGGTTGTCTACCTACATTTCTCTTTCCCGTCTGTGGTCTCCGCTTCAACAGTTTCTTGCCCCATCTCCCATATAGTCTACGGCAAATATGGCCCTCCCACTTCCACTTTCTTTTTGAAGATTAAGACTTGTCAAATCAATCACTACCCTAATTTAATACTTTCTCTTCTTCCTTTACCCCATAAAGCCCTAGATAATTAAACAAAAACAACAGCAAAGCTACTGCGAACACACAGGTAGCCTTCATTAAAATTCGTATTGACTACATGAAAAGTCAATTAGTACGTGCCGAAGCGGCGGCCATCTTGTAATTGAGGGAGACAGCTGCGCGGGCGCACCTCGTGGGTGTTCGGCGCAACAAAGGGTTGTTTTAATTAGGATTTGATTGGGTGAGAGACGGAATATGGTGGTGTTTGGTAGCAGATTAGGATTTATTGATTATGCGCTCCCTATGGGTTTTGGTCCTGATTTCCGCAGTTTAGCAGAGAAGATGATTCTATATTTTGGTTTTGTCTGAAATTTTTATCGAATTGATTTTAACATGAAGAATTTTCTCATCGTAATAACGAAGCTTATCTCATCTTTGCATCCCTAAAATTTCGCACAAGGAACATAAAATATTTTTAACTAGTTTGTTAAGAGAAGAGTAGACTCCTAGAGCCATTAATAGTATGGTCGTTAAACTACTCGTAACTAAGCTTTTTTTTTTATCGTGGTAAAATCATCAAATGAGTCCTCACACGGACTAAGGATCTTCAGAAAGGTCAGATGTAGTACTCGCATGCGGCATATTTGTATGAATATGGAGGAGGCGAAAGGAGTAAGTATGTAGGAATCATAGCAAGTTGTTTCTGCATTTATGGATGTATGTTTGAACAGTGCCTGCATAGTTTAAAGCAACTATGAGTCATAGACAATAAATATAATTAAAACAATTGAGAACATCTGTAAGTACACGCCATCAGTCTGTCTTTTCGTCTTGTCAAACACATTAATGTGTCGAATATTTACTCATGAATGTAACACATGTGTACTAACATCTACAATTAAATGTTTAATTGTGACTGTATGTGACACAGGATTATCAAAAAAAAAACATTTGATACATACAAAGCTGTTGAAAACCTGATCGCTCGCCCTGGATCAATCCTTAAATTGATTGACTAATTTAAGAACGAAGGACGCACAGGTTGGCTAGAAGTGTCCCACAAATGGGACAGTGCAGGCTAACAAAAGAAAAGTACATTTAGCGATAGATAAAAACTTGCAGCAAAGTTGGTATGATTATTACAGAGGCTGAGCGATCGACTTCTGCAATGCGTATCGCGGGGTATATTCCCGTATGGAACAAATATTTGTAAGGTTTGTAGTCTACGCTTAATTGTTCCAGGTCTAGCTGTTTGTCTATGTGAATTTAAATATTTGTAAATCCACCCACGATACAGAAGAAATTCATGATGTAGAAAAAGGTATTAAAAAAAACTGAATCGTATTACCAGCCTAATAAGAGTAAGAAGAGAAGTATCATTCTCATAAGCGCTAATAAGGATGTTACGTAACGTAATGATTTCTATGTAGCTTTAACCATTAAGGCTGCACACGCGACGGAAGCTTAAAAAATGGGGTAATTTCTCCCGTTTTCCCAATATTTTCAAAATTTCCAAATTTCGTTAAAATCCGTCGAGTAGTTTTTGTCTCTATAACGAACATACAGACAGACAGACAAAAAAATTACTGATTGCATTTTTGGCATCAGTAGCGATCCCTAATCACCCCTTGAAAGTTATTTTTTAAATATATTTCATGTACAGAATTGGCCTCTCTACAGATTTATTATAAGTATAGATATAGATGAGAGAAAGACGCGCTCGTAGTTTTCTTCAAATTAAAGGCTTCGTTTGAAGAAAACTACAAGCGCGTCATTCTTCAAGCAAAAAAACTTACACTTGCATACAAAAATACGAATCACCTGTTTCCGCCGAACTCCTGATACCTATAATCAGTTCAACTTCATTCCAATTCAAAGTCACCTTGACCATCAATACGGCACACATTACAAAGGCAACCTTTTTCTGGCATTAGGCTGCGCACGCGTTCCGGACAATCCGAGACTGTCCCGAATACCCCAACCTCCCCGACCAAGGGGACCAAGGGAGACAAGGGGGACTAAAGAAGACGTATCTCACCACCACGATCCATTGTCCATTGTTTTTGCCTGCTGTTATTTATGACGGACGACGTTGTTTCTACCCTTTTCTAACATAGCAAGAATAGTATCGCTGTCTCGTTCTCTCAAGGCTTCCGTCCCGTAATGCCGTAGCTAATAAATTACGATTCAAAAGATTATTTATTAGATTATTCATGGTGGAGAGGCCCTGTACCGTATTGGTCTTCGGGACATAACACTGCGGTCGTTTTTCGTCTTTTTTCTCGTGATTGATTTGTGTCCTATCGTGTGGCGTGCCGTGTCGTCAAACAATGGGGTTTGGACGTCGATTGGCTGGTTTATGGATTTTATTGGAATCACAGACGTTGGGTTTTGCATGTTACGATGGCTGATAAGGTTTGATGTGTGTGTGACGTAAGGAAGGTTTTAGTGATGGCGCAAGATTGCGATAGATTTAGTCTTGACTCTAATTCTAACAAGCAAACTAGAAGAACCCGAATAACAAATATTGAAAAAAAAATAACAAAAAAGTGGTTCTATTAAGAAAATCTTTTTCATAAATGTGTACTAAAACTATGAGATTCAGAGATAACATAAGACATAACGATAATAAAAAATCATACTCCTACCCAAACACCTAGTATGGCAGCATTAGATACTTATCGTATTTAATATTCTAATTTGATGTTACTAACAGCTTATTAACGATATAACTTCAAGTTCAGACCACCTATGATGACAGTGATAATATCAAGACCACATGACACTGCCTCCTATACAATCATAATCAACAATCTAACGCAACATATTTGTCATACAATTAAAATGTAACAGTCCGATAATTTATAGCAATTAAACAACGGAACAAACTACACGAACAATTTATTTACAAAATATGACAGAGTAATTTAGGAGCAATAAAATTCATTGTAGAACGCACTCAATTAAAACAGATACAACAAAAAATGTCCCCCCACCGGAAGCAGGGCCGATAATCGTTTGAAAAGAGACGTGCATTATTATTCAAGACCATTAATTAACCCACACTAAAGTTTTAATTAAAAAACAAGCAAAGAACTTTCCATAAGAATGGTACGTCACAAACGCCGACGAATTCAAAACGCCAGCGTCTCGACCGTCATAAATAATTGGGACAAAACCTTCGCCCCCCGCGACACCGCCCCCCATCCCCCGGATAAGTGTCTAAAATTTTCACAATCCGGCAATAAAAAGATAATTTATTAGTATAGCTCTTATTGTTTTCGTTATTTATGTGTATGGAGTAATGTAATCTAGCTGGTGGGGGCCCTAAATAAATAATTTTCACTTTAATGTCCCTTCTTGCCTAATCTCCCGAGCGGTCGGCTCTCAGTCCACGTTTTGTACGATATAATGGGCACCCGAGGTATTTTTAGGTCTAAATAAACATGATTTGTTGTACCGTCTCTGACAGAATTTAATTTCGTTACGGCAACGATGTGGCTCCCTCTGTCGCGAATATCTTGAATTATTTTTAATGACTCCTAGTCATTTGCATTATCGTTGATTTTTAGTAGCTAAGGATTATTTATTATTTGAAAATATAGCTTCCTTTAATTTAATGAGATGGTCTTTTTATTGCTGTAGTCTTAATAACAAAATTGTCGAGCTCTCTACGGTGGCAAAAAAATGTATACCTGATACAAATTTAAATTCTTATTAAGTTTTGCCTTTCAATTATTACCTCTATAAAATGCCCTGAAAATAAAATGAACGTCTATGCAATACTGTGCAACAGAAGCTAAATATTTTGTACATACATAATGTTATAAATTTCTTCAAACAATTATTTATTTTTAGCATCAAATATCTAACAACATTTAAAGAAAACAAACAAAAGAAAAAAGCGCAAGAACCCACACACGTACATCACATGCAGATTTCAAAAGCGTCTGAACTTCAGTGGCCATTTCTGAAAATTAGTGGACGTGAGGCAGTCGAGGGGGCGAAGCCAGGGGGGTGTAGAGGGGCAGCAATGCCGTGGTGGATGATTTACACCACTCTGGTATTATGTTTTGACTTTAATAAACAGAACGTTTGTCATGGCAGACTATACGTCGCCAGTCTTGGCGAAGTTTTGTGTTAGTGTCGGGTCGCAGTGTACTGTTGTATGCAAGCGGTGTTAGATTTACGTTTGGGAGGTGATGAGACTGTTAGTGGCCCGCTTGATTTGTGAAGTATTTTGGATAGTCTTGCAGTTCTACCTTAATTATTATTATGACTAAGGAAGACGAATCTGAAATGTTTCATTATTTACGTATCAAGATCCTTTCCAAAATGCAAAATAAAATCTACACCATTCTAAATACGAGTTTCTTTTCAAAACCCTCCCTCGCAAAATTGAATCCAAATAATATTCATACAGACTTCCAAATCCACTTCCATTGTGCTGGGTACATGTCCTAAGTTGACCTTTAGTCTGTCTAGTTTTAATTACAACAGACGGACGGACGGAAGGACATCCGAGCTCTCCCGTTTTGAAGACTAGACGTGACATACAGTTTGTGCGGGACTAATTCGAATGTCGCATTTCGAGTTCGTTAAGAGAAATTGTTATGGGAAAGATGAAGTATTCAGTTTGTTTATTTTATGAAAACCCTGTAGGTAAATAGAGTAAGTACGTGAAGACTGCAACAGTACGTTACAAAAAATCAAAATCAACACTGTGTTGAGAAATTAAACTTAAAAAAAAACGATTTCAAAAATGCCCTTTGTGATCATTAATCTTAGCAATGACTGATATTTTTAGTCTTAATATACTACATTAATTTTGACAATGTATTCCTTACAAACTCAACACATATAATACTATACTTTCATATTGAACTCGCTAGATATCTCAACCTAACGACCAATCTGCCAAACAATATACTCCCATATCAAATACATCACCCCATAAAAACAAAGCACGAAGACGCCATCAACATGACATCCACCCATAAAACTCATACCAGGCTCATACCTGGCCATCATCGCCGTAGACCACAGCAAGCGGCCCATAGTTCCCCCCTATAGTTTCACCCCTCGTTCCAGCTTTTAATTATAATACTTTATAGCCCTATAAATCACGGCGTGCGTCCCGGGTGGCTTCCACCCCCTACACCCCCTTTGAAGGATACCAGTTCAATTCTCGTCGGGTGTAATAATTTATAAAGAAATTATTCCCTTTTTCTGGTGGGGGTTAAAGATGGTCGTGACGTGATCTGTGATCGTCTGCGAATGACAATCATTTCAGTTTTGTGTAAGTTGTGTCGGGTTTGTATTTCGGGTGAGATTTGGGCTGTATGGTAAGGCATGTACTATTGATGTCTAATTATTGTGACAACTTATGAACAGAAAAGTAGTTAAGTTTAAGTTTTTAAGCGCTAATAAAACAAAAAAGACGGTTTTTACGCTGGAAAATTGATAATACGTAAATTATCCGGATTTATTCGGGTTTTTATTGGGCGACTACAAAATATTGTGGTCAAATGAAAGCACGATTTTGTATTCATAAATCTAGATATTGGTGGTTGATCAGGTGTCACTTAGTGTTAGTAAAAACGGACATTAGCCATACATTTAGTTCAACTTTAAAAGCGATCTGACTTTCGTAAACACATATATTTTGGGTTAGTATCCTGCGTCCACTGCTGAGCAAATGCGTTATCATTGCTTTTTAGTTCTCCCCGTATTTTGTTTTCTGCAGTCAGTCAATCTACAAAGATGTTTTTTGGACGTGCACCGATAACTATGGCCGTCTTTGTATACTTATAACGATTGTGTGAAACCTGAACTATGATTCAGTATGGGTACAAAAAATACAAACATAAACAATCAAGAACGATGAATTGAACGAATGAAAAGTTTAAACGATCGATGTGAAGCAAAAAATGATCACACGTCAAAATGTGAACGGGTGTGTCTTTTTTTCGGGTAGGTGCAAAAAAGTAGACACATGTGTTCCTAAGTTATATATTTTTTAAATTAATAAATTCAGTATTTAAATTTATAAAGTCTGCTAAAAATTAGTCACAAGATTACTACGAATCATATACTGTGTGGACAACAACAAACCTATGTTGTAAGTTGAGATAATTGCACTTACTTGCCGGTGACTTGTAACCTACAACATTTACTTCAACATTTATCACATATTGCCTGAAAAATGTCCACTATTGCTGATATTGCGGAGACACAGCGCTTGGCATTGACATCCCTTAGTCAGCGCATGGCAGACTTTGAAGCTCATCTGAAAGCATCATCTCCTGGAACTGACTTGAGTGACCTCTACAAAGACTTCACTAGTTTCAAGGATCATGTGTGGAGCGTCTTCAGTGTCCTTCAGCAACAACTAATGGAGGTCAGCAAAGGCACACAATCGAGATGCGGCACAGGAGAAAGTTTCTTCTACTTGGCGGTGTCCCGGAGAAGCCAGATGAGCAAGTGACAGATACTGTGCTATCAATCATGCATCGCAACCTGGGTCTAGTGGATCTTCAGTCTTCCTCCCTTATTGTTTGTCACAGACTTGGTACAGCATCTGAGGGTCGGCCACGGCCTATATTGTTCCGGTTTTCTGATCTTGCGGTGAGGACTGAAGTTTGGAAATCTAAAACCAAGCTGAAGGGCTCATCCTTTGTGCTGTCGGAGTTTCTCACTCGTCAGAGACAGGTGACTTTTACAACGGCCCGGAAGCTGTTCGGCGTAACAAATGTTTGGACTTTGGACGGCACTATATACATCAAGCTCCCTGATGGTAACCGTCGCCGTGTGTTTAGCCACGAAGAGGTGATGCTGCTGGGTGAGGAATATGGCAAGGCACTTGATGCTGAGGCTCCGACTGTACCCAAAGCCACTGCGAAGATTCCAAGTTCGTCGCCGGTTGTGCAAGTATCGGTGAGGCCAAAACGGAATGTTCAAAAGAAATGATGGCACTCCTTTTAGTAACTGTCCAGTTTATTTGTTGATAGTATAAGTAACTGCTCTGTTTATTGCAAGTATTAGTTTAATCTTTTTTTATGAATTTAGTTTGTTAGTTTTCTTTTTACGGTCTACCGACCTTTTATTTTATTTTTGTTATAATCATTTATTTTGTAGTGATGACATTAATGACTGCACACTGACAGTGACAGTTGTCAAATTTCATTCTGTCTGGCTGCGTTCGGATAATTTTATTGGGCTAAGTATTTTTGTAGGCAGTCGACCGGCAGGTTATGCAATTTTAATTTTAGTGAAGTAAGCTTTTAAATTTACATTAGTTATTCCTTCTTATTTTATTATTAGTATTTATTATTTATATATACACATATTTTTACTTAGTATATTTTTCATTAATGTCTGACGACTCATTTTATTCTGCCACTGACAATTCTTTTGACTCTTATAATTCTCTTAATGATTCTTTATCAGTAAACAGTTATTTAATACAAGAGTGTCAGCGGTACCCAAATTTATTAAATGTGTGTCATATTAACGCACAAAGTGTTCCCCAACACCATTCAGAATTGTTGGATCTGTTCAGCGGTGTTCCTTTTCACGCAATTTTAATTTCTGAAAGTTGGCTAAAACCCGAACTCCCTTCAACTTTTTATAGTTTACCGGGCTTTATTCTAATTCGCAACGATCGCACAGGGAAAAGGGCTGGTGGTGTTGCTATATATCTCCGTAGTGACATTCCATACAAAATTTTATTTTCTTCCCCCTCTCTCTATAACAGTAATCCAGAGTTCTTACTACTTGAGATATCTGTCAAAGGGGTTAAAGCCGTTCTGGGGGTTGTCTATTGCCCACCCACTATTAATTATTTCTCCACTTTAGAAAGTCTTTTGGAATCTGTTTCCTCGGAGTACAAACATCTTGTAATCATGGGTGATTTTAATACCAACCTCGTAAAAGATACTTCTAGATCACGTGAGCTGAGGGCGATCTTAGAGTCGACTAATATCTCTTGCCTTGACCTCAATCCAACTCATCAGAACGCTGACACTGACGACTCCTGGCTCGACCTTATGCTCACTTCCTCCGTGGATTTAGTTGCTAATCATGGTCAGGTTGCAGTTCCGGGGCTTTCTCGACATGATTTAATTTTTCTTTCTTACAAAATTAAACCCCCGAAGCAGCGGCCGGCTATGATTGTCCTTCGGAATTTTGCGAGGTTGGATAGAGAAAAACTCAACAGGGATGCACAATCTATAGATTGGACTAACGTTCTTGAGGCGCCGACTGTGGATGATAAAGTTGCTCTGTTGAACAATTCAATATTAAAGCTTTATGATCTACATGCGCCTTTGAAAGCTGTGAGAGTTAGGCGTCCCCCAGCACCCTGGGTAACTCTGGAGGTTCGGATGGCAATGAAGCGGCGCGATAAGGCTTTCCGAAAATATAGAGGGGATCGCAGTGAGGAAAACTGGGGTCTGTACAAGTTGGCTAGAAATCGATGTAATCAGATGGTGAGAGTGTCTAAGCGCCGATACATTTGTGAGAATGTTCTCAACTCTTCACCGGCTAATATTTGGAAGTTTCTCAAATCACTTGGCATATCTAAGTCACCATCCAATGTTTTACCTTCGAATTTGTCTCTAAATAGTCTTAACTTACATTTTTCGGCAACAGCTAGTCTGGCCGATGATGTAAGAAGAGACACTATTCTTAAAATATCTTCCATGCCATCACTCTCTCCTAACACTTTCTCGTTTTCCCCCGTGACTGAACTCGAAGTTCTCAATATCTTTAAGACCATTAAGTCAAATGCTGTCGGATGTGATGGAGTGAGCAGGAAGATGCTGACTTTGATTCTTGATAGTTTTATTCCCGTTTTCACACATATTGTTAACTTTTCTTTGTATTCTGGTGTTTTTCCTCTAATCTGGCGTAAGGCTTTTATAATTCCTCTTCCAAAAATTCCAAATCCCAGTTTAACAAGTCATTTTAGGCCGATCTCCATTCTCCCTTTCCTTTCTAAAATCCTAGAAGTTGTTGCTCACAAACAAATATCTTCATTCATCTTTAAAAATAACCTGCTTTCCCAATTTCAATCTGGTTTTCGTCCAGGACATAGTACGTCTACTGCTCTACTCAAAGTCACTGATGATATCAGGTCCGGCATGGAGAATTCCAAGTTGACGGTTTTAATTTTAATTGATTTTTCCAACGCGTTTAACACCGTTGACCACGATATTCTTCTTGCCATTTTGTCGCAGATTGGGATTTCGGATTCATCACGGGATTGGTTCTCGTCTTATCTTCGTGGTCGCCGGCAGGCGGTTCGTGTCAGGCAGGCATGTTCTGACTGGTATGATCTGCTAACCGGTGTTCCACAAGGCGGTATACTCTCTCCTTTACTATTTTCGCTTTTCATAAATTCCATTACTGAAGTCCTCAAATGCTCTTACCATCTGTACGCTGATGACTTGCAACTTTACGCTCAAGCCGATGCCAACTGTTTAGATGACTGCATTTCCACCCTAAACGATGACTTGCGTAGTATTAGTGACTGGAGCAGGCAGTTTGGGGTATCAGTCAACGTGAACAAGTGTCAAGCCATGGTAATAGGCAGCGTCTACCATATGCGTAATCTCAATATTCTTGGTCTTGCACCTATTACATTTAATAACACGAAAATTCCTTTATCTCCTCATGTTAAGGATTTGGGTTTACATATTGATGATCGACTTAGTTGGGAAAAGCATGTCAATTTGGTAAGTCGGAATGTTTCTGCCACACTGCGATCCCTCTATAGATTTAAGCACTTTCTTCCATCTAACACTAAACTTCTGCTTGTCCAGGCTCTTGTGCTCCCTATTATTGATTATGCGGATGTTTGTTACTCTGATGTTTCCCAAAACCTCTTAAACAAATTGGATCGACTTTTAAATAACTGTATTCGTTTTACATTTGGACTTCGAAAATATGATCACATTTCCAGTTATCGTTCTCAGCTTAAATGGCTGCCTATCCGCCAGAGAAGATCTCTCCGATCACTCTGCTTGCTTTTCTCCATTATTAACGATCCTTGTGCTCCTAATTATTTAAAAAGTTCTTTTCAGATCCTGGGTAGCTCGCACGATCGTAACCTTCGTGCTGCTGAAAATTTGCTCCTTCAGATACCTTCTCACCGTACAGGTTTTATATCCAATTCCTTCGTGGTTACGGCAATTAAACTCTGGAATGCGCTTCCCCTTGACATTAAAAAAGCTAAGAGTAAATTTTCTTTTAAACGCCAAGTTCGGGAATACTTTTTAAAAACACTCGTTCCTTAGGTTCCCATTTATTGATATGGTCGTCGTCATATTATATATCCATTTATATTTTATTTATATTTAAGTTCATTGTTATTATTAAGTATTATTTATATATGTATAATATAGGCATATATTTTCATATGTACCTATTCGAATAAATTATTTATGTATAGCCATAGTTAGATGTAGTAGATTTAATTGTTTCGTATTGTATTGTTGTACCTATTCCAACTGCTTCTCCTTTTGACCCAAAGGTTGACTGGTAGATAATGCCTTGTGGCATTAAGTCCGCCTTATGTACCACAATTGTACGTAAAAGTTTAAATAAATAAATAAATAAATAAAATGTCTGTCTTCGTGAATTAAATGAAGAATATTATGTCTATTGAAGAACCGCTAACGATTGTTCTTGTAAACCCTAGATTTCTCAAGTCCTCAATGTGACATGTGTCGATATTACTGTGAGACACGCATGGTTACAAAGTATTGAAGTTTAGTGATGTGACTTGAACGTCAGTGCTGTCACTTAATATCGACATTTTTAAACTTCAAAAAAAAGTTCGAAGTATGTCATGTTTGTCCGCGATTATCTCGCCTTTGGCTCAACCGATTTGGATGCGGTTTTCAGAAAAGTATTTGTTATGAAGAAGTGTAATTCTGAAGAAGGTTTTAGTATATAACACTAATAGGTATCCCGTGACGTTGTCCGCATGAATCCGTTTTTGTTGCCTACTTGGATGTAAATTTTCAGAGACGCCGATTATACGAAGATTTTTGAATTTCTAAACTAAAAAGGGTAAAATAAAATAAAACTTTTTGAAAAGTCTATTGAATCCTAAAACTTTAAGAAAAAAGGAACCGACTTCAAAACCAAACACAAAAAAAGTATTTTGTGTGTTTTGTTTTAAAGTCGGTTCCTTTTTTCTTAAAGTTTTAGGATTCAATAGACTTTTATCACTGGCTGTTAACCGCATTTTCATCCACGATGCCCGGCTCCTATTGGTTGTACCGTGTTATACAGCATATTGTAGCGTAGTATTGTGAGACCAACATAATTAAATTTTATTTAAGTAAACTTTTTAATCGATTTCTTCAGATAAGGCTTTATAATAACTCATATGATACATTACCAACATAACCTTCAAAAAGCGTTGAATTCTTTCCATTAAATATTCGGTCACGGATCAAAAAAAGTTCAGTTAAGTTGAACCGATAAGTCAGTGTTAAGTAGAACTACTGTAACTTAAAGCTACAAGACGTCTAACTTATGGTGTGCCCTCGTGGCGACATGCTTGAAAAATGTGAAGGAAAATAGATGTATCTTACTAGATAGTCTTTGTTTTCGATTTTGCCATAGCCAACACTGGGAAATCGACGAAAAAAAAGTAATAATAAGCTTACCAACCCGCACTGGGCCCTCGTGGTGGATTATGGCCCACTTCCTATCAGAGAGGACGCCAGTGTCCCTACAGTGGGAACATTTATAGGCTGATGAAGATGATGCTGATGAATAAGCTTTACCTTTTGGTCTACTTTAAGTTACTTATTTTTTTAGTAATAAAAGTTGTCAGCCTAGTTTAGTTGCTTTTTACTGCCCCTACCGAGGATCCGTAGTTAAACTAGTTGGACATTCAAGTTGGACCATGACCTCTAAACGATGATTCTGTAGTTTATTTTTTTAATAAATTGAAGAAGTTTCAATACTCTTCATTATTTACTCTCTTATAGAAAATTCCGTAGGTATTATCTATATAATTATTGGTGTAAAACTTCCCGCGAACACGAGGGTACCTTGTTGACGTGACCTCGTGCTATTAAAGAACAAACATCAGAAGTAGTACTATCAAAATCTTACCAACTTCAGTCGTTCCGTTGTTCTTGTGTTTACAATGAGACTTACCTGAAAAATAAAGAAAATAGGGTTAAAGTTCGTGCTTTTCTTACGTCACTGTGTCGATCTGAAAAAATTTCAGTAGTATTTGTACCTATCTACTAGTAGTTGCTCTTTTTTGTTCAATTTAAAATGTATTTCCTCATTGTATGAATCTAGCCCAGAAGCAATGGCGAGAACTGTTTAAAAAAATTAAAATCATCAAATGCGTGGGCGGGACTGTAAGGCTTGTACTGAGTTAAATCCTCGGTGATACTTCAATAGCCCTTTACGTGGAACAAAAAGGCCTTACGCTTATCCGATGAGACAGTCCTCGGCAGGCTTTGGCCCTCTAAGGGGGAATGGTGAGACCCAAGGCAGAGCGAGCTCTCCTACAAGGAATTAAAACTCCTGCGCACTAACGGAACACAGTAAACACTGCTTATAGCCGAACTCCGAAAGGATAGTGGTCGCGAGCCAGGCGATCCTGTTGCAACTCACCAACGCTCACTCAACTGTCAGCGCAGGTGTTGACTATTGCACAGGCTGGTTGCTAAGGAGATCTCAGCCACCCCGAAAACATATATTACAGAAAAAATCTTGTTAAGCAGATAAGCCTAGTTATTTTTAATAATGTGGCAAAAGAGAACTTGCTTTATCAACGAAGATGTATTGCCAAAACAATAACAAAGACCGACTTTCGGTTGATACACTCGGCTTCACAAACAAGAGTTATCATAACGTTGGACGATCACGTTTCATAAGATGACATATAACCCGTCACTCTGTCAGTCAACGTGGTCCGACAGCCAATAAGGTTCCGTTATACGTGTCGTGAAGCTAAACTTTGTTGCTTGAACTGGAACATAATATCCTGCATAACACCAAAATAATCAACAATGTAGGGACAGCAAATATGCGTATGTACCCGTTGTATGAAAGTGCACGAGGCGAAAGGAATATGTAAGAAAGAAAGAAAGAAAAGCGTGCATTTATTCATATTCAGAACAAACATAGATACCACTGGCCTGGCCAGTAATTATACCAACCGAACACGAGAACACCCAACAAACCGTTCGTAAACCCTCATTTACACTTGTCCAAATCTGAAACAGCAGCAGTTTTGAAGCCAAGCTATAACAGTACTATTACTATTGTATATCTCCGGATTATCTTCTCCCAATTCTTCACTACGGCATGTACGGCTGCCATTAGGCCCCATCAAGTCATTTACCGCGGGCTCAAAACTTGGCACGCGTTACCGATGGGGTGGGTGCGTGCAAATATGACAAATTTATGTAAAACGGGCTCTCTCTTGTACGCCAAGCAACCGTCGAGAAATTAGTGCTCATTTTGTCTCATGTTTACGAGTGGGAGCAGTGTGCGCCTCAAAAATATGGTAATGGCTGCACAGTGGTCGGGTTTCGTCTAGTGTATCGATTTTGATATTCGTTCAGTTGCAGGTTGTGTGGCACGGGTGCTTCTGTATGAGTTAAGGGTTCTTTTAGTACCGCATCGGTGAATACGGGTTACAGTACCAACTGGCCCCAGTTGCCAGGGAAATTTTCTTTTCTTTCTTCTTTTCTTTTTTATATATTATTACCAATATCGTGAGTCAGTTAACAATGATTTAAAGTCACTGACACAAACCCGGAAGCTGTTAGAACCCGCGACATGCAGCGCAGCCGTCAATCTTTCAGCCACTGCCCTTAACGTGCCGTTTCGAATTGAAAAAATACAATGTTGAAACAACTGAGACCGCGGTTCCAGATAGCGATTTCAACTGTTTTCTTCTAGGTGTTGGAATTCGCCGGGGTTGCGGGACTCACAAATTACCGTGACCCTGGTACGTAAAGGGCTATTGAAGGACACCGTGCATTTTAGTCAGTCAAGTCTGACAGTCCCTCCCGCCTTGCCCTGGGCTGCCTGGGCCCCCGGCATCGGTCGAAGCCATGCTGCGGGGCGAGACGGAGTGGGAAGCGGTCGCCTCCTTCTGCGAAGCAGTCATGCTCGTGAAGGAGGAGGCGGTACGAGTCTGACAGTCCCTCCCACTCTGTCCTGGGTGGGAGGACTCATTTGATGATTTTACCACGATAAAAAAAAGATGTTGAAATTCAGATTAAAAAAAACTGCATTTATTATAATTTATTTTACGCCTTTTTCCCGTAGCGATAGGTAGTCCTATAGAAAAAGGCTTAAACATTAAATCTACAACGACCCTACTTTAACTTTTAACTTTGATAATTCAAAAAAATATATATCATTGTAAATTGCAACTGATGCCATATGAACAAAAAGTTATCTATTAAATTATGATAGTCAACCATAAAACTTCTCTGCCTCCAAAAAGCTAGCAGTAAATCCCTGTTTACCCCATAAATACAGAAGCGTGAAGCAATGTCGTCGGGCTGTATCTATTTCGAGTGCGTCTAAGAGCGTGATCCGGAGGAATTGTCGCGACTGCGATCCATCGGCCGTTAATCGTGACACATCGCTGTATTTTCATCTAAACTCGTTACGTTTTATGCAAAAGAGGGAGACGAAGTAGACGAGCGACTTTTTGTCGGTGTTTTTATTTTTTCAATCAATCGTGTTCGTATTTGTGCAGCGCCGCGTAATCGTTTGTATGTTGGTACATAACAGTCATAAAGTTGAAGTGAAAAGTCTAGAACTTTTACAATGAAAAATATAGCTTTGATCTTCTTCTTTCAGCTTATAAAGATTAGTTATTTTACTCTGGAAAGTCATGACATAAAAACAGAACTAAAGTTTTTGCATTGTTGGTCTCATGAAGATCTCATAGGTTTCAACGCAGAACGTGACGCTTCATGCTAAATCTTTTGGCGCGTCACGACAAAAAATTATGTCTCCTTCATGATACAGAAAGGTTGTCTTTTATACGCATTAGTAACCATTTCTTTATCTTGTGCACTTTCAGTATTAACCGATGTTTATGCTATCACTTCCATTCCATGTTATAACAGATGCTCAATGCACTAACAAAAAATGTAGTATCGCTACATGCCACAAAACAGGCGACAAATATTTCGGTCGCAAGTCGCAGGTGTACGCCGCTCAGCTGACAGATACAACTCAGATTTATGTGTTTACTGTATAAATCACGAGACGTCAACGTTGCCTCTCATTTCTTTTTTGGTTTCGCGCCATACATCATAGTTTTGTCTTCCGTGGTCAAATTTTTTATTCCAGTCCAGAATGCGAGAGTGCGCGCTTGGAGTTATTTTTTGGGATGTGTGTTTGCTTATGGTTTTTTGTACTGGGAATATGCGATGATTTTGCTCACCAAGAAGCAGAGAAAATTCTTCAGAAAAGACAGATATTTGGCTGCCCAACATGAAATTCGTTAACGAGTTCGTAAAAGTTTTACAATCATTTATGTACTTACCAGCTTTTGACTTCTTAGCAGTTTGGTAAAAACACGGATTTACTTATATATCGCACCACCAACAGGAAAATAATAAATAGGAATCATAAAATATTAGTAAGTCGACATCCAAATATCATCACAGGAACACTTCGCCCAAGAAAAACACGAAAAATCCAACAATAAAATCAATTTTAGATCCAATAAATCCCCTAATCCAGTGCGAGATATAATTCTCGCACGACACGTCGCTACTAGCTGATCAATCATCGTCTCCTTAACGATTGCTACAGCTGTTCTGTGCGCGATTGATGGAGCTATAAACTATATTTATAGCTTGAATAGCTCTAGAATAGTTCTGATGTGTGTCGCTCAAGAAACTGGATTATCTACGATGGATGGCGGGGTGGATGCGGCAGTTACACTGAATTATTGTCAAACTAAAATTCTGGGAACAAATAAAAATGTAAAAGTGGAAGCGTTGAGTGATGAGTTGGACGTCGTGTGTTTAAAGTGTGTCGAAAATGCTGAAGATAAATTAGATTAGCTACGCGGGTAGAAAGTGGAATTCAGAAGTCAACGGAATAATAAAAATGGTGAGTTATCTGTGACTGTCTGTGGAGATTCTGGGAATCTGTCAAAAATCAATGGTTGCAGAAAAATACAACAGCTGAATGCAACATTACTCTCAATGTATAATGAACAAATTGTTTTTTTTTAAAGTTCCTGAAATTATTAGTGCCCTAAATAGTGCAACAATCATGGGGCAGCACGTTAAAATTATCTTGTTAGTAAGCAAAATAAGTTGGAATTTTGTTCATTGTAAACTATGCACTATGGGCAATGCAACAATTTGTGAACTTAAACTGCCTTTTTTTTATCTTGGTAAAATCATCAAATGAGCAGGGCGGGAGGGACTGTCAGACTTGTACTGACTAAAATCCACGGTGTCCTTCAATAGCCCTTTAAGTACCGGGGTCACGGTAATCCGTTAGTCCCGCAACCCCGGCAGGCACATAAACTGCCTTGCAAATGATTTAGGCACCATCATGCCTTTGTCAAATAGACAGACGAAAGCGAAGCGTTTCCGAAGCGATACCGAACCGAAGCGAGATGTCAGTCCAATAGTTCTGTCACGCTATCGGTCGCTTTCACTTATGTGACTGGATTTTAACAATTCCATACATTACAAGTAAAAACGTCACGCTTCACATTCGCGACGCCTGTCTATTTGACAAAGGCTTCAATGATGAGGAACCAATAGACGAAGACGAAGACTCTTAGTCAAGAACTGATTTACCACAGGAGGGTTACAAAGGTGTGGTGTGAGAGGTCTGTGTCCCAGCCGTGGGAACATTATTAGGCTGATGAAAACAAGACTACTAATCATATCCAGTCTTCCTAATTCCCGAGTTCTGTGAAGAGTGATAATGTTGTAAACAGAAGTGGTTCCACGACGCGGCGCGGTCGCAGCAATAAAACACGCGTTATTGTCATCAAGCACATTATTCACGACTCTGACAACTTTAGTTTTTATTCCGTTTTTATTCACTTCTAGAATTGTTGGTTCATAGATTCTATTCATGTGGCAATTTACCTACCTATTTCAGATGTTGACTCTACCTATAGTTTTGGCTATACTGTATGATCTTTTCTAAAATTTGTATCAGTAAATGTGCTTGAATGCTATTTTTTTTTTAAATTTTAGTTTTTAATGTACAATGGTAAAAACTCAGAAATATAGTATAGAATTAGAAATATTCTAATTTATATATTAAAACTTAATGTACATCTAATGATGAAAAACAAAAAAGGACTGAATATCTTGACGATGTACCTACGTGCTATGTTGTTCTAAATCCTTTTATACCTACACGTACGATCTTTTATTTAAGTATGAAATAAATCGCCTGAAAATTGAAACAAAACTCATCAAAACCCGAATCCTTTGAGAACTTAAAATCTCAATTTCTCATCAAACCTGCTAAACATATTAATGCATTGCCACCTGAAAATACCAGCATACGAGCACTAATTCCCCCTTCACCCCTTTCACCCCTACATCTCTAAACTCCTGCTTATACCTGAATTCCCCGAGTACACTTTAAAAACTTCTTCGCGTATCCCGTTGCCCGGTGCACTCCTTGACAATCGATTGACGGGTGTCCCCCTTGGCCCCGTTCCTCCCCCCTTCTTGCACCCAACCCCTAGCGCATTCGTCTGACCCACATAGACGCCATATTTATAATAATTGTACCCCGATTCCAGTGAGTAAATCAGATAGTTTCGGTATGGTAATAGTTTCAGTTTAAAGTGGCTATTTTTTTTAAGTGGCTTTTTATCCATCAGCATTTTGGTCTAACATTCATGAACAATGTATATTGTTTGTTCATGGGTATTTATAATGATTCCGAATATTTTTTGAAATTGTAATTGTGTCGACGAGGAACCTTGAGCTTGACTGATAGACTAATACATAAATATTCCTTCGTTGCAATAGCAACTCCACTTAACCGCAAGGTAAGCAGATCACACAATTCCATTTTCCAGACGTCTCCAACTCAATCAAGCCGAACTATTGATTAGAGCCACCTCCCTAACCCCACATGGACCATCAGAACAAAACAATACGTACATATGCGTCGCGAAAGTAAATAGTACCCGTCACCCCCTTTCATCCCCCCCCTCGTTATCACGCCCCGGACATAATTTAAGACGAGTCCGACCGTCCAGAGTGTCCGTACTGTCGGATGTATCCGTCAATTCTGTTTGTTAGATTGATTTTTCGAACAAAGTGGACGTCGAAGGGTTAAGTTTCGTTTAAAATTTTGCTGTTAAATATTCAACACATCGCAGCCATTTAATTCTACTAATTCTGGTAAAGTTGTGAAGCTTTCGAGCACTTATAGTGATGTCAAATCAACTGAAATCTCTCAGAAAAACATATGCGTTGCAAAAGTTCGCCCCCTGTCACCCGGGTCACCCCTATGAACCCCCCTCGTTATCACGTCTCGGACATAATTTAAGACGAGCCGGATCCAGTCCGATCCCGTCCGTTCACGGATATATGCGTCAATACAGTTGGATTGATTTTTCCAAGTAAGCAGACGTTTGACAAACAAAGAAAATGTAGGGACGGTCGTGTAAGACTGAAACAAAGTTTCTAGGATATATTGGTACTCTTTATTGAGCAAAGTTTTTTTTTGAGATTGTAAGTTTTTTGAAAGTTTCATCCTGTTGTGCGCTGTAGAATAATGTTACTTTGAGACGAATGAAGTCACGGTTCGTCCATAGCCCTGGAACTGCAATAATCTCCAACTTTTACAACTGTACGGATTTCAGAGGCAATTGGGACAACCTTATTCATTATTGAACAAAAGAACAGACGAAACTGTACCATTTTTTTTTTCACAATATTTTATAAGAATAATCTTAAAATAAAACATTTTCTTTGCTCCATCATGTCACTTCATCTCAAAAGAGAACTAAATAAAAACATAAATTCAACATTTTTTTTTAACAAAGCTTAACGCAAAACGTTTCCGTTTCCCGCGTCGGGACAAGATGTCAAGTGACGTCATCTAGATAGCGTCCAAAGGGTTGAGTTCCGTCGCTTAAAAAAGTATGAAAAAAATAAATTTCTTATCTGTGGAACGAACGAGCGTTTGTCCCCGTCCATATTGTATGGAAGAAATATAGGTAAATGAATCAAGGTATCTTTTTATCTGTGGCTAGTAAAAAAATGGAGGGTAGTTAAGAAATTGGCGTTTTATCGGAGTACTTGTTTGAGTATCTTGCAGCTGCCTGATAACCAATTGATGTGTCTGTTTTGTAAATGGTGCATATTTAATAAATAGATAAAGTAATTCAACACGGCAGAGTTAGTATCGAAGAGTAAATCTAAAGTACTGACTTTCTTTTAATAAAAGTTGCACTACGTAGTGACAGCACATCTGCCTATAACGGAATGTTTTTAAAAGAGTGAAACATCTTATCACAGTTATCACGTGCCGAATACAACTTAACCAAGTAGAAGATGTTTTCAATGCATGGAATTCAGAAAATGTAATCCTGTACTTAAAGGGCTGACTAAAAAATCAACACAATAATAAACATTATACCTACGATTCTTATGCACACTCATAGACTTGGGATCTGCTTGAGTTAATCGGTTTTATCACTTAATTTTAGTTCGTGAACTTAACACACATGGAAGAAAAAATGGACATAGACACATGGTTACATAAGGACACTACCTAATCCCAGACACCTATTTTCTCCCCTGACAACATAACCCTACCTCATCCACAGCAAGCAGTCAACAATCAAAACTTAGTCCATACAATCCACCACGAGGGACTAAAACACACATTTTAAACAAAACGCTAAAAGTTAACACTAACCAAAACTACTTAACGTTTGCAAGATGTCCCAAAACTTGTGAAGTAGTTTAATCCTTTCTATTTATTCGTCGCAGTGGGAAATCATGGTCTGTCAGATTTATTGAGAGTTAAAAGCGAAACAATTTGGTGGTGACATTGAAGGGTTAAGTTACGTATAGTTTAAATATTTCGTAACTAGTTTTAGAAGAATATAAGACAAAAGATTTTAGCAATAAGTTTTATTTGACCAAAAAAGTAACCGCGTTTGAAGTGACAAGGCAAAGTTCTTTGTTCGTATCTATAGTTCAGAGAATCAATATCAAGAATTTCAATAGAATTTTAAACAGAAGTGCTTAAAATCGGCAAGTAAATGAAAGAAAACTCACTATCGACACCAAAGTATCTATAATCACCTTCTACTTCAACATCACTCACACTCAATTACTCCCCCACATCAAACATATTCAATAACTCAACCGACAATTACAAGCATCAAGCAGAAACTCGAAAAGAAACAAAACAAAAGGTGCGCGCACACTAGCGCATACGTCCCGTTCGCAACATGCTCCGTCTCAAGCGATGCCGTCTCGTGTTTCTCCCGTCTCGCGATTAAAAGTGCAGGTGGGGACTGTCCAGCATTGATCTGGCGGTGACGCCGGACGATGGAGACGTCACCCACCGGCACCCCCCCAGGGTGGGAGGGGGACACCTCCTCGTAAGTAGACGTGTGGACATGCTTAGCGATGTGCTGATAACGTCGCAGTTTTCTTATTTATTTTGTTGGCGTTTGTGGATTAATACGTTTGAGTGGCACGTAGCAGTGAAATGAGGGATCTAGGATTAGAATTTTCTGTTTCGATGTCTGGTGAATTGGTATTTACATTGTCGTGTGATGTTTATGTGTTCGTCAGACGGTACTGGGTCTACAAATGCTGATTGTATAATATAGTATACCTTTTTTTTTTTTTTTTTTTCGTGGTAAAATCATCAAATGCGTCCTCCCACCCAGGGCAGGGCGGGAGGGACTGTCAGACTTGTACTGACTAAAATCCACGGTGTCCTTCACGAGCCCTTTACGTACCGGGGTTACGGTGATGGGTAAGTCCCGTGACCCCGGCAGGCTCTGGCCCTCTACAGGCCCCGTCAATGTGCTGACACTCCTTGAGGCGCGCGTAGAACACAACGCGCCGTCGACCCGGGCATGGTCCATGGTCGGACAGCAAGTCGCCCATTACTCGCTGCCCGCATGCCCGCGCCTACGGTGGCCGGAGATCGTCCTGTGACGTCCGACGCCGTGGGCGTCTACCACTGCGGCTGGGATGGAGGGAGGACGCTGTCCTCTCCCTCAGGCGGCCCGCCTCCTCCTTCACGAGCATGACTGCTTCGCAGAAGGAGGCGACCGCTTCCCACTCCGTCTCGCCCCGCAGCATGGCCTCGACCAATGCCGGGCGCGAGAGGTCTCCGCCTATCGCCGTCGTGAGGACACGGCGGTGCTCTGCCCAAGCGGGGCAGTCCTGCACCGTATGCTCCACCGTGTCCTCCGGACGATCCTCGCAGTGGTGACACCCAGGCGTTTCTTCCCTCCCTATCAGACACAGGAACCTCCCGAAACTTCCGTGTCCGGTGAGGACCTGCGTCATGCGGAAGGTAAGGACGCCGTGACGCCTATCCAGCCACTCCTCAAAGAGGGGTCTTACCGCCGCGATTGCGGCGTGCCCGAATATAGTATACCTTACTATAATTATGTTATTGTTGAATGATATCTCTTTTACAATATTCTTTAAGCTTTGGATACTCGAGTAGTCTATCGATTCCAGTGATTCCTTCTAAACAACCTTTATTTTAAGATAAAATATTTTTCAACAGTTGTCAGGATAATTCATAAAATCTAGTGGAGATTAACAATCCACCAACACAAACGTTACCCATACCAATCTTAAAAGTACAAAAATCTGTAATTAAACATACAATTACAGAAGTCATTAAGAAACGTCCGTGGTAGACAATGGGCAGTAACGAGTGTCAGAAAACGACTATCAGCTGCGAATCGGTCGAGCGAGAGAACTATTCGCAAATTAGTCGGGACAGAACTCTCCACACTCAACGTCGCCACATCCGTGTAGGGTCACCAGCTTGCTGCGTGGACATGGACACATTTTGTCCTCAGCAAAGTTTGTTTAAGCTTTTTTGAAATTATAAGTGCGAGTTATATCAGATCTTTGCTGTATCCCTTATTTATTGTGTTATAGATCTTTACAACATCTTCTAGAGAACCTTTGGATGAATTTTACACGAGGCGAGTTAGTGATGTACTGCTATTATACATAATTAAATTAAAGGCATTATTTTGTAATAACGAACGAATTGAAAAGCATCTGAGAAAACAGTAACTTGTAAGTGCAACATTTAGCCATCGTATTTTTTTTTTCATTTAAAATAAAGTAAACTCCAAGCTTTGTATCCGTGATGATAAATATCTTACAAAATTCGCATGCATTCGCGAAATCGCACACTGCCACCTATGTCGCCAAAAGTTTCATTTATAAACACTATGCATTGCGGTTAGATTTCCAGACATGATCTTACTCTACATCAAAATTATCTGAAACCACCGCACTTCAAACAAAAGTGAACACACTAAAACTCGGACGTGGTAACCCTACGCCCGCCGGACCTCGCCCGTCTTGCAACGTTTGACTGAGCGAAATCACTCAAAAGTTTTAATGTCGCTTCCGTGGGGACGGCGTTCCGGTCCGGCGGGCGGTGTGCGCGCGACTTTATGTCTGCGTTGTTATTTAGATTATACGCTTTTGTGTCCTAGGGTTTAGAGTTTAGGTATAAGAGGAATTTTGTTGTGCACTGGGGAGGTTTTGATGCAGTTTTTAAAGTAACTACGTAGAGGACATTCACAAACATGATTATGATGATATTACAACAATACGTAGAACGTCTGAATAATACGACTCAGTGTATCAATCAATTCACAGAAAATACCAGCTCAAATAATCAAACTCCAACTGAAAATCAATCCGCAATTATTCGTCAAAATATTCCCGAAAACCAGCCAATTAAACGTATCAAAAACTTTCATACGACAATCACTTTTATGAACGTGAAATAAGCACCAAATTCCTCTGCATATCATAATGACAGACAGTTTAATTATCCTCGCGGCCGATATTGCAACAAGCGGGATTAAAAGGAAAAATTAATTGAATCCATTCAATTTTCTAACCGCGAGTGGTGCCGGGTGACGGATACTGTCTGTTAATACCCAATTATCGGCACCCCCTTCCACCCCCGGCGTCGTAACGACTATAATATCGGGGGTGAAAAATGTCGAATATGATTCGGGTAAGTATGTAATGTAGAATGAGGTAATGTGCACGTGGAGGGTTAAACTAGGTTGAATAATTACAGAATTTTCTGGAACAAGTATTACTTTTATCAAATTATCAACGAATCGGTCAAACCAATACGTTTAGTTCTCGCTGTCCATATCAGTTTGACTGATTCTTGCATAGAGATCAACTGTCAGGGAAAACCATTTATCTTTTTAATAATTAATGGAAACGTTGATTTCTTAATCAACATTTCCATAAATTACCGGAAAACTAGATTATCCTATGTTTTGCTTAGCAAATTCACGTGAAAATGAATAAAAAGCTTTTTATAGACTAACCGAGCATTAATTTAGAGCTTTTATTCCACATAATCCATTCTATCACAACGCATTTATTCCGGCCGCGTTATCACAAGGGCTGTCAATCACGTCATGTCGACAGAGCGGCGGCGACAGGAGTGACGCGAGACCCCCGTCACCCCGCCATCGTCCCCAAGTCCCGGCCGGTGACGTCACTAGTTAAGATGCTCAACTTAAATGCAGTTGGGAACTTGCAGTTTTGATTTATTTTTATTTTGATAAACAGAGAAGTTGAAATTGCAAAGTTGCGAGTTCTTTCCAATGGCTTGAAGTTTTAAAAACCCGGATAATTATAACGCTACGTCAGTGGACAATGTGGGTGGTTTCAGGTTTATGTCTTAGCAATAACTTTACAAGGCTGAAATTACGAGTTCACAAAACCGGATCTAGGTGGGTGTAATAGTACTGGCAAGGTTCTATCATTCAATCTATTTTTAGTTTTTTTTTTAGCTCGTTGCTAATACCGTCCAAAGTATACGATCGTAAGTATAAGCACATTGCATAATGTATAGTAGTAATTATCCTCATACGTCTAATGTAATTTCAGTGAATTTAAGTAATTTAATAATCATACAACAATTCGAAGCTGCATTTCAGCACTATTGTAAACTCGTCTGGGATTATGCTTACTTAACGAATGGTGATCAATCATCCGCCATTTTTAATTGCGTCACCACAAACAGATCACTGCTTCCAATAATAAATGTTTCAATTTCAATAAGTCTAGGGGAATATCCACGAAATGCACTTATTACTGGGACGAGCCGGGATAACGCTGGGATCCCGGGGTGATTGGCAATCCCGGGCCGCGGATAATGCGACAATTTTAATAGGATCTTCACTAGTGTTAAGGTGTGTTGGGGTAGTAGGATATTCGGTGAAATATGTTGAAGTTTCACGAATAAATATATTATTTTACTGTCATCCAGTTATGGGAAGGTATAACAGGTAGTGATATTGTTTTGTTAACATTTAACATTAACCTTTAATTATTTTTTTCTCCCTCTTACATGGGACTCTCAGAATATGGGTGTTATAGACTACTCTAGAACACCCATATTCTGCGAAATTCTATTATAAATAAATGAAAGTGGTGCACATTCGTACAACTTTGTCGAAGACTTCGGGATTGCAGGCGTGATCTATGTGATTTATTTGAGTACTAGTTTAGCCATTTCATTAGAACGCACTGTTAGTTGGCAACTCATTCCTTTACTCCACAAAGTATTTAGATTATTGTGAATATTATCTAGCAACAACTAACTCTTTAAAATAAATCTTTTCTTACATTTAGCCACCACTGCAGCAACATAGCAGACGCTCTCCCTCAATTCTTACTTCACAGTATTAAATAACTTACCTGTAACAAAAATAAAAAACAAAATTAGAATTGACTCAACAAAAACGTAGACCGGTAACTCTATCATCTAAATCTTTCAACTAAAGGCATTTTATTAAAAAAATAAATCTCTATACAACATACATTTCTGTTTACTCCACAATTCGCAAGTCAACCCTCTTGTTTCGATGGAGAGGGCCAGCGGGGACCGAGTCCATTGGAATTCCTTATACAATGAAGTGGATTTAATATCGGGAAGAATGCCGGTCTGAAAGATAGCGGCCTGAGTACACGGCCGATTTGTTTGTGTGTATTGCGATTATTTGATTTATTAACTGACGTCGGGAAATGTTTGACGTATGTTGTATGGTAAAAGGTGAGCGGTTCCTGCTTTGAGAGTGATTGTGTTTTTTTTTTCATTCAGGCAGCAGCTAATGAGGTTTTTTGTGCTAATAAAGTTTAAAATGTGTGAATGTGTATCAATCACAACATATTTTGCTTTCTTTGTAAGTCAACACAAAAAAAGACAATAAAATAAACCAATTTTCAAAAACAATTTGACCCGAAGAAATATTCAACGTTTTCACTTTTCTATGCAAAGATTTTCCGGAAAAGTCAGCAACAAAAGCGCGTCTGCACAGCCCTGTCACCTTAACCCTGCAACGGCGACCTGAAATTTTATAACACGTCCCGTCGCCCCCGGACCTCTTCTGATCGAATTTTATTTTACGTACTCACAACTTTTTATTGGGCCCAGTTACTTGCGCGACCATCGTTTTGTATTTATGTATTATTTAACGTCCAATCCTGTGGATTTGCATGTATTTGATACCCCTCCGATAGACGACACTGGATTTGGGATAACCCTTTTCGGGGCACGTAATAATACTCAAATATCGTTTAAATTTTTATTACAGGATATAAAAATGATTTCTACGAATTAGGTATGGACAAGTAACTGTTTTTATTAACCTTTTTATTCGTTGATGCGGAAGTGTAGGTCGGTAATAGAAATTATTTATGGGATTACATGAATTTATTAGGTTTTTAAACGAAAACATTGTCAAAACTTACAGAACATTCCCATGCATAGGTAGAAACATTTTGATATAAATGTATTATATCCCCATTTATGGGGCCCACCTTCTTGCACTTACAACGTTTGCTATTACACCATTTTATTCAAAACAGCGCAACAAAATACTATTGAAAAAAAAAAAAACAAATCGGCGCGATCCACATCAGGCGCCTGTACCGAAGTCAAGACAGACGCTGTAAACACAAGCAATATTGTTACCCGGCCGCAATCTCGTATCAACCGACCAAATAGCTTGGATACTTATGTAAATCGGACCACTATCCCGCTTATTGTATATCTAATTTGATTTCTTTTGCAATACAGTGATGGGATTCAACGAATATTGGTCCTACCTGCCCATCTAATATCGTCCCAGGCCCCGGGAATGTGTGCCGTGGCATTTTCGGGGTTAAAAGATCACTGATACGGACACACAGGGTTCGGGTTTTTTAAAATATTTATGAGGGAGCAGCGGTGAGAGTTCGCGTTTCGGCTGTAATCCAATTTCGGTTTATGTCTTTGGTAACTTACTTATTTTTGTTGGTTGCTAGAACTTTTGGAAGGGTCAAACTGTGTTTTTATAAGTGTTAATTAAGTGATGTTATATTCATGACGGTGGTGTAAGCAGATGTTTTTGCTGCTAGTTACGAGAAATTAGGGGATTATTAGATGTTGGTTTAATATTAATAAGATTATGTTCTTGCGGAAGTGTAGTTGGTTAGTTTTAGCGAATGTCATGTTTGTTAAGTGTGTTCAAGTTCATGTGATGAAATTGGTTTGGGAAATAAGTAATATTGGTGGTTAGGAATTTACAGCGACTTTTCTATCTTTGAGTAACAAAAATCTGATATTAAATGGACCAATTCAAATCAAAGCAATCAAACTCACTCACTCACTTAGAACAGAAATATCGAAATCGCAGTCACAAAAATGAAAGAAAATTCGCCCAACATTTCATTAAACGAAGCTGCACTCGAAATCATTCTTAGAAATCACGATAAAAGTGTTCCAACCCAAATTAACCACCGCCTCACTATTGAGCGAAAAAAGTGATACTCCTAACTGATTCGCTAAGTAGTTCGCGTCCGATCTGTCACCCGCATCGGAAGGGTTAAAAAAGTCGCGTCGTTAGTTCTTGTGATGCAAAAAAAAAAGTCGTCGGTCTGTCCGAACTGTCGTTTTTAAGTGGCAGGCAAGTCTGTTCGGGCTATTATCTGGACACTGAAACAGTATTGGTGTATCTTTTAATTTTAGGACTGACTTCCATTTATGACTTTTGAATGAGCATTTAAAAGTTGCAGACTCGCTTTTTGCTGGTAGAATTAGTGCTGGTGGTGCTTTTTAGTGTCATTTCCATTATTTTGTGTCGTTTTAATAGAGCTTTTGTAATTGCATTAATTTCAAATGCAATTGAAGGTTCCTGGAAAATTTAACAGTTGTATTAAAACAATGCAATTCGTCCACTAGTTTTGGTTTATTGCCAGTTCCGATGAAAATTGACTAATGGCAGTTTTTATTAACGCTCAATAATAATTCAAAATGAAAATCGTAGTTTTTTTTAGATCTAAATAGGCGTGTGTATGACGTTTTTTAGTCTTACATAGAACTGGCTTGTGGTGGTCAGATAGCCAGTCGCTTCATGTTAAGTACTGGTATACAGCTAAATTCTGACTGGAAGCAGACCCTAACAACTTAAGACAGATTATGACATAGTACTGAGATAGTCAATTCTTGACTAACATGGGAATTACAACAATAAAGCTTTTTCTTTTATAATATTCCACAACTATCACACAACGCCATCTAGTCCCAAGCTAAGCAGAGCTTGTGTTATGGGTACTAGACAACTGATAAACATACTTATATAAGTATTTCTAAATACTTACATATTATAGATAAATTTACACCCAGACACAGAACAAATGATCGTGCTCATCACACAAACATTTGTCCTGGGTGGGAATCGAAGCCACGACCTCCGGCATAGCAGTCAGGGTCACTAACCACTAGACCAACAGGCCTGTCAAGCCTCGGCACACAGCTGCTCGGCCTTTTATCCAGCATTGAGTAGAACTCAAATAAAAGTCAAAAACATTAATTTAAAAACCCATTTCTAGTTCTCTACTTACAGAAAATATCACAAAACACCATCAAAACTTCCACCGCCGACCTTAATCAGGAACCGTCTCGTTCGACACAAATCACTGTAAACATGTTTGAGAAACTTGTTTTTTTGTTTTACAACTTGTTCTAACTCATTCGCTTTTGACTCGTAGCCAATGTTAATTTAGCTCAATGCTAGTAAGCACGCTACAGCACTGACGGGAACTTCGTAAACTTATATTATGCAGTTGGTGACGACAGTAATTAAGAATTGTAGTCATAAAATGTTATTTTGTTTTGTTATACTTTGTTTGGTTGTTGCTTTATCGTATTACCCAGTTACTGGGCTGTGTCCATGTAAAATACTATACTGATATTCAGCTGCATCCGGTTCGACTAGAGGTATTTTGATAGCTAGGATGTTGATTAAGTAGATTGTATGGGGTACGATATGACTTTTCTCTGAAGCATACTGTACAAGTGGCAATGCTTAATAGATGCAGCAAATATGTACTGACTGACAGTAGCAAAGCAAAAAAGTGGAATTCGAAAATAACAATTAAAATTTATTTGTTGGTGATTTTAGACTAATTTCGATGCAAGACAGGTTAAAGGTAAAATCCTTTTAACCCTATCACAATTTCTGTTTCACCGTATTTCCCGAAAGCGCCCGAAGTCTCCCGATCTCTCCCGGGCGATGCCGCCTCAAGCGCATTCGTTCACCAACAAATCAACAGCTTTGTAACTGTGACGTCTAGTTAATTAAAACAGCGAAAAGTTGGCGATTTAAAACGCAGACTTTGACAGGAGTCGAGGCATAGGCGAAAGCGGTTAAAGAAAGGACAGAGAAAAGACAACATTTTCGCAAGAGGTGATTAATTTTTAAGTGTTTAACGATCCAGCGGACAAGTTTTAAATACACTATCTATCCGAATGCACAACCCAGTAACTGGGTAATATAATACCTCTTGGTAAGACTGTTTGTCAGACTTTTGGACTTCTGATTAGCCACAGCAAATTCTTGTAAAAGCTTTTTTTATTTAGGTTACAGCCCCGAGACCAACAGCTGAACCTGCTTTCCAAGAAACGCAAGGACCAGCATCCCATAAAATAGAAAAACATAACTGCACAGTAATAGTTAAAATTAGAAAAGCACTAGCCATGGTAAAATTAGTAATAGCCTAATGTCATTCTCCTATTTATGATACCCAAAACATGTTTAATGATAAAGATTTAAGATTTTTGAGTGAAATAGTAATTTATATTTCAGTAGTGTCTTAAATCAGTCTGGGCGCCATATTGCCAAGCATTAAAACTATTCTTAGATCAGATTAAATATAAAGTGATATTAAAAGTTTTATTAATATGATATTTTATATTAAGAATATAACGTAAATTACTAGAGTTATGAGTCTCAATAAATGTGATGGGCCGTTAAACTTTGCTGATGTCTTCCTGAGGATTTAACGATGGAGTTATATTTTGCTTTTAATAATTTCACATGGGAATAAAACTTAAATTAGCATTTAAGATTATCAATCATTGCGACCTTCCTGTAACAAAAATAATTAAGAACACATGTAAATGATAAACGGTATCGAAAATCCATCAACACATAACTTTAATTACGACTAATACACCATTTTCCACGTAAAACAGGCCCAAAAGTTATGCTAACACTTCAAATATTAACAACAAAACTAATTAATTAGCCATTTACATAAACTAAAACTAGTAGCAATAACACAGAAATTAATTAACTATTTGCTTAAATATATAAATAATGTCAGTTTTATAATTACGTTGATATGTTTATAACAAACTATTGATATTTTTGATCCGAATCGAGGTTAATGTTGATTTTATGAAAATGAATTGGAGATTTAAAACCATTTGTTATGCACACAGTTAGGAATATTTATAGGCATTTCTCTTTACATATTTCGTGACGTTCAGTTAATTAATTAGTTTTCAATGCTAATTAGGCTATTGGAGAAACTGTGATTTGGACTCTTGTTAACCTACGCTACGCTATACACGTAAAATAAATGAGTTATTGAACATTTGTGGGCGAGTTTTCCACATTTTTATTGTAAAATCTGTAACTAAAGGCGTTAGAAATCAATTTGCATTTAAATTGCAGCTGTTTATATTACAAGAATTAAATGAAAAACCATTAACATAACATAATTGAAATGATGTACCTATATGTCACCTTTATTTGTTAAACAGTCAATATAACTCTTTACAATAACACTAAAGTATATTTTATTAACACAAAAGTTAAACGAACATTATCTTTTGATCTCTTAAAACGCCTCAACCTCTCATTTGTACCATACCCCGTCCTGACTGCGGCCAACTGTCGAACCTAAAGAAACAGTCGCGACGCTAACTAACAGCTTATTAATACTTCATACACTGAACAGTATACTTTTTAATGGAACTAGTCATGTTCCTGAAGCTTGTAATTTTCATGTTTTGAACTGAAAAGTAAGTAACTTGTAAGCTAACTAAGGATTAATCGTGCTAATTCTCGGATAAGTGGATTAGGAATTTAGTTTTTCTGTGAGCTTAGATGAAGTAGGGACATACATCATCATCTGCCTAGCCTTTTCCCAACTATGTTGGGGTCGGCTTCCAGTTATACCTTACGCAGCTGAATATCAGTATTTTACATTGAGCTACTACATATCTGACTATCACAACCCAGTGACTGGGTAATACAATACCGATTATTAAGAGTGCTTCATAACAAAAACCGAAAACTAAGAAAATTACAGATTAATTTTAAACCAATAACTTTATTTATGTTACGAGAATCTAAGATGGGGATGTAACAACTAGCGATCTAATACGATAATGAAGAACGCTGGCAACACAGAAAGAAAGTAGGCAGAGGGAAGAAAGAGTATTGCAGTTTGCTATAGTATGGTCACAAACCATTATGTGATGCATTATTAGGGCCAATTGTTTGATCTATAGACAAACATTCACTGACAAACAAGTCACCAACAGCAAAACTTAGGTGTCAATCAAGTCAGCCTACTGCAGTCCTCTGCTGGTCATACACCTCCCCCAGGATGTGCAACATCACCCTGTTCTCTGCCTTCAGCATCCAGTCTGCCCCAGACAATTCCCCAACTCGTCATTCCGTCTAACTTAGGGCGTCCCACACATGCTTGCCGGTACGCGGTCTCCACTCCAGGACTCGTTCTCTTTAACCGGCCATCGGTTCTTAGAAAAACATGGTCAGCCAGACTTAGTTGTAACTTTTTCACATTATTAATTTATGTAAAAACTATAAATTGTAAACCCCTTTACATCCAACAACGGATCACAAGTAAACTAGTCTTGGTCGTTACATGAAATTAGCGACGCTGTGAACTTTTCGAATTAAACTTAGTTTCATAGAAAGTATGCGTCAAATGCCGCAGTCGAAGCCTATAGTGCTCAAATTAATTTATGTTGCACTAATCAATTTTAGTTTTTTGTTGTTAATTATGATTTTCTGGAGTGGAGTGCCCCCCAGCTAGATGGAACGATTTTGAAACGAAGACATTTTGTTTTTAAACGTTGCCCCACACTATTAATTTCTCCTGTGTCGTGAGTGCGTCTACAAACATAGAAACTCACATACACAGCACACAGACCCGAAACAACTACTAGTAGGCCACACAAAAATTTGTTCCATGCGGGAATCGAACCCGCGACCCGCAGCGCAGCAGTCACTGCGCTAACCGTGCGCATAATGGATCGCGGTATCGTCTGTACAGGTAACCGTAACCCTGTAACATAAAGGGCAATTTAAGGGAAGGTGTGGTTTGAAGGTCGCGGGACTGTCTCATCAGTTAACCATGATCCTAGAACGTAAAAGGCTATTGAAATCCTTCAATAGCCGTGTCCTTCACCGTGGATTTAAGTCAGTACAAGTCTGACAGTCCCTCCGCCCCGCCCTGGGTCGAGGACTCATTTGACGATTTTACCACTATAAAAAAGGTCGGTTTGAAATCAGTAAGAGTCTGACAGTCCGTTCCGCTCCACCTGGGGCCAGAGGACTCACTTTCTTAGGCATATGCAAAAAAAGCTTATAATATTTAAAATGCTGGGACACAAAACTCCACTCTGTGAGATACTGTAATCCACCACGCGATAATCCTTAACAAATCCCCTTAATTTAAGAAAATTAAAGTGTTACTAAAGCAATGTAAAGTTATATTTAAAACGCCGCAGGTACCAGGCATACATAAGTGTACATGAAGCACCTGCATGCTACATCGGCGCCAATGAGCACTAATCAATACAGCAGCAGAAGGTGGCGAAAAATAACGAATGTTGTATTACTGACGATCGTGTGTTTCCGTACGCCCGCTTGTACTGACAGCAAAATAAGCTAAGTATTTGTCTGAATGTGATATTTTTTAAGCGTTTTGTTGAAGTGATTCGTTCATTTTCTTGATTTGGGGAGGTTATGCCAAAAGTATTAGTTGTCGATTTTTTTTCTGCTTTTAATAAATAATAAACACATTTGGACTACTGTTATCTTCACGCTAAGAAAACGAACAATAATCATTAAAAAAATCAGATGACCACAAAATAAATTGATTTATAAACCCATTCATTTTCTTTCCAAAAGTTGTCACAATAAAAATTGAAATAATTATATTTTAATTAAAACTCTCTTTCCCCATCTCACATAAGCACTAACAAATTTCTATCAGCACAAACATCACAGCGACCCATCCAAAATTCAACTCAAAAATCCCCATTACATTTGCTAACCCTCCGGCGGCGTATGCAGCTACGTCCCCGTAATCGACGGCCGGTCGGGGACGTATTGGGCCGTCGCTGAGACGCCGCTGGCTCTCTGTGTTTTTAAAGCTTTCTTCTCCCCCTTCCACCCCTCCACCCACGAACGCCCCTCAACAATCGATGGACGGCGTCACGTTAGTGCAGCGCCCGATCAAGTGCATACGTGAGGACTTTCTTTGATGCGTCTTTGTGCGGACTCGGTAGGATGGGGTTAATTGTTTAGTTCTCTTTCTAATGTTGGCAGTTTCGTGTGTGATGGGGGATGTAGCTGGACTTTTGTTTAGGAGTTTAATTTTACCTGCTGTAATGCTTTTAATCAAGTAAGACAGTTTTACAGGGGTGATTGAGATCGTAGAATTTCGTTCTAGTATTTAAACTAAACAGAAAGTTTTATTACATCGAGTTCAACTTTTTCCAACTGAGACATATGAAAGAGTGAACATACCACATAGCTTCTTAATACGAAACAAATCCTTTGTCGTATAGTTATTAATAATAATAGCTACTCAGTTAACAACCCTTAAAACTATCAAACCGCTCCAATCCAATAACTTAACCAAACTAACAACACCAAAAACTAATCAGACCCCGAATTAAAACTCAGGTCGTTTGAACCACCCCGCAGCACTAGAGGGTTGGGTCTTTGTGAAAATTGTTTACAGTAGCGAGTTGAATTTCTTGCGACTGCCGTCTGCGGCAGTGATGTGACAACTTGTCACTAACAGACTGCAGTGCCGTCATGTGAAATGCAGCTTATAAATACAATGCCACTGCTAGATACAGTTTTTGTGCTCGGAAATAAACGTCGTGGTTGTTAATTTGTGGGAAAACTTTATGTATCCGAAGTTTTTCATGAAAATGCCCATGTGACGGATGAAACTCACGTGATTAAGACAAGCATAGCACAGTGCTCTTGAGTTGGGAATCCTATATCAGATGCACTACCAACTGCTGACTGGTTAGTAATATAATTACCACGGCATGCGACAGTAAAACTATTTTTTAACAGCCCGGTTGAGAAAATACCTGACTTTCTTTTTTCTCAGAAATTACCTGAACATGGTTTGAATCACGACTCTACTCTGATACCACATTTATATGAAACTAAAACCAATTTAAAATTGGATACCTACCAAGGTTTATAAAACAAGACCAACCGGACTAAGTTGCGTCACACTATAATTTATCAATCTTTCCTTATAAATTCCAATAAGAGAAGATTGACACAGATCTCAACCGTGACTCACAAACTAAGCCAATGTTGCACAATATTAAACAATGTTTATAACACAAAATATTTAAAAAATCAATATTAAATAGCACACAAATCCTTTTTGTTATTTATATCAATATTTTCAATAAATAATTCATTCGAGAGACAGACGTAATGTCAATAACCCGAAATGAATATAGTCCTCATCAGGCTGACGGAATTCTCGTAAATATTCAATTTTTGCGCTCTTTATAGAGCAAACTTTGTCCGATGCTCGCATTTTATCATAATTATGAAAACGAATGATTGGTTGAAACGGCTCACTCATTTGATGTGACGTTTTATAAATCTGCTTTTCAGTGCACAGATTTGTTTTCAGGTTTTTATTTTTATAATGACTTACTATTGTGACTTTAGATTGATTTTCAAGTAATCTTAGAATTTTAAGGCACAGGGTGTTAAACATTTCTTACCATTATATGACGCCAGTTTTCTAAACAAGTCCCATCTAAAAGGGGGACGAGTATATTGCAATGAACATGACGTAAATCCTAACTTTAAGATTTTTTTACGGAAAATCTCGAAAAAAAATCGCCCGACTTGGAAAATGAATTCAGGTATTCACATTTATCAGTGTAAGATAACTTTTTGTAGAAACATTAAGTTGTTTACCTTTTATAAAGCAATGCTCAATCTCTCTGAACCTATCAGCCGCGATCGCAACCACCGATCAATAGCAGCACAACAAACTAAGACGGAGCTCGTCAGCAAGACAGCGCTGAACAATTCAGTCGCGGCTGTCAGTTAGACAGTCCTGAGCACTGACGAGACGGCCAGTGTGGAGCGAGTAACAAGAGATGGGACTGATTTTTAATAAATCTTAATATTTTAATGAAATCATTAAGCGTGGTTACGCAAGCCAGACGTGATTTACATCGTGAATCAAGTAAGGAAAGTAAAAATCAAGCCTAATACAAGTGAATGAAGATAATGTTTTTAGAATACGCAGAAGATGTTAATAGGACAGCTTGTGAAGAGACTAACTGAAGCATTGCGTGTATTCATGGTTGTGTGTATTCAACATGTAGAAACGAACAAAACCAGGTGTGTTTATTGAAATCAAGATTTTTTTTTTCCGAGGTTATGACTTGTTAAAAGCATTTACAGCAGTAGCTCTAGATAGCAAAGAGACCTAACAGACAAACAAAGGGCGACAATGAAATAATGGTTCTAAGAAACTAGAAACAGTCTCACAGTCGTCAACAGAGACAGAGGCTCTGAGTCCTTGTCGCTTGGCCTAAGAGGTCACAACTAGTGAAGGAGTAATGCTTCAAACTAAAGACACAGTCACTGTTGTAAGAAGAACTGTTGTCTTGGAGCAGTTGAGTCGGTGTCCTCGTCTGGCGTGACAGTTCTGTTCTGACGTGATGTCACTGACTAGATGTTGTGTGGTGCAAGTGGCTGAGAACATATCATGGAAAAGTAAGAAACAAAAGATCATAGGAAAGGTTCGGAACCGACGAGAAAAGAGACATAAAAATCGCAGGTTTTTTTTGATGACGATTAAATTCAGGCTAAGTAAATATTAAAAGTTTGAAAACAATTATTATTTGGGATTTAAAAGATGATCTAACAGTTAAAATCATCATACGTTTCACGGAAGGAATAGAGGAAGAGAAGAATGGTAATTTAAAGATCAAAAAGCCCAGTTACAGGCACTTTTGAATTGTCAAAGGCCAAAAAAACTGATAGAAATATGGTCTTGTGTCTGGGAATTCACAAGACATAAAAACTGCCGTAGATGTCGTAGATGCACTGCCTCCCAAATCTCCTGCACCCAATACTTGGGCCACGAAAGTAAGTCTGGAGTGAAATTTCCAGCGGAGGCGAGTAAACTTGGGGACGTGGCTGCGACAGGGATGCTCGCGTCATCTCGATGCAAGTTGATAATGCAAGCGTGTGCCCGACGGTTGTTTTAACTTCAGGCGCTGAAACTATCAACTGTCAAGCAGTGATTTCTTAGAGCAGGCTTTGATGGTGCGTGTCTGTTCTCGGGAAGATGTTGGAGCTGACAGTTGAAAACATTGAGTGAGATCGTCGCTGTTGTTTTGATAGGATGTTCGTATCTGATGTGGATTGCAGATATGTTTTCATTGATGATTGCAACCGTGGGTAAGATTGATGACTGGAGTTGATTAACGTTCAGATTAATTTACCATCAAATTGAGCTCAAACTTTTGACTGGATTGTCTCATACTACTTGGAAATCTAGACTATTGGACGCAGGATTTTGTCTGTTATAGTTTCAGAAATCTTAAAATTTGAAACTTTCAACGACGCAAAACTTCATAAATTCTGACCTACATCGCCATTAAAACTTCACCATAAGAACATAACACGGCGCAATATCCCGAGGATAGCATTGTAAACCCGTCCATCCACCGTTCTTCAGAGGACGGGCTAGAGTACACCCGTGACAGTCATTTAAGACAGTGACGTGACACCCCCACCACCCCGCTCGCCCCCCGCCCGCTTCTCCCGCCAGATGGATTGATATTGCTGCACCGAGCAGACGTAAGAAGCGATAGCATACGGGAAATAAAAAATATAAAGTACTGTTATAGTTTTGAATTAAATGGGGAATTATGTTGGTACGCTTCGGAATGGGGTAGTATTTCTTTTTGTTTTCGGCTTGTATTGTTTGTTTGCCAACGCGTCTGTGTGCTCCTGAATAATGCATTTTTTTAACTAAGTAATTAATAATTTATTTATCTCATGTTCAGGCGTAGTACCGTGAATGAAACCTTTGACTAGTCCCTGGATTTGTATTGTTAAGTTCCTGAATGTGGGACGTGCACAAAAGACAATGCAGACAAAGGATAATTAATAAAATAAAAATCTCAGAACAACACAACACTTCTTTGTAACTAGCTGTTCAGCTTATTGAAAATCATAATTCGACGCAATGTTTACGCATACATTACCTTTAATTTATATCTACGTAAAGAATTTTACAGTTATTATTTTTACAGATAAACTGTTTGCACATGCCTCAAGCCAATTATTTAGTTCAACTAACTAGAAAACCGACTGCACTTCTTTTGTAATTACAGCTACCAACAGAATAATACGACCACATCAAAAACTGCAGAGCATCCGCCATTAGACAGCTAAAAACATTTCTATTTCGCTACACTTCAAGTTGAAAAGTACGGCGATGGACGCAAACGAGACGCCGGCCCGGCGTGATGGCGATCCTGAGACAGTGACGTGACACGGAGAGCCACCCCTCCACCCCTCGCCCACGTCACCCGCCACCCCGGGGGTGCATATTGACCCACCCCGGATAATAAGGGGGTTATGCACTGAGGAGCGCACAAGTCGAGGCATCTTTTGTACGAATGTATGTTTTTAGAAATATAACTACTATTAATTTTCTATTGGACAGTTCTGCAACTTCTGTTATGAAGTGAAGTATTGAAAGGTCTTCGATTCATTACTGAGAACCTTTTTTTGTGATTACGTACTTTGGAGTTTGAGTTTTCTGCTTGATTGAATTCAAGTGGAAAATTTTGAAGGAAAGACTTTTGATTATAGAGTTTGATTAAAAAATATTATGCTAGAAGTGCCTGAACTTATTACTCACATAATTTATCGTATTCTTTTTCAATCTTCATTTACTTCAAAGTCGAATTTCACTTACTTTTCAGTAAGTACTTTTAATCAACTTTCGTGGTTTTATTTTCAATTCTCAAAAAATATACGCCTTTTGTCACCAACATCTCATCTGAGCTCAGGTGACTTAAAATGTCGCTACTGAAAAATGGACATTTATAATAAAAATTAAACATTTTTTTCATCACATCAGTCAACAAAAACTAAAACCAAATAAAAGCGAGTGGACGGCATGACACGGCGACGTGGACAAGCCGTCATTTGCACAAAATTAAATACCCCTCAAAGACGGACGGGGCGTTCGTCCACCCCACGTCGGGGGTACAGATGGATTGATATCACCCCACGATGCAGGTGGGCACATCTCGGCACAACGATTTATAAAGTAGTGTCTTATGCTGACTGTACTTTGTGTTGTGTTTTATATTCTACTTCGTAGTGGACATGATTAAAATGTCTATATAGTTTACATTTTTAAATCAATATCATGATTTATGGTGCTTTCTCACTATATACAAGACAGGGTAATAAATAGTTTTAAGTTGTGTTACTTCGTAAATGAATTTTTAAAACAAACGAATGAATTTTTAAATTTCTTCAAGGTTAGAGTGAATAGGCTACTTCTGAGTAGGCTTGATAAAGTCTACGATGGAGTCATCGTAGACTTTGTCTCTCTCACCTCTGATCCAGAGTCAAGAGTATATCCAGCCCAAATAAAAAAGCGCCTATCAAATGGTTACGATAACATTAGACCCTGTATTATGGTCTATAGATTATATACACACTATATACGAAACTATTTTGAATCTAATTTCTCATTAAATCGTCAACTCAAACGTTTCATCTAACTCAGACATAAAAAAAAACAAACACGATACATCCCTTCTACAAAAATCATACTAATCTAATTGAATATTGGATGACCTATCGTCCCTTCTCCGTATATTACCTCTGATCAAACATAATGAAACGAATTCCAATGAAAATTTCATTGAAACAGGAATATAAAGGCCGACCCTCGACTCGTACAAACAAAAAATACCAAAATTAATAGTCAAAAGTCGGAAAAAACAACATCCCTCTCTTACACGCCATAAAAACGCGACAAAGACACATGTCCCCCCTTATTATCTTCAATTAAGAAACTCCGATAATGTAGTGTGACATACGGACGAAATGTCCAGCAAACGTAGACCTGTGAGCACGTAACTCAACTTCACAATTAGGGCTCTAGTTGAATAAGTCTTTTGCATCTGAAAAAATGACGGTACATTTTATTTACTCGATTTTCAACTCTGTTTCGTGGAGATAAAAGTTGTAACGACTGTAGCAGGCAAGTTGCCGTTGAGTTGTCTGTGAGTGATGGCCGGTGGACGGTGAGTGATGGGCCCCTGTAACACGTGATTAGTGGATACTGCTCGCTCCCGTAATCTGGGATAATGAGTCGTGATGGTAATCATTCTGTGGTCACGGACTGAACGACAGATGTCATTATTTGTCTTTTTTCGCAGACATAACATAGAGTAGGTAATTATTTCGACTGTTTTTCACGTAGACATTTCGTGGGGAATATAGAACAGGATAGAGCAATGTCTTAGTATGTCATACGCTCTGTTTCAAGGCACATTGATTGATTGCTTGGTGGTAGATTGTCCAGTGTCGGGTATACAAAAGGAGGGATGGATACTGAGAAGTTTGCGCAATACAGACCTTGCATATGCCTATACTGCACACACTTGCTCAAGCAAATATCTTAGACACTGAACAATTTTTGTTTTGAAGGAAATTGCATTTCATAGAAAGAAAATGATTTTTGGTCCGTTCCTAATCTAGTGTGATTTTTATGACATTCATTGTAGGTCCTGCAAAATAAGTGACATTCATTACGTCAAAGGTGTGTCTAATTGGTAAGTAGTCAACTGCCCTTGCTGTTGTAATCACCGAACTTAAATCTGGCTAAGAAACCAAAGCTGGATGCAAGCCGCTTCCAACAGATCCTATTTAAAATCTATTGGGGAGCCCTACATTCAGTAATGGACATGATGATGATTGAGAAGCCAAACTACACCAAATCAGATACATACGTCTTTTTTGGTTCTGTTCGTAAGAATACACTTTTAGAAGGTCAACGAACGTGATCCCACTAGTTGAAAACAAATCAAAACCATCATCAAAGTAAAATGCAATTTCAAAACTGCAGACACACGTCCCTCCCACGCCACACCAGCTAAAACTCCACTCGAACGAGCCAATAAATAGGATTTGATCACAAAGCTGTCAGTTGCAAATATTATAGACACTCCACCGGAAGCGAGTCTCAGCTGTCAGTGGTGTCAGTGTCATGCGATTGTGTCACTTCCTGTCGCAAGAGGCGATTTGACGAGGACGTATGTGTCGCGAGGTTTTTAAATCAGAAATATGTTGTGTAGGACTGGGAGTGAATGGAGCACAAGGTGTGACATCTGTTTAGCGTTGGCTGATATGTTTTAAGCGTTGTTTATTAGTAAATTACTCGAGGCAGGCAACAACGATCTCCACGTGTATTTAAGAGCAAGTACGTCTTAGGCATTTCATATTGTAAGGCAGAAAAGTCCGGTTAAGCAACTGACAATCTCCTCTAGGTTGACCTGCGAGATGCCAAAAAAAAAGGCATTTCATACAAATCTTCAGGTCATTTATTTTTCGAAAAGACTCAATCGATTTTAACGAAACTTACATACAATACAGCAAATGCTAGCTGGATACGTAGGTCTTAAACGTTTTCAGACACCATGTTTGTAGTTATCAAAAGGACACTAGACATTGCTTGTACGCAAGTTCAAGTGTATTTTTGGCAACTTTTGAAAAGCTCGATCGGTGTAATCAATGTTATGAAAGACGTATAATTTTGCGGGGCTCTGGTGTCAAAAACAATGCTTTATTAAATAATTAAAGCTTTCAGACAACCGAACTCATGATTTCACAATCATACTCCTTACAAAATCATGTTTAAATGAATATAATCCCCGGTACAGCCGATAGGATCAGCCGGCCCCGTAACGCCGTAAGCAACATTACCGGCACATGCGTCCGGGGCGGGCCGGGCCGGGACGAATCGTACACGGTTCACCTGTCCTAATATATTTCAGACGCTGTTGCCTTCAGATATATCTTCACTGGTTCACCGCTACGCTTGTATCAGAATGCAGATGTTTGATGCAGAATTTTAGTATCTTCATAGACAGTAGTAAGTAATATTCTTACTTATGCTTACGCCATACCCCTGGGCATAGGCAGACTACTGTTAAGGAAATGAAAATTCTGATTTACTACCACTTTTTCAGGTACATTTTGCTTTATAACATGCAAAATTTTGAATTTTTAAACGTCTCCGCATTGTTGACATTTCTTCATGCGTCGGTGGTGCGTTTATAAACATATAAACTGACATACACAAACACCCAGACTCGGAACAACTACTTGCAGGTCATACGAATATTTTTTCGTTTGGGTATCGAACCCGTGGCACGCTGCACGCAGCAGTCGCTCGTTCAGCTACTGCGCCAACCGTGTCGTGTACAATACGCGCAACCAAAGATGAGACCCGACGGATCACGTGGTCATACCTGCGCAGTAAACAGTTTGTACAAAATGCTCTACGAAATGTTTACTGCGCAGGTGTGACCACGTGATCCGTCGGGTCTCATCTTTGGCTGCGCGTATTGTACAACCCTCTTTCTAATTAAAATCCTCAACCCACTAATAACTCTATTTATCTCATTACAGAACCACTATCCAATTTCCGACATCCTTTCATTACCTTCGAAGTAATCTTAACCCGTAGACTGTCTACAAACATTGTGGACAAAAAAAAAAGAAAACTCAGGGACAACACGTTGATATGTAAAGCTCGCGTGCCAGCAAATGAAGGTTGGTTTTTGTTGTAAAAGAAAAATAAAAGATTGCAGCGGGAGACAAAAAGAATTAATGGTAGCCACCTTGGGACTAAAAGTGGGGAGCTTGATTTGAAGGGTTAAAATGTGGTTGAGTTGGTTCTCATTATTATTAAGCCGAATCATCATTATGAGCCGGAAGCCGTCTGTGTTGAACATAGGCTTCCTTCCACCTTAGACCGTCACCTAACTGAATAGGTAGACCAAAATTTCTTAAACAGTCACAAGTTCAGAAGTGAATGAGCCCTGACAAATTGGTTCTAATACTCAATGAAACTGGTCAGCAACAAAGAAACGTACCTAAGGCATGCAATTGGCATTTCACTGTGTAAGGAAGAAGCTTCTTTTAGAAAACACATTTACGGCTTGATTTTCATTAAAAACTAATCAGGACATAGAAAGGTTGCGGTGCATCATTTTAAACTTGACACGGTCTTCACGGGTGCGCCTCTTGGTGCAAATCTCTGCCACATCGCGTGCTGCGATGGATTTGATAGACCCCAGAAGCGACTTTGCATATAGCGTATAGCCAAATAGTACTACGCCGTATAAATAAGTTAAGTTCCAAGCCAATATAATAATAAAGTTAGAGCCTGCACACTAGACGAGATAAATACTCGCCAAGTACTAGCACAATAATTAACCCGAACACACACTCATTAGCTTTCTTTGTTCATGCTATAAAGGCGAGTGCACAAGAGCGGACGGATAATATTTTTTGGGCTGAGTGCATACAGGATCACATCGCGCCTTTACAATCGCCAGCCTGACGTCCGCAGACTTGCTCCGCCGCAATGGGGTGAGGATCTAGTGATGAGCGGCGGCGACAGCGATTCGAATGAGGAGGAGTTAGTTGTTACGTTTCAGAATGGACACATAATTTTAGGCTCATGTTTAATAATATCATGCCTGTAATCGCTGAAGGTGTATTCAAAAGCGAAGGCGCGTATTACGTTCAAGTAATACGCGCTCCCCTAAGTGGGCTCGGCGATGCGAGGCTAAAAATATCTATAAACAGAGGAAGGTTTTCTAGTTTTGTAAAAGATTATGAAAGATTAATACGATATCAAAAGTAATTAAGTAACAATAATGACCAGAATATGTAAATATCGCATTCCTATTACATCATATTTTAAAACGGCTGCAAAAAGGATCGCATAATTTAACTAAAACTTATCTCAAAACACAGTAAATATCAAGTCTATACTTTTCCCATGCAAAATTTGAAAATTCCCAAATTCGTTCTCGCTTCCTCCCTACACAGACCCACCATCCTTAATTCGGCAACACATAAGCAATTTCCCGCTAGCGAAATAAGCGAATTAAAATCGCCTCAAAGCAACTGCTAGCAAAGAAAAGCCTGCATACGTCGAGGGGTTTATTTTTAGCTATTTACCCCTCTACCCCTCAGGGGGTGTTTGACGAACGGTCAGCCTTTGAACGCGTTTGTTTAGAGTTGAAATTTTTAATTTTAAACTTGTCTTTGGAACACCCCTACCTAGTTGGATTGTAGCGTGCAGTTTTTTAGATATGTTAGTGTTTCTTTTGCTTCTTTACTTTTGAATTTAGTTGTGACTTTGTTGAAATTACAGTTGTAATATTATTATTTTCATGATACTGAACAAAAAGTCAACGCTGTTTTTTTAAGCTATTGCATAGCTTTTATCGCGGGCTTTGAGCGTGTCCGCGACCGAAACACGAAATTCTGTAACGAAAATAAACCTAACACTGCCACTGTCACATCTGTCATGTCAACATGAATGAATAAAATTTGAATGAATGCAATAGCTTTACCGCGGCAGTCCCCGAGTGCCACACGTATTTTGAAGTAAAAACTTCTTGGGTAAAAAATGTTAAACTCGCGTCAGGACACGTGACCTGATCGAAAATTCGTAAGACGGCGCAGGGTGCTTGCGCGAATGTTCGTGTGTGTTTATTACTATTGACGTTTTCACTTCTGCCGGCAGTCCCAGAGTGCAACCCGTCGTTTTTCCTGCCTGTCCCTCCTGCCCTGGTTGGAACGAAGAGACTGTCAAACTCGTCTTGACTAAAATCCACAGTTGTCCTTCAATTGCCCTTTACATTCCAGTGTCACTGATACCTCTTTAGACAGCCCCGTGATCACTACGGTCTGGAGGTACGGTCATCACCAATTCAAGAAGACGAAACTGAAATGATAGTTATTCTACTGTCTTCTGGGTAATACAACTTATCATCATCTTTACGACGTTTATGGACCTACCATTCTCCTCTGTCAGCCAGCACGATGTTGTTTACAAATACTAAGTTTTTTTTTTCTTTTTCAATGTTCAATGTATTTTCTCTTGACCTTTGTTTACGTCAGGAGTGACTAAGACAATGTCGACGATGGAGCGAGCTTACCCAGAAGAAGCCTGTTCACTCTAACTTTGAAGAGAAGGGTTGTACCATGCCCCGGTCGACGGCGCGACGCGCGCCTCAAAGAGTGTCAGCGAAATGACGGTGCCCCCCTCTAGAGGGCCAAAGCCTGCCGGGGTCGCGGGACTTACGAATCACTGGGACCCCGGAACGTAAAGGGCTATTGAAGGACACCGTGGATTTTAGTCAGTACGAGTGTGACAGTCTCGCCCGCTCTGCCCTAGGTGGGGGGAGGACTCATATGATAATTTTACCACATAAAAAAAAAGCTAGTGTACATTCCGCCGTTCACACAAAGAAAAGGTGTTTAGAAATTTCCAATAATTATACCGGTCAATTCCGGACATTACATCAGGCCATTTTACATTAAAATTGTATATCAATCGTAACATTCCTGTATCATTAATTTTAATGAGAGCATCCGTTATTACGGTTGAAGACATCAATGGACGAGATTTTCAACATACTTTCATAGGTTCTATAATTACTTTTCGTACCTAAATATTGGTAAGATGGTGTAATAACAGGAAAATGTACATAAGATATTTCTTTTGCAATACAATGTAATTAAAAGCTTCATTAATAAAATCTTTTTTCTCTCTCTAACTCCTTGGCCTAGTGGTTATGAAAGCAAATGTTTAGGTTTTTTGGTTCCATTCCCAGTCCGGACGAAATTTATTTTATCTACGTACGCGTTTATAAACAGTTAAACTCACTAAACACCCACACCTGGAACAACTTGTAGATCATACAAATATTTATTTTGTGTGGGAAGCTAACCCGCGACACTCAGTTTAGCAGTCAATCGTTCAACGACTACGCCAGTCGTGCCGTCCACATATGGGACTCTAGAGACGTTTATAGGCTATACAGGAAGGGGGCGCGGATGAAACCGGGGGCCGCTAGTAAATGATAAATTCGAAGCTTGATTGCACCATTTTAAACTTAAACCGTTGTTTGATTTTCATTTGTTTTAATGAAGCACTCCCTTCGTGATAGGTTATTGTGGCCTCGAGTGATTAGTCTTTGTGTGAGCTTATTAAAGTGCCAAGCTCTTGATATAATTCTACTTTCAGCGTAGATCAGCTTTACAGGTTTTCATAAAGTTTTATATGACAAACAATACAATGGTCTTAAAAAGACTGGGTTCAACTGGATGAGAAGATGGACGATGTGATGCTGTAGTGTTATTTTGGAGCCTTTGTCCAAAACTGGACTAGGCTTAGTTGATTGTAAAAGGACTTCAAATATTTTTTAAATAAAAAGACGGTCAAATTATACGAATTCAAAATCATTTCGCTATCCACTTAGCCTTCATTTGAACTCCTTTGAATTCAGACTTCGGACCATTTTAAAATCCCTAATCAAATTGGTACAGTCCACAACAAAAGTACATTGATAAAAAGACGAGCAGCTCATTAAGTACAATCGTTAATTGCGCAGTCAAATCGAACGCTACCTAACTTCATTACATTCTTCCGTTAATACGACATCGGACGGCGCCGTGCGGGGCCGTCCGGCGAGTTATGCAATGAGCACCCTCCCAGTCCGATCACGTGCGAAACGGACCGGGCGCTGCTAATTAAAAATCGAAGGATTTTTGTTACTAACTGTACTTGTTACGTATCGTATCGATAGACTGGAGGTTTTTTGTCGATCGCGGAATCTTGCGATAAATTGCGTATAGATATGGCGCGGCCCTAAAACGGAAGCGTGTCCGGGTTTTGTGAACGGTAGCATATAGATAACTGTAGCCTTGGGTGGAATAGGTTCTTGTTATTTTGGAGATTTCTGTCGACAGATATGAATTTTTGGAGTTTGATGACGTCTGCTGATATTGGGTGGAGATGTTCAAGATACGTTTTCCTTTTATTTTTCAGCAAGGTTTTTTGTAATCATGGTTGTTCTAGTTAAAGACTTGAAAACTCAGCCTTTTCTTGTGAAGGTAATCTTAGTAATGTTATAGTAAACAAACAACACTGATGTCATCATCCTGTAACTGACAAATTCGTAGTGATATCGATGGGATCAGAAACGCTTGAGCGCATGATTTACACCCTAGGCGATATTCTAAGTGCCGACTCCTTTTCAATCGACTTGTGAACCTGAACCTACTGAACTAACAAAATAAAGAATGATAACCTGCAAAATTCTATTAACGTAGGTGTCTGAGATACTTCAGCATTTTCCCAAATGCCGCAGTATCACAATTTCACTCACTCGACTTTTCTCTTTCACAGGTCAACGCAAAAATTCTGTTCAATTTTAAACAAAAACGACACATTCCTGGAAGCACCTACGCGAAAAAAATATAAATAAAATATATAGTCAAGTCAACGTCCTACATACAACAACTTGTACGTATTTCTTTACTATTACGGCCACCCCCGCCCGCCCCGCACCCCACCTTACACTCCGGATCTCATGCTTACAAACTGTCGCATTACCGGTCCATCCTTGCCGACAATACCCTGACATTTCTTCTCAAAACTCAACTCTATCACCTCACAATAAGGACTACGTGTCGCAAAAATGTGACTGTGGAACGCAAACGAGAAAACTTGTCAATGCAAATTGAACTATATATTCAGAAGCTAAGGTTGAAGTTGGCCTGTAGTGCACTCGGTATGGTAATGATAATTCTAAGCAAATGCCATAAGGAAATAAGCTGAGTGGTTCCTTTTGGAATTGTTTACTTGAGAAGATTTCGTTTGGGTAAACAAAAGGTGGACGATGACCATAGGGTGGTGACACACCAGCCGACGATTTAGGCGTCGCGGTACCCTGGTAGCAATTGATGGGAGACAGATTGCTAATTTATAGTCAGGTCTCAGAATTAGGAAGCATTACAACAACGAAAAGAAGAAATACAAATTATACTATTGAGACCCTTTTGAATTGGAATAATAACGATGTTTAATAATTCAAACAAGTAGCCACACATATAAAATATTGTTGTTCGGCTATATTCGGTTAGACTGAAAGCCGACCCTCACATAGTTAGGAAGACACTAGTCAGATGATTATGATACTTAGCTTGAGTTAGATCAACTACTATCTAACTCAAGCCTACTTTAAGTCTCCATTAATTCATCCACTGCTGAATATTGGCTCCCTTAGAAATGTTAAAACTTACACTACTTATCTGGGATCACCAGGGATCATGCTAGGCAGTCAAATAAATTGTTAATCACAGGTCAAAGTATGCAGACACCCACCCTTCTCAACTTTAACTCAGCAACAGCTTACCCAACTCCAACCTTCTCTCAGGTATACTCAACAGTCACTGATAATAAACTCATCTACATAATACTGCATTCGATATCAAACTACAAGACTTTCTATACAACGACAATACCTACAGCAATAACCAGTGACAATAAACCTACACCTCATAGCTACTGTTGAAAACCAGTTAAGATTCCAAAACTGTCAATATTTACAAGGTCATCAACACAAACTATCGAATAAAGAAACCGATGGCAATCATCGTAATCGGCCGGTTACAAGACAATGCACTACCGCAACAGAGGGCCATTCGGAAAGCGCTCAGTACTAGCGACCAATCGCGTTGAGTGAAAACTGCCATAAACGGCGCTGAATAGCCCTGCCAGATCAGCGGAGACGCGGAAGTAGGTAGAAAGGTTTTGCATCAGTGAGGCTCTGGAATTGCTGCTGAATTGTAAAGACGGTAGTTGCTGTGCTGGTAAGGATGTGTTTGGAACTGGAATTAAAGAGATTATTCGTGTTTTAGTGTTGTTTTAGAATCGTTGGAATTTAACAAAATTTAATGTTATCAGTTGACTTCAGATAGCATAGTACGATACAAAACGTGTGTGTAGTATCTTATAAAGAGTCTCCTTGTGCTAGATTATCGTTACGAAGTAACCTTAAAGAAAACAATACCTTTTACCAATTTATTTTAAAACTTCATTAAAGTAATTCAAACGGCAATCTCCAAACGAATTCAATAAACAAGCCAGCCATAACCAGAGAAACAGGACAAACATCAAAATTTAAAATCGCTTTCACAGAAATTGAGGATAAGAGAAACAGTACAATGTGGCTATTAGCAGTAACTTATTATAGACAATTTCCTACGTTGGTACGCGACCAATCGGCCTGAGTGAGAACCGCTATAAACGGAAACAGTTACGGAACGGAATTATGGAATAAGGGAGTCTTTGGACCGAGGCGGCCCTGGATTGGGACGGTGACGTCTTTGGCTGAATAATCTAATACTGATTAATTAAAATGTGTGTTTGCTCATTTGTTTCCACAATTAAACATGATACTATAAATATAATTATGTAACATTAAGTTTTAAAGAGAAAGACGACAGATGTAAAATTTTCATGGATTTGCCCATAATTCGATACACTTTACAGATAAAAATTTAAAAAAAAACCTACAATAAAATCAACGTTTGTCAATAATATAAAAGGTGTCATCAATTAAATCTGTTTTACTAATTAATGTACTTCTGTCTTCTTTTCAATATAATCCGCTTTTAACCCTTAACCACCTGCCAGCGGTCATGGTGACCGCAACATATTTTTGAATTTGAATTTCGTCGAAATCCGTTTTCGCATGTTAGTGTGCGTCTGTGTACCTTTTCTGTTGGTGCTTTAGCGTCGTGTGTGCGCTAGGCAAGGATCTACGTTCACGCGTTTGGCTTCGGTGAGTAAAAATATTTTGCTAGCGGTCATGGTGACCGCGTGCAGGTAGTTGTGTGATTTTTGTGTATTACATTCATGATTATTGTTTTTGCGTAAAAATGGATGTAAACAACGAAAAAGTTGTGAAATGGTTAGAGATGTGGTTGATGAGAGTTGCAGTGATGTAGAACCTGAGAATTTGGAAGTTTCTAAAATTTTAGAAGACTATGAATCTGATGACTGCCTACAAGTGTCATCTTCTAGACGAGACGTATTGCCTACTGTTTCTGGACTCTTGAAACACGTAAAACGTGTTTAACTTGTGTTCCCAAGAAGAAATGAAAAAGATTTCATGTATCTTTTATCTGTAAAAAAACAATCTGTGAGGAATGTTCTATCAAAATGTGCAAAAATTGTCGTGAAAAATTGTCAGACTTTACCCTCTGCAATTTTATCGAAGTTTTGATTCTTTTTTAAACTTTATTTTTTTATCTCATTCAAATGTTATTAGATTCTTTAAAGAAAGTTCAAATTTGATATAATATTTTGTCCTTATGTTGATACATCTCATTATGTAATCATAGTTATATTTTTAGTTAAAATGTGCCACCAATTTAATTGTTCACATTTATGAGAAGAACATGTTTTATTATTGTTTCTTTTTCCACTTAAATAAATAATTTAATATATATTACAGAATATTATTAATTTATTCTTATAATAAAACCTTAATATCCTGAGATAACTCATGTGTTTTCGATGCGGTCACTGTGACCGCGCGCAGGTGGTTACGTTACTGATATAGGGGTCAGGTGGTTAAGGGTTAAATTAACAACATCTAAGATTACACCAACACAAACAAAGACTTAATCAATATAATCGAATACCTTATATCTAAAACAATACAGTCCTAGCATTTCCTGATCAGCATTATTATTATCACAATACATTTCTGAAACCCGTCTAACTTCACCTTTACCATACTTTAATTGGTTCTAGTTCAGCTAATGTCGATAGGTAAAATAGTGGCGTCGCATCTGTGTTGGTGCGTGGTTTATTCTATGACCACTTTAGGAATTTACGTTCTATTGTGTTCGGACGATGTTTTAGGTATCGAGGAGGTCATTGACTTGACTTTGATGCACTAGTTACCTATGTATTGGGTGTATTGAAATGGTTTCGATTGACTCACCTGTTCGAATTCCTTATTCTTTAGTTAGGAAGATTGAATTTTGCCTAATTAAATAGACTGGATATGACTGAATCTTAAAGGTATGTTTTTTAGTTTCAAGCTGAATTATTTTTTCCATAGCGTTTGATGCATTTGGCTTATGGATTTGTTCGTGGAACAGTATGTCACGCGAACGTCATACTGGGATTAAAAGTATCCTACATCGTGCTGGCATCCTAAGTATACCTACCTGACTGGTCAATTTCATTGCACTAGTTGCACAGTTTAGCGATTAAGGAGTAAAATGATAGACAAACAGAATTACATTTTTTTACGTGTTTAAGATTAAAATGTTAAAAAAAATAAGATATCCTCGTCTGATCTTCTTTGGAAGTCTAAAATAACGTTAGATTCCAATTTATGTACATAATTAAACATCTCGAACTTTCCACGATAATTAAACCGATACCTACAAACCTTAATATTATCATGTAGTTATTCGAAAACGATTAAGAGAAAATTCTGGAATCGATACAATGGTGGACAAATTATGTAAATAAAGAGGAGGGTAGGTATCTTCAATCTACATGACGTTAATGGACGGACAGACATGGAGGTTGTTGGCTATAAAGATATCAATCAAGTCTGAAGTTAGGGACATTTTGTTGTTATTTCGAATGGTCTTGTACCATTAAATTAGCATCGGAATGGTACCGGCGCATTCCCATAAGATCACGGTATCAGAGTACTGCGTGTGGGACAAGTTACGAGTGAAAATCTAATTGGATTTTATTTCATGTTGAAACAAAATAAGTATTCATCGCTTCTTGTAGTCCGTCAGAAGTACCAAAAATAAGTACTTTAAAGGACAGTTATAACATTACAAACAAGTAATATGAAAACAGGCAAAAATTATGCTAAAAATTACGACGAAAAGATGGCCTCACATACAAAAATGTAATTTCAACAAAAAATAATAATAATACGAAAACTTCAAAAATAAACGGAACTACCCTGCTGAAGCCAAATTTTAGATTTTTCTTAAATGTTTGTTTATTTAGGTTAAGTATATGTTATTTGGTCGCGGGACTCACGAATTACCGTGACCTCGGAACGTAAAGGGCTATTGAAGGACACCGTGGATTTTGAAGTCTGACAGACCCTCCCGCTCTGCCCTGGGTGGGAGAACTCATTTGATGATTTTACCACGCAAAAAAGTATACGTTATTTAAAACCAGACATAAACACATACTGCTGTAGAAGTTATTCTCATTTTCTGACATTCAAACCGCTACCTCTCATAACTCGCACCACGCCACTCAATGACCTCTCTATAAATGCACTGGGAACTGAGTACAGATTACTTCTAACGCACTGCCGTTAAGGAAAGCTACCGCGCACAGCTAGAAATCAATCGATTGACAACTGATGTTACTGTCCTGTTGATTGTAATTAGCAGATAGTGACATCATCCCATAGATGTGAAAGGTATGCTTATAAAGGTTGCTTGTTTTTCCCACGGGACTAGAGGATATTTAGACATTGCTAAGTATTCTATTTATCGGTCGCGGGACTCACGAATTACCGTGACCCCGGTACGTAAAGGGCTATTGAAGGACACCGTGGATTTTAGTCAGTACGAGTTTGACAGTCCTTCCCGCTCTGCCCTTGGTGGGAGGACTCATGTGATGATTTTACCACATAAAAAAAGTATTCTATTTAACAAAAATTTAATTTTGATTCTGTGTCATCCAAAATTAGCGTTGGTATCTAATATAATAATAAAGCATATCATAGTCATAATGCTCAATCACTGCTGGAACATAAGTCTCGTCTCAAACAAGTGAAGGAAAACATCATGAGGAAACCGGCATCGGCACATACTATAACCAAAAATTGCCAACTCGTACTGTGTCCGCGTCTTGGATTTCACTCTCTCTGACAATTGCCATATCTTACGTTGTTAATATACAGAATAAACTAATCACATAGGTATACACAGAGCTCTTTCCAGCTTTGCCAGTGTGTTATCATCATAAGCCCGTAAATGGTCCCACATCTGGGACACAGGTCTCCTCCCTGAGAGATCTGTGCAGATAGGTAGATCACACATGAATTTGAATTTTTGGTTCTAGAACATGCCGTTTTCCTCACGGAGTTTTCTTCACCGTTTTGAGAGCAGTGGTGATGGAATGAGTTACAGAAAGTAAAACGCCAGACTGGGTTTGAAACCACAATCTACAATTCGTAAGTTGGAGCCGATACCACTGAGCCACTACTGCCAGAATGTGGGCCGATACTATTCTGAAAGAATTACAATCGGAATCAAATTTGTGTGCATAACGTTAGATCTACAAACAGGTATATCGACAGAGAGACAGGTAACTTAACTTTCGCATCTGTATCTGTAAAATTATAAGTGAACACACCAATTTAAAATATTGCATCTATCTACAATTACCTACATGCTTTCTACAAATCTCTTTCGAAAGTAAATTACGCCACGATCTAACAATTTCAATCAAAGGCAGTACCGATGTCATGATTCATAGAAACACGAAGCCCATAAGTTATGCACTAAACGACTTCAACATCGGCTTCCATGAATACAAGTAAGGAGCTACCACTGAACGAACTACAAAACTAATTACAAGTAAAATTAAAATGATTCACAAATTATAACGACTTGTACGTAGCATATTGCAGCGGTGCTCAACCTTTGGAAAAATGGAGGATTTTTAAGGAAAGTAGTCTAGTTTTTATCATAACAGCAGTTGCACTAAAGTTGTAAGTTGTGAATACAATGGAGAAGAAATCATTATCAGAAAATATCTGATTTTCCTTAATGTGAATTTTTGCGTAGGTCTCAATCGCATAAACTAAGTTTTAAAGGGTACCCTTGTCATCATCTCATCTCGCGACTGTTTACTTATGACCAATAGTTGTGTATTAAAATAAATTAAACAATTCTGTAGCTTGTTCTTAGCAATAGACACGTGGTGTTTTGTGTGACTGGCTTTTTAATCTTGCAAACATTAAATTGTGACTTTTATAGATTAAATTAGTAGTATCTGAAATGTACTGCAACTTGGTGCTCCGCGTAACACAAAGAACACAAAAAGGTTGGCTACCACTGGTATACAGGGTGGGGTCGTCAGTCCCCATAAATCGTTCAGATATACAGAAACGATATTTTGTTATTTAAAGGTGCTAGTTAATTTCACATTGGACTATAAATCACTCTTTTAATGGGTATCTGTTGAAAAAATAACTCCGGACTTCTTACTATTTTGTTAATGAGATTTTTTTCGTTTCTTTATATGGAGATATCATCTTTGGCTTGTAGTTGATGGTCTGCAAAAAATGCCTGAAGGACAACTAGAGATACTTATATGGAGTGGTACGTATCAATACAATGATGGCTATATTTGTAACTATTTTAAACAGCAAACCCAGCTTTTCATGTTTTATATTCTTGTATTTCTTGTATCTTCGTCGTCATCAGCATCAAAATAAGTTAGGTATTGCTTAAAGAACTTATAGGTTCAGCTTGACCAATACCCATATATACTACAATAGATAAAGTCTAGATCAAAATGTTTTATTTTTTCTTAATGAAACTGCAATAACTCCATAACTTCATTTGTCTGTTTTCCTATTATATGCCTAAGTGCCTCTTCCCTCTGCGAAGATCGTCCGGAGGACACGGTGGAGCATACGGTGCAGGACTGCCCCACTTGGGCAGAGCACCGCCGTGTCCTCACGACGGCGATTGGCGGAGACCTCTCGCGCCCGGCATTGGTCGAGGCCATGCTGCGGGGCGAGACGGAGTGGGAAGCGGTCGCCTCCTTCTGCGAAGCAGTCATGCTCGCGAAGGAGGAGGCGAGCCGAGTGAGGGGGAGGACAGCGTCCTCCCTCCACCCCAGCCGCAGTGGTAGACGCCCACGGCGACGGACGTCGCTAGACGATCTCCGGCCACCGTAGGCGCGGGCATGCGGGCAGCGAGTAATGGGCGACTCGCTGTCCGACCATGGACCATGCCCGGGTCAACGGCGCGTTGTGTTCCACGCGCGCCTCAAGGAGTGTCAGCATTATGACGGGGCCTGTAGAGGGCCATAGCCTGCCGGGGTCGTTACATTCCTTGTTGATGATAATGATTTTTCGTAGTTTTGCATAGAACTTTGACATAAATGGCGAATGTCGGTGTACTTATGGGTACACTTTCGTCCTCCGTCTATCCGGGATTACATGTATCGTGTGTACTATCTTTTCCTTCTATAATTCTTGTTTTTCTTTTTTAATTTGTTACTTATCCATGACCTACAGTATCATTTTCCTCATTAAACACATAAATTTCATCTCCTACATATGAACTATAAACCGTTGATGTGCACTTGTGCAGGTAACGTCCAATAAATTACTTTGTATCAAACGTGTCATGGTTCTCAGTTTTATGAGACAACTGAGGTTAATATGGTTACTGCAATTTTGTAGGTTCATGGGTTTTTAGAACTACTACTCAGTTAAGACCACAGACTTAAAAAAGACTGAGAACTGAGCAATAGCTACCTAAAATTTACCATTCTCTAGAAACCAGGGGGAAAAAAGTGCTTTTAAGTATATGCAGAAATTGTTATCCTCTCTTTCTAGGGGGTATGGCCAATTTAATCTGTTAGTTGGCTCAGGACGGCGCAGTCTATATTTTTAAGTCTATGGTTTAGAGTAGACGAATGTTTGTGCAATAAGTCATAGGTGAACAAAAACTCTGGTTTTTTCCCCAAATTATGAAGCTGTCAAAGCAATTGCTGTGGAATCGCGTAAAGTAAGATTTATTGATGTATTTAAGAATGATTTATGATTAAGAATGCGCCGGACTAGTCAGCCATGCAAAGTTAATCTTTGTCCGATATTACTCATCACAACATATTTTATCATACTGCGGCGAAGTCCAAAAATAATGTAACATTTTCCCAGAAAAAATACACAACCAACTAATATTATTGAATTAAACATTGCTAAGAAACAAATATTAGATACCAGAGGACCTAGCACGTATTCTACGCATTTGATCGTACTTCGTACTTTAAAATTGTTTGGAAAATGAAATAGTGCCTCTAGCGGATGAATGAACTATTTTTATCCATCTAATTAACGTCAAAATACCCGTTTACGTCACAAAAAGGTGACAACTTGTACTAGACTAATAATGGTTTACTTAAGTATGACTAAAACCTTCAGTACTCAATACTTAATTTTTTATTGCATTCCATATGTTACAGTGATGGTAAAAACAAGTTAATGCCCTGTCAGGCACGCAAAAATTAGGAGAGAGGACATCCTCGCCTCTTCCACACCGAAACAATCTAACAATTCATAAATTTGACTTTTAACAACAAAACATATTTCAAAACAAACCCCTAAATCTTGTGCCATAAATTCCACTCCAGCACAAACCCCGAGGCTGTCAGTCCGTCTGTGCGCAGCGTAACTCAGGAACTAGCCAGTCTTTGTTTTATCTAGATCTGCCATCGCCTGACGCGCAATAGCGCAATGAAAGATTGAAGATACAAAGATCCACTTTCAATATAAATCTTGTAGTATCAGTTGTACGTCAGTTTTGCTTGATAAATCGTGATGGTTGGGAGTTTTGTTTTCGTGTGGAGTTTCATCAGGCTGGTAAAAGAAGGACTTGTTGTTGCCGTGGAGGCTTACCAATACCTACTTGTTCGAATAAGAATGGTATTAGGTACTGTTTCACTTCTTGCCAGAAAATTGTTTAACTTTAGTGGCAATTCAAATGCTTACGGTCTCGTCATAGCACCTGTAATTTTTATTTTTTTGAGATGGACTTGCTCTTGAATCGAGTGAGCTTACGCAGAAGAAGACTATCCTTTTTTACATTTAATAGATGGTGCCGCTACTTCAGTTCTCTAAGCTCAAGTGAAAAAAAATCTTTTATAGAATAAAGAATTTATTAACTTTTTAACTGTTTTTTTTAACATGCATCGATTTCCATCCTCCTTAACAATGTCGTCTATTCACTTTAAATGTCACACAATCCTTCTTTCGAAATAGCTTAAACAACAAAACTGTTTTAAACCTATAACTCGTAACCCATATTATACGTTCCCTTGCCAATAAAATTTAACTCGAACTATCGTAAATCGCCAACTGATTAATACGTTGACATACGTATAAAATACTTGGCATAACCAAAACAAAAGAATTTCCTTATTTAATTTTTTTTTCCGACTAGAGCGTAGCGGTCTGATATGAGCGGGCAACGTATGGCGAAGTTTACAAAAGTTTTTATTGCATGAAAAAGAGTCTATGAACTTAAAAAATGCATAATTGGACACAATTTTTAAAAGCCCTGTACTGTTTTAAAAAAAATGGCATCATTCAGGATTTTTTTTTTTTTTTTTTTATCGTGGTAAAATCATCAAATGAGTCCTCCCACCCAGGGCAGGGCGGGAGGGACTGTCAGACTTGTACTGACTAAAATCCACGGTGTCCTTCAGTAGCCCTTTACGTACCGGGGTCACGGTAATCTGTGAGTCCCGCGACCCCGGCAGGCTTTGGCCCTCTACAGGCCCCGTCACTATGCTGACACTCCTTGAGGCGCGCGTGGAACACAACGCGCCGTCGACCCGGGCATGGTCCATGGTCGGACAGCGAGTCGCCCATTACTCGCTGCCCGCATGCCCGCGCCTACGGTGGCCGGAGATCGTCTAGCGACGTCCGTCGCCGTGGGCGTCTACCACTGCGGCTGGGGTGGAGGGAGGACGCTGTCCTCTCCCTCACGCGGCCCGCCTCCTCCTTCGCGAGCATGACTGCTTCGCAGAAGGAGGCGACCGCTTCCCACTCCATCTCGCCCCGCAGCATGGCCTCGACCAATGCCGGGCGCGAGAGGTCTCCGCCTATCGCCGTCGTGAGGACACGGCGGTGCTCTGCCCAAGCGGGGCAGTCCTGCACCGTATGCTCCACCGTGTCCTCCGGACGATCCTCGCAGTGGTGGCACCCAGGCGTTTCTTCCCTCCTTATCAGACACAGGAACCTCCCGAAACTTCCGTGTCCGGTGAGGACCTGCGTCATGCGGTAGGTCAGGACGCCGTGACGCCTATCCAGCCACTCCTCAAAGAGGGGTCTTACCGCCGCGATTGCGGCGTGCCCGGACCTCGGTTGCGACAGTCGCTCCCTCCATACTGCCCTGAGATCGCGCCGGAGCTCTTCCCGCCGCGCCTCGACTTGTCGAGGCAGCGGGGATTCGCCCCGGCGCTGCGCCTCCACGCGCCACTCATGCATCATTCACGATGGGTTTAGCAGGAGATTTGAAATACATATTGTGACAAATTGGTATAGCATAATTGCTGGGACGCGAAAAAGTATGATCTTGGACACAAAATTATGACAAAATTTATAACCTCGCACATAGTGCTTCAGTGTCTAATAAGGGTAAAAACACGAATAAGCGATAATAAGTTAATGGATCTGTTTCTTATCAGATCAGATACAAACTAATAAACACCACAAAATCTCTTCAAGTATAAAATAATGTGTTCAAAGTTCAACCATCAATGCAAATGCCTTTTCTTCGCAGCCTTTAATTATAAAATAATTAAACACAGTAAAACAAAAGGAATCTTATTAAAAATCCCCATATATTACTCAGTAACTGGCCTTAACTCCTTTTAAAAAACAACGCGCACACGTTGAGCTTCCCTGCGTAGATCAAGATGTGTGCGTTACTCGCTCTGCGCCGGCGCAGTGACAGATTTATGTGAGAGGATGCGCGCCGACCCATCCCCATCGCGATTAGATAATTAACTAGTTTTAACGCTACGTCATTTTAGGGTTAGATACGGGTAAAGGTGGAACGATTGATTTGGAGAATTGGAATTGAAACAAATAACTATGAGATACGACAGAAAATACTCGGAATTCATCTGGTTAGATGAAAAGCTGCCCTCAGCTTTTTTTTTATCGTGGGAAAATCATCAAATGAGTCCTCCCACTCTTACTGTCAGACTTGACTGACTAAAATCCACGGTGTCCTTCAATAGCCCTTTACGTACCGGGGTCAAGGTAATTCGTGAGTTCGGCGACCAAAGCTGCCCTTAGCTAGGATGGGAAATCATAAACTTTGGAAAGAAAAAAAGTCGAAAATAGCCAGTGTCCATTAGTGATAGATGACAGGCAGATGATGATGATGAGTGAATTTGATTCTTGTTAGGTAAAAAGTTAATATTAGCTTCTAAGAAGTTTTGTCTATTGATTTTTTTTTTGTTTTCAATTTCGTAATCCCCAAATATTATATCAAATACCAAACTAGTTCGGAACGTAGACTATACTGAGAAACCCAATCAAATCACCAATCATTCTAATAAACGACAAAATAAAAACCCGCCCCGATATAATGGACTAAACAAATCGACACTTAATTCAAACATTAGTCAGTAATACGCTAGGACATCTTGTAACAAGTCTGCAATCACTCTAAGATTACTACCAGGTATTTATAATGTTGTTTTAGTAGCTTTCATATAGAAAGCGATGTGCTAACTCAGCTAGCTTGGCTTTAAATTACGCTAAATGGGACCATACATCCACCGACCTTATCTTACGCGCCATATTTGAATACAGGGTGTGAAATCTCGCTAAAGAGCTGCATTAAGTTGCAAATTACTGAAGATAGTTTATTTAGATTTGTTTTTGATTTTCTTTGGTCGTGATTTGTGGGTAGCGGAGTGTTTCTTTGGTATTTGTTTAGTTGATATTTGTGGATAATAGTACAAGAAAAAAAAAACATATTGTCTGTATACATGGTGTTGATATTTCGACTGCTCAAAATTATTCAGTCTTTATCAAGAAGGATTGAAATCATTGAAAGTGATATCTCGTAAACAAGCAAATATTTTTGCTTTATTAGTTTACAATTTTACCTGATTATGTAAACGAAAACTGAGGAATCTCAAAATGCCGCACACAATTTCCATACACGACACATCAGATCGTAAACATGCAGACGTTATTAGATAGCTTGTTGCATGTGAAATATTCATCGGCCAACAATGTTGCCATACGCGACGTCATCACGGCACAACATGGCAACACTATTCTACATATCTATGGAATTATATACCTACTTAATAAAATACGACTGTCATCCGTCATAGTGTTGCAACCCGGATCGAGTCCTAGCGGACACGCAATCGTAAATCTGGCTCAGCACTGACGCGTCAGTCATACAAATCATTCAAACTCTCTTGAAACCCGATCGTAAATACGTCTGAGTGTAGCATTAATCATTTTGAATACAGAATAAGAAGTGCCTCGGGCGTACGCGATTGGTCGTCACTAAACGAACAATTATTCAAATGGCGCGCTCCGATTGGTCGACGGCCGTTCGGTTTTTTACGTTGACAGAGTGATGGATTCGACCCTTCGACTCGTGCGCAGTTTAGTACCCATTTCATTGTTGTGTGCGTATGCGTTTATGTAGCGTGCGAGCTATCAATCTCCGTCTACAAGTAAATGCTTGGAGTTTTTGTGCTCTTATTCGCGATTGCAGCGTTTAACATCTTTTTGTGTAATTAACGCGTTGATAAATGATTTTTTACTTTTTTATTGATAGCAATAAAATAAAAACCTTTGTAGAGGCCGCAAAACGTAAAAAAGGCTCTAGACATTTATTATATGCGTTCGCACAGGTTTTATGCGTTAATGTGGCTTCTAAAACTTGTAAGTAGGAATAAATGCTAGCCGTTTTATATTACGTGCACATTCACACGCATTAGCTGCAATAAAAAAGGATCCGCTAATAAAATTCCATTACCTCCATGATGCCCTCATGCACTACAGTCTGTATCACAAAAGATAACACACTGTATATCAACAGTCACTGTCACATTCGAAATAGTCAACTACCCGCATCGGACTCGATAAGTGTCGACTATTCGATAGCGTATCTGGGCGATTTATCCGAGTAGAATATCGATACCCGGAAGCACCTCTGGTCGGCGGGAAAATGGCGGCGGTCGGCCCTCCGCGATTGGTCAGAGCTGCGCGCGCGCACCTTACATCTGTCACTAACTATTACCTTTTTATGTAGGAACTTTACGAGTAAGTTTACAACCACAGACGCCCATCGCGAAGCGGTGAAAATATTTAAACCCCATAAATTTTTATGGTTTAAAATAAACGGTAATGGGGAGTTATGTATAAAATACTTGTAATGTATGTGACTTTATCAGTGGTCTTGATTGGTTTAGAGCTCTTCGGGCCCTTTGAAGTTTTAACGCGATTTTAATTGATGGCCATTAGAGTTTTAGTACGAGCTACTTATAGTAAAATTCTGGAGCTTCTCGGTACTATTTTATTGGCGTTCTTAAGATCAAATATTGGACATAACGAGGAATTTATTACGATGGATCTAAAGGTAATTAAATGTATCACGATGATTGGATTTCTCGCTGTATTAATTTTATTTTCAATATATTGAAGAGATAAAGCTGTTAACACACCTTAGCATAAACATTCAAATAATGATTCAATGATGTTTATGCGTATTGCCGCTCTGTTAATGTATTTGAGTAAAATAATCAGTTGATCCAAACAATTAACATTAACAACTTATTTTAGCACGATTCTATTCTATTCTATTAACTTCGTCTTTGCTATTTGTAAATAAAATACAATAAAACTAACCGTATCTCGGATCTTTGTACAACTGCACTGGACTTACCTGTAAAAAGACAGAAACAAATTATTAATTAGGTAGTGCACAATGTAATGTATTGACAAAAACATAATCGTAAGTAACAAAAACATTGTCTACTTTTTCTTTTAGTGTTTCATTATTTTATGATAGACTAGCGACCCGCCCCGGCTTCGCACGGGTGGACATTTATTTTTTAAGCTCTCTGAAAAAAAAAATTCCGGGATAAAATATAGCCTATACGGATTCGGAAGAATCCCTCTAAGTAATGGTAAAAGAAATTTTGAAATCGGTCCAGTAGTTTTTGAGCCTATTCAATACAAACATACAAAAATACAAAGGTTTCCTCTTTATAATATTAGTATAGAAGAGCTAAAATTATAATCAGAATTGTAAGAAGAAACATGTCATCTTTTTTAAAATCCCGCTATAATAATCCCGAACCACTGAAACTCCCAAAAGCCAAAATCAACAGTTCATTGCCTTTGCGTTTTTTTAGAGATCGCTCACTAGAAAAACGCAATAGAAATGATGCCTTAAGAAGTCCTACAGAAAGAAATTAAATTGAAATTCATCAGAATAGCGGAAGAGTAGGAACAATATCATTTCCACATAAACCACGAAATAAGTATAAAATATAACTCCAGCATCAAACAACTGTCTTACATTCCCCAAATATTTACAGAAACAAAATAAAAGCTCTTCCGGACCTCCCTGAAAATAACTCGCAATGCTTCAAAAGTAGTGACGCAAGTCTTACACAAGCTTAAGTTTCAGTATTTCAGTCGTGACACTGAAGGCTTTAGCAGGACACGTTTCCGTTTCCGGTTCGCAATTAATTCTTTGTTTAACGAAGAAAACTTAATTAAATAGTCAAAGGGAAGCTTTTCTGATTGATGCCGTTATTGTGAGAAGTTGGATGTTTTACTTTTAGAAATGCCAGAGTAATAAGATGTGGATAACTTTGTTATGAGTTTAGTAACAAAAGTACGCTGTCAACATCTGCTTAGCCTAGGTATTCACAAATATACCGAGGTCGACTCCCATTCTGGCGGAATATCAATATACTAGATGGAGCCCCCATGGAGCTCTGCAGGCCAGTAACTTGGTATTACTTCATTCTCTGGTAAGATAGACTTTCAGCCTTATACCTACCTAAATGCAGACACGTGAGACATTTTTCTGTTATTGATTTATTTGGTAGTCCATAAATTAATTGCAATGACGATAGTAGAAGTATTTGTTTTCATAAAAACTTTACCATGTGGAATCCAGAGTTCAGGGTTGCCAATGAAAACAGCTCAGTAACTCCTCACTAATTACGCTATATAACCATTCAATTTAAAAACCACCATAGAAAAAACCTCCGATCTATTTGCAATCAAACAAAATAGTGGAGAACTTGACTACAAAATGTAAAAGCGCCGTCACGTGAAAGCTTTGTATTGTCGCCTAATGACAGCTGCACCGGTGACCACTTAGTCGATCGTCTGGCCAACCCCTAATCACTAAATAAACTGCCACCTGACTGACAAACACAATCACAGAAAAGTAAACTCAATTAAGATAATTTAGATACTAAATTATCAGGAATTATCTATATAAAAATGAGGTATTCCCGTTTGAGCAATTATTTCCAGAGCACCTAAGTTAAGAGTAACTTTTTATTCCCGATTGAGCACCTATCAAAAATAGCATAAACAGCACTTCGGGGCATTTCGTTTTTTTTTGTCGTGGTATAAAGATCAAACCAGTCATTATATCAGGTCGGTACGGGAGGGACTTATACTGACTTAAATTCACGGTGATCCTTCAATAGCCCTTTACGTTCCAGGTTACCTGATGAGACACGAGACAGTCCCGCGACCCCGGCAAGCACATCAGGCTTATAGTAACATCGGCTAGGCAGGGCACACGTCAAAGCTGGTTATGTCCCAAGTTCCATGAAATGGAGGACGAGCTTTTTACAACCAACCGGACCAACGAATGCAAGAAAACATCGGATTGATACCTGACCCTGAACCTTATAAACATAGGTCGGAATTAGGTAGAGTTGTTCATGTACTAACATTGATTTCATACAGCGAAAGAATAAAGTGGATATACCCCAAATCCCGGAATTACTTTTAAAGAGCAGAAAAATCCCGTGATATTTTAAATAAAAAAAGTAATTTACTTTTACACAATTTATTTATCTAATCTATCTCTCATGTTTTTATTATTATTATTTATTTGTAATACTGTTTTCCACACGAGATTGTCTATTAGAAATCCCAGGAAGATATTAGTATCAACATTTCGATGCAAGTACTAAAATAACTCTACCTAAGTCCGACCTCTGCTAATAACACAAAGCTCGACTAGGGAATAATCCAAGACCTCATGCTAAAGTGCTTAGTTTCACTAAACAAATGAGACAAATATTAAAAAATAACATAACCCTCCTTATGAAGCAGTCGTATCATAAAACTTTCAATTCCAAATTTAACGACCACTTCAAATGGCCAATCAGAACGTAGAAGCTGATCAAAGAACATAATTAATCCCCCACTACAGCTACTACATAACACCATTGTTTCTAAATGTATAAATTAATAACGGTATAAAAAACGCTTTAACGATAAAACCAGCCCACTCAGTAATCACGTTACAAGATCAAAAAGTTTCGATTTCTACGCATTTAACGCAAGCCGCCAACATTACAATAAAACGTAGAAATCGGACATTTTTAATGTCTTTTTACGATCCGTTTAAATCTCATTTATTTAACTGTATTATAAACGTTACGACAAAAGATATTTTAAGGTTCTTTGTGTGCATTTGGTTTTGTGTTATTAATTTGATTTCGGTCGATATGTCAAAGATCATGGTGTTTCTCGATTGTAGCGGTACTCCAGTTGGTTGGCGCATAGCCGGGCTCCTTTGTTGTTGTCTATTTATTTATTAAAGAATTAATTTTGCATTTATAATGAGATATTTTGTAAAGATATCCATTTTAAGACCGATGTGTTGCTCAGATTAAGTGTTTGTTCGACATTTTCAAAGTTTATCTACCGACAGAATCGCCTCTATTTGGAAGTTGAGACAATACAAGCTATAAAAGAAATTATGGACTTTTGGACAGTTTGAAATTTGTTAATTGATTAGAATCACAAAATGTATTGTAATGAAGTATGCTTATTTGAATATTAAATTAAGACTGATCAACTTACAAGATAGACATTAATGACAGTATACGGAGTTAGTCACGACAGAAGAATGTAAAAAGTAGGTCAACTTCGATGTAAACCAAAAGTTTAGTAAAAAAATATTCACAAATAAAAAAATAATATTATGAATCACACCTATCTTTCTTAAAATTCAACATTCACAACTTATTTTTGTACATGTAACATTCACAGAACAATAATTACTAAAAGTAAGGAACTTATTTTCGATAAACGAGGTTAAGTATCGTAGTACCTTTACCGATAAATACCAATATATCTCAATTTAAGTTTGCCAGCGAAAGACTGAAACAAACCAATAAACTATTCAAGAAGAAATTGATACTAATTGCTGCAGTCGTCTGATCAAGTCCGCCAAGTGTCCTTTTCGGTACCAGTCGCCAAATCAAGCCAATATGTAGTTATTTCAGTAATGCAGTGTCTCTAGTTTAGCTACATACTAGACACACTACACCCCTACCTAAAGTTCCCGATTAAATCTCGAAACTCGATCACCAATATAAACCCGATTCACACGATGTTATCGATAAAAAATATACAACAAAAATAGTACCGATTAACGTAACGATACCCGTAACCAATCAACTGATTTAGATAATTATTTTATAGCTCGGAAAAATTGTGTTAAAATCGGTGAAAATAAGCTTATGGTGTAGTCTTAGTATTGGGTGTTTTTAACGATTTGTTGGATATGAATCAAATAAGCCGATTGTTCTTGTCGTTAATTAAAGTTTTTAGTGATGAAATTGAAATTTGGGCCTGTTTTACTTACAGTAATTTAAAAGTAGTAAAATCACGAACAATATTGAATCATAACTATTGTAATGGGCTATAAACTTGTGTTTGTTTCACATTCACCAATGAATACTACTTTAAAGCTTAATAATAACTAATAATTTCAATTTTACGTTTTTAACATCACCCCTAAACTCGAAAGCGACATACCCTCGACTCCCCAACATGACTTACAAATGGTAGTACTTCTGTAACCAGCATCACAAAAGCTTGGACTAAGATCAACACACATTAGCTCTCAGACTTTGACCTGCCCCATTATTTATTGACGGGGTGGACAAAAATATATCGTCACAGATAGATAAAATCAGACGAAGCTTATAGGCATTGTCTGTATGGCCAGTAAAGTTAGAACTGCATTTATTATTAGTAATAGGGTGAATTTCTAGTACTTCCTCTGTCGTATTTTCTTTGTTAAATAGATGCACTGGATTGGTTTATTTGGATTTGCACTTGATTTTAATAAGTTATTATATCGTCCATGTAAGTGATCTATTGGTACCTGATTGGTAACTCTAGTTGCGACTGTGCAATCGTAATAATTTGTTTTGTCTATCGGTTCATAGGTTTTAGATATACCTATTGAAATATACTTGTCCAAATACTATTGGCAGTTAGCTTCCCAAGGGATCATAACCTTAACATCAATAGGAGTGAAGTCAAACTCCGTACGTACAGTTAGGAGGAGCAATCGGTCCGTACAGTCGACGACACAATAAGCCATGTGTCAGCGACAGTTATCTCGCAAGACACCACAATCTCTCCAACTGTCGGTCACACACAGAAGGATCCGGGTATAGTTTGATGTATATTTACGAATAGATTTGAGGGCCATCATGGTAGCGTATGAATACTTGCCTCAAGTGTTAGAAGAGGCTGCAAAGAATAAAGAAAAGGTAACAATAATTTTGGAGACTGTTATCAATTATGTTTTTAGTACTTAACAAGAGTAAAGAGCAGTGCGGTACAAATATAAAGATGTGTCTTTAATTTAGTCAAAATCTTTTGCAGACTTGATATCTTTTACAATTTATTACGCTCAAGCTCAACATTTACGCGACATTTTCACCCTGACTTCACAATAAAGAACCACCTCACATTTTTTTCCAAAAAAACAAAATAAATAGCGTTCATATCTTGTGTCAGAGGAGACTGCATCACACGCACATAAACTTGCACCATTGAATGAGACCCGTTGGACGTCGGACATTTCGCGTCACTTTTAGTTTGTCCTGCACTGGAGATTTTAAATGGACAAGCCTGTATTATTATACGTTTTATTTGTATGACATAATATATTATATTTTAGTCAACAAAATGTTCTGTGAGATTTTATTTAAGGATGCATTTGACTAGAAAGTTTTGTAGCGATGGCTGTCAAGTCAATGAATTTCGGAGGCTGATACATGACGACCCATTTGGCTATTTTAATAATAAAACAGCTTATAGGTGGAAACGATTATGGCAATATATGAATGTTACATGTTACGGATAGACAGAGAGTACAAAAATAAACCAAACATAAGAGTGTAAGGTTTATTTTGCACTTGCTATTTTTAAGGGGATTAAAAGCTAGTCTTGCCATACAAAATCGTACAAACACCCTTTCCAATACAGAATTAAACCTTTAACGCTTACATACACAGCCTGGACCACCATTCAACGATCATAACACGTTGTCTTTGACGCTGTCATACATTGTCGAGCCTTTAACATACGCGTCATTATTTCTTTGTTTCCATCGTTGGCGGTTAGCAAGGGACAGTGTGTTCGTGCTATAAGTAGTGTGCAGCAGTGTATATCGCGAAATAACATGTGTACAATAATATCGAATAGACAAGGCATGACGTTTGCATCGCTGTGTTGGGCTACTCGCCGTGGGCGGAATGTGGACAGAGGTGTGGAGATGGTGTTGTTTTCATATATTTTCTTTAAATAACGGACACGTGCTATTGATGCATTTCGTGAGAATGACTTTCGATGGGTAAGGTTATTGTTTTTGTTTTCATAGTAGACGTTTGCATTTATATTGTTTTTCCTTATTTATTTCCCACTGCTGGGATAAGGTATGTTCCATAGTATTTTACTCTTTCCTATAAGCAGTTTTCTCAAGCCACCTCTTAAAAACACGTTTGTAGTAGAAAACATTGGCGTGACGACTACGCCACGCCAACATTTTCTAGTACAACTTTAAGTTACTGTAAAAAAAATGATCCATCGCTTCGCAATTTAGTCGTATTTTCTATATTTTATAATAATTTCAAAATAATATCAGCTTTGCGTTGTATAGTGTCAATAAGTTGATCTAGTCATTCTAGTCCATCTTTCTTCTTTAGGACTTTACCTTTGCTTTTACGTTTATTCTCAAGTTAGTCTTATCAAGTTTTCTAATATCGAATGAAAAATAATAAACTTTTGAACACAAAGTCGACTCCACAGTTCTGCTCTTCAGCTTAATTCGTGGTGACGTCATCGGTCGGTGCTCGCGACTCAGTTTTTGCATTTTATCATCTGTGCGTCCGTTTGTGTTGCTCCTGTCTTGCGTTCGTTATAGTCGACTTGCGTATTGTATGCACTACATTACCTGCATGTTTTATTGAATTTTGTTTCGTTTTGTTGGACGATTTTGTATTAGTTTGCTTTGTTTTTGCTTTTATCTGTAACTTATTGGTACCTTTATACATATAAGAATTTTTCCCATTTAGGTTGGTAGAGGCTAAAAAACGCCACCTGCTACGATCCTCACATGTTTTTCGTATTTCACCCGAATTCATATAACATTTTGATAATATTGATTCCCACATCGTTTTTTCAAAATCATGCATTGAATGGCTTAATGTTAACTATTAGGACCTGCAGCTTTTTTAAAAAGAATTCAAGAATTCTACGAGAATTTTATCTTCTACTAGAAAATGTGGTTACCTCCTTATGGTTGTAATTATAATTTCTTACTCACGGAAAATTATGCCTAGACGCTGTGTAATTGAACAAATGAGCATGTGAGGCAATCGCTTATAAACCTGAACATACGTAAAAGGTATGATAGGACCAGTAATAGAAATGACTAGAACAACGTTTGGTACAAATATAGAAAAACCACATCTAGAATTAGAAAACATCACACTCGACAGCATCTAAATCCTTAAAACAGTCATATATCTAGAAACACAAATCACAATCACAAACTATCTTCATCCCAATCTAATCTTAACAGTGGGTCAGCACAACTTATGATACAAATGACGATCACGTCCAACGATAAGTACAGTCACGGAGAAAAGTTAAAGGTCGCCAAGGATCGATCGCCGCAGATGTCGGCATTAATCGGAGTGTTTAATCCGTCCGCCGGCGAATAAATCAACGCTAATTGTACCTATTTATATTTATCAAGGAACCACTTGGACGGGAAGAGTTTTCGCTGCGACTGTACATTTGCTATTTTGTTTTATGGGGTTTAAGTTGCGATGAGATCGATTAATTGATGAGATTTTTTTTGTGATTAACTATGTGTATTTATATTATTTATTAACCATACATAGATGGAGGAGGCGGGCCGCCTGAGGGAGAGGACAGCGTCCTCCCTCCACCCCAGCCGCAGTGGTAGACGCCCACGGCGTCGGACGTCGCAAGACGATCTCCGGCCACCGTAGGCAAGGGCATGCGGGCAGCGAATAATGGGCGACTCGCTGTCCGACCATGGACCATGCCCGGGTCGACGGCGCGTTGTGTTCCACGCGCGCCTCAATGAGTGTCAGCATAGTGACGGGGCCTGTAGAGGGCCAAAGCCTGCCGGGGTCGCGGGACCAGGGACCAAGGGATTACCGTGACCCTAGTACGTAAAGGGCTATTGAAGGACACCGTGGATTTTAGTCATTACAAGTCTGACAGTCCCTCCCGCCCTACCCTGGGTGGCAGGACTCATTTGATGATTTTACCACGATAAAAAAAAACCATACATAGATTCTTAATAATCAAAATAATCAAAAAATCAAAATTGAAAGGCTCCAAAAAAGTCTTTTTGACACCTTCATCTCTGTCAACCTGCTGGAATAAGTGCCAAGAATAGTGACAGCGTTGCTACATAGGATGGCAATACTGTTTGGCAAAAAAAGGCCAGCCTTCTGGCAACGTGTAGAGAATCTACCAACCATCTGTTTTACAGCTTTAAGTGGCTGTTAGGTGAAGTTGTTAAATGTTTTATTTTAGTTCAATATTGTTACGTTGTTTTTTTGTACCTGGCTGTTTACCTGACAACATATAGCGAGTCCATTACGGAGTTTCTTAGGTTATCACTTTTTCACAACGATTCACTTTTCTAATTAACTTTTTAAACAGTTTTACAATATTAATTAAATCAAAACAAAAGTTTACTTGTTTACTTTTCACTTGACATTACATCAGACGTCAATTATGACAGTTCAAGGCGCCATCTGGCGATTCGCCGATTAACGATTATAAAATAATCGATATTTTTAACTAATAGTTTGCAAATCATAGAAAATATAAAATACCTGATTTAGCAAACCTAAATAATTATAAGATCACGGAAATAAAAAAATATTAATAAAATGAAATACCCGTGAACGGAAGTGATTTAGTTTTTTCAATATGGACTTTTTTCTCGAACATTCTAAAGCAGCGAAACATTTATTATCTGTGAAGTTTTTGCGTGAATTGTCTGTGACAGAATGTTGTCACAGAAAAATGTCAATTTTGCCTAATTAATATTCAGGGGTAATTGTTATTGTTAATTACGAGGAATTATAAATTGGACCACGAAATCGTATGGATTTAATTTAGTGAAATGGCTTTAGGCTTAAACACGTGACGTTGGACAGTTTTTTGTGAGTTTGGTGTATTTTTGAGGAATTGAGTGTTTTCCTTGGAGTGTTTGTAATTGGTAACCAAGAGAGATTCTCCCTGGACTTGGGTAAAGTGAATTTCTTGGGCACCCGAATTCTGCCTTGATTTCCGGCCGACGCGCCAGTGATGGTTAGTCGTCACATTCTGCCCGAGCCGGCTTCCAGTCACCATCAAACTTATTTACTTTTTGGCGAAGGTGAGTTCTTTTATTGTAACGGTGTCTGAGGTTGTTCGGTGAGCTCTTCCCCGGTTGTTGAGAGAATATAGTCGTAACTCGTGAAAACTTATTGCAGGATTCTTAATTGCGCCAGGAATGCGCAATTAACGGATTTGTTGTTCGGGATTCCTGTTCTGACCAGCGACCAGGATCGGAGCGTTCCGCTTCAGCCGCCGTTGATGTGTCTTCCTTCAGAGTGAACTGTGAGTATTAAACATCGCTATTTACTGAAGATAGGCCGTAGGTGTTTTCTCGGTGTCTACCACAGTGTTAATTTATAGGTTATTCGTGGACCCCGTGGTGACGTGGCGGATGCCACGCTGGAGCGGTATTTGAATGGAGAACCTGATGTCCATTACATGCTCAGGCTACTTGATTTCCCCGCTCGGTCCCGTTAAGGAAAGCAATTTGGTTCCACGTATATTATTGGGTCTCCGTATGGCAAATTACAGGAAGGCAGCTTGAGAAGCTCGTCCCGCCGCCAGGATCCAGCAGGCCGTTGGGGCCTGGACGCGGGACCCGTTGCTCGGGCTCGCCTGAAGCCACCTGCGGAGCCAGCGGCACAGCGAGCGGCACGGTTGCGAAGCCCGCAGGCGGTCGCGCCGTGCGAGACGGTTTTTTTTTTAACTCCTTTTTTTTTACTCCTTATTTTTTTTATATTTTAATCCGGCTCCCGTTGTAAACCGGAGCCTGTAAACCGGTCTATATTATACCGGGTCTGGATGTCGGTGTTCCACCGATTTTCAAATTGAGGATCTTGGGCTAGTTCTTCATTCACCCGGATGTAGGGTGAACATCTTCAGCTTCAGGATCCGGGACTCTCCCAGTCCCTGGCGCCCATTTGTTAATTTTAATTTGAATTTAAATGGAACGTTCTAGTTTGGATATAATTTAACATTTAACTTTTTCTCGGAACAGTACTCGGCAGGTTTATCTCCAACTCCCCACGCCCATAGCTCTTTCCGTTAAAGTATAAACTGGCTAGCCACCTTTAGTTAAAACTAAGATCTTAATTTAATTTTCTCGACCTACTTGTCATAGCTACTAAACAATAAATGTCACATCAAATTTATTATGTATAATATTAAACCAGTTTTTATATAATTTGTTGTTTCCTTATAGTTGTTTCCCCAACCGAGAGGGAGAAAATATTTTATGTAACAGTGGCGACCAACGTGTGTATTAGTTGGAGAAAGAGGTTACGTCTTTTGCTGTACCTTACAAACCGGAGTACTGTTTCTGGAACCTTCCATTTATTTTAATTTTAAGGAAAAACCGTCTTGCAGAATCCTTTGCCTGTTTATGTTTGTGCTGTTTTATACAACTTTACATTTTACAATTATTTACTTTTTTATTTTTTTTTACTGCTTGCTGCGATATACAATTCAATTTTTTTACCTGTGCCCCAATATATTGTACCAAGACTTTTGTCTTAAAAAAAAATTAATAAATAAGAACCCTAATATTGTGTTATCTATAAGACTGCTATTAATGTAACTGTTTATTATAGTTAATGTTTACACTTTGCTGGAATTTGTAAATTGTGACGGCCAGTTTTATCTTAGATTCAGTTTTTTTTTTTAAATTTCAAATATGGAACGCCCTATTAAATTTAATTTACTTCGGAAAGATGAACTCATGTATGAAGTACTGATCCGGGACGCTAAACCTGCCTCAACCGTAGAGGAATTACGTACCCAAATTAGGGACCTCAGTAAATTGGTTAGTTCCGATGAAATCGTGGAAACGGATAGAGATCCAGAGTCAGAATTAAAGATAATTAAGGCCAAATTGCCAGAAATTGGTGAAGTTCTGGATAAGTACCCCAGCAATTTTAAAAAATTTAACCGCGCCAGGGCTTTGGCTTTCCATCTATTTCATCGTTTGGGTAGGATATCTTCTCCAACTGAGCTTGAAGCCGATTACGCAGCCGTTGATAAGCGACTTAGCAGTTTCTTAGCAAGAATTGATTCGGTCAACGCGAGCTTCCACCAATCTTTTACTTCCGCTGAGGAGGCACCGGAGGTAGTGTCTAATTTGCAGACGAAGGACGTCATCATTTCCTGCAAAAAGGACACTGTAAAAAGCCTAGGTGTTAAATTTAACGGGACAGGTTGCGTGAAAGCGTTCATTGAGCGTCTAGAGGAGCTCTGCGAGGCCAGAGGTATCGACGAGTCTTCCCTACATCAATCAGCTCTGGACATTTTCTCAGATGGAGCCTTGTTGTGGTACCGTGGAATTAAAGCGTTGGTTGGTGATTGGCCGGAACTGAAAAAGCAGTTACTTGCAGATTTCGCTCCACCTGATTACGACATGCGTCTCATGTCGGAAATCTCAAACAGAACACAGGGGTCGACGGAGCAGTCTTGTATCTTTATAGCAGTCATGGAGAACATGTTCAACAGGCTTTCTTATAGGGTTCCAGAGCACGATCGGTTGGCACGGATTAAGTACAATTTGAGACCAGAATACACTTCGGGGTTGTGTTTATTCACCATCAATACGCTCCGCGAGTTGAAGGAGAAGTGCAGGCAACTGGAGTCGGGCTTTCACAGCAAGGCTCAGTTCCATGAGCCGCCCAAACCGACGTCTTCCTTCGTCGCAGCAGACTTAGCCTACCAAGCTCCGAAGGGTTCAAGGATTGAAGCCGTGCAAACAGATTCGGGTTCGTTGTTTTGTGTTCGTTGTAGGGTTAAGGGGCACTTGTTATCGAATTGTAAATCAAAGGAAATTGTGTGTTACCGTTGCGGCAGGAAGGGCGTACGTGCACCGTCGTGCCCTACGTGCAATAAAAAGCAGAAGGAGGTTCAGTCCTGTCCAACCTGCATTTCAAAAAACTAAATGTCCGGAACTACAGCAAAAATTTTGATAAGTCCGATTGGAACAATCATTTAAATTTTTTAAAATTATTTTTTAGTACATTAAGGGTGAATTCAGTACATTATAAGACTTCGGACGATAATCGTCCACATTTAACTATTGCTATATACGATGAGCAGTATTACGGCTTACTCGACTCGGGTTCTTGCATTTCGGTATTGGGTTCCGATGTTGGTCAGCACTTTATAAGAGCTGGTGCAACTGTGCACTCGGATAAACAGTTGGGCAGCATAATAACTGCCAATGATTCGCGAGCATCCGTGGAGGGTTATTTATTTTTACCAGTAACTCTCATGGGAGTAACTAAGGTTATTAAATTCTATATTATTCCGGATATTACCACACCGTTAATTTTAGGTGTTGATTTTTGGAAGGCCTTTAATTTGGCACCAAAAATTTTTAATACTTTACCATTTCAATATTTTAAACGTAAAAAAGGTCATACTTGCGTCTCGGAGGTTAGGCATCTACAGCCGTTTGATGAGTTAACCCCGGCTCAGAAGAATGAAGCGGAGTTATTAATTAAAGACTTTGAAAAGGTCTCCTTTGAGGTGAAAGGATTAGGTCGTACCCATCTGCTGCGCCATAAAATAGACACGGGAGATGTTCCTCCTATTAAACAGCGTTATTACCCTTTGTCGCCTGAACGCCTCAAGGAACTCAACCGTCAGCTGGATGAGATGTTAGAGATGGGAGTGGTGGAACCTAGCAACAGCGCGTGGAATAATCCGGTTCTGTTGGCTCCAAAACAAAACGGAGAATGGAGATTTTGCTTGGACAGCCGAAAACTGAATGCGGTCAGTAAGCATGACGCGTATCCACTACCCTACATCTCTCGCATCTTAGACCAGTTGCGTGACGCGCGTTATCTTTCGTCCATTGACCTAAAATCGGCCTTTTGGCAAATAGAACTGGACTCTGTTTCGTCCAAAGAAAAAACCGCGTTCACAGTCCCCGGTCGAGGTTTGTTCCAGTTTAAAGTTATGTGCTTTGGGTTGACTGGAGCCCCAGCCACCCAACAGCGATTAATGGACAGACTTTTCGGTCCTGAGTTCCATAACAAGGTCTTTGTATATTTAGATGACTTAATTATTTGCTCATCAACCTTCGAGGAGCACACTTCGCTTCTAAAACGGGTTTTAGACAAGTTAACGCAGGCTAATTTGACAATTAATTTACCTAAGTGCTGTTTCTTTCGACGCGAACTTAAATATCTAGGCTACATAGTAGACGAGCGAGGCTTACACACTGATCCGTCGAAAATTCAGTCAATTGTCGATTTTCCAACTCCTACAACACGTAAGCAAGTGAAAATGTTTCTTGGAACGGCCTCATATTATAGACGTTTTATTAAAAACTTTAGCTCCATAGCGGCCCCTTTGAATGCGCTAACAAGTACTAGCAAAAAGGCGCCTCCTTTCAAGTGGACGGCTGAGACCGAATCCGCGTTCTCAACCTTGAAAGAGGCATTGGTGTCAGCTCCAGTATTAGCTTGCCCAGATTTCTCTCAACCTTTTGAGATTCATTGTGACGCATCCAGTTTTGGGATAGCGGGCACTCTGACTCAGGTTGTTAATGGGGAGGAGCACCCAATCGCCTACTGCAGTCGTTCGCTTAATCCGGCGGAACGCAATTATTCAGCGACGGAGCGTGAGGCACTAGCGGTGGTCTTCGCCGTAGAACACTTTCGTCCTTACGTTGAAGGCGGTCCTGAATTTAAAGTGGTAACCGACCACTCAAGTTTAAAATGGTTCTTTAATTTAACCAATCCATCTGGGCGGTTGGCCCGTTGGGGTTGTCGGTTATCACCTTACAATTTTACCATTGAGCACCGCAAAGGTAAGGACAATGTGGTTCCAGATGCCTTATCGCGTGGCGTTCCGGTGCTGGAAATTAAAGCGTCCGACACTGACACTTGGTTTAAGGGGGTGTGGGATAAATGCGTCAGTACACCTAGGTCGTGCCCTAACTATATTATTAAAGGGGATAAACTTTACCGCTATTCTAAAAATAAATTCGGTGTAGCTAGCGACAATGATTGGAAGCAGGTAGTACCGGAGAGCAATCGTGAAGAACTGCTTAGGAGTCACCACAGTGGCGAATTAGCACCACACTTTGGAGTGTTTAAAACTTATAAAAGACTCGCTCTCCGATACTACTGGCCAAACATGTACAAAGATGTGGTTAGCTACGTCGGTAAATGTGATAAATGCGCAGCATACAAACACTCACAACAGCCTCCTTCCGGTCTCTTAGGCGATGCGAAAGACTGTTCCAAACCTTTCGAAACTATAAGCATCGACTTAGTAGGTCCGTTACCACGGTCAAGAGCGGGATTCACGTATCTGTTTGTTGTCGTGTGCTGTTTCACGAAGTATTGTCTGCTGTTTCCTTTACGTAGAGCTGTTGGTAAGGCTATAGCACAGAAACTAGAAGACGGCGTTTTCCTGGTACACGGTATACCCCGTACGGTGATAGCAGACAACGGGACGCAATTCACGGGCAACGAGATTCGATCACTACTACAGAGGTACAAAATACCTCAAGTTCACTTCACACCTCGTTATTGCCCAAGCGTGAACACCGTTGAACGCTATAACCGTACCATAATGACCGCGGTATCAATACTCGTGGAGGATGATCATCGATCTTGGGACGTAAACATTTCCAAGATCCAATTTGCTATGAACACCTCCACGAATGAAGTTACTCGTTTCACCCCGTTCTTTCTAGTACATGGCAGAGAAGCAGTTAGTAGTGGTGATGTCTTCGGCAATGATACCGTTGGACAGCTCACTCTAGCTTGCTCTCCGCGCAGTTCATATGCAGACCAGCTAGGAACGTTACGTGGTATCTGCGATAAAGTAAAGGAAGCGCTCATACAATCACATACTCGTAGTGCTCGTTATTATAATAAAAGTAGGAGGCAGGCGGAGTTTGAGGTAGGCGACACTGTGTGGAAGAAAACTTATCCCCAGAGTGACGCTTCCAAATTCTTTATGGCCAAATTAGCACCTAAGTACGAAAAATGTATTATTAGGAAAAAACTTTCACCCTTAGTGTATGAATTGGAAGGCTGTAGTTCCGGCAAAAATCTGGGCACATGGCATATTAAGGATATGAAACCACCATGTGGCCATGATTAATTCTTTTTTTTTAAATTTAATTCCTATTTAAAATAAATATTTTACTTTTTGCATGTCGTAGTTGGTCGCAGTAACCATTGAGGGCTGTATATGCCTTGAGGTTGCTGGTTTTTATTTTAGCTTTGTGGGATTTTATTTCCACGGCGCTATATTACAGTTGGATTTAAGTATTTTCCACTGTTTTTACGGTTTGTAGTGGTACACAGGTTTCTACTGTGTCCACGTTTGTTAACCATATTTGGGAGTGGTTGTTGCATGTTTAACAACCCTGTTGGGAGTCTAAAACTCCGGATTGCTGGTAAGGCAGCAAAATGATAGTCCTGAGATTGGAGGCCATAATGGCGGGCGTGTAGGCTGCATTGATGGAATACGTTTAAGATGGTATTTTTTTTAATTAGGGGCGAAAACCGTTACTTTCCATTTTGGGAAGACGGTTAGCCAATTTTCATTCGTTTGTAGAATTTAATTTTTTCCAGTTTTATTTGGGTACCAGCCAGCATTACTGTTGGTAGTCTATTGGTTTAAGATGTGAATGGTGGTGTACGATAGAATAGGTAGGTCTGTCTTACATAGATGTAGTAAGTCAGACTGGGATAGTTCGTCGGGAGTTATTTTCAAAATTTTGTTTAATCCCTTTGGAGCTTGTCTTTTACATGTTCGTAAATGGATTAGACTCGCTCCAGGAGAAATTTTTGTAAACAATCGTACACCAGCTTCCATAACATCTTTTTCTCTTCGGTTCGTTCTCCATTCCTCGTTTCAGGCTTGGACGTTGTGGATTTTTGTAGGCGTGTTAGGTCCTTTGGAGTCTGCTTCAACGCTGGGGGGCCAGCGTCGAGATTTGCCCTAGTGGGTCAAATCTCTGGTGGTTGGGGAGGTACTGTTACGTTGTTTTTTTGTACCTGGCTGTTTACCTGACAACATATAGCGAGTCCATTACGGAGTTTCTTAGGTTATCACTTTTTCACAACGATTCACTTTTCTAATTAACTTTTTAAACAGTTTTACAATATTAATTAAATCAAAACAAAAGTTTACTTGTTTACTTTTCACTTGACATTACATCAGACGTCAATTATGACAGTTCAAGGCGCCATCTGGCGATTCGCCGATTAACGATTATAAAATAATCGATATTTTTAACTAATAGTTTGCAAATCATAGAAAATATAAAATACCTGATTTAGCAAACCTAAATAATTATAAGATCACGGAAATAAAAAAATATTAATAAAATGAAATACCCGTGAACGGAAGTGATTTAGTTTTTTCAATATGGACTTTTTTCTCGAACATTCTAAAGCAGCGAAACATTTATTATCTGTGAAGTTTTTGCGTGAATTGTCTGTGACAGAATGTTGTCACAGAAAAATGTCAATTTTGCCTAATTAATATTCAGGGGTAATTGTTATTGTTAATTACGAGGAATTATAAATTGGACCACGAAATCGTATGGATTTAATTTAGTGAAATGGCTTTAGGCTTAAACACGTGACGTTGGACAGTTTTTTGTGAGTTTGGTGTATTTTTGAGGAATTGAGTGTTTTCCTTGGAGTGTTTGTAATTGGTAACCAAGAGAGATTCTCCCTGGACTTGGGTAAAGTGAATTTCTTGGGCACCCGAATTCTGCCTTGATTTCCGGCCGACGCGCCAGTGATGGTTAGTCGTCACATTCTGCCCGAGCCGGCTTCCAGTCACCATCAAACTTATTTACTTTTTGGCGAAGGTGAGTTCTTTTATTGTAACGGTGTCTGAGGTTGTTCGGTGAGCTCTTCCCCGGTTGTTGAGAGAATATAGTCGTAACTCGTGAAAACTTATTGCAGGATTCTTAATTGCGCCAGGAATGCGCAATTAACGGATTTGTTGTTCGGGATTCCTGTTCTGACCAGCGACCAGGATCGGAGCGTTCCGCTTCAGCCGCCGTTGATGTGTCTTCCTTCAGAGTGAACTGTGAGTATTAAACATCGCTATTTACTGAAGATAGGCCGTAGGTGTTTTCTCGGTGTCTACCACAGTGTTAATTTATAGGTTATTCGTGGACCCCGTGGTGACGTGGCGGATGCCACGCTGGAGCGGTATTTGAATGGAGAACCTGATGTCCATTACATGCTCAGGCTACTTGATTTCCCCGCTCGGTCCCGTTAAGGAAAGCAATTTGGTTCCACGTATATTATTGGGTCTCCGTATGGCAAATTACAGGAAGGCAGCTTGAGAAGCTCGTCCCGCCGCCAGGATCCAGCAGGCCGTTGGGGCCTGGACGCGGGACCCGTTGCTCGGGCTCGCCTGAAGCCACCTGCGGAGCCAGCGGCACAGCGAGCGGCACGGTTGCGAAGCCCGCAGGCGGTCGCGCCGTGCGAGACGGTTTTTTTTTTAACTCCTTTTTTTTTACTCCTTATTTTTTTTATATTTTAATCCGGCTCCCGTTGTAAACCGGAGCCTGTAAACCGGTCTATATTATACCGGGTCTGGATGTCGGTGTTCCACCGATTTTCAAATTGAGGATCTTGGGCTAGTTCTTCATTCACCCGGATGTAGGGTGAACATCTTCAGCTTCAGGATCCGGGACTCTCCCAGTCCCTGGCGCCCATTTGTTAATTTTAATTTGAATTTAAATGGAACGTTCTAGTTTGGATATAATTTAACATTTAACTTTTTCTCGGAACAGTACTCGGCAGGTTTATCTCCAACTCCCCACGCCCATAGCTCTTTCCGTTAAAGTATAAACTGGCTAGCCACCTTTAGTTAAAACTAAGATCTTAATTTAATTTTCTCGACCTACTTGTCATAGCTACTAAACAATAAATGTCACATCAAATTTATTATGTATAATATTAAACCAGTTTTTATATAATTTGTTGTTTCCTTATAGTTGTTTCCCCAACCGAGAGGGAGAAAATATTTTATGTAACAATATATTTAATGAAAGGTATGGAAATTACATCGAAGTAAATTGAGATTATAATATTTCGAATCGAATTAACAAAAAAATAAAATTATATTCACTTTATTTTATCGAAAGTATTTTTACAATAAAAACACGTTACGCAAAACCTTGCTTATTGTTTTTTTTATGAATACAAACTCACAAAGTGAAAAACCACGATACTCATTATCTATATTAAACATAAACGAAACTTAATTTTGACGATAATTAAATAAACGAGTTACAAAACTGTAAAAAATTACGATAAAAAAATATAAGTGTAGTTTTAATGAAACAATGTCGCGAAAATCTCTTGTTTTTGATAGTCTTTTAAGTGAGATTTTTGTCAAATTACGTTTTAACATTAAAAGAGTAGATATTTAAATGTGATGTTTCGAAACTTCTTGTTGTTTAAGTAAAATGAAATCGATTTAAATGACGCCTTACAAAAGTAATTTTACAAGCTCAGTCGTAACTGGCATAACGATCAGAACTGTAATGCAACTGAGTTCAGCGGTCGTGGATTCGAAGTTCGACTGAAATACAGCTAGGTAAATCGTCATTAAGCGTCATTTATAAAAAAAAAATAGACCTGTTCCACATTCAAACATCAAACCGTTTCAAAAATAATAAAACTCATTTCCATCCATCACTTACATTACATAGCACAACTATATAAAAACATAACACTGGCACATAACACTAAATCATAAACATAACATAAAAAGAAAAAAAAACGTTCGCCCACAAAAGAATGACCGCGGTACAGTCGGAAGAAATGACTCGAAATCTATAAATCTAGCGTGTGTAGCCGGCCGATCTCTGAAACCATCACAAATATGTCAAAAAAGGCTATAAACCGTCGGCGGCTATATAGCCCGGAGATGCTGTATAAGTTATTATAACAAACACAATGAGAAAACGGAGATATGTTATTATTAGCCGATTGATGAGACGATAGCTAGATACCATAAGACCCCGTGACTGATGCTAGGAAACTTTTAATGTTCAGTAATTTATAGTTATTGTTGAAGCCAAATGTTATATTTATTGTTAGTCTGTTAGTCGGGACTTTTTGTTTGGGATAAATATAGTTTTTTTGTGAGGCAATTCGTTTTGATGGGGATGGGAGAAAATATAAAATATGTGTCGTGCTTTCTAGGAGAGGAATGTTGGATTCTAAATAAAGTTTCTTTTGATGATTTTGAGTCGATGTGTCTCTTGTCGAATTACTCACACCGATGTTATGTATTGACCTCTCTACATTTCTCTGTCTTCGAAATACAAAATGTGCGCTTCTTAATCACAGTGTAATTATTTGGTAATGGATACATCAAGATGGACGGATATTATATATTGTATCTAGAAAAATGGATGTAATCTTTAACCAATTCAACCTTTTCTGAAATATAGTTACAACATGGTCGATTAAGAAGTTATTAGTTACTGCTGCCTACTTTCCAGGATCTGGTATCACAACAATAGGAGAGGTGAGATATAAACGTAAACATTATACTTACTGACACCATTTCTCTAGTTTAAGCCGTCTTAGCCAAAACGAAAAATTATCCTTATAATCACTGAGCACAGTCGCAGAACAAAACAGGTAGGACCGAGGACATTTACATAAAAAATGTTGACTTGTGGCAAATTGTGGGCGTTCGCTTCGTTGGCTTTAATTCAGTCTGGGTCCCGTATTAATAATATTTATGTAATACACGTTACAGTAAAATATCTTGAGAGTTATGCCCCGTGGAATCTCATTTAAGAGGTAAAATTTAGTGACGGGCTCTCTCTTTGCGAGTCCACATTTTAGGTTAGATATTTTTGCGCTTGAGTGTACTTGATGACATATTTTTTCACAACTTCTTTATGATTATGAAACAATGTTTTTTTAAAGACAAATAATAGGAGAAATTTGCAGCAATGAAAATCTTTATTCTGAATCGTGATAAGGTAATCGCATAAGTCTACACCGCAACGATAATTATGATAATCTCCCGAACTTCTCCGAAGTTCACCGAACTGGCGCCGAATAAAGACACATACATAAAATTTTACGACTCACGTCCATCCTATCAGATGTCACTAGAACACAATTAACACTAATAGAAATCGAATTTCCAAGTAAAATGTGTAGACTCAGGTATTTGACCGTGTTCGGGCGAGTCACGACTGACCCGTAAGTCTTTGAGTCATGTTTGAGACATATTATGGATATGTGACAGTTACATTTAGGCTGGGCGCTTTTGTTTGCCATTGTACTTGTACTTACGGATTAGAGTATACTTACTTAGAAAGAAAAAAAATACGCGTGGCACTCGGCCCACGGTAAAGCTATTGCATAACATTTTTTCTCAATATATGCAATTATAATTATTTGTTTATTTTATTTATGAAAAAAAAGAAAAAGTTATTTGTTACCGCGAATATTTAATGATAATATCATCCCATCGTTGCTCTATGGCAAGTTTACTAATAAGGCTATGGTCAGCCACGTCAATCAACTGAAACGTCAAAAGAAAATTCATTCATTCACGTTGACATGGCAGATGTGACAGTGAGTGTTAGGTTTATTTTCGTTACGGAATTTCTTGATTCGGTCGCCGTGCTCAAAGCCGAACAAAGGCTATGCAATAGCTTAAAAATGGGCCATTTTCTGTACTAATAAATTGTAGGCAGGGCTTTTGACAACAACTCCTCTTAAAAAAGCCCTGCGCCCCATGTCTGCATTTTTATACCAGTTTGACTAATCATTGAGTTTTTCAAGAGAGTTTGTTGTTTTTGTAAAAATTGAAAACAATAAGGGACTGCAAATTACCTATGCTAAAACAAAATATTATGGCACTCATTAACGCACTCTCATCTATCTATTTGTGAACAAATACTATTATCAGTTCCTTTTGAACTTAGTCTACTTTTACGAAAGGCAACCATTCAATTAGTCAAAACCCACTAGAATCTTCACCTCATCACACAAGGCGAAAATAAATACTGGTCATATTTTAAATAAAATTATCGTCACTTCTGACATGTATATCTGTGAAATATCTCATAGTTATAAACCGTCGCCGTATGTCTCATTTCATCAAAGCATAGTATTTATCGCTTGAGAGAGCTGCCAAGTAGACGCTTAGGTTCGAATCTATTGGTGCTATAATGTGCTGAGTTAATAGCTTTTATTGTAATGTTGACGATACTTTGAGAAACAATTAGATGACAGGACGGCGGGCGCAGTGTCTGAGCGGACGACTGCGGCACTTCGTGTTGCGGGTTTAATCCCACAAGTAACAAATATTTTTATGGTCTGCAGATAGTTCTTACCGGTCTGGCTACTTGTGTATTTGAATATTTGTAAACGCACCCACGACGTTTTAGTAGAAATTTCTGGTGTAGAGCAAAGTTTTTTTCTTTATTTGGTTTCAATAGATGATTTTTCATATATGTACTTACCTGCGGGAAGTATTATAGACAATAACTTTTAAGAGGATATAGATGAACTTTTGGGAGGCTTATGTCAGTTCGATATATTTCTGACATTTCCATCATCACCTGTCTATGGTTTTGTATCTTTCGATCTTTCGGTTCATTAGTGATCACAATACAGTGCTACTCATAGCTGCATATACTTACTACTTTAATATTTTTATAAAAACTGACAGACGAGTAATTAGTTTTAGATTTCTTAGTTTAAGTGTCTTCTGAAAAGTAATAAATTGTAGAAGATATAATCAGCTAACTAGCCAATTAATTATCTTATCCATCTTCTTGATTAAAATACTATTAAAAAGTAAGAAAAAGAGCAACAAACTTCGTCTTAATCAGAGAAGTGTTCGTTAACAAATGAGCAAGATTAATAGAAGCATCACTTTGATATCAATATGCGTCTATCAACAAAAGGTTACTTCAGACGCGAGAGACGCGCGTCTTGATAGCTCGCGACGCGACGCGACAGCTGCGCGCTTAAAAATATCCGCCGGACGCACGATTCCGCGTTTTTCACTGTCAGTGCGCGCATCAATTTCTGTCAGCATTTGTTAGCCAATGACAGATGTTTTACGCCTCCAACAATCGCGCAATTTTTTATGTGCATTCATATTAACCCTTGAGGTAGTGAGACTAGGGATTATTTTCATGTGGCTTGTGTTTGGTTGTAATGTTGTCGTCGGATAGAACAGGACGCCTTGTAGTTGTCAGTCGGGTAATGACAAGTGTATAAGGACGTATTTATGTAAACCCTTTGAGAGTCTGTTTTAGAATTTAGAAGTGGTCGGTATGCATGCCTAGCTTATTAGTGGGAGTTGTTTAAATACCGTCGTAATGAGTTAGATAAATGAGTGACAGCTCTTGGGCAATGATTGGCTGGTATTAGCCGAGGATTCCACGAAGTGTGAGCTCGGTCTTAGTTTAATTTGATAATTGTAGAACGCTGTTGAATCAGTTGCTTTTCAGATAAATCGAAACTGAAACATAGGATGTGCCAAATCTTGTAATTGAATGATCGTGATGACACAAAATTTTAGTTCCAGATTGCATTATGCCAACAATTAAACGTTGTTGAATAATGAACCTATTGTTGTTCACTAATCCATTGAGAGGCTAAAGCGAATCATCATTATCATGTACTAGATGTTGCCAATTTCGCTTTCTTCACCCCCTCCCGTTTTCTTGACTATCGTTGTCTGTAGGATCCCATCAATCTCTGTACCAAAGTTCAACAAAATCGGTTCAGCGGTTTTGACGTGAAAACGGAACATACACAGCTTCACATTTGGAAGATCATCAAACCCAAGATCAGCCAAATAAGTTAACACCCACTGCTAGGACGTGAGCTTCCTATAGGTAAAGGAAGTGCCCTTGATTCCACTTCTTAAACCCAGTACGAATGGACTCCAAAGATTCCTAACCTGGCTCACCTAAGCCATTATACAGCAAATTGGCTCGCCCTAATACCGTCTCACTCCAGCATATCAACCCACATTCATACTAATAGTAATGCACATAGCTCAATAAATCAGTCGGTTCATAGCGCACATAGCTAGGAGCACTGGATCACTCACGGAGTGCCAGTGTCGGGCACCGACAACTGATATATCACCCGATTAGCGATGATGCGTATGCGCAACGAACAAGATGGCGGAAGGGGGATAATGGGGGAATATATAACAGTATATTTGATATCTTCTGGAATAATAGCTGATTGCATACATACATAGGCAGTGATAGCCGAGTGGTACGACCGTTGGACTGCCAAGTCAAAGGTTGCCGGTTCGAACCCCGGCACGCACCAATGTCTTTTAGAATTCATGTGCGTATTATAAATTAATTATCACTTGCTAAAAACGGTGAAGGAAAACATCGTGAGGAAACCAGCACACCTGAGAGATTTTTCAACGGTGTGTGAAGCCATGTCAGAGGCCTACGGGCGGTTTAAACTCTGACACCAGGTTGTTCATCAACCATACGATAAGAAGAAGAAGAAGATAGCTGATTGCAATGAATTCCAAAAGTGCTCATTTGTTGCAGTGATCGAGCTTATTTTTTTGTAAACGCATCCCGCAATAAATACCTAGTGTGAAACACTAGGAATTTCTCCTGAATCGTTTAAAAAGTTCTCAGAACGAGATGCTACCTCTACTTATAGCTACATTTGAAAAGAGGTCAAAATATAAATTTTAGTTAGCTAACAATGTAGGTCTTGTAGGGATGCGTGATTTTCTTTAGTATTGTTTGGTTTTCAAACGTAGGAATCGCACGTAAGTCATTTTATTCGGTAGTTTTGATAGTAATCAGGGCTTTGAAAAAAAGCCTCATAGAAATGAGACCTTTTTTCAAGGCACTGATTACAATAAACTGCAGAACACTTCAGTGATTCGGGTAATCATTATCAACATGCATGCAACGGTCATTAACATCTGTCGTAACTATCCAGTTTTAATTTGTCTAACTGTAATTGTAACTAAGATTAATAAAACTGTGAGACGCGTCCAATCATCAGATGATGACAACGACACCATCTACACAGTCTTGGCACAAGGACTGGAAGTGACAAGTGAGCTATTGAGCGAGATATGACAACTGTGACACAGAATAGATTGATACAGAAAGCTTACTACTAGGGCTTGAATTCCTGATACGCTGGTCACCAGTCACGCGTATGAATATACATTGTGTTCTGTATAACTAGCAAAACACTGTAACCTTGACGTCAGCGGCGGGTACTACGTTACATTTTCTCGCATAAATACGCGACCGACCGTATGCGGCCGTTGTCATCAAGGTAAGAGGAATTCAAGCGTTATAACGAACAAACATGGATATTTACGCGCATCTATGGTAATCTCTGACGGGGCCTTAGAGGGCAAAGCCTGCCGGGGTCGCGGCACTGTCTTATCAGGTAAGCCTGACCTTAGAACGTAAAGGGCTATTGAAGGATAATATAGATTTCGGTCAGTGTAAGTCTGACAGTCAGAGACAGATGATTTTACTACGGTAAAAAAAAAAACAAAAATGATCTCACAATAGCTGAGTAATCGATTGCTGCACAGCGTGTTGCGGGTTCGATACGGAACTTTTATTATTCTTTTGTATTGAGTGCACCTTCTGTATCCTATCTACTCTTTAACATTGAGGTGTGATTCATCCTATTACGTATAAATAGATAAGTAGATGTCACAGATTCTCTTTTGATTTAGCATGTGAATAATGGCGTTACACGGTTTTTGAAGAAAGTGCGTCCGTCTACATTAAATCACCTCATGTCGTCTGTTTGACCAGATATTTTTAAACGGAGGAAAGCTTTAAAGCACTTAAAAGCTCCGTTGGTGTGATGACTGCACGTGTGCATCATTTACTCCTTTATTGATGAAATTATAGTAGATTTATAACCAGTATGCATTTTAAACAGTTGTCTTAAATTTACTTTTTGAGGATTACGGCTTAGTCTGACATAACTTTACGTAATTTAGTTAATGGTTATGAGCATAAGTTAATCGTTTAACTGGTTAAAAATTGCAAACTTAAAAGCTTAATTTTTTTTAATCAAATTGTCGCTAATTTAAGTGGCTTAATCCTGAATTTAGCAGAAAATGCATTACTTCTAAACAGCCTTTGATTTGCCGACATCGACACATGGGGATTATACTCATTAATTTATTTTGGGTCAATTCTCTGGGTTTTAGTAATCATGACCGATGCAATAAAACTAAAAAGGAGGGACCAGAATCGATTGATTTATAAACATCATTTATTTCAAATCGATTTAAAGGAGGTTCTTATCGAGCTCATTCGTTTTGTTTTTTATCGATTTTAAAAGGGGTGTTCCTCAACCGTCCCTGAGAATATATTATTATTTTTTACCCTTTTGAAACGGAGGAAGTCGTCGATTTGACTTTAAAAGTTTATTAGTAGAAAACAATCAGATAAACCAATGTTTTTGTTATCTCGGAAGGACCAACTGTGAGAACCTGGGCTGTTCATTCTTGGTTCGTGTGATGCCATTGGCCCTCAGAAGATTTCAACCTACCTACCTTCCTATCTGGAACGTATATGATGGAAAACAAGTTGTTCCCGTTAGATTAAAACTATCCTGGATTCCCAAACTCAATGACAAAATTCGTGACACTGAAGAAAATGAATTACGTTCACGTCTGCAAAGGTTACGCATTAGCGTTTATCTACACCAAATCAACGCAATCTACAGTAATATTCGTTTGTGAGTTTATTTGGCAGGCAGGCCATATTTTGCGCTTCCAACCGGTACATGTGGAGATCTAAAGGGGAGGCCTATGTTCAGCAGTGGACGTCCTATGGCTGAGATGATGATGATGATGATGATGATGAGTTTATTTGTAGGAAATAATGTTTAGAAATACTGAAACGGTTTGAAAATTCATTCATCAATAGAAATCTAGATTATTTTTGAGTGACATAGGTTTTTTAAATACGCATGGATGTCAAGATCGGAGTGCTAGTATATTATAACTTTGTTCAAGCAAACCTTGAAAAGTCTAAAAGAAGGATGAAAATGGACACAACAGTCAAAAAGTTCAGTCATCTTTTACGGCTCAAAACAAGAAATTCAAATTACACCTGTCAACATGATTTACATGACCGACAATTCAAAAATGACTTATCATTCTAATGTATCCTGTGATCATCATATAAATAAGGCACCTGTTAATCCTCTTTTATCAGTGAATCTAATCACAGTCTAATCACGCAGGGCCATTTATCATGGGGATCGAATATAAATAACTAATAGTTTTTTTGGTTGTAAAGACATTGGGATATCCTTTGCCGTGAGAAACGTTTAATTTACAAAATACTTCTTAGAAATATCAATGAGCATCGGAAATCAAAGCAAACTTAAATAGAACTATACTTTTTTTTTATCGTGGTAAAATCATCAAATGATTCCTCCCACCCAGGGCAGGGCGGGAGGGACTGTCAGACTTGTACTGACTAAAATCCACGGTGTCCTTCACTAGCCCTTTACGTACCAGGGTCACGGTAATCCCTTAGTCCCGCGACCCCAGCAGGCTTTGGCCCTCTACAGGCCCCGTTACTATGCTTGTGCTACAGGCGCCGTCGACCCGGGCATGGTCCATGGTCGGGCTGCGAGTCGCCCATTACTCGCCGTCCGCATGCCCGCGCCTACGGTGGCCGAACTATATTTATATAGAACTATACTTACAAAAAAGTCACCGTTATCAACTTTAGACATTAGTTATGACGGGGCTCCAAAGCCTGCCAGGGTCGCAAGACTGTCTTATCAGGTAAGCATGGCCCCGGAACGTATGGGGCTATGGAAGGAAACAGTAGATTTTAGTCAGTACAAGTCTGACAGCCCCTCCCCCGTCCCGACCTGGGTGGTAAGACTCATTTGATGATTTAAACACGTAAAAAAAATGACATTATCTGTTAGGAAAATCCCATAACCTGCTGTTCTTGATAAGAAATAGGAAACAGACGGAAGGACCGATTTGATTAGAAATTGTAAATAGTGACTACGAACATTGTCATCATCTAAATAAACTAATTAATTGTCATCAAATAATGTCTCCTGGGTATGGGTAAGCTCGCTCTATTGTAGGCTGTCTCAGTCACCTCTTACAAAGACTAGAGTTACTTAACTGAGACGACTTTTTCTTTTTTTACGTGGTCAAAGCATCAAATGAGTCCTCCCATCCAGGGCAGAGCGGGAGGGACTGTCCGACTCGTACTGACTAAAATCCACGGTGTCTTTCAATAGCCTTTAACGTCCGGGGTCATGGTAATTCGTACAGTCCCGCAACCAACTGAGACGACTGATATAGGTATGATATATGAATGATATACTTTTTATTTGATATGTTTTTGCTAAGAAAAACATATCAAATAAAAAATATATCATTTTGCCCATTATCATCTGATTTTTCCTTGTCTTTTTTTAGTCTAGATCTCTCACTGAACTTGACGAATCTATTGAAACTCTACAAACTTCACCTAGTGACAAATAACCTGTCTATATCAATATCCCTAGTAAAATTCCATAGACTATCAATCTAATAAATCATCGTTTCGCTTCAAAAAAAGGCCACGACTAATCAACATTGAAAATCTTCAAAGGTATCAATAAATTCGGCTTAGGCGCACGGAAACATAATTCGTTATGAATTTATAATGTAGTGGAAGTAAATTAAAACCATCAGCGTCTTGGATGGCTGGTATTTTTCCATGAGGATTTTTTTGATAAAAGTAGTACCTAGTCTGGATTTTGTGCCCGGAATAGCCTCATCCCAATCATTTGGAACTTAAACATACATGTTTAGGTTATCGGTGCTTGTGCTAAATAATTTCAGCCGCAGAGGCCGATCTTCCGGGTTATCGAGGTTGGTCTGTGAGTGACCATCTATCATAGCGAGTTTCCTCCGTGCCTCGGAAAGCACGTCAAAGCCGTTGGTACCGGCTGCTATTTGTAGATCTTTGACAGTCTTACAATGGGGTATCGTATTACCTAGTTACTGGGTTGTAAAGGTCCAGTAGGCAGTTGCTCCAGGTAAAATTATGATATTCAGCTGCACCTAATTCCACTGTATAAGGCGGATGATGATGTATAGGTAATTGGTGAAATTTTATGGTACTATAAAGTGCTGGTCTGTCTACCGACCATTACGGGAGCTACAGGCTAGTTTACTTTTTATTGGTTTTTTACACGTTTTTATCATAGACAGGCGATGTATTAATGTTTACACAAATGTATGTTAAAGTGAAGATTTTGTTTGTTTGTTTGGTTCAACGCGCTAATTTCAGGAGCTAGTGTTTCGAATTGAATAATTCTATGAATCTTATAATAAGGTGATACTCTAGAATTTAAAAACATGTTATTTTGATAGCAAGAAGTCCCAAATAATCACTTTAAATCGTAAAATCGATTCCAAAGCTATTAATTTTCTAGTACCGTTAAGAATAGTAGGCTTCGGTACTCCAAAAGCACCAAAAACAATAAGGCGTTAGTAATTAAAGCAATTACGATTCCCTACGCAATAATATCAATCAAATTCATTAGGGAAATTACGTTTTTTAAAGCAATTTAAGATGCCATGGTTCTCATCGAATCGGTTTATAAATTAATCGTAGGCCGTCGATTGATTAGTTACACCAAATAAAATACAAAGTTTAAACAATGGCCATAATAATTATAGTATAACTGTAATTATTATGAAAGTATCTGTTACTTCACGCTGGTTATTTTAACGGTATGAGCAGACTGACAAAGGAGCGTCGTTGGTACTTTGGAGTCAAATATGAGGTATTTTAGACCTCCAACGTCGTCATAAGTTTAGATGACAGGAAGTCAGGGCTCATGATTTCATATTTTGAGAATGTAATAAAAATATAAATCGTGGAAATGGACAGAACTTAAATATTACTTTGAATAGGTTTTGGAGGAAGGTATCGAGCAGTACTTCTCAGGCCCTAGCACGAATTCTACGTATTTGGTCGTACAACGTACTTGAAGTATAACGACGTAAATTGTATGGAAAATGAAAAAGCGCCTCTAGTATACGAACAGGGAACTAATTGTTTACATCAAATTAACGTCAAAGTCCCCATTTGCTTTACATCACAAAAACATGTAAACTCGTGCTAGCTCTGTTCTTCTCTTCTCTATGACATCCCACTTTTTTTTTTGTTTAAGTCAAGCGTTTTGGTTTTGAATTCCAAGCTAAACGCTATTGTTATCGCTAACAGTTATGTTACCCAGCGACATCCCACTGCTGGGCAAATACCTATCGCCATGACCGTGATGTTAGTCACTAATGTTTAATTGTAAGTTGAAAGTTGTCTAATATAAGATACTTCTGATCAAAAAGGTCGTTCCAAAGAAAAACTTTCCGTATCACAATTACTATAAATAAAGCGTGTCATCACAAATAACAGATTAAAAATAAGCCCAATCACGAATCATTCATATTTATGTACTTATTATGATACAAAAATAGAAAATTCTTTTAGTAGATATAATTTATAAGGTGTTGTACACACTGAGGTGATGTCATGAAGCGATAGTACGCGTCGAATTAGCTATGTGTACCTACTAAATTATATAATACACATGTATAAATTTTGACAAGTCTGCTAATCAAAATGTGGGTGCATACCTCGGTCTTATCTTATGCGGAAATACAGGCACGATGTTATGATATGAATAGAGTTATTCTACACCTAATAAAACACAAGTCAACCTGACAAACCGCGCCACATCGCTGTCAGTGCGACACCATCCTAACACGCTCCAGTCCGCATTTAGACGCGCGGTTATAAATTTTAAATATTACGATAGGGCATTAAGATTTGAATAAACATGTCGCGATGTCGCGTTGTCGCCGCGTGTGACGTCGCCCGGCACACATTATTGTCGCTTCACACTTGTTCTTCGACCAAGTTGTCACAAGTTACGCGATAGATGAAAACCAAGTCGTGTTTCATTACTCTCTTTGACTGAATAGTTTAAGGTATAAATTGGTGTAATTGTGAGATAAATAAGGAGTTTGGTGACGAAAAGGTAAAGAGCTAAGGAAATGGTCATTCAGAAGCACCATTATGTTCGGGCACTAAGCAGAAAAGTGAGCAACTATAAAGACACCAGACGGGCGTCTGAGCGACTTTCAGATGTTGCGTTTGTTGTCTCTACTTCACAAGGGTAGGTAAGTGTAAATTGAAATAATATATTTTATGGATAAATTATATCGATATCTTCAAATACTTATGTTGTGGTCATGAAATTACCTCACTGATAGAATCCAAAAAACGGGTCCAACACTAGTTTATAAACCGGCCACTGGTTCATTCCTGTTTCCCAGTGCTGTTTGCACGAAAATAGTGTTTTATATCTACAGACCTCATTGAAACAACTAAGAACAACACCGACGCAATCACACTGTAATCACCAATCCAATTGACCAAAAGAACCGCCGTCCACCGCTGGACATCTAAACCCATTGTCTGCCTAAAAATAAAGGCATATACATACAAAAAATCTGGCTGTAGGTGCATCACGAAATATTTTAATACAGAGGACGGCGACGCGTATATCTTAGTATCGCGGGAAGACAAAAGCGGGGATCTTGTGCTATACCATGGCGGAGATTTATTCCGACGATATCATTGAATGTGGACGCGCGTGTGTGCGAATGCGCCCGTGTGAACTGCGCTCGTGGCGCGCCGGGACAGGGCTGCCAGGACCGGCTTTGGCGAATTAATTAGTGAATGAAGCTTTTGGGTAGAAAAGAGAGGGGTGTTTTTAGGAGTAAGAGAACTTCCTTCTAAAATAGCTAGGCAGTTGAAACCAAATTGCTACCTGCTATCCTACACAATGTGATATTCTATGAGCATTAAAAAAGCTTGTTTAATTAATATAGCTTGTTTAATTATTACAATTAACTTTAATTAATTTTACGAAACACTTTTTTGGACGCTCTTGGTGAGTTTATTGTGTACTGTAGGTTTTTTGTTTGGACCTCACTTAAGTACACATTGCCACCAAATAATGAGAGAAAGCCTGGTGTACGGTAATTAACATTAGATTAATTACAACATTGGTCTATGTTTGACATAGCTACATTGCTTTAACTTTTTATTTTAACTGTAACATACGCATGTAACTAGACACGCACAAGTAAAGCACGTAACGTTAATATCAAGGACATCCCTTACGACTCACATAGTATCGCATAACCTTCAGTTCAGATCCAGAAATGAATATAGATTACAAGCATTGATAAGAAGCTTGATTTACGTTCACTTTGGTATTGTTCACCTAACAAAACTTGGAGCATAAAAATCATGAAACACAGACTTAAAATAAAAGTTATAGTATATGTATGGAACTCACTGCCTGTGTTGTCCACAAAAACCTCAGCGTTAGGATACAATAGTCTATCTAAATGTAGGCTTTTAAAGAAATAAACTGCTTGCACATAAATCACGGTATCAGAAGCGCGCCCGCCAACCCTATAATCATGACGAAAGTAAGCGATAGTGCACACAAGCGAGACTCGCGACCGCGACCACAAATCGCGAGCGACAGCCAACAGGTAGCAGGTCGCACGCATTGTTTCCTGGAACCAAAACTACGAGACGCTATCGAAACGATTGATATACGATCAGACTCCGGAATGTTTTAGTAAAATGCACCAGCTTTCCGTTTTAACCTCTGAATATCTAATAGGGACCCGATTTAGAATAATTTATGGACAACGACTGAGACAAAAACAGAACACTATGGGGCCGGCACGGGTCAGATTGGCCGTCCGAGTGTCTGCCGATTTCGTAAGAATCCTTCGCGAGACCATTTATCTGTCAGTGGCGGCTGCGCAACTATGACGTATCTGCGTTTTGTAAGTGAACGCAAGTTTATCGGCAACCTGTCCAGGGAATCGACGAGAAATGGGCTCAGTTGAGCGCATTAACAACGGCTTACCCATACAAAATCATAATAGCCGGTAAGGAAACTACGATTGAGAGCGATCATTAATTACGGGTGCCTAACAAGCGGCGAACGGGGAAAGGCGACGTCGACAATTTATCCGCGAGATCGACTCGTTACTTAGATCGGTTGGGGCGCGCGACGATAGATGGCGTGCTGCGGCGCGGGCGCATATCAGATGCACGACCGGCGCGAGCGACGCGGTATCGACCGATTTACGGACAGTGTGATCATATTAGAGACTCTCGGGCTATCTAACGAGCGTTTAGAATATGAGTGTGCGTGATAAACACCCACAGTCGTGTAGATAGCCTTCTGCGGTAATGGGAAGACGATTTATGATTTTGTTCGATTAAATTCGATTTGCGATTCTGCTCCCTAAATTGGCAGTTAAGTTTGATGTATAACCTACTAATCTTTATTGTCAATCAGTTCTAACGGGGCAATGGATAGAGACTATGAATAACAAAGGTACGTCATTGTATTTTATTGATCAGAAAGCGATTTAGTTTGCGCAAATTCTTGTAGACAACAGTGCCTAGATAACTAGCCTTGTTTGTAAAAAGTTCGCACCATAAACTACCCTAACTCTAAAAAACAAAATAAAAGCCGCCTCACACGCACCACGTCACAAGTAGACGCGACACGCGCGATCGCGTTGTCGCGCGTTGTCCCTTTAATTAGCCGGCTACCCGAGATGGAATTCATTAGACTCGCTAATTAAATAAAAGGACATGATTTTCCGGTTAAGGTACGAAAGTGAACGTAGGTGCGCTTCGAACATGATTAATTAAGAAAAGCGAATAGGCTTAAATAGTCAGTAATGTTTGTTCTAATTAAGCGTAAATCGCGTGCGGTTCCTTGTTGAGGTTGTATCTGTGCTGGTATCGAAATTGATACAGCTTTTTTGTTGTTGTTGGTTTTACCTATTGTTTGGTACCACTTCGTATTATAAAACAAAGTGCTAAACTTTTTCATGCGTGCAGTGAAGCTAAGGAATTTTGAACGATAAAGATACTCGTAGTTGCGTGAATTACGCGCACTACATTGTTGAACAGATTTTTTGATAGCGTACTTTGTTGTTTATTTCTAATTACAATGATGATATTATCTACAAAGAAATGTAACTTTATACCTACTAATAAATTAATGTCAGTAATCCATATGATTAATCTAATTACTTTAATTCAATAATTTTACAGCCAATTCTTACTTAGTCACTTTATACATATTATAAAAACAGCGTCTAAATTAAACTACTAACTAATTTAACCTATTTATTCAAATTTGACGATCTATAAAACGTCACAAATTATCACGATTTTCTTCTATAAACTATACCAGTACTAAACTTTAACTATGATATTATTTCGATCAAAACGTATTTAAATTCACAAGTCGGCTATAAATTGTTTGATAAGTGTAGTTTCCTTAGAATGACGACTGAGCGTACCTGTCCTCATGTTATGAACTACTGCTGCAGTGAAACATCGAATGCCAAATGTTCGCTGGAATATCTAGACTACTTATAATGTATGGTTATTGTTAAATGTAGTGTTGAATCCTAGTTTTAAATGTTAGAAGGAAGTTGCATTTTTATTCACGTTACTCACATATGAAGAGAAAATACTCTTTGTTTACTTATTAGAAAAAAAAATAGGACAATCAATAAATTACGTGTAACCTATAGTTGTTGTGACTATAAAACTACTATAAAGCCACCCTCAGACTTCCAGTTACGTCAGTCCTAATGCAAACTAAGATAAAAAAGAAAACACGCTGTTCCAGTATGAACGCATGCATACAATTCCCTTTCCTAGAATTCCAGGTGAAACTACATACCAATTTTTCCTTCAATTCATATCAAGGAGATATCGCTAGTACATCTATCACCGACAAAGACGTCCACTCGAGTTCGCTCCGAAGCGATGATTGATGGCAAACCTGATAGATAGCTTGCATGATGCACGGCGTCTCGAGAAAATTGCACCCATTCGACACTTACCTGCAAAGGATACACAATATTTATTACGATATTCCGTATATGACGATAATGGGGTAAAGGAATAATTATGATGCGGAAAAATGGGTTATGTAATTTTGTTTTGCAATAAGCTTTTAGTTTATGAGCTATTGTTTAATAAATCCGCAATTTAAAAAGTTTTTTGTGTTAGTGTTTGAAATAATTACTTTTTACTGCAAAGTTGAAGGTAGTATTTTTCATCAAAGTTTATACTATAAGCTTATGTTTGCAGCTTATCCCATGAACCACCATGGTCAAAATTACTTATACAATGACCTGGCTAAACTGACGTCAAAATTGTAAACCAAACATTGGAATCTATTCAAATAATACGGCTTGAAAATCTCACAACAGTTTATGTGGTATGTACGATTGTACGCAGAAAACATTGTTACCTTAAGAATATTTATTTCCCGACCGAATCAAATACAAAATCATGAGCAATCACGAACCGTCAAAGCACCCAATCAATCACTCATAAAAAAATAAATGAAACCCGACACACGAACCTTACCAGCCACATTCAAAAACTCGCACGAATAACGCATAAATCCGTATAATAAATTTCAAAATGCTATGATAATTACATGCCTGTTCGCTTTCCCTTATGAATAAGTAAGCCATGTCAGGGCGCGTGACACATGTCGCACGTCACGCGTCACGATCGACGCGTCACGCCGTGTGACGTCGCGTCGCGTCGCGCGGCTGACGTGACGCGCGATCGTGTGTGACGGGGCTTAGAAAATATCGCGTATTTACATAATTCTATTGATATTTACGCTGGATTATGTTTTTAGGAACAATTATTATCAGGTGTAATTCAAAGTGTCAATGACCTTTATCTCAACCCCAAATTTAATTACTATTTCAAGTTCAAAGTAGCCAACTTATTATATACACACACGCACATATTATACTGTTTATGTATAATGTGTGATACTATTATAAATATCGAGAATCGTGAAATAGGTGCACCAGCATGAAACTTCACGGCTACATTTTTGAAATTATTTGTCTCACAATTTTCGCTAAATTAAAGTTACATGTTTGGGAGGTATTTTTATTGTCATAGATAACAGTGTTACCCTTATTTCAATAACCTTTCCTCAGATTTACGTTTTTAATGAAAACTAGGAACTGCTTCTGTATTTTATCATGTCTATGACAATACTTGTTAAAGACTAAAAATTATGATGTTCTCATTCACACTCTCAACATTGGCGTAGTTCTCTGCTTGTATTGCTTAAGATCTAGCGTGTAGATTGCCTGATGATTGTGATCTTGGCGAAAAATGTTCTACATGTCAGTCACTAATCATTCCGCATATTTCCTTAAAGGAAAGTAGGGGTAAAGAGGACACCACAGAAAAAAATAATGTTGTTTTATTCTATTTTCTAAAATGCGACTATTATAATGACCAGCAATCATATAAGACACAAATTAAGAAGTCAGAAATCTTATTTATTCTCCTAAATACTTAGGAAAGATTTGTTAAAACATCATTACTATCTAAACTATTCCCTAACACATTGTCATGTTGTTAGATTTCATAGGCGACTCCACTAGTCTCTTACAACTTGTTAGATGAGAAAGTTCTTATATAATTTCAAAACAGAACAATAACCGTATCTCAGATCGGTAAAAAGCGACAATATTATATTTTCAATTAATGCAAACTGCATTTGAAGTACTCCCTCCCCCCTCACCTCGACCATGGAAGTATGGAAGCCTTCCTAACTCGCGCCAACTCTCATAAAGACGTAGCTTAAAATTTTATTCTGTGCAGGGCTGCCTCTTTTTCCGCATCAACGATTGCGGCAAATATAACCTCCCACATTTCAGGGTATCATGCAAATGATGTAGATATTATTTTAATAATAAAAGACAATGATAAAAAAGCTTATTTATTCTTATATCAATATTTAAAAAATGTATCGAAAAAGTAAAGGGAAAAAGAGGAAGAATAAAGGAAACTAAAAAGAATTAAACCTATGTTAAAATATGTTTTGAGAACTTCAATTAAAGACTTACAAACATAAATGATGAAAATCCTTGAAGGTCTAATCACATTGTTGAAAAATCTTGAGTATTTATTTCTTGGACACCTTGTTTTAAATATTGAAGATGGGATATTCCGTTTGAATAAAAAATATACCAAAAAAAAGTCTTAACAAACAATGTTTTTTAGCACAAAAGAACTCGCGCCATCCCTAGTTTTGTGCCCTATGTGGGAGCACAGTTTATGCTCTTGTGCAAGTCTGTATGTCTGTAGTTTCATTTGGTTATCGTATTTGTGCTATCTGATTAATTCAGTACTTTTGTAAACTTTTTGCTGCATAGTGTTTTTATGTAAATAACTGCAACTTTGTAATGAGATTGGTACAGATGAACGGAGATGAAACTCGGCGAGTGATGGGTAAAAGTATGATTGTATGACAGTGGCATTTTGTATTTTCTGACTTTTTTTTAATGGTGTGTATGCGGTATGCGATAATAATGTAGAGATGACCAAATATATTTAAAACTAGCTGTACCCTGCCCCGCTTCGCTGTGGCTGTTTTTTCAACAAAAAAAAAATAGATAAAAACAATCCTTGATGCGGATTATATATCATGCTAAAATTTCTTCTCATGTGACTGCGTCATTACGACTGCGGTTGTCAGCGAGTGTTATCCTCGCTTCCGGTAGATGGCGCGGTCACTGGTACAGAGCTGATCGTTAAAAAAACTGATTTTTCGCGGTTGCGGATATGTGACTGATGCAAAAAATAGATAAAAACAATCCTTGATGCGGATTACATATCATGCTAAAGTTTCAGCTCAATCAGTGCAGCACTTTTTGAGTTTTTAAAGCATACACAAACCAACATAACATTTTTATATATATAGATAGATAGATAGATATAGACTAAAACCAAAAAAATAGATATTGCTATTTTAGCATTGCGGTTCAATATTTTGCATTCCATAACAAGCGATCCAGTTTATTTTAAGTTGCTAGTGACCGAGATTCCAACGATGATTATGAATGTTATAGGCGATTGGAGGTGCTAAATGGAAAAAGTATGGTGTTTATTGTTCTAGGAAAATAAATGAATATTTAACGATTCTAAATAGACCTGTCATTAACTACTCGAGTCATTAGTAGGAAAAACAATATTTCATTTTTCACAATTCTGTACATTTCTTTTTTAATCAGGTCACGTATCATAAAAATAGGTCTCACAATACATTGTAATAACGGCTCTGCAGCTTATCAAGTTCTGAAGACTTCATTTATGTCCAAAATATGTGACATTTCTACATCAATAAAGACAAACACTGCACATAGTAATGAGAAAAGTAATTGTCATAAATACTGCTCATATTTTAACCGCCCCTAACCCAAATCCACCTTGTACTATTACCCCAAGTAAGAGATGGGTTCACCTTCTCACAGCCAAAACCACACGTCAGATCAATTAGTTCACCCAAAACGTCACTAACAAAACAAACCAAGAACACTTGACATCCCTAATTCAACTAGATAACAAAGTCACCAACCCTTTAACTGAACCACAGAAGAAAACAAACTTATATACAAAACGTACCCCGGTCCAAGTTGCCCGCACACACCCCAGGTTTATCTTTATTATTAGTCTGCCGAGCGAAATTATGACGACTGCAAAACGTCGCTGTTCCTTCTCCTTCCAACTTGGGTTACATTCGTATTTTCCGTCTCGTTCCTGCTCGAGCATGCAAGTCTTGCAGTGATTCCTGGTGACGACCGCCCTGGGACTGACGGACTGATGTTTATAAGACCTCTGAGAAGCGAGTTCGGTATTTAGTTCGGTCTTATCTTTGGTTTTATATGTCCTGAAGGGGTTGCCGGAATTCAGATTAAAAAAGAACCGGGTTTTCGCTTTACTTTAGAGTTTTTTGCTTGTTTTAGTGACGGGAATTAGAAGCGAGGTTTCATTGATAAATGGATTCGTGTTTCTAATTATCTTCCTACGTGAATTGTGAGCGGAAGTTGGTAATATTTTCGTGGGCGATATGACACCTGTCACGGTTGTCATTTGATATTTATTCCAATCTAAACGTGTAATATCGTAGTAGTTAATAACACCCAAAAATGGTAATTAGTTAATAATGGGCTTGATTTATAGAGCCTTGCCTTAATATGTACAATTTTCAAACTGTTATTTACATAAGTAATACAAAATCAAAAATCAAAATCAAAAGTCATTTATTCAAATTAGGCTGATTTATCAGCACTTTTTGAAGGTCAATTTTTACATAAGACAGTCCCCCAAAGCGCCCCCCCATTCGACACTTCCTAGTGTTTTGGCTGGGAAGAAGAAGTGGCGGAACAAACTCCCCAGCAACACATCTGTCTGTACGGTTAGAGGAACCAAGATTGTATACAATTTAATAGAACATTCACATTATACATCAATCCGAAATTACATCCCAACCGTGACTAGAAGGCACAATAGATAAACTAGGACCAATGCAGTAAATAACAATTTAATGAAGTAGAAATAAAATAACAGAACCAAAGGTCAGCAAGTCGACCAGTCACCACAAGCAGCACCCGTTCACGAGTACGCAAGCAATGTAACTAAGGGAGCATGACAACTTACTGCCGGTTCCTCCGTCAAAAACACTAATAAAATAAGATTAAAAAATCGTGGTCGATAGTTTATCATAGTGCAAAACTGTTTATTCAAATAAGAAAATGAAATAAAATAAAAAAAAGCTAATCAACATAATATAAAAACAAACACAAACAAAAAAAAATATATACAGCATTATTTTGAGTATATGCGAAACCTGAATATAGTTTGTTCAGAATCAGTAAATGATTCGATTCCAATAATTTTTACACCGTGTTATATTTTTTTTCAAAAATATTTTAATTAAATTTTATTACCAGTTAATTACAATACAATCACCGTACGGTTAGGTACCTATTGCCAAGCTATTATCACGAGTGTATAACACAGGAGACGCGGTTTACGTGGGTGTACCGCGAAATGAGCATGTTTTTGAACGGACAACCAGGTAATATACAAACTTATAACCGTGTGATTTTTTATGATACGGTTTTAAAATTTTGTACATAGATTGTTTACACAAAAATACTAGACAGGTGTATCGGGTTTCGCATAAACAAAAAATAAAGTTGTATATACATAAAAATAAAACTAAATGACTTAGCTAAGTCAAAAATAAATAAACAATTATATGAAATCATATAACCTGCCGGGAAAATAAAAACTGGAGAAAAAGCATGAACGCAGTCTTACTTTCAAACGAGCGTCCAACTGCTCTTGTCGTCTATGTATTCGTTTAACGAATAATATGCCTTGGAACAAAGGATGGTTTTGATCTTATATTTAAAGGCATTAAAAGGTAAGTCTAGCAAAGATGAAGGCAGTTTATTATAAAAAACTATACCGAGCCCTACAAATGAGCTGTATACATATGTATGCGTCAATGCACCACTATGTTGCTGTTATCCAACATTATGGTTCTTTAAAGCATTAAATTTGTATTAGATAATCTTCTTAATTAAATTTATTTAGACTTTTTGTTTTAAATTAATTGTTTTAATTTTCAATTTATTATCAAATGCATACATTTGTAATCAGATATCCACCACTCATAATGAACAACTTCATCCAATAACACAAATAACTAAACAAATGATACATATTTACAATATCAAGTCTTACAAACAAACTAACAGTCTAAGGCTCTCCCCACACTTGACAAATCGCCTGCAGTTTGCCCACACACTCGCGATTATTCCCTGCGATCGCTCGTTTTATCAGACGCAGATTAAAATCCATCCAACTGTCGTACGTGAGTAATAAGCCAATTTGCCGGAGATATGAATAATTGACATGTCGACCTCATATTAAATGCATTTGAGATTTTTCTTTAATAATGTTCTGAGACTTTAAATTTTTCTATTCGTCATAGTTTTATGGCGTGATTTGTTCTTACAAATTGACTGTCCATCTGGATATACAAAACTAGCACTTCGCCCGCGACTTCGTCCGCGTAGGTTACGTACTTTCCTCTAAAAAATTCGAAGGTTGATTTTTCAATCGATAGAAGATTTTCCATACAAACAAAATTCACCCCCTTAAAGGTTAAATTTCCAAAAACCCCTTCTTAGTGCTTCCCTATATTATAATAGGAAGCTGTGTGCAAAATTTCACATTCCTAGCCCCAGTAGTTTCGGCTGTACGTTGATATGTCAGTCAGTCAGTTCTCCTTTTTATATATATAGATTAAATGACTACTTCATTTTCACTATCGTCGGCCTTTTAGCAACTACTACGTTGTAAAGAAGATAGCAATAGACATGATTCCTTTTTAAATATCTACGGGTTTGCCTTACACTTTTAAAAACCGGGTATGACATTCATCAATCAAAAGGACAACATTTATGATATGGGTCATCATGAAGCCTATTTGAATGTAGTTCCATCGGATATACTCCTACTATTACATCTAACATCTGGAACTTAATTAAGTCATCGACGGGCAACTATATTCATGTCTAAGATTAATTTCTCATTGTGACAATGACAGTCATGGTCAGTTAAATGGTACTGGGCAATCAGTATGAGAACCCTAAACTTGAAATAGATGAGAAGAAATGCTCAGAAATATCTAGCTTTTGTAGAGTTATGACCAGCATATACGTGTCTAAAAGCTTAGAGAATTTCATTACTTATTTCCATAATATTAAAGCTTAGATTATTTATGTTGAATTAATATATTTTCTATAAGTAGTTGAACCTACAAACATAAAATTGTGGCTAGGAAATACTGAATGCGAATGGCAGAGGACCTGTCCTCTGCCTGCTTGCAGCCTTAGAAAACCCTTATCTTCAGTGAACTTTCACAAACTGTGTTGATTGATGCATCAGAGGAAATCCAACTAATTAATGTTGCTACTAAGTCCACATAAAAAAAAAAAACTGAAAAAGTTTTGAAGCGTGAACAGTGAACAAGTTGACATTAAGACCAAAAACATTCTCCATGTTTAGTAAAAGTGCAACTTGCAAGGTGACGATATCCAATCATCGAGGTAAGTCGCCAAAATGTACTAAAGTGACACTGCTGTCAATCAAATGCATGTGCCTTAAATGTCACTTTCTAACATTTCACTGACATTTGTTTTTTGCCAAATGGAAACTGTCACCGCTTTAAAAGGCTGATTAGCCTTTTAAAGCCTTTTAAACTAAATAATTCCATTTTCCTACAATTATTTAGTAAGAATCTAGTTCATCATCACCTGTCTTACCTTTTTCAGAGTTTCTTGGAATCGTCTTCTAGTCTAATCAAATGCAGCTGAATACCAGTATTTACATGGAGTGACTGACTTTTTAACATTAACAACCCATTTTTGGATACATACAGGTCATGTTAAGACTAATTCGACTTGTCACTACTTAAAAATAACAGTCACAACTAACGGCTCCATATACTTTCTGAGGCACAAAAGAATCTCAACATAAAATGGATGATCACCCATCCACTAACCAACTTTGTCAAGCGTTGCTTAAACATGACCAGCGATTCATACAGCTATTATTATTAAGCCAAGAGCACCTTACTTAGAACCCAAATAATATAAGTTATTAAAACAGCATTACACCGTGTATAATGGCGCATGCACATAGCGCGTTTGACCGTCGACCGGCGCGGACACCAGTGATTTGTGGTTACTTGCAAAAGCGGCGACCTCTGGCGGTGACGTGCCAATTGTCTCCGTCTTGGAAGGTGGCGTAAGGTTGGAGCGGTGAGCGGGTTGAACAGCGGTCAAATACTAAAGTATTTCATAAACAAAAACAAACAAAAATTTCAGTGAAATCTTTTTAGTTTTGTTCAGGCAGTAGGTACTTATTCATCAGCTACATGAATACTTATGAAACGTAAAAAGGCGGATGGCTACCTTCACGGTTCAAATTTGGCGTTTTCTATAAAGAAGGATTGGCAAGAAAAATTAATAAGGACTGAGAATATTCATTTTAGTTAGTAATTGGTGAGCGAATAGTATTTTTAAAACGTTTCGTTACGCTAGGCATTTGCCCACATTTACAAACATTCAAATTCACAGACACAGACAGCTAGATACGATACAGACAGAACATAATTATTATGACTATCCAAAGACATAATGCTAAAAACATTGATTGCTTATTTTATCTTTGCTTTCAAATCGATTTGACTTCTATCTCGAGGTTTTTGCAACAGCAATTTTATAACTGTAACCATTATTTAGTTTGCAGAGACGATGTGGAAGCAATTTCGTTCGTCGCTAATCTCTTGTGGCTTGTACCACACTCTTTTCTGTCAGTCGCAGTGGCTTGTGTAAACGCTCCTTGATACCATGAGGCCGTACTGCTCCGTGAACCAACAGACGTATAAATCAATTTATATCATCATTTATTACATACTATTTATTATATTATAGCGTATGTGAATATTAGAGGTTTTTAATGAGTAAGACTGAAGCATTATTGTTTCTGAATAAATTGTTATGTCCATTGATAAAATATAATTAGACTCTCAATTAGATTATCTAAATATATTTGACACGTATTTATTCTGTTGTAACGTAAACGTAAAGGAGACAATTTTTTTTGGGCCCACTGTTAAACGGTAACGTTTATTAATCATATTGCACATGAAAAAAGTGATCATCTTATTATAATTAACGGACCAGAAATTATACAGAAATGTAACCGGAATAATGAAATAATAGTAAAAATGTGTTACGACAAAAAATGCTTGTTTAGGAGCGTTTTTAGGTTTATTTTAACGTGAAAACAAATGTTACTACGGTGCGCAGCGGTAATAACATCGTCTTTAAATACGTTTAAATAGGTAATAATTAATTGGTACAGTGAACTTGTTTTTAATGCTGTTATTAACGGTTATCACGTTATAGTATATCAATTAACGTACTTTAAAAATCACCGTGGAACGAAACGTAATTATTAGCCCGTTGCAGATACTCTGTGGTCCAGTTTCAAACAGTTTGACAGACAACCTAAAACGTAGGTACTCTTTGGACAATTTCCTGCAATAGTTTAGTTCTTCTGTTCTTTTCATATTTTTATTCGAAAGATTTTATGAAAATGGCATCTGTAGATACAGTGCATAATCCACAAAGCCGTTGTATCAATTGTGCAGCTCGGTTTCAACGGAATGTGCGACAACAGTTACTGTCCGAGGCAGCTGCAGACGTGCGCCAACTTCTGTGGTGGATTTCTCGCGAGGTGAGTGTTTATGTCACCCACCCAGCCATTTCTGGGAGGAACACATTCCAATGCCGCACGTTGAGCTCTCCATACTATTTATGCTTGTTGTGAGTTCAAAGTCTGACCCCACATCCACCTCTTTCACCAATGTAACTGCTTACCTTTTTTTTCAGTTACACCCACTAGATGCCGTTTGTGAAAACTGCTTCATGATATTGCAAGAATGTATTCAAACTGGCCATTCAGTGAGAAGATTCGGACATAGGAATATTTGCATTTATCTTGGGCGCGGCATCAAGATGAGGTTGAGCCACCTGCATCTTTTTTAGATGAAATACTGCTTTTAAGAGATGACTTTGAAAATGATGATGATGAACAGTAATAAATACCTCTTGTGACGTACCTATAATGTGTTTTTTTTTCTCCTTACACAACCAGCTTATAACACATCACCTTATTATTGTAAATCTACAGTATTGGCCGGCAAAAGCCGCCCTATTTCGAAATGAATACCTACATCTAATCCATTTTTATGAATAAGTTTATCAAATCGTGTAAATCACATCAAAATCTATCACGTAGTACAGACGTGACTTTGTTTTATACTTTACTACCTATATATTATTGAAAAGTGCACTATTTTGACTTATAATACCAAGGAGACCTATCCACTCATTAGACAATAGCTCTTGTGAGATTTTAGGTTGTTACGAGAGTCATGTTTTGACTGTAGTAATTCACAGTATTCCGGTTACATAAAGTTTTGCTCATATTACCACTGTAATCTAGAGATTATAAGGAATAAACCAACGTGCATTTCATTGCTATACACCACAATCTGTGGTGGGCCTATTCCCCAAACAAAAAAAATTGTCTCCTTTACTGGTTTCTATGGTCACGAGCCCCCGCTCCCGATCTTCATCCTTGTCAATCATTGATTCAAAGTCCACGTGGGAATCGAACAGCGCATCAGCCACTGAGCCAACAGTGCCAGTATTATGGATTAAAGTATTCGCTTAATTTAAATTCAAAAGCAAAACTCTACGTTACTCAGAGACAGGTTCAACTGATCCTGATCGAAAGTGAGAATGTTTGATCCTGAAACTAAAGTTTAGTTCAGCGTTGTAACAATGAGCTCGTAAAACAAGTGAAAGCGCACGGCGTTGCTTGTATTGGATTTAAACCCGTGTTAGTACCACGGTTATCTATCTAATGATCAGTCAGGAAATTGGACATAAGAAGCTTTTCAAGCACAGTGGCTGAGCGATCGACAGCTGCGCTATGTGTCGCGGGTTCAATTCCCGCGCAGTGCAAAAATGTACAAGTAGTAGTTCTGAATTTAGCTGTTTGTGTTTGTAAATTAACAAGTAAATAAACATTTGTAAATGCAACTACCTAGTTAGATTTCGGGAGCGCAAATGAAACGGAGTTTGCGGGGAAGTAAGACTTTATTACGACCCGAGCTTTACAGAAGTTCATGTAAGACTAACTTAGCCTATCTTAATTCTAATTAACTTTCTCATAGGCCGGTGGTCGGCCCACCCGCGCTCGCGCCACACATCCTGTCACGTACGCCTAATCACAAAAGGTGCCAGGTCAGCGTCTAGACTCTATCACATACCACAGCGTTAGGCTGGGAACATAACTACCTACAGTAATTTTTTTTTTACTTGGTAAATGAGGCCTCCCACCCAGGGCCTGGGTCGCGGGACTGACGATTTACCGTGACCCCGGCACTTCAATAGCCATTTACGTTCCGGGGTCACGGTAATTCGTACAGTCTCGCGACCGACCTACAGTAATTATAGGAAAGTGTCGAGTTCTGAAAATGAAATTTAAAGTAAAAAAATATTTCAAGAAAGCCCGTTTAACCACATTTTCAAGCAAAAAATATCATTGGCAAACTCAATTTTTTTTTTAAATTATGCAATACATTTTCTCAATCATAACTTAAATCAAAACATGAAATATAACGTTATGTCTACATTCTACTCAAATTTTCATTAAAAAATCACAAAAATAACTCGCATCACAATACACGTCAATATTTTCCGATACATCCACTGAATACAGTATAGATTGCTCGTGGACGAGTTAATGCGCCTGTCAAAGACCTCAATGGTACGGCAATGTATATCGTCTAATTAGTACATGAGAATTCTCATTAGGACTCGGAGTGAGTAGGATCAATACAGAGATGTCTCGTCTTTTGGACGTCAGGTTTCGTGATTTACTTGTCAATTTGTTAACGTAACGAAATCATTTACACCTCTGCCTACCTAATCAGGATCTCTAGACTTGATGTTTATTTGTGATTCGACTTTATTATTGTGTTCCTAAGCTATTAACGCCATGCTATCTTCTTATAGGTTTAACCAACAACATCTGCCATTTTACTCTTTTAAAAGATGTTTTTTTATTACTTAAAACTTCATAAAATGCTCGTTTTTGTTGTGCAAGGACTCAAACCAATGTGTTTATAAGCTTGTTGCACAACAACATGCTGATATACTCATTGGTTTGAGTTATCCACTCATGCTGTAAGCTCTTCAGTTCAGAATGCCCTTGTTAAGAAGGGATGAAACAGAGAACAAGAAAATTAGTAGAGATACACCAAAGAATTTTACCTAAACACCAAATAACTTTAAATCCGTCTATCTACCTTTCCAATAAAGTTAATAATAATTTACTTCCAAGTAAGTGCCATGCCATGCAACATTTATCAGCCACAGTAATAATAATAATATCTACAACTACAATTCATAATCGCCACGAATATAAAAGCGAGTTTGAAATACAACCTCCATAATTATAAAGCCTTACCTAATCATAAAATCAAATTACCAACAACCTTGTGCAACATGGATTTGAACTTACGACCTCATCGACAGTTTGCTATCAACTAAATGATAATAATTTATAATGTTACTAGTACTAACTTCATATTCACGCCGTGTTGCTATAAGGTTTAGCAGAAACTAAATAGCGCCACCTGCTCATCATCTGCATAGTATTTTCCCAACATGTTGGGGTCGGCTTCCCGACGAACCGAATGAAGTTAAATATTAGTATTTTACATGAAGCGATTGCCTCTCTGACCTCCACAACCAAGTAACGTTTCATGGTAAGACAGGTTTCAGACTTTCAAGCTTCTGACGAACAGTGACTACTGTAAAATCTACAATGGACAGCAGGGACCAACGATATGATAGATGATCGGGCATCTGCAGAACAAGAAGTTGATCGTTTTAAAGAACATCATCAACAATGTACGTTTTTCCAAGGCGACCCTTCTGGCATTTCCACTCGCAGCTGCCCTATAATTACCATGCTGGCTCTAATACTTTCAAGATGACCAAACGATTTAGATATGCATACTCCTTTAAAATCGCAATAAGTAGTGTCTTACTACACTATTTCTCATAAATCATTAATAATTGTGATTTATAATAATTTCACAATAAATGCGGGTACATCAAACAATGACGACACAATTTATCATTATTCGTGGCACAACTAAATATTATTGAAGTTACGCCAATTGACGGGCGATGCATGCCGGTAGATAGGCGATAGGATACGCTGTACAGGGAATGCAGAAGGATCAGTCCTAAAGGACTAGTACATTAAAAAAAGATTTGAGGGATATAAATCATCCGATGGAAATTATCTGAGAACAAAATAATCATTTATGTCAATCCAAGCGAAGTTTTTCATAGAATGAATTTCTATTCTAGTTATTTTTTTACGTCAAGACATGAAATAACGGACTAAATAGTTTAGATATATGTCATATCGCTTTTTTATGGACAGCCAGTTTAATATGGGGAGGGATTATTTCCTACAAATTCCACTACTAACTGAGACTGGGAATGGAATGTGCTCAACTAAGAATTAGATAAAAACCGTTATCCAGCACTTGGTGTATTCAGGCTGTGGTGACGAAGCAATTAGATTTGTCCAGCCGTTATTTTGGTTAGTACTAGATATCAAACTTGAGGCGCTCGTGGCTAAATAATAACAGCCGCACAGGCCGATCTTGGTCGCTTGCCGATGTTGGTCTGTGGATGGGTAACCATCTGTGATAGCGAGTTTCCTCCCGGCTGTCATTTGTAGATCTCTGACAGTCGTTACTGTTAGTCAGAAGCTCTAAAGTCTGACAACCAGTCTTACCGTTACTGGGTTGTGGAGGTCCGATATGCAGTCACTCCATGTAAAATACTGATATTCAGCTGCATCTGGTTCGACTGAAAGTCGAGCACAATAAAGTTGGGAAAAGGCTAGGCAGTTGATGAATAGATATCAAATTTCAATTCCCGGACACTCTAGTCACGTACGAGTATACAATTTCAGCTGTTCATCCAAATTGATCCTTCGGTTCTCACCTGTATGACGTACGCGTTATGACGTAATTCAGCTTGTCGCGCTTATCGGTGACGGCCAGTGTCGGTGACGATGTCGCTCGCATTGCGTCGTGATATGCTACCATATTACTATATGTGTGTATGTGTGTGTGCGTACGATGCAAGCCTATTTATTATAAGTTATAGGGGACGCAATTAACAATGGAAGTAGGTTTACGTAAAAAATGTATTTGTTTATAGACTTTTTAATTCGTCGCTGATCATTACCGTTAAGCGGGTACTACTCGTATAAAATGTTAAATACTTGTAATTTGTTTAGTGTAAATAACAAAGACGGTTCTATTAAAAAAAACCTAGAGGTCATCTGGATTAAACTTCAGATAGATCAGAAGGCATTAGGGCTCGCAAATTGTAGAACACTGATGCATACAGAGTATTGTAGTTACAATAAATCAAATCAAACACAGGCGTGGAAATCCTAAAGTTAGCTGACCTTTCAACTTTTAAATATAATTTAGTAGTCTTTTTCGTGGTGTAATATAATAAAAATCTAGGCTAATATAGCTATCAACGGTATTTAATCAAATCATAATCCTCGAAATAACCAAATTTTATTCCGCCATATTTGTTGAAGTGGCGCCTTCGAAACGCCCACGAACAGATTAAAACACACATCATTCGATCGTTTACAAACCAATGACTTATATGTCCACTCTGTCCAGACACACCTCTGACCTCAATTAAATAAAAAATAGTTTCATTTTAAACATATTATCAAGCAATTTTGTTTCCCTCTATCACTTATGAATCGACTATTTACTAAACGCAATAACGTCTATTATTACACAAAATATTGATTCAAGCACCAAACTTTAATGTAAAAACGTCATATATAGAACATAATTTGCCATAAAACCCATATTTCCACCGTATAAATAAATTACATGCGGTATTTTGTCAACAGTCACAAAAATATAATTGATCATTAAAACATAAAGTTTACGATCATTCCGGTATAACTCATAATACTTTCATTACTGACTTGTCATAATAGGCGATGAATTCTCGACTATATTACATTATAAAATTTGAATCAGAACTTGTTTGGTCAAGAGAGAATCATAACGACAACCGATGTAATGTTCTGCCTATAAATATGTATGTGTTCGGGTACGGGTGGGGCTTTAGAGTCAGCGACTCAACGTGTTACATAAATAATTATAATAATGTCTGACAGTTTATTAATGTTGTTTTGCTCTTTTAATGACGATAGAAAAGCTTAAATGAAATGAAGATTTACCTTATCGTAATTTGAAGTATTAGTGCAGAAGCGCAAGTTTTTAAAATATTCAATGTTTGAATTAGCAATCGATATAATCAAATTAAATAGTCATTAATTTTATAAGAAACAAACATTACTCGTTAATACTGAAATAAATTTAATTTCCCCGCGCTTAAAAATAAAATCGCTCCACTCATAAACTCGCTGACACTATAGCCCAACATCAAAGTGAAGAGGCGTTATACTCTATAGAGTGACTATAAAGATCTTGTAAAATAGCTTCCGAGGTGCGTAGGCGCAGGTCGCGTCACGAAATTAAGAAATACCAATACACACACGGATTTTGATATCGACCACGACTCCACGAGATAGAAAATGTGCCCAAAATTATAAATTAATTAAATATAGGAATTGCCTTGAAAAACTATTCTTTTTTGAGTGTACTCTTAATTTCGTACTTTCACATCGACGTGCTACAAAGTTCGTAGCAACAAGTATCGTGTGCTACGATTTCTGTAGCACTTATCATTTTGTTTGCTACGACTTATTTAGTAGTACCGTAGACATTTTTTGTAAAGTGTAATATTTTGAAACTCATTTGCAATTATTAGATTTTTTTTGTTTTACTTTTCGGTAATCATAAATTAGGTATTTGATAAACTTTATCGCTCACTGCTACGAGTGTTCCTACGGAGGTTTGTTGTCACATGCGCTAAGTTTAGTAACCTACGAGTATATCTAAATAATGGCACTTCTATTATAATTTAGACATAAAACTCTAAACAATAAAAGTTTGATTTCACTAAATGAGTCACGAATTCTAACAATGTACAGTCGTAAAAGCTATAGTTTTTATATTGTTTTTATCGTATATGCCTTTCGGTTTAGTTTTATAGTTATTTCATCATTATTAATAAGAATTCTCGGGTATTCTATTGATATAGACATTAAAAAATATATACTTGTGGCACGCGGGACTGCCGCGATAAAGCTATTGTTTAGCATTTTTTATTAAATTATAATTATTTATTTACTTTATTTATGGAAAAAAAAATTATCGCCTACCGCTATATCGAATAGTTAACGAGAATATCATCCCATAGTTGCTCTATAGGAAGTTACTCTACTAATTAGACTATGGCAGCCACGTCAATCAAGTGAAACGTCAAGAAAAAAAAAATCATTCATTCAAATTTTATTAATTCACGTTGACATGACAGATGTGATAGTGACAGTGTTAGGATTATTTTCGATCTTGATTCGGTCAAACAAACAAACATTCGGTGAAACAAACAACTAGCTAGTTCATTCTTAATTACCGTGTAGAAAACTTTTCCTTTCTCTATTATCAATCTAAGCTGGGGGTCTACTCTCTTAGTCCGTCAACGAAAAGGGCCCGTTATTTTTATTTTTTTAAAACGTTGCCCCACACTAGGAATTTCTCCTGTGTCGTGGGTGCGTTTAAAAACATATAAACTCACATACACAAACGACCAGACCCGGCACAACTACTTGTAGAACATACAAATATTTGCTCCGTGCGGGAATCGACTCCGCGACATGCAGCGCAGCAGTCTAATCGGTCAGCCACTGCGCCAACCGTCCGTTATGTGAACCTTACTCCCTATTAGTTCTGAATTCATAAGTTTTGACAACATATCGGTACTCGGAACAACTGTCCAATCGTGCTGTCACCAATTCTTAGTTTTTACTAACTAATCTTACATCCGTAGGTGTTTTTTTTTTTCGTGGTAAAATCATCAAATGAGTCCTCCCACCCAGGGCAGGGCGGGAGGGACTGTCAGACTTGTACTGACTAAAATCCACGGTGTCCTTCAATAGCCCTTTACGTACTAGGGTCACGGTAATCCCTCGGTCCCGCGACCCCAGCAGGCTTTGGCCCTCTACAGGCCCCGTCATTATGCTGACACTCTTTGAGGCGCGCGTGGAACACAACGCGCCGTCGACCCGGGCATGGTCCATGGTCATCCGTAAGTGATAAGATAAAGAATATGAAACGCCCAAAACTACAGTGGAAGCTACGGGTTTGGTGCTTAGATAGTAGTACCTCCGGTTTGCAACTATGTTGTCAAGCATAAGAATTGGCTTTGTGGTATATTGTATACTTTTCCGTGTAGTTTTGCTCGCGTTATGTTATTTACAAAATTATTACAAAGCCCAAATTCTCGAGAATAATCTAGTTTCCCATTAGTGAAAGAATAATTATTTGTATTTTCTTTAAATCTAATGATAACCTTAACTAATGAATATACATACTTACCTGAAAATCACCAACAAATTTCAACCAGCACTACTCACATCGCACATCCAATTCCAAACTTACCTGTAAACAAAAGAAAATCAAAACATAAGCTACATTCAGCAGACTCAGGTAAAAAACTCACCCACTTAACAAAACCAAGCATCAGAGGCAGTCCGAACCCTTCACCCTTTGTACTATACCCTTAATCTTTTCTCCCTAATGCGAGCAAAAAATCCCGATTCAATCGCATTCGCCTTCAAAGGTAGAGACGTGTTAAAACCTTACCGGGCCTTTAATTAAAGCCTGCTGGGGGGAGGGGGGGCCGGAAACGACGGAGCGGCCATTTCACTCCGGCTGTCCACTTCCGGAGTAACGTATGGACGAAGGTACTTCATTTCGGACTGACGGTGGGGAAAAAGAAAATCGAAGGCGTCTCGGGACAGAGGAGTGGAGTGGTTTAAATATATTTTGTTTTAGTTTTATTTTTGTCTGGAGTTAATGGCATTTGATCATTTCTGTACTAGGACATGAAGCGAGAAACGTAATTTATAGCAAATAATGTTATTCTTAGTAGCTTAAGCATATCAGATATCCTAGTACTATTTATATTTTAAACATAAAGTAAAGTTTAAATCTTAACAAAAAGGAAACCCATATTTGCAAAGATTCTCCGATATTTAGAGCCATTAGAAAGGCCTAATACCATAGAACCTAACCAAAACTCGTGAAATATGTGCGTGTATCTATTATAAGGTGCAATTCTGCTCAAGTATTCAAGGATAACAAGCGTGCTGATATGTTTTGAAGACATAGAAATCATAGACTGAAAAATATTCTTAAAATAACTCCAATATGGCGACTCCATTCCATCCCCGATCACGGTAACCCGATCTCACAATCGCGTACATTTAATTGACTGGCATAACTTACTAGTTAATTTGAAATACGCGAAGAAAAATGTCGCATGTCTGATTTATAATGCAGAGAGATCCTTCTGTTTTAATTGTATTAATCTAGTTCCCTATACATATAGACATATATTTTATGTGTTTATCAAAAAAATAAGAAGAGGTACCCATAGTTTGTACTGTTTACTGAATGTCTGCCTTATAATATTTTGAGACATAGACACACATAATCTCTGGTCTTCTAAATTTTTTCTGTTGTTATTAGTGGTAGACGCCCACGGCGTCGGACGTCACAGGACGATCTCCGGCCACCGTAGGCGCGGGCATGCGGGCAGCGAGTAATGGGCGACTTGCTGTCCGACCATGGACCATGCCCGGGTCGACGGCGCGTTGTGTTCCACGCGCGCCTCAAAGAGTGTCAGCATATTGACGGGGCCTGTAGAGGGCCAAAGCCTGCCGGGGTCGCGGGACTTACCCATTACCGTGACCCCGGTACGTAAAGGGCTTGTGAAGGACACCGTGGATTTAAGTCAGTACAAGTCTGACAGTCCCTCCCGCCCTGCCCTGGGTGGGAGGACTCATTTGATGATTTTACCACGCAAAAAAAAAAGGTTTATTGTTATTATATTATTAAAAAGTGAGTGCATTTCGTAACTAGAAGTAATTACTTGTACACAACTAATGGTCCGCCCCGGCTTCGTACGACTCCAATAAAGTGTTTTAAACCTTGCGATGAAAACAGAATTAAAATCAGTTGCGTAGTTTGAAAAATCTAAGCGCAAAAGATTGTGGAGCTTGGCACAAGCAAAGAGAGGCCTATACCCAGCAGTGGGTGAAGACGGGCTGTGGATGATGATGATGATGTAGCGCAAGAGGCATGAATAGACTTTATTTTATATAATGGATAGATTGCATAAATTTGCGAACTATTGTTAACTATTCATAGTAGCCAACCTTTCCTCCTTAAATAATCACCTATCTCAGGTGCACTTTCCTCACTCAAATCACTCCTCCACCATCACGACTAATCGCAAAAACGTACGACAAATCGCACCCCTCTACCGCAGTCCGGCAAGACGTGTAGGTGGTCTTCGCCATTTTTATTTTCTTTTTTATCTCTTGAATTGTTAATGCGCTGCAGAGAAGGACACTCGCGTTTTATTGGTGTCTCCTAATGAATTGATTTTAGCTCGGAATCAGGAATGACTAATATAAGGGGAGATTTAATTTATATCTGCTCGATTCAGTATAAAGTTACGGGTGAAAATCGATTTATATTAGCTGTCGGTAGTTGTAGTTTTAATTCTGTCCTTTGATTCTTAGATTAATATAGCTTTAACATAACGCAATTTCTTGTTAATGAGCGATTATGTATTTTTATAAGATCGGTCAAAGTTAAAGAGAATTATTCAGATTGTCTTTTTAAAGCCGGTAGAGCTACTTTTTAATTACGGATTTTAGAACGAAAAACCTAGAAACAGAGTTGAATCAGCGATCTGTCTGGAAATCAAATATCTAATAAGATGCGGAAACGTTTTATTTTACTATAGTAAATACTAGAAAACATTGTTGCACATACACAATCGCAGAAAAAAATATACTTTTTCTAACTATTTGCGTAATTCCATTCAAATATATAACTGTCCAATAAACTAATAACATAAACATCACTCAGAATGGCTGAAAGCCGTCATTAGCCCGTCAAGCACGCTCAATAAACCTAAGTTCCAGCCAAGTGCGTAAGTTAGTTAGCACTTCCTCTAAGAACAATAGACATTCAACAATATAGGCTGTGTACATATTACATGCAACCTTGAATAAGACGTTACGGTGCGGTGACCCGTGGGACTTGTGATTTGAACCTTATTTAAATCGAGTGAATAAAAAAAAACCATCACATTTCTTAACAGATGTTCATTAATTATCTACAGCTAAAAACCACTTCAATTTCAAAAATTAAAAAAATATCGTATCAAAATCAATCCATTCGATTAAGAGCTCCATAAATGTTTGAAATGGTAATATTTATATTTCTTATTCATTACACCTGGATCGAAGATTATTGATATATTTTTTAAAATCTGCAAAACTTGAAATAAGTAAGTGAAACATCTGAAGTATTCTCTTACTTTGTTCATAGTACCAATCTAGATCTCTAGGTTTATTTTGAATGTAAGTTTGTGCGATGTACACAGTTATAAACGTCATCAGTGTATCTGTAGTTACATACATCATCCATTAACTCAAGTAAACAACTTAAGGTAGCTAACTTATCTATGAGTTCAAGGAAACTGAATTACAAAAAGGCCGTTAAATTCTCAAGCTATGTTGCACCCGCGTAAATCTCAGCTAACAAACCACAGGTTAACCTAACCGAACAATAAGTACTAGTTAGTATTATTTGCGCTAACCGGTTCAACGACCCTTGAGTTAAACACCGGTGGTTACTCTAAATGTTATCGTAACCGTCCATTGTGTTCTGATAAGAACTGTTAACTTATTCATAACTCGTACTAACTCAGTTTACAACCTGCGATATTTGACGAATTTGTTGTAGCTAACGATTGGTTGGCTCAGTCGCAAAATGTCAGAATGTTTCATGAACGTTTCTTTCGCAAAATGTTTGGTAGTACAAGTGCTTGGGTACTGATTTTTATAAACTGAAACTAATTTTATTAAGCTTTTGGCTAACAAAAAAAAAAATAACAGCCTCATCGGTCAATCTCTAGATTAAGTTGCGCTTGCCCACGGCGTCGGACGTCGCAAGACGATATCCGGCCACCGTAGGCGCGGGCATGCGGGCAGCGAGTAATGGGCGACTCGCTGTCCGACCATGGACCATGCCCGGGTCGACGGCGCGTTGTGTTCCACGCGCGCCTCAAAGAGTGTCAGCATAGTGACGGGGCCTGTAGAGGGCCAAAGCCTGCCGGGGTCGCGGGACCAAGCGATTACCGTTACCCCGGTACGTAAAGGGCTATTGAAGGACACCGTGGATTTTAGTCAGTACAAGTCTGACAGTCCCTCTCGCCCTGCCCTGGGTGGGAGGACTCATTTGATGATTTTACCACGATAAAAAAAAAAAAAAGATTAAGTTGCGCTTACCGAGGTCGGTCTGTGGATGGGTGATCTGGTAGTCCGAAGCTCGAAAGTCTTACCTATGGGTATTGTATTACCCGATTACTGAGTTGTGGAGGTTAGATAGGCAGTCGCTCCATGTAAAATACTGATATTCAACTACATCTGGTCTGACTAGAAGCCTTCCCAAACATACTTGGGAAAAACTAGACAGATGATGATGATAAAACTATTTGTCAATATTTTAGTTTGTGTTGTTGTCAAGAAGTGAAAAGTTGAAAAGTAGTAACTACTAACACCATCTATTCTATGTACAATTCACTTTGGAATGAAGTTAAGATGATGAAAAAATATTAAATCGTTTCTTCTAGTCTCTGTTCAAAAACATTTCAGCCACATACAATTTTTTCTAAGCCAAGCAAAGCTGGCGGCTATCACAAAAAATTGGACCTAAATTGGATCTGAGGTCCAGATCATACCATGTTAACTATCTTTTACTTTTGATAATATGCTAAAGCTTGCTTCCTCATATTTTATTACCTAATCAATTTTCAATATTTATCAACCAATTAGTTGATTAGACACTTTCATTCGTGTCTAAAACTTTCATATTTAGTTTTTCAAGATACATTTTATTTAATCGCTTGAATTAAGTAATCACGTATGCAGGTGTAACCTAAGATCGTCCAGAAAATACACGAATAATTCCAGCTTCAAAGAATTAGCTCACTTTAACATGAAAAATTTAATAAAAAATCCATCTTAATAAACCTCATTTCTGCATCGCGCGTCCATCGTATAATTTCTTAGCGTCGGCTCTGTGTTGAGGTAATTGGATTCGATAAACCCACTTTGTAACGGATACATCTATAAAAGAAGGGGGTGTTTTCCAACTATATTAAACAGACACCGTGTCATTTTAGACCTCGTAAGTCTAAGAAAATTGTGTTGGTCTTCTCTCTTTTGGATTTTGTTGGTGCTTTTGTTGATATTTTGGTCATCAATGAAAGATTTTTCATGGTTTAGGAAGTAGCAATAAGGAATAGTTTTAGTGTTTTACAGAAACAGATCTTTTGACTATCAAAACTTTTATTATTAAGCGTTGGATGTGAAAAATCTGAAAGCACTAAACCAAAACGGATGAGTGCAGAGTGCAGAAATAATAAACAAATTATTTATTTAGGTAACCCACATAACCCTTTTAATTTTGATTTAAGTCCATATGATGGACAGTTGGATGGATGTTTGTTATTCAATCTCATCAAAACGGCTGAACGAAACTTGATAAAATTTATCTCAAAGGTAGATTAAAATGTGAAAAAATAAAGAAATGGTAATTTAACCATAAATATTGACCACAACATACATCTTTTACTTTCTACCCAGTAGCATCACGATTTTTATCAACAAAACATGACCACCCATCTACACAACTGCGACATCTAACACATGCGCCTACGCAGCACGTGGGTGACGACATTAACAGAACTTAATTACTGATCATCAGACGATTGGCGCGTGCTTAAAGTTTGGTAGTTTATGGGCAATAGAGGTTTTATAGCTGATAATGTTCCATATTCAAACTTCATGGTTCATCAACTTTCATCGTTAAATTTCTAACAAGACTTAAAGTGATTTTTTTGTAATGTTAGATTCGGTTTTGATATTTATTTATAATATCGAAATATTAACTGGTAATTATAGAGCTTTTGTGATTGATATTTTAGGAAGAGAGGGCTAAAAAAATGTTGTTTTCTTCTCTGAGTTCTCGATCACGACATTATACTACTACTCAATCACATATTGTATAAATTGTTTTTACCTATGCACTGACTAGAGATTGTCTTATCCACTCAAACCGATTTGCTTTAGTAAGTGCGGTCGCCTTCTGAAAATTTGTTCAAACATTCACCTTAAATTACGAAATTTTTGAAACAATACATACGATTTACTGTTCAAATTGATATAAACAAACCATTTATAATTCTATTGTAAATTTAATAAAGCTAACCAACACTAGATCGATACGCTGCCTAGCACCTGTTAAACACAACCTGCGTGCGCACACGCATGAGCGTCAGCTCCCATGATAAGTGACATTACACTAAACATGTCTATTTGAGGCATAAAGAATACACGCGTGAAGTCATGAAAATATTATTAAAGTTATTGTGTTAATTTAAAATATTTTATGCAGTAGTAAATACGACAAATTGGAACAAGAGAAGCAGTGAGAATTTAATTTAATGTATTATCACTGTGTTTATTTATGGTTGAAAATAACATAACTCCTTACACCAGTCTGATATGACGATCCTCTCTTCGGGGTACTTTTCAGAGGTACTATGTCAGTCTATATTGACAACGTGTACGCGTTACGTCATTTCAAATACGTTATTAAGTATTTTTCGTTATGACTAAACCGTTTCTTTATGAAATTTCATGCGGATTAACTGCATGATACCTAAATCTAAAAGTTATTAGGAATCATTTTCGATAAATAGTGATGCAGCTGAATTGCTCCAATTCCACACAATATTACCAGACATTTTCCATCAAAACGGATATTTTCAATTACCTGTTTTTAAATAAAACATTTCAAAAATGCTTATGTCCACTTTACTAGAATCATAATGATGAAAATTCTATAAATTGTCATAGATTGACAATTCATAATATTAACTGCCATTTTAATGTTTATTTATAAATTATGAATTTCATCGCATTTCATATTATGATCTTACAGTAGTAATCTTTTTATGCCTCTTTCGGCCGTAATATGACGTCTTAAAACCAGGCTTGTTCCAGTGAGTGAAAGAGACAGAGCTATAAAAGTCGTCTAGCGCCACCTCGTTCACTCACTGGAACAAGCCTGGTTTTAAGACGTCATAATACGGTCACTGGGCAGCTTCTTAACTAACTACACTGATTGGTTAAATCAATTTCTCTAAGTCACTAGCCACTCTCTTAAAGCTCCCTTTACACCAAAGATAGATCATTCCTGTCTTTCAACTATTACAAATTGCTTCAGCAACTCGAGTACCTATCGTAAGGTGTTCTCCTTTATATGGACCTGAGGAAGATGACGGCATCATTCTTGCCGTCTGACGCTACTGAATGGATAGTTTATCTTTCTCAGTAGCGAAGTTACCTGCTTTCACATATGAAAGGTTTTACATAATATCTGGTTAGCTCACTTTAAGAAACTACTAGTTGTTAGAAAGGCCAAATGTAATTGGGTTGATGCAGTCACGAAGTAACCAGCCTACAATGTTATCACTGCTGGGACAAAGACCTCTCTGTGAGAGAGAATGCACCATCTGAGTCTTGTGCGGGTTGATGATGTAGTATTGGCTATTTGACCGAAAAATTATAATTAGTCCGTCACTTAGATTATCAAAAAATATTCGACCCGTACTTTTTCTTTTGTTTCGTAAACCAAAATTGACGGAGATACGATGCTTTCAAAATTGGCAATACGTCACAATTTAGTACAATTTCTATTGAATTCTGACGTCACGAGCCCCCACTCTCGAGTTTTAATGCGTTGTTTTTTGGTGAATATTCATTGATTTTACAAAAGAAAAAATACGTGTCGGTTATTTTTTTAAACTCTAAATGACGGACTAATTATATTTGTAATTTATAGCTACTGTCAAATAGCCAATTCTCTTAATATTATTTAATTTTGATCAGTATCAAACTGCAGAGATATGAATTTGAAGTTTTGTTCTGAATTAACAAGTGTTAGAGCTTGAAGTAAGAAGCTCCAACGTAGCAAACTTTAAAGCTGTATTATTTGTAGGTCAAGTGCCAATCACAGACATTTAAAAACTCAAGATTAAAAGTTTTAATAACCACCCAATGATCTAGAAACATAATGAGCGCTTCCAAGAAATCCTTCCGACTCCTTGCGCACATAAATATCTTGTCTATTCTATTCCCCCACGGTGTCAGGACACTGCGATGGTCCTGGACACTGTGACATCGACACATGACGTGCATAGTAGGAGGCTGGTCCTTTGTCACAGCCTCACATTTTATTAACGCCATCAAGTCGCTTGTGCGACGCCTGAGTTATCTGACATGAGAGTTGCAGGGCGAGGCGCCACTGCTAGCGAGACGCTGTATGACCTGACGTAAGAGAGTGGTCCTGTGTCACAGCTTCATATTTTATTATCGCCATCAAGTCGCTTGTGCCTGCCTGAGTTATCTGACATGACAGTTGCAGGGCGAGACGCCACTGCTAGCGAGATGCTGTATGACATATTTGAGGTCGGTCCTTTATCACGATCTCAAATTTTAGTAACGGCATCAAGACCCCGATGGCCCACTTAACATCACAGACAGAGGTTAGGCGACACAGCCTACAAGGCACTTTGCTAGTTTCAAGATTATAAGGCTAATTATTACAGAGGCATTCACGATTACAATTTTAAGAGGTTTGTCTACTTACAAAAATGGTCTTACTCATGTACTCAATGAGAGTAAAGAGGAAAGAGAGAAGGACTAAAAGACGACCACTTTAAGCAAATATTCAGAATTTGAACTGTTTTTGCAAATCATTTACTCGTTTTTAACTTCTCGCTCTCCGCTCGCAATCAGACCGTACCTCTGACATCTTGTACCTAAACCGTGGGTGTAACGCATTCGTTTTCTTTACACGCTTTCAAAGGATTTTGATTTTATAATACTGGAAGGGCCTAATATTGTAGTTAGGCCCATTCTGAGCCCTGACGTGGTTTATTGCTGAAAATACAAACGGATTGATATGGGAGGCTTCAATACAATGTACGTTGATTTTTGTTTTTAATAGTATTCGAGCAAGTTGGCTGCGTGGTACGTTTTATGGTCGTATTTCCTTAAACGATACTTTGATGGTATTTATTGCTGTTATTGGACCATGAATAAAGGCTCTTATTGGAATTTACATGGCTTCCGATCTACGGTGGAAGGTTTCAGGTAAGTATAGATAATTCTATTCTTGCTTTCTATGGGTGTGGTTGCATGATTTGCTACTTTGTCTTGTCTCCTGCAAAACCTTACAGCAAAGATCATTACCTCAAACAAAAATTTGTGAAACCTATGATCGGTAGAAGGAAGAGCTAGTCCTATTAGTAAATATAACACTTTTTCAAGTTGTGTCACCACTATCTATTTATATGGTTAGCTTACAACGGAAAACTGAGGCTTCAACAGCCGAAATTCGACCGAAAGCACTCTTATTATTTCAAAAATAAAGGGGGAAAAGAACGATTATGATTTTTTCAACGAAAACTGCAGCTACTGTCCGCATTACAAGATCTAAGCTTCAGATCAACGCACTGTTAACCAACTTAACAATTTAATCAACCAACAGAACAGCAATTAACCAGCAGTTAGGCACAGCAGCAACAAATTGAAATACATCACGTCTCCTTAACTTGAAGTTATTGCAGAAAAAGTGGCGCGAAAGCTGCGCGGGCGCGTGGGCGGGGCGACGCATAAATATGTCGTTGTCTCGCTCTAACGCACAATGTACACGATGAGCGAGGATTTATTGTCTCTCGTCGCATTATGCGCCAGCGCAGGTTGCGAGGACTGCTAGTGCTTGCAAGTTCTAAGTTATTTGATTTGTTAACTAGGAATGGTTGATGGGTGCTTTTTTGTATTGGAAGTGCAAGACATGTTTTGTTGAAAAGTTGTTCTGTATTGTCTATTATTGGTAATGGGCGGTCATTCTACTGGAATCGAAAGTATTTATTGTCATCTGAAGCTGGTAACCTGCTCCCCACAAATCTCGCGAAATATGTATAAGTGTTAAAGTACACTTTTAACTTTCAGGGAACCAGACCTTTCAGGGAAATCTGACGTTAATGTGAATAATGAGATGATGTTTTATTATTTATCTTATTTTGATTGGTTTATCAACAATTAGTAGCTACTACTACTACAACTGCATAGCTACCAGTCCATTTAAAAAGATCGTTATTCGAACCCAGACAAAAAAAACGAACCCCTGAACAAATCAACACACACAAAATCACACCTATTCACAAAGCATTCCAACCACGGAAGCTAACCACAACAATGTGACCAAAGTACGCATTATTGCGTAGAAACGAACACAACTCACAAACTCACTCATACATCTCAGTTGAATGGGAGTATTAATGCACCTTATTTGTTGAGGCAGCTGCGCCTAACTAGGGGTTATCAAGATCTAGGAATTGTGAGGGGAAACTGCAGTATACCTGTTGCTTAATGGAAGGCAGTTCTGATGACGTGTGCCGTGAGTCAGAACGACTGAGAGAACGTTGACAGTGATGCGGATGAGAATTGTGACTGGTATTTTAAAGAAGGGGCTGATTTACCGAGAATTAAAAGGAATGAAGTGGTTTGTTGTTGTGATTTGCGAGATTTATGAAGAATTAAACATGATCTGGACTGTCTTAGGTTTGAAAATGTTGGAAAAGGTCGTTGACGGCTCGACCAGCGCAGTTGCTTAGCGTTCGACTGCAGCTCAGCGTGTTGCTGGCTCGATCCTCGTACTGAACATTTGACGGAACTATTGGCGCATTGGCTGAGCAATTGGGCTGCTGCGCTGCGTGTCGCGGGTTCGATTCTCGCACGGAGCAAATATTTGTATGATCTACAAAAGTTGTTCCGTCTGGGCGTTTTTTTATGTGAGTTTATATGTTTCTAAACGCACACACGAGACAGGCGAAATTTCTAGATTTTATTTTTTTAAAAAACGTTGCCTCACGTTTTTTTTTTAAAAACATAAGTAGGCTTCATTGTGTAAACCTCCTTTTGAAGCTGCCCGTTTAAAAATGAGCACGAAAAAGTAAATTGTCTTTATGACGGATGTTTTTATGATTGCCGAAATCTGCCGAACTGAAACGACGTTAGACGATGCGGGGTGTTTTTTTCTTAGGTATTTTCGTAAAGGAATTTCTTAATTCGGTCATCGCGCTCGGAGCCCGCGATAAAAGCTATGCAATAGCTTTAAAACTCAAAAGTTCAATTTGGCCTGTGACTTGTAACTGTCATAATGGTGAAGGTAAAGGTAATAAGATGCTAAAAATAAATGGTGTTTCCAAAATAGAAACTTAAAATTTATTATTTACTCTAGAATGTCACATGACTACTGCCTATTTTTAACATAAATCTGTCTTCATATGAAGACATTTAACATAATCTGATGGAGACACGATAGTATAGTGCTAATGGCATTAATTGCATTAAATTAAGATAAAATGGCGTCTTCGAGAATATTAATTGTCAAAGTATTCTAATTAGTAGAGTTGACCTTTAATTAATTTGGCTAACTAGTTATTTCACCTTGTGGATCAATCATTATATTCGCATAAAATTAATAAATATAATTAAAAATAATAAAAGATATAAATCTTTTTATTTATAATATGATTTTTATCTTAAATTAATTTTTATGCCATTAATTGAAATTAATTTTTTTCCAAGTGGTGTCATAATATTGATTGATTGATGAAAATAAAAACAATTTGCGACGCAGCCGTTAATGCAATGCATGAACACTGTTAGATTTGATTAAGATACTACTTTCTAAACGTCGGTTTTGTTCAAAAGAAAAGATCTTTAAAATGAAAGCCAATTTTTCCACAAAACATACATTTAGAATTTCAAATAAAAACCAATCCGGGAACCATCTCTTGTTAACGAAGCGTCGATCGAAGACAATAGCGTCCTTTATGCTAAGATTCGGCGCTGAATGGACGCTCGGACGGACGGACGATCAGCTTTAGATTACTTTGTAACCGCTGATTAAACTGGAATCAAGCGTTCTGATGGAGTCGGACCTTTTTTGAATTTAATGCAGAGTGTGAGGTAGGTATTAAGAATATGAGTGTTTAATTTTGGGATTCAGCTTATTTTTGGTACTTACATGTTTTTAATTTCATAATCAAATAATTGGATAAACTGATAATGTATTCCTGTTTAAATTGAACGAACCTATGTAAGTTAACTTTTTTGACAATTGGTTTGGCCTCGGCACCTACTTTTGAAAGCCAAAAAGTCGTAATTTAAAAAACTTAACCATCCAAAATAATCTAAACCTTTCAACTGAAATGTCATTAAAGCCTTATGATAGCTTGTGACCCATACTATTTAGATTTCATATTGCTAAAAAACCTAATAACAAAATTACATAATGCAATGCATTAATGCATTAAGATACCTACATGAAGACCGTCTACCATATGTCATATCCATCCCACATCTCAAATTAGAAACTACCAAAGAAAAAAACCGAAACGCGGTGCGTCGGTAATTGAAATCGGTAAAGTATAGTGGTGTGCGCTGGTAAATCACGCGGGTAATCGGTAAACCGGTAAGTCGGGCGGTAATTAACGATAAGACGCACCTCTCCGTGTCCGAGTAATGGACAACGTTCGCATGTACCGGTAATAAGGGAGGCAGGGTGCTTCGCGGTAAGGCTGTGTCCACACTGGTCATTTTAGAAATAGATAGATAGAATACACTTTATTGCAGAACAAAATTGTTGCAAACCCGGTTTTACAATATATCTAATTCTATGTTCAAAAACTTTAAATTATAAAGAGTGGAACGTTATAAGGACAAGCCAAGCTTTTAAGAGTGTGTTGTAGTGTTCTGCAATTTCTTTACAGTGGAAAAAGCGCAATATTAAGTATGTATGCGTAATTGCGTATATATATATACCTAGAATTAGGCAAGGATTCCACACAGTATCGAAGCATACATTGAAATTTGGCTATAGGAATTCCTACTATATATTCAATATAATATTAATCTCTGGCTAGTCTTGTTATTATGCTGTTCCAGATAGGTGAAATGGAAAATATATTAGAATCATTTGAAACCCAAATAACAGTAATTCTTTTTTTATTCTGAAATATCATAGCGGTGTTAAGGTGAAAAGTTGAAAGAATGTTTTGATTAAAACGTTTAAACATACATTAAGAATTAATAGATCCTGATTTATTTAATTTATTATCGAATTAGGAAACTACTGCTTTCCTAATTCAGCTATAACTCAAATAAATTAAAAATAATGAAATGGCAATTAAATGGTGTTTGGTCAATAAAAATGAGTGGGTGTGACGACGGTGTGCGACTATTAACACATCTCGTAAAAATGTGTATTTAAGAAAAAACTTGATAATTATATTTCATCAAAATGATTTAAGTAATTAGCATGCTTAACACCCGGATTATAGAAAGGACTTAAAAAAGGAAAATACTGACTCGTCAGAATTTGACTCATGTCAAACCATTGATATTGACTGACTTTTGATGATTCAGGCAACCACAACGTGCCTAGTTGAAGAAAGTTAGCCATTTTTTGCACCTATTTTACGTTGACATTTCTTCCAGGATTAGAAAAAGGTAAGTGCCCTTTGTGTCGTGCTGAGCAAATATATTTTCTATCAAATTTTGTCTAAAAGTTGGTCCTCGCATCCGAACCCATAAGCTCGTAAAACCGCCAGTGTACACACCGCCCTACAATATAATAGCAACTTTTATCGACGCGCATACGCACCGAGCTCCTAAGATCGTTTACCCGCTATAAATTATATCGCGAAATTGTCGATAATCATCTACCAGCGTCGAGCGATTTCATTATTCTGTCCTGTACTTATTAGCGATATCGTCGTACCGTGTGTTCAGGGCTTTATGTTTTAGATAGAGGAGTATTGCTGTTTAATATGTGGAAAGTATAGGTATTATTTATTGGTCGTATCGATTAAGAATAGGACCACCTTGTATGAGGTTTCATATTAGAAGATTATTAAAAGATATTTGATTTGACTACGCGAATCTCTACGCGGATATCTTTATTGCACATTCAGGTTTTTAAAGGTTTTGAACTGTAGCTGGATGATGGACGGCAGTAGCGTCATTATTTCTATTTTCTCTTAAATAAAATACACATCGAAGATTTTTTTATCTAGCCTATGTTGTCCCACTCCTGAGCAAAGACTTCCCCGTAACTTCTACTTCTCTCGATAGTGTAGCTCTTCTTAAATTCTATTAAACAAAGATTGAGTTCTCTTTATACATTTAGCAAAGCAAACCTATGAGTGATGGATTTGATTTAATAGACAAGCAGTTTATACTACCTTAAAGCAACTTTATTACCACCTATCCCTTCAAAGGCTTGTGTTTTACAGTAGACCAACACATAAGGCATGTTGATTTCCATCATTCCACTACCAAAATACAAAGACAATACAGGATCTAAATAAATCTCTTTCGTACCTAATCATTCATAATTGACATTCACGTTGACAGCACCTGTCATACCTCACACTGAGTTTTATACGATTCGTGAAATGTCAAACACTATGACTGCAGCCTCGTTCATATTTCCCATGGTTTAAGAAGCCAATTTTAATTCCAAAACTCTGTTTGGCATATGGCAAAATCTTACTAAATGCTTTACAGATCTTTTTTTTAACACTTTAATAGTCAATGATCTTGTCTATTTTGAAAAAATAACCCTAATACATATTTCGTAATGGTTTTCTAGCTGGTGAAAGCAAAACATAAAGAGGACTGGAAGAAAATAACAACATTTGTAATTTAAAAAATGTGAAAATATCGTACAACTACAATTATAATAAAAAATATTGTTGATATTTGTGAACAGGTTATAAATTGACTCTCACTACAATTTCTTACCTCAAAATCATCGACATAGACATCGACATAGACTAACAAAATCTGTCAACCCCCCAACACCGGCAACGTTGGTGAGCAACAAGTTGCTCCACAGGTGCCTAAGACACCCCGCGCCCCTGTCTTATTAACCCGCAGTAATCACACGAGACAAGTCTGCCGAGATAGATTGATTGGCTCGTTTTAGCGAGAGCACTTTGACGTCTTTAAGACGACGGGAGAAGGGTTAGGTTTGTGAAGTTTTTTCTCTTTAAGATTACGAAAGAATTATGTATTGAGATTGAAATGTGTCGTTTTCATTGATTTTGTTAGTAAATAAAAACACGTGTAGACGTATTTTTGGCTTAGTTTGGTAGGATAAGCTTTTCCGCTCAGCTGAACAAGAGCCTGCGATGCTACACAATGAAACTCATAAACAATTTTATTTAAGGCTCCCTGTCTTTTTTTTTTAAAAGTGGTAAAATTATCAAATGAGTCCCTCCCGTCCAGGACAGAGCGGGAGGGACTGTCAGACTCGTACTGACTAAAATCCACGGTATCCTTCAATAGCCCTTTACGTTCCGGGGTCACGGTAATTCGTGAGCCCCGCGACCCCGGCAGGCTTTGGCCCCGTCGCTATGCTGACACTCCTTCAAGCGCGCGTGGAACACAACGTGCCGTCGCGTCGTCCCGGGCATGGTCCATGGTCCGACAGCGAGTCGTAAGGCCCTGTTAGTAATTATTCATCAAATTGCGTAAGTCAACTTATATTTACTAGATATTTTAATAATATAACGACTATCATTTCAAATTATAAATAACCTTCTGTAAGAACTTTCGCTTTACTCTATGCACTTTTAATATAAGAAATAGTAAAAAGATTAACTCAATATAAAGTCACTTTGCCTGAGAAGTAATTTGAAGAACTTAGAATACTTTGTAATCACAGATACATCGAAAAATTACATATGTATCATAAAAAAGGTGATGAAATACTGGTCGTTCAGAATTGAATAACGAACACCTTAATAACATCTTTATAATAAACCAATCGACGACCACCTGTCAATATAAACGCAAAGATATTTCAATTCGCGCTAATTTCGTTCGCCTTTGTAATCATGCGCAATTCGGCCGATTTACGGCGGCTAATGGGTGCGCAGGCGCAGACCAAAACGCGCCTGTCATTACCCACTATTACACGAAATTCTGAATTTTTACTCAACCAAATTGGTAGTATCATGTTAAATTGACACTTGATTGTAACAATTAATTAATGTTGAAGAAGAAATTATTTTTATTTTGGAGTGTTATTCTTCGCTTATACGACAGATAATTTTACATAAATATATGGTGAATTTATTTCTTTAATAATATTATGCTGAACTTCAGTGGTAATTTCAACAGTAGATATTTAATAATTACGTTTTAAGGCGGCTTCTCTTTGAAGTTTTATGACTCTTCATTTGGGTTTTTTTATATAAGCAATATTTTATACCAAATACTTACTACGGTGTTTTGGTAGGAAAATCATCAAATGAGTCCTACCGTCATGGGTGGAGCGGACTCTTACTAAAAATCTACCCTATTACTTGAAGGATAAAGGCTACCGGCCTTTGTCCTTTTGCGTTCCAGGGCCACCGGAGTGTCCTTTTAACTAAGTCCCGTGACCAACAAAACTCGTGACTCAACAAAGTGGGGTCTTCCTTAAGTATACTCACACATTTAATTTAAAAAAAAAACTTCAAAATAATACACATGAAAGTAACACACAGTTTATACTCTACTACTAACATAACTCTACTCGTAACTTACTCAATTAACAAAACCTATCTTCACAATAGCCTGAAGGCACAACAAAACAAACTGTCATTCCTGTCAACGAATTAAACCGTCAATTTATCACAGTAACAGGTGAAGTCGGGGCGCGGGGCGTGTCGTGTTATAGATCAAAATGGCGAATATCGAAATGTCGTTGCGCGTACGCAGTCGTAGTGAGTTATTCGTTCGTGATAGTTCACGAGGCGATGCCGATCCGATATTTATCTGGTATCAGGATGAAGGCGATTTATCTGTCTTCCTATTGTTTATCGGAGATTAGTTTTGTTTAAATAGGCATTTCTGGGACGCGTTTTGTGGGCACGGCTTTCCTTGGTCTGCTGGTTGCAAATTTATAAAATTTCATTGTCATGGTAGTGATCCTTTGTCTTAAGCGGTCGGGCGGCGAGTAATGGGCGACTCGCTGTCCGACCATGGACCATGCCCGGGTCGACGGCGCGTTGTGTTCCACGCGCGCCTCAAAGAGTGTCAGCATAGTGACGGGGCCTGTAGAGGGCCAAAGCCTGCTGGGGTCGCGGGACCAAGGGATTACCGTGACCCCGGTACGTAAAGGGCTAGTGAAGGACACCGTGGATTTTAGTCAGTACAAGTCTGACAGTCCCTCCCGCCCTGCCCTGGGTGGGAGGACTCATTTGATGATTTTACCACGATAAAAAAAAAAAAAAAAAAAAAAAAAAAAAAAGCGGTCCTATATGGTAGTGTTACGTATTAACTAATAATTGTATAACAAGACTATACAATCAAGTAACTGACTTTCAATAACCTTGTCATTATTCTAGTTAAAACAAATGCAATGACTTTGTTGAAGACAATGAGAAGGTTTAGGACATGCTTGTTTAATATCAGTCAGACTACAGCTCTTCTAGATACCTGCCTATGTTTCAGCACTGGGAACGTTTTAATTTACTAAGCATATTTCAATAATAAGCGATGGTGAACTTTCGGCTTTATGCCCGATTGTTTTTTTTTTTATCGTGGTACAATCATCAAATGAGTCCTCCCACCCAGGGCAGGGCGGGAGGGACTGCTAGACTCGTACGGGGGTACATTACGTACCGGGGTCACGGTAATTCGTAAGTCCCGCGACCAATGCCCGATTGATGGATTGCATGGGACTTCAAAATAACTGGCGAAATGTGCGTGTACTACGTAGGTATACTTATGACTAACCGTTAGAGAATTACAGACGTGATCATATGTTATGATACCTATCATAACTATCATCAAAAGTAGATAAATATGCAAGCATTTTACGTCAACAACTCAAAATTTTCCTCGCCCCTAACAAAGCCTGTTCCAAGAATGGTAATAATACTACAATAGTAATACATTCTCAGGCATAGTGACAGTGTCAGACACCTGTACAGGGTCGGCAGAACTGGTCACGACTCGCCTGTACCTGCTGTGGGTACCTAATGTACTAGAGTTAGTGGGACTTTGTCGAGAAGTGATTGATATTGATGCGAGACTAAGTTAGAGGGCTAAATATTATGAAAATGATGGCTGGTGATAATGGAATTAATGACAAGTAAAGAATGATGAAGTTGATAAAGAAAGAAAAGTTTACAGAAGCAGTTGACATGAATCGGGAAATGTTAGTAATTACTTCTGAGATAAAATAAAAAATAGTAGGAAATAAGAAAGCTGTCGATGTTGCAGAGAAAATACTTATGATAAAGTTTTTTAAACTGAAAACATTTTAATACTGAAGCTAACACAGACAATGACAGGGCCTTGTAGATGTAGAAGTATTTCTTCTTCAACAGCAGCATGAGAATACCTCCAGATCAATCCAGAAAATCTTACAATAGACCTCGATTTTTTTAAACAAAGGACCTTCCTTTTAAACATTCCTAATGCAAAACCACGTAATACATTACGAGGGACACACGATGACATTAAGTATCGTTAGTTGCGGAGGTCGTAGCGCCAGTCACGAGCACCCTGTACTTGTACCTGATGTACTGACAACGACGTGTCGACAAGATGGATGCTGACAGGAGATAGAGGCCTGTAATTGAGATATTTTGACGGTATTGTGTGTTGGATTGTTCTTACAAGGTGTTCGGATCTAAGAGGTTGAGGGTTTCTGTCAAGCTGCGAAGTACAAATACGATTCTTGTGCCGTAGTAAAGTTGTTAAGCACAGTTAACACATTCACAAAAAGTGTTTTCTTTTTGTTCCAATCATGGGAAAACCCTCCACTCTTTCTACTTCTTGCTAAGTTGCGATTCCTCAAAACTCAGAAAAAAAAACAGAGAAAAATAAGATTTAGCGAACATGTTACTATAAATTCTTGGAATTCAAAAAAAAATGTCGATAGAATTGATAAAGTCAACGACAAAAATAGCTTCTGTTAGAACGTGAATATCTTTTACTAATTGAAAGAAAACCCTATGTAAGATTTACTGTTAAGCTTGTACTAGTTTCTGCAGTAAGTAATACTTTTTATAGAAACACCTAAGAATAATTATATAGGAATTCTTATAGAATAGAAAGCATAGTCAAGTTAAATATAGATCTTTGTATCAAATTAAGTCAGAGTTTAGCTACTGTCATCATTTGTCTCGACTTTTCCCAACAATATTGGCGTCAGCTTCCAGTCTAACCGGATGCAGCAAACTAGCTACTTATTTCTATTATACGGTAATTAAAATTGATATATGATTGTTAATTTTATAAAAGTCAAAGGGGACTGCCAAAATATAATAAATCTTTCAATAAATACAGCGAGAAGAAAGTAATAAAACTAAAAGAATAAATCACAAGCGAATTTATTCGCGCGATGACTTTTTTATTATCAATTAAATAATGATTCTCCTAGGTATGTACCAGTTTTAAAAAGCTAAATACAGATTCAGTGCGTCATAATTTGTAAAAGGAAATGTCGTTGAAAAGCCCACACTATCATAAAGTGAGTAAGGTCACAAGTAGGCAGCCCTAACTGTCACACTGGATTGAAACAAATAAGGTAATGCAGTACTGCAGCTTGAAATAATAACAGTTGTTTGAAATATTAACTCTTTGTTGATATGAGAGAAGTTATAGGCGAAGGAATAAAATGAAACTAAAGGATCCTACTAAAGAAGCAGATGACGCGGAGACGATCAATAATTAAAGGTTCAAATCAATTCTGGCAGTTATCAAAAATCTAAAAAAAAGTGACAATAGAATTGCTAACGCTTACTTTTTTCCATAAAATCTCAACGATCAACATAGTCTTAAAAATAATTTATTGTTAGGGCTCTATTACATGAAAAATATCTGATCATGTCTAGCGCTAAACATTTTTAAATGATCATCTTTGTTATATTTGAATCATGACCAATGACGCATCAGCCTTGGGTTGAAAGAATTGTAAGATTCCAGCTTCACTCGCCACCCCCATTCCCAGTTTTGGTGCGAAAGCGAATAAACAAACTTACTTTTGTTTTTATGAAATTATTTAGGATGGGAAGAAATTTGACCAGCAGCGAGATGGTTTCTATCTAACATTATTATTGAACGATGAACGATGTTTTGAATTCGTTTAGGAATCACTCGAGTGATTTGTAGTTTCAAGCGGTCCTAAATGTCTCTTTTCATTCAGGTCAATTTCCGCATATATAATGGATAATGGAAGTTCACCAATCGATGGTTTATGAGTCGTCACACCCCATGACACGGGAGACCGTGACAAAACCATAAGAGCCGCGTTAGACTACACGGTTCTAGTGGTAAACACTATTGAAGGGCCCCGACGTCTTGGCAAGATGTTATTGATAGAATTTATCAGCGATCGAGTTCGGGAGTAGGCGCAAGGTATGAGCAACAGCGAGTTTGTAAAGAGCGAGTGTATAAGTTACTTTCAAAGAAGTATTAACATTAAGGTTTTAAATGTGTCCACTAAAAAAAAACAACAAAAAGTTAAAAACAATCTTATTACTGATAGTCTAGAAACAATCCTTAATTTAAAATTAAAGTAATAAACAATTTTTAAGAAAAGTTTTAAAAATAGTTAGCTGCCTGTTCTTTTGTATAAATAATATTGGTTGACGAAAAATTGATACTCGTATATACACGAAAGTATTGTGTGAATGTAATTTTTTCTTGGTCATTTTATGAATATAACATTTTGCTGAAGTACAAGCTTGCTAGCTAACGAAGAAGAACCTTTAGACGGTACTCCAGTTTACAAATGTATTTTTTTATAGTTATTTTATTTGTAGTTTTTAACACTAATAGTTACTTAATGAATTATCAGAAACTTCATTCCACTAGGGAAAAACCCCTTCAAATGTCTAATAAAAACACAACTTAGGAGACCTCGCGCCAGCGATTTCAAGCCCCCGCTTCTCGCTCGTCCCTTACGCTATTGACACAAAGTTGAGCTGAACATCGGGCGTCAAGGCGCGTTACAGTCACTGCTGTAAGCGAGTCTACCTGGGACTTCAAGCGCCTTGCCTTCCCGGAGACTGTTCCCGCTCATTTGGTATAGTCGCGTCGAAAGTGCTAATCCTTGAGGTTTCATTGGGTAAGGAGTCTAAGAAGTTACTCTGGGAAGAATCGATGTTGTGATATTTATAAGGTAGACAGGATATAAAATATAGTTGAGGGATTTTTCCCCTTTCTCATTATGACTATGTTTTAGTGGAATTAGAGGTGTGTAAGGAAATGAGAGATTAGCGTGATTATTTTAACAAGTTTAAGTAATTAAACATGAGTTTGGGCAAAATTATTGTAATATCTTCTTCTATTTTATTTATTTTATCATGCGCTTTATTTTTGGGTTTATAATTACCAAATTTTTTAAAAGCAAAATTATGACAAGTTTCACCACATTTATTAACAACCTCATTTCTCGTTTCCAATTAAACAAAAAATATTATCAAAATTACGTATCAACGCAATAGGAAATAATAATTCACGAATAAACCGTGTGTATGTGTGACACCATGAGAACGGGACAGTTAGCGCCACCTGTCGGCCGCCGCGTGAGTTACGGCCCGACACCCACCAACTGTTAGGACACCTAGATTAAGTAAGTACTTTATCTACTCGCTAGTACTTATGTGGAAGTGTTTATTATGAACCTTATTTACATAACTTAGACGTGCTTTTGGCACCTGTATGAAAAGCTCATGATCGTTTGGCATTTTCATTGAAAATAGATGCACACAGCTTTTGAAAATGATTGTTTAGACAATGAAGTCCGCCCTCAGTCGATAACGAAGAAAGCTTAAATGCATTAAATCGAAAACTAACTGTTCAAACAAAAGTTTCATAGACGAACTAAAGGTCACGCCAATTAGAACTCAGAAAAAAACAATTTGATCGATTTGATTTCACTGTTAAACTAAGTTACTTTTTTTAGTCTAGGGAGGTAGTTTGGGTAATTTAGGACTTTTTATTGTAGAAGATTACAAAACTTCTAATAATACATGATCATGCAATTATAACGATCTTACGGTTGATACATGTGCCTCCACTCTGGGAGAGTGGATTCGAATTCCACCACAGAAGCCCAATGCGTGTTGGTACAAACTTACAGGTAAATAAACATACGCAAAGTCACGAGTACTACACTATTCATAGCAATCAATCCCTCTCAGTATCCCAAGTAGAATTATAGCCTAACCCACTCTTATCGACTCACACGCTACACATAGTGACGTATGTAAACACTAAAAATAAAGCGGTCAATAATTTAGTTCCACATCAGCGGCCGCCGATCAATCTGGCAGGAATGGCAGGCCACTGGCATCAATCTGGCAGAAATGGCACGGGATTGGCATCCATCTCTTTGGTAACTAATGTATGAGTGTGATGACTGGAGCCGGCAGTGAATGAGTGTTATGTGTAGGGGTCAAATGGTGTGGGGAATGGGAATCTAATTGCAAAATGCTCTTGAATTTGTTTTTGATACGCTTTCGAGATGTTTTCACGGTGTTAAATCATAGACAATTGAAAAGATAGTTGCTATTTGTTGATTAGTAACTTATAGCGTGGTAGGACTAAAAGAAAAGGTTGAGGTAAGTGTTTACAAAATCTAGGGATAATTATCTGAAAGGTGTATGTACGGGATAATAGCAAATACTATTGTCATGCACGTTTTGTTATTTGTGCCTTTTAGTAAAGAGCGAAGCATCCGTCTAAAGATGCGACTTAAAGATATTAGGCGTGAATGAGAATCAAAACAGAATCGTTTCTGATGCAGAGAAATTACCAACCTAAATCCAGTGGGTGTATGTGGATGACTCTATCATTCCCGTCTCTGTCATAGTACGTGCCATTTCCGTACCTGTGCTACATAGAGTAATATTATTTTAGCACCAATTGTAAGTAACACCTAGTCGACATAACATTCGATCAGCGCGACATCTATTACAAATAAAAGGAGCATCACCCACTCAAGCTATCAACATCTCTCCATCACGATACCGTATAAAGATAAGGCTCATTCTATATTTATTTCACTGTCCGTCTGTACATCGCCATCTCCGAAACGGTAACTCACGTCGCCAATAACAATTTATATCGATACCGAACGGTTATTGAATAGACCATCGATAAAGATTCTCGAAAATCGAGAATCGAGTTAAGTGTAGCCTGCAACGATCTATTTTTGTTTTGCATAATCAGTATCGCACCTTATCGTTAGAGATACAAGTTCGAATTTTATTTGGCAGTTTTACTAGTGATGGAAAAAGAAAATTGGTGATTCTCTATTAATAGGTGTTTCTAGGTATAATTTAAATAATTTATTGGAATATTTGCGTCGTGCTAATAAACATGTCGAATCATGGAGTGTCACAGTCTTTTATATGTATCTGTATATCGGATGATAATCGACTTGTTGAAGAATTAATCAGACATTTAGCTTGGCGCTTTCGTCGGACGATTTTTACATAATATTTACAAACTAGTTTGCACGGCTTTTAATCGATTATGATGTGGTTCAACGGTTGCGGAGTTTTTTGATTTAGGTCTTTGTTATCAGTGGAAACTATTTTGTTTTAAACGGCAACCCACACTAGTCCTGTACGTGGGTGCATTTATAAACATAGAAACTCACATACACGAACACCCAGACCCGGAACAATTACTTGCCGATCATACAAATATTTGTTCCGTGCGGGGATCGAACTCACGTTACAGTGCGCAGGTTCGTTCGCTCAGCCACGGCGCCAAGCGTGTCGTCAGAACTATTAGTAGTTATTTGATAGAATTTTGTCTGTTGGAATTGTTTTGTACCCTTATTAAACGTCCCTTTTCTTTTGTTAACACGTGGTTAGAAAGGAAGTGACAATACATGAGATTGAATTTGAGCTTTGGATGGATAGCGTCGAGGCAGACACATCCTATTTCACGATAATCAGCATGGAAACAGGACGGAAATTAATCATAAACGAAATGTTTTCTGAGAAATTCTACCAAATATCTTATTTCATCTTAATCAAAACACTTAATTTACAGCAATATTTTAACATAATTACTGAATATTCATCAAATAAAGTTCTAATTCGATTAGCAAAAAACTAGAAGCACTTTTTCGGCTTCTATGGGCCTGCCACACGCACAAGCTTCACCACAGTTTTGCCTGCGCAAGCTTCTCGCATGAAAAAACAACACAGTCGGCAACACTGAACAATCAACCACACACACAGGTAAGTACGCGCAGGCCAGGCTTGCGCAGGCCAAACTGTGGTGAAGACTGCGCGTGTGGTAGGCCCATTAAGTCTACACCGTTTATAAAATATAGATAAAGAAATTTTAATACACTTTAAATATCGATAAATCAATCGATTTCGAAATTGATTAGCATTTCAAAACACACAATATCGAATGATCGCTTTATGGTTGGAACGTTCGAATTTTTCTAGAGGGCCTATTCGAATCATCAATTTGAAACTGGAATCGAGTTAATCGTCGATTAAGATCCCGTTTTTATTAAATAATCGGCTGTCTTTTTCCGATATTTTTTTCTGTAAAAGTAAATATTGTTATTATCGATTAGCACGACATTAATAATATTTTTATTTGATGTTACTGTTACGATTATTTCGCTCCTAAATGTTAGAGATCGTGTCAAAATTCCGTTGGTACTGTAATAGGCTGTTTCGTGCCGATTATCGCCATATTTAGCTTTGAAAATAGGTCGTAAATTAATAACATAGTTTAATTATGTCTACCACTTGAATTTAGTCATTACTTTTTACTGCTAATTTATATTTAGCAGTTTCTGTTATCAGTCTAACTAATATAGTCATATTGTATAGAATTAACACGCTACATATCATAACCAATAACCTCGTTTTACAGCCATTAAAAATAAAATCAGCACAACAAATCTTTCCCAGTCTAAACACAGTCAGCACACGTCTCTTTTCAGCAGACGTAATAATTTAAATCAATTTATCTATTATATCAAGAATCTTTAAAAAATTACAGACTTCAACATAACCTGTAAATCAATAAAAAAAAACGGCGGGTTGCACTCTGGGAGTGCCGGCAGAAGTGAAAACTTGAATAGTAATTGTTGGAAATATCTTGTGAACAGATTTTAGTAAAACTCGCAAAAATGGTTGACTTTTTATTTCAATAATTTTCCAATGTGACGTACATCTTTTATAAACAATGTTACCTAGCAACGAATGTATCCAGAATACAAACTTCTTTAAAAGTAATAAAGTCACACGAACATTCACGCAAGCGCCCTGCGCCGTCCTACGCTTTTTCGGTCAGGGTCACGTGTCCTGACGCGAGTTTAAGATTTTATACCCATTACAGAAAAGTGCTCAACGCCGCTAAAGAAGTTTTCACTTCAAAAATCGTAAAATCTTAAATGGTGAATCCACTCCATTAAGACTTATTGACTTATGGTCTCGTGAAGAAAAGATGATCTCGATACCCATATTTATAATATTTGTCGATGGAGACTTTTACATCCATATTCGACGATACATCAGTTTTACCGTTAACGGTTCGTAACTTATAAGGCTTATTAGTAAAGTGACGAATTCCAAGCATAAAATAATATATTTGAAACGATACCACGCGACCGGATTCCGCCTATGCAAATATTAAAGTGAATTATACAAGAATCAACCATCACGCTACCGTTACGGCGGACTGTGTTGTCGCTGTTAATAAATTTATGATGCACAAAACTAGAGGAATTCTATCCGATGCAGTTAATTAGATCAAGTTTTGAGTAGTTATTTATTAACTTATTATATTGCTCACTAGAACGCTGCTTCTTACTTTCTTCGTATCCTCAAAAAGGGTGTGGATAAGTTGCAAGGTTGGCAATGCGCAGGTGAACAACAACCTCTGATTTTGCAGGCGTCCATAGCCAATAATAATGTCAGTCAGTCAGCACAACTCCGATAGTCCCCCCGTCCCGCCCTGGGACGGATGGGAGGACTCATTGGATTGATTTTACATTGATTTTACTCATTGATTTTACCACGATAAAAAGAGAAAAGGGGTTTCCAGTCTGGGCGGATTGTATTTAACAACAACAATATTGCGACTAAACTTCGTAGTTAGCTATATTATTAAACGCACATTTATCTAATTGGAACTTTCTGACGTAGCTTTTAAGAATTTCTATGGCATATTAATGTTGAATCTCATAGACATAGCAAAGGTGACTGACTAGATTAACAGTTTAATTCTGCTCTTTTATGACCGTGACTTATTTGAAAATAAAGTTGACCTCTAACGGAATAGCCAAACTAGAACCGAAGCACTAAAAACATGCACACACATTAAAAAAACACTTAAATTGTAAAGTTAAGGTCGGAAGTCATTAAAGTCATCAAAATCAAAATCGCGCCTTGATGTGTTCTCGACAGCAACTTTCCGATGCGAACATGTCAATAAATACAATTTCCATAGATTAAAGAGTTCAGAAGTGTCACAAAAACAGACCTGACATGTTCTGACGACACGTCCAGTTGACATTAATTAGTAAGAACATGTTCTTTTTACGACAGTTATAAATCTGACATATTTAATGTATCCTAAATTGATTTTACACAACAAACATTAATTTTGCTATGGTACATATTTATCTTGATCAAATGATATTAGCATGAAGCTTTTAAATCTATTTTATCTTGATGAGATTGATTGGAATAATTTAATAAAGCTGTTATTGGGTATCTTTATTTTCTAGTAGCTTTTTAGTATTTGTGACTTAAATCCTGAGACATTTGAATGAAAAGATATTACCTAGTTTTAGTAGCTGGCTTAAGTAATGTTCTAGACCAGTCCTTGTCTAAGACCTCCATATATGCGATATTTTATGACTTATAAACTGGTGTTGATTAAGATGCAGCTGTCAATCAAGTTTCTCCATTCTGTACTAAAAATATCAAAACGTCGTCATCGATTTCATTCTCATTTGAAAGCGATTACAGGTTGTCCAAAGGAGTAACTAATCCATAGGGCCTAGATAACATGATATCACTTCCAAAACGCTTCGTGTCTGTACGTCTTTTAACAGGATTGCATTTTGATAAATTATGTTAGTACTAATACATTTTTGCCATACTTTTTCCTCTAGAGCGCTCTCCTTTTGCCTATTGATTGAATATTACCTATAAGTCATTCCGATATTTGAGTAGAAAATAATTTGTAATCGAAAATTTTCAATAATTTACTTATACATTCTCTCAAACACGTAAAAAAATCAACAACTACAGTGTCTGCCACCACTCCAGCACATAAATAATTACATCTGGCATCATCTACATACAAAACATGAAAACAATGCATTACTAGGCCACTTTGACCCCTAAGATCATGTGATTTAATGTCCCTTAACATCCTAGAAACACGCATTATCATCAAGTTCACAATATGAACTGGTGTAACCTAGTATCCACTGTACTAATTTGAAACAAAGTTTATCATATCCAAGAAAGTAACAATATTTATCTGCCCTGTTTACAACCCCTAGCTCAAGGCTCCTACTGAGAAATTCCTGATTAAAAAACTAAATAACACTTAAGCCAAACTGGTAATCGAACTAAAAGCTACAAGTTCAGTAGTTACCACTACACTAGAATAATAATTATTCTTCAATACATTTTCTTTCTTCACCGTATTTTTTAATTCCACGTGTTCCAACAGTGGGAACATTCTAGGACATTCTAAAATTATTTTTTGAAGTTGAGTTTTAAGTTGAGTTGAATATTCAGTATAAGAAAGCCAAAGCCTTATTAACGTTGCCATGGCAACACGAGCCATCCACAACTGAGGAAAACAACAGTCATAACCCACTCTTGCGCACACACCAGATAAAATGTACTTCCACAAGATATCCTCGTTCACATGAGCTCGCAGAAACTCCATACGCCATAGACTAACGTTTCAAAATACCTCTTCCCATAGATATCTAATTTCTACAGTAGATTAGCTATTTATAGTGTATTTATTTGACACTAAATGTAATATACTCAGGCGCCTCCCAAAGATATCTGGCGACACTAACATATAGACAAGGATGCTATATTAATGTGCTGATGATAATTTTGCAAGTGTATCTACGTAAATTTTGATGGTGGATGTTACAATGTATGTGGGATTAATTCTGTGGATATCTGTCTTTATGTTAATGTGAGTCTTGTCTCCGAGGTGAGTGTGAGACGGTAATTTAGTTCAAGTGTTGTCTTATGATCTAATTGAAGCTGTTTATTTCCAGTGCAATCATTTTAGATTCTAGTTGTAACTAGAATCTAAAATAATTTAGAATGTTTGAAAGTGGACGATGTGAGAAGACACAAGGACCGTTGAAGGCGGCACTGGCGTTCTGTTATGTCAGCCTTTTTTCCATGGGGGTCCATAGTTTGGGGTCCATGGAAAAAAGGTGTAGTTTTATGCATAATAATATTTAACTAGAATATGTTTGCTTGGTAACAGCAACTTAACATCGTCGTTTTGATAGCAACAAAACCATAACGACGATGACGTAAAGCCAATTTCAAGACTAATTTCGTGATTCTTCAGCCAACCTTTGCAAAAGGATGACAAGACAAAAAGCTAGAACCGAAACAACTACCAATAGGCCATACAAATATGTATTTCGTACGGGAATCGAACTCATATCAAACAGCGTAGCAGCTTATCACTCAGCCACGGCACCAACCGTGATTATCATCAGGATCAGTCCAACATATTAGATATTTGTCCTAGTCAAATTGATTCAGTAATACATGCAACTCTTCAGTCAAGTCCCATATCTTTAAATAGCGTAATAATACAGTATTGAAGTGTATAAAAACTGATGGCCCGACGTCGGTCACCGTCGGACTCAGCGTAATCAGCCATGAGCGTAATCCACTACTCGTGTTACAGGGGAAAGGTTCGTTCATATAGGAGTCAAGGAGGCAATAGATTGTGTTGCTTTAGCTGTAATTTTTGGATATCAACAATTTTCTCTTGTGCCGTCTTCAATAGACGGTTTTTGACGGCACGGTGCGCAGGAGCTGGACTATAGATTTCTGCGCAGCGTGTCGCGAGTTCGTCGTATTTGTATGATCTGCAAGTAGTGTTCCGGGTCCGGGTGTTTGTGTGAGTTTATACGTTTGTAAATATACCCATGAGAAATTCCCAGTGTGGGGCAACTATTCATATAAAAAAACCCGGTAACAAAGACAACTGAAAATTATAGCACTCTATTATTCCAAGGATGTATCCCCTGCTAACAACAACGAGTTTTTCCTATTATACATATTTAGCATTCACATCATTTAATTTCTTAAAATTTTACAATTTGATTTTAAGTTTTAAATTAATCCTCATAATAAAACTCCAACAATAAATATTCAACACCAATATAACCGCGTCCTAAGTTCATGCGCGCACGCATTCTCCAGTTTCATTCATAAAGTGGCATACAGCAGGATGTCGGCGATGGCGGCTCGCGTTACGAGGTCGTCGCTACTTGCGATGTACTCATACCGTGGTACTACCTCCAATAATTGGCAAAATTTTGAGGAAGTGCTTGGATTTATTAGCACTATTTGTTTTTGTATTGCGGAAACGGGAAAATGCAGCTTCGAAGACAAAAATATCTGTTTTAGAAAACAGATACAGATACAGAGAAACCTAAAAAATTAAGGAATATGGTTATTATTTCTTGCGTTAACTGAATGTTACTCAAAGATAAGAGCTCGGATACTTCCTTGAGATGGAATGTTTCGATTGGTACGATGCATTTCTTCTTTTTTAATTAAATTCGTGGCCAGACCCACCAACTTGTTCCAAAGACGACGTCGCCAATGGAAAATTTGGTGTTGTTTTATGTCTTTTTCAAATTGACTATTGTAGTTCCAAAATTGCCCATCGAAACAGCTAAGTTGGTGGTACTATAATGGAATGTAATTTCATGCAATAATTTATTTACTCTGGTTAGAGATTGTAAACATGTTGTTAAAAACGCATAAATGGCGCCAGCTAGGTAAACAGTTACATTAGTAACACATCAACCATTAGATACTAAAATCCTTACTTAATTACCAAAATATTTAACAATCTGCAACAAATTGCTGCACAATTCATAACCCCGTAGCATCGTGTGGGGCCACACAGCCGGCGATTACGCAGTTAACGATCTAACGCTAACCCGACAACTGTTTACGTGCGTTTATTGACAACTAAACTCACTTTACGGCCTCAGGGCAGGCCCTAAATCTATTCACTTAATGATTTATACGTAATCGTCACTTTTTATGGCCCTATCCAATAATTGGACGAAGTTTACTGAAACCTGTTCAAACAACGGATGTGTTTTGACACGATTATATTTTTATTACGAGTTTTAGTATTATACGGAAATCGTTCATCAGAAGTTTATTGCGAATGCTATAGGTTTTTTATAGTTCATAAATATTTGACTGTGGAAATAAGTTATTAACGCGGTAAAAACTATGATTTTGTTAACAGAAATGTGATAATCGTTACGTCAATCGGTATTTTCGTACGCTTCAGTGGCTATAAGATGAGTCATATACCTGGTTGATCGGGTCCCACGCTCTCGCCACTCCGTTGTCGAGTCTATAATCCAGAAATCGCCTGCACATCACCGCCCTTAATGAATAGCGACCAAATCGCCTTGTAAAAGTTTACGACTGATAAAATCAGTTATAAAACTCTATGAAGCCGTAAATTCAGCGGGCATCGGGCCGATCGTTTAAAAGACGGGAGCTATTCCGAAGTCTATAAATCAGGCGATCGGCTGTATTCGGGCCTATTCGGGGCCGATCGTAAAGATTAACCGCGCTCACTGTTTGTAAACACTACTTTTATGCGGATTCGACAGATTTTTTTTTCGATTTTTATGATGGCGGTTTATGAATATATGTGCTTGTGGTGTGATTGATTCCGCTTTTTATTGTTTATATTTATTTATGTACATCAGTGTTGCTTTTCGGGATACGGTTTTAAATCCTCCGATGAAGTAATGGCAATTCAATATCGATGGCATATGGCGAAGAAAAGGCAGAAGTCCAAAAGCGATCACTAAGTCCTAACAAAAGATACTCCAAATATACCTACATAACAAAAAGCAGCTACTACCTACAATTCAACCGCAAATGTTCACACAATACATCAATGGCCTCACAAACAAAGACGGACCCATCATCCGACTCTTCCGTCCAAACCAATAAAGGGTTCTCAATAAAAACTTAAAGACTGGAAGTCAAAGTTAAAGTCGTAAATACAAGGAAAGTGCTGCGCCAAGGTTTATTATGCCCGGACATTTTGTGGCCTAACAATTGTTTTCTCACATACATAAAAAGGGGTAATAAACCTTGTCGGTAAAATGATTACGGAAAGCGTAAAAAATACGTAAAGGGCCGAAGTACCGAACAACTGTTCGAGTTGTTCAAGGGTGTAAGTTATTCATTAGCTTTACGGTAAATCAATAATTGGAAACTTACCTGAGGTTTTCTGTACCTGGGAATGTCTTTTTTTGTTTTATATAGAGTTATTGGTCGATGAAAAAGTAAAAAAGTATGTAAGTCTTGAAAATAATGGGACAGTATTTTACAAGGACCTTTTTATGTGAAAGGTATTTAGTTATAGATCGTATCATATGAGTATAACTTTACTTTAAGGAGTAATTAACTATAGCCGGGTGGCAATGTTGGAAGTTACATGATATGTTACTATAACATGAATTCCCATTCAGCATTTTTGCAAAAGTCTGAAATTTCTACAGGGCCGCCATTTTGTTACAAAAGCAACAGAACCACCACCTGAATTTTGCAATCATAATTATTGACAGCACAACATTTATCCCCGTTGGAAGCAAGTCTTAAAGACTTGCTAGCCTTCACTCCCACGTTAGATAGCAATTCTTTGGCCAAAACTTGATACCACATATCTCTTGAACCTGTTAAACCTTCATTCTTCTGTTACCAATTCATTCTAATCTCCTGTTACTCTCTCCTGACCAACACACATACCCCTCAACTCACTTTTATTATACCAGCCTATAGTGTCCCACTGCACTCTGTCCACTTCTCACGGCTATCTGCGACAGTGGTCCAATCCTTCATGAAGCGTTCCAAGTCATCTCACCATCTTCGCTTGGGCCTGCCACGACGTCGAGTTCTCCTTTTCGCCACCCAAACTGATAAATTGTTTTGCGCAGCAATTTTATGGCATTCGATATACGTGGCCTATCCAGTCCCATTTCAGCTTGGCAGCTTCGCATAAGCAAAACCAGAAGGACCAACAAGATTCCCTTCAACCATTATTTTGTTGGATAACAGCAGCACTAATTGCCAACAATAGCCTAAAGAGAAAGGCTGTAAATCAACCCTAAAACGAGCCATAAATTGTGTTAAACTATGGACAGTTTTTATTATTTTATTGTGTAGTTTGTCCGTGATTGCGTTACGGTGATTTTTGGACAGCTGTTGTTAGTTGTGTGGTCAGTCGGTCACTTGTTGGCTTCAAGGGGGCAGAAACAGGTAAGATATGGTAATTAGATGTTTTTTTTAAACTGTTATGTGGTTTGGTTTTACAAGGTTTCTTTAAGCACAAGTACTGCGAAAGCCAAATTTTCTGATTTATTTTTACTTCTTTTAACCTTTTTGTTTAAATTAATTCTGCTTGTGATTGGTATATAATTTAATGCAATAATGGTAATCGTTAATGTTTTGCCTACATAGCCAATAGCCGTTGTTTTCTAGTAAGATCGCTTGGCGTTAAAACCTACATTTGAATGCGTCGGAGATTGGGAAACCGATCCCATCGGTGTGAAAGGGCTTGTCAGGTGACAATGATGGTTTCAACAATATCTATTTCAACAATATATATCTATAGTCAACAATATATATGTAACAATACAACACAGTGAATTATAAAAAAACATACAATTGGATTATTGTTTTATTTATTTTAGCGAAGCAAAATAAAAAAGAATTATTTTAGCTATTTATGCAGAGGGGGTCGGTTAATTGTTATAACTCATAAAACATGACATAAGATTAAATCCATTTTCATCACATACACAATAGTTTTCTCAAATTAACTTCAGCAGAATTACTCAAGTGTAATAAACATTAATTTCGTTTAAAAATATCAATGCTGAACTATTATCAGTACCTACCTAAGTTCCATCAGAAACTTTAATAATAATTGATCAATCAGAGCGGTTCTGATAAGTTTCTCTGCTAAATCTAGCTATTAATCTTTCAGTCAAGGTGATCTGACATTGTTATCTAGCGCACCTGTAATATCATTATTATTATAACTTGTATTAGATTCGTGATTATTGGAGTATTTATTATTAGCCTAGAGTTTAACTTCGTTTAACCCATCCGAAGGTTGTCTAGAAGATATTGTTAGCAGTGATAAAACCAGCGGTGTTTTTACAATTAGCGACATTTAAAAAAACTGTTACTTTTTTTGTAATACGAGTAAGTACATAATGAGACACATTTATGTTTATAAATCTACCCAAAAGTTGTAACACTTAATAGTAAATAAGAGGCCAGCTTATACTGGTTATACAAGTACTATGCATTTCAACTAGGTTTATAAGTAAAAACACGTACACACTATTTACTCATTTATCTAAAAAAAATAAAAAATTCAAATAAACAATAATCATATGAAATAATCTCCATAAAATAAATTAATAAATTAATCTCCATAAAATATTTATTTTTTAAACGTACTGTTGGACGCTTTCAAAGTAGATATTCCGACGACCTTAAAAAAGTGGCTGGGACAGAATGGATGCGAAAGGCATAGTACAGGGTGATGTGGCGCAGCCTGGGAGAAGCCTATGTCCAATAGTGGACTGCGATAGGCTGAATTGATAGATCTATTTTTTTGCTGAACGGAATTGCCTTCGCAATATGGCGTCAAGGTCGTCCTATTCTTAATTGGAAAGCATACCTACTATTTACTATACCACTATCGGGCTGCCTATCATACTACGAAAGGTTATTAAAGGGGTTTGCAACTTTTACTAGGGACCTTGGCATCAATTTTTTTTTCTTTCGCCAGTGATTAAATTTTGGGCACAATTAGACTACTACCTAAGAAGTTCATAAAAATAAAAATTAAGTTTCTAAACCGTAACCAACCAGAGATATGACGGATTTTATTTTGTTCTAATCAGGAGTTATTTTTGTAGAAATCCATAGATTTATTGATGTACTAGCTTTTGCCCTTGGCCTTGCCCACCCCAACCACTTTTATGTATAGCCTATAACCGTCTCTAGAGTCCCATCTATCTCTGTGCCAAAATTCATCAACATCGGTTCAGCCATTATGACGTAAAAACGGAACATACCTAAATACTTATTTTCGTGTTTGTAGTAGTGTATTTTAGTGAGTACAGGTGCTGTCATTTATTAAAGAGTTCCTTCGATTTCTCCAAGATTCCGTCATGAGATCCTGACCTAGTAACCATGGGACCATGTGTTAAGATACCCTTTCAAACAAAAGAAGAATTTCCCAAATTGGTGCAGGCGTCATTGAGAAATAATGGAACATACAGTTCCGACGAATTATGAACCTCCTCGTTTTTTGAAGTCGGTTAAAAAGATCTTAACATTGTTATAAACAAACCACTCATTATTCCTCGTAAACCTACTAGTATTACAAATACGAAAATAAGTATTTAGGTATGTTCCGTCTGACGTCAAACAGCTGAACAGATGTTGATGAATTTTGGTACAGAGATAGATGGGACTCTAGAGACGGTTATAGGCTATACATAAAAGTGGTTGGGGTGGGCAAAGCCAAGGGCAAAAGCTAGTACATCAATAAATCTATGGATTCCTACAAAAAATACTACTGATAAGACCAAAATAAAATCCGTCATATCTCTGGTTGGTTACGGTTTAGATTTTTTTTATTATTTTTTACGAAGTTTTTAGGTTGTGGTCTACTAATGACCAACATTTCATTACTGGCGAAAGAAAAAAAATTTTGATGCCAAAAAGTTGCATAGCCTTTTAATACAAAAACAATATTTTCAGGATAAACTTCAATCCTTAAAACTTCCGGTAAGCTGACACAGATTTTTTAATCTTAATTATGTATACAAAAAAGCTGAGTAAAGTAAAGCATAATGTTTATAAATATTAATATATCGATTAATATACATGATTGTGGCGCCGGCGCATACGGACGGAGGGAACTTTGGCGCAAGGACGAATGCATTGCATGGCGGGCCAGAGATACAGCGGGTAGGAAAAGTGACGAGATTGATATGTCTCTTGTGGAATGAGCCACATAACATCAACACATATATTCATACATATTCCCGTGTTAGACACGGCGTACGGGAGTATGTTGAAATTGAAATATTTACTTTTCAACTGTTAGATTTTCGGACATTTCAGAAAGACTTTTGGAAATGAAACCCACTTTTTGACGGATAGATTTAGTGAGACAAGCTTCAGACTTATGTTTGTTAAGACGGACAAAATAAAATGTATTTTTTTAAGAAGTGACGTCGTCCTAATAACGTCTTCACTAATGACAGTGACGTCACTAATGTTACTGATGACGTAGCCGCGGTTGTCGCGGCCCCGCGCCGCCCAACCCGCTCGCCGCTTTACACCCATTACAACTGACAAAAACCCGTATAATAGCGAAAATAAATATTATTTATCGCTTCACGGTGGCTTAGTTTCATACAAAAAGACCTATGAATTATTACTTAGTACATTTGCGTTTTGTATGCCACTTTTTTTTCTATGGTCATAACTTTATATTTATTGCGAGTTTTAGTTGGATATTCAGAATCGTCACGTCACGGTCCCGGTTTCAATTGTTCGCTGCGACAAATTATTCTGGTCGAAAATGCATGGTGGACGAATATGGACTTTAAAACAATGGTATAGAGTCACTCAGTTTAAAAGTGAAGCGTAAATAAGACATAGTGTAAAAAAGTTGCGTTGAAAACATTAAGTCAACGTATCTATTTGTAGTTTAATATGATTAAATAGGCGTGGATTAACTGATTATGTCATACTGTGGCGTGCACAGTGTGAGAAAAGGTGAGGTCTTTAGTCATAATCTCGTAATTGAGACCTCAGTTCGTTTGTATGACGTGTCCTTGATTTGCATCGAATTGATCGAGGTAATTGATATGCAGTTTTAATATGTAAATCCTAACAATGAGTAATCGAGCTGTTTAAGCTTTTATCTCACCTATTATAATTTAAATTTATTGCATTCCTGTGTTATCTTAGGCAATGCGGTTTGTTATTTGAAATAAATATTATATTTTATGTAGCAAATATTCATCGGGTGCTGCTATGTCAATCTTGAAAGACCAAGTTGAAATAAATTATACTCGTTATTTCCCAACTACGTAAGCTTAAAGACATAAGCATTTTTAACTCTAAGAAGGAGGCAGCACTGTTCCAGACGCGTTCTCTTTCAAGAAGTCTTAAAGACTGCAGTAGACACTACTTGAAATTTAGGTAAATAGTTACCTATTCTGAAACTTATATTCCACGCAGTAATAACGAAAATAAGGTTACCATATCGCATAATTACAATCCTTCCCAAAATGGAGAAAGAGGGTGCCAAAAAGCCGAACATAACCAAACGAATGGAAACAGAAGACCTTAAGGATATGTGAAGCACTCACCGTTTTCGTTCGTGTTGAGCCAACGATAGGACGGGCGCGGCTGCTGCTTGGAGCGCATCTCTACTGGTCGCTCCACTTTCCCTCCTGGTCACTCTCTGTCATCTGGAAGAGAAGAGGGAGTAGGATAAATAAAATATTTAATAATAAACAACAAAGTTCATTCAATAATATGTGACGAGTAAATACGCCACACGAAGAAAAATGCAAAATAATATTGAAAGTAAATTACGCTAATTAAATCAGATAACCCCTCTTTTTAATGGTATCAAAACAGTAAGGGCTAAGTGATGTAACCTAACCCAGTGGTCTCACATCAGAGAGTTTTGGTCAAAAATGTTTATTATCGTATTTAATTGACTTTTAAATATTATCTCGATCACTTCTTAAAACCGATGAGTAACATCAAAAAATCCAATGGCTCAAGTCACTAAACACATTCGAAAATATGCACGATAAATTAAAAAAAGAACCGTCATTAATATGAGGCAAGACACGACAAGATATCGAGAGCAAAATTGTATTTGTCGCTGTCAGAAATTAAATTAAACCTTAATCCTTCATTATTAGGGTTGTATGTTGCCTTATCGGAGCGCATAACATCGTCGACAGTTTTATACAGAAAAATCTGGGAACTCGAACGATATGTCACACAATTTATGAGAGCCGAGCGATGCCGGCTGACGTGTTCCGAGTGATTCGAATAAGCCCCTCGTAATAAATTCGATATCAAACAGACAATGTCGTAATGCGATACAGTGATGTGTGATGCAGTGATAGGGACCCTGGATTTATGACGGACACTGTCTCTCGATTACCATTGTTGGGCGTTTTTGATTAATTTTGTTTTGTTTAACAAGATACGTACACGGGTATATAATAAGTTGTGATGTGTCCCAAATATCGTGTAGGTGTGACCACTGGGCTGTGGGCCCACTCAGTGATTTGTGATGGGCGACTTTTTTCGTGTACTCAAACTTTCATGTCCAAAAATGTTACTAAAATATGGATTTGTTGCTGTGAAATAACATAAAACGGTTCGTGTTAATGTGATTCAAGAGACCGGAAATGTGAATGCATACTAATAAAATTCTTCCCTCTAATGTGTATGTGCTTATTTATGTTTATACCGAGACATTCAATAAATTGCACACACACACACACTAGCAGTCGGCAGGTCTTGTCGACTGTATTTATGATAATCATACCAATATTATAAAGAGGAAAGTTTTGTTTGTTTGTCAGGGATGTGTGGAAAACGAATATCTTATTGATATGACACATTGGTGTTGTTTTTCCAATTTGTTTTCTTTTATATGAATGGCTTTAAGAAAATTTCAGATGTCTTTGGTCCACACTTCCATGCATAACTTATAATTGCAGGACCTCTTGTCGTTCAAGCAGTACTGAAGGATATCTAATATGATTGGAATACATTTTTGAGTTGACTCCCCGTGACAGACATAGTTGACTTTTAAACTACGTTGTAACAAAATTTCATCATAAAACTACATACACTGCTTAACTTGTTACACTTCCCAAGCAACCAACTTAATTATCCCCCTCCCCCCTCTTCCTTAAAATGCCATAAATCCCACTTAATTCTTTCATAACAAACATCAAACTACCCGCCAGGTAACATTACCAGAGGACCGTATCATAAACCAATTGTAAGACTATCAATATGTGGAGTATATATTTTTTTATCTTTCCAAGGTATTAACGCGTCTTGTCTTAACGATTATTGGGTCGGTGGCTGTGAGGCGGCAGTGGACAACCCAGCGGACATATTCTGCTAAAGCCCTGTAAATCAGTCAGGGTAATGATGGAAATATACGGCGCTTGATAAGAAGCGTCCACGAGACGGTTGGTTGATGTTCTGAGATTGAGAACCTGAAGTAATAAAATTTTTATCAGACGGATATTTTTGGGATGATGGCTTTTTTGTTTTGTTTGGTTGGTTGGTCAGCTGACACCTGCTGACAACAAAAAAGTAATAGAAGTTTCATTGTGAACTTTACACTCACATACAGCTCAATAAATCTTCCTTCGACTTAAATTTTTTTTGCAATAACCTCTATTGTCAAAAAACTTAAATTTATGTACATTTCAATTAAGAAATAAATATATTTATTAAATTCCAGCAAAGTTTTACTCAATATCTATTCACCATCACCTCGGATTACCTAACACTGGTCCTCACACTGCTCTGTCATTCTTGTCTGCAAGGAATATCCTTGCAGACATGTACGATATCCCGAGACATGTACGACTACCACACAACAGTCGTGCCCGGCCGTAAAACCGCTCCGTGTGTTTCCCACATTTATAGTGTCAATAAAGAATCGTCGCCCGATAACACACTTCAAGGGCAGTGCCATAAACTCCATACTATAGTGTTATTGGTGACTCGATTTATACACTTTTTTTTCTCCATACAAGTCCCAGACAATTTATTAAGTGGTTCCACTGTGATCGCATTTTTCTGTTTCTTTGATTAAACTTATTTGATTTGAGTAGGTATTAATTGATCGTAAACGCTTATGTGGATACTTTAAAACTAGCTAATAAAAATACTAACTCCATACTTTTTAATTTTTATTTGTTCTGTACATTAATTTGTCTTATTAATGCGCCTTTTGTCCTTGCAAAGTCGAATACCAAGTTGTTTGTTAAAAAGAGATAAATTCGCGCATCAAGCTCTAGGCTATATTTTATTACTGTAATAAAACAGTTGGAGCCATTACTTGGCGTTTATTTTGCTAGCAACCTAGCGCCATCTAGTTTCCAAGGCGAAACTATATGAAGGACGCTGAACAAAACTTTGAAGATTTAATGAACATTAATTGTGATTTACGCGAAGACATGCTGAGAAACTATCATCCAAGACTTAGATAAATAATAAAACGGTAATGGTATAAAATTAATTATGCGTCAACACGAGTTTTTATGTGGTACGAAAGAGCGCCATATCACATGCTCACCTATAACTTTTTATGGGCGTTTAATGGTGTGCGCATGTTCTGAATGACATTTCTCAAGGAAACACATTGATAAAATTAAAGCTAAAAATAGAAATACTACCATTTTTATAAAGCACAGGTTTGATCAAAACTAGTTTAAGATTAACTTACACAGAAACAACACAACTAGTAACATTTGATGTACATCAAATGTTACTAGTTAATTAACCCAAAAGCAAACAATTTTTCGGCCAAAAGCATTGGCGACCGGCCATCAGCGCACAGTGGGCAGGTGCCGTTTAGGAAAGCCATATCGGCTGTCAAAAACTTGTAAAATATCGCCGTTCCTCGTCGGAGAGCCGCGGGCGTCGTGCGTCCCTCACAAAGATATCTGTAAGATTTATTCAGCCGTCTACAATAGGGAACGTTTTAATTCTTTTCATATGCGACAGATTTATGTACGGACAGATGCGGTGGGACCACTGTGCCGACTCGAGATAACGTGTTGCCACCCTTTACGTTAAAAGTGAACGAATGTTTGTGCGATAGTTCTTCGGGTTCGGATCGCACTTTATTGGTGCTTTAGTTACGTTCACTGAGAGGTTTTCGTGTGAATGTGAACCGATATGTGATGGAATTCTGGAAAAGCGGCATGGGACGCGAATTTACTTTTAATGTTTTAGTTCAATCACTTCTGGCTGACCTTTGGGGGATTACTGCCGTGATTATTTGTTGTGTTTCTAACCCAATTATGTCATCCTGTTTGCAGATGTGATCAGTTACCTACATTTGTGATTTCTTTGATAGATCCACATACCTAGTTTAACAAAACATAAACTGCATATTATTTGCAAAACAAATATAAACAATCAGAAAGCGTCTCAACGAAATGTTACGTCTCCTACACGACTTTGCTGTGTCAATATTTTAATACAAAATAAAGCATTCTTGCATCACAATGAAAGTTTTGAGTAAAAGTGTTCTACGTTTTATTCTATTATTCTCTTCTACGTATTTCTAAATTATTGTTACACATTGTCCCAACCGACAACGACATAATTTATGGCGGTCTTTGTCTAAAATTGTGCAAATTGTTCAAGTTGCGTAAACAAAAACTATTGAATTTTTTGTTCGGATTTCGCAAATTTTTGCACCACTGTTTTTCTTTCATCTTGTGAATAAGTCAAACAGAGATGTCACTTCCTTGTTATTTAAATTTGTTGACTTAATTTAATTAAGTTTTAATTTATTTCTAGTAATAAAACTAAATTACGTTATCGTTCGTTTGATAAAAGATCAAAAATTCAAATGTCAAGCGTCCGATCAATTTCGAAATGGCGCTTGAGTGAAATTCTAATACCGATGCTAATAAGTGATCATTGGTATTTTATCTTAGGCTCTATCGGGCCGTCACTAAATATATGGGTAATAAAGTTCGAATCGTGGGCGACGTCTGTGGTCAAAACATATCTCACGTAGTTAAAAATACATAAATACCGAGTGTACACAGGAGCGGGGTTTAGTCGTAAACGTGTTGTTTTAACTCTGCAGATGATCGTGTGATTGGATGAGAACACTTGCTCTTGCGCTGATCGATGGTAATTAAATAATTGTGAACAACGTTTACGTAGTTTCAAGTCATTTATCAAGAGTTTCCATAGTTAAAACCAGTCATGTCTTTTATATACTCGCTGTGAAGTGATATTTTTAAGACTGAAGTACAGTCGCCTTCGTGATAACTTACATTATGATTGAATTTCACTTTACTTTTAACACCGATGTGTTAATTAGTTACTTACGACCATAGTTGAGTTTCATTATACGACTGTACCTGCTTATCTTGCAAAATGAGCCAAGACAATTTTTTTTTATCACTGAAAGTTTTATTATTCAAAGTATCAGTTGACAAATTCAATTGTTAACAAAACAATATCCATGAATGAATGAACTACATAACCAAAAAGTATTCCCCGAATCAGTCTACATGAGCAGTACGGCCGGTATCTAAGACTTGCGTGACTGACATATTTATAAGGTCATAAATCTGCTGGAGGAGCGGACTTCTTAGACTAACCTATCACGATCAAATAACATGCAGCTAGAATGTGATGTGTGGTGCTCGTATATGTTGATGTTCTAGTTGATAGCATCGGGTTGAGGTGTACTACAACCTGAAGTGGGAAAAACTGTTAGAACAAGTCTTTGGTAGGGCGATTTTGCTACAAGATACATTTTTTATCATGATAACATCATCAAATGAGTCCTTGTACTTAGCCTAGCATCCGTGACTTAAATACAATATCAACGTTTAAAATCAGAGTAAAAGAGCATTACTTTTCATCACAATTGTAATTTACATATATATATTTATATATATTTCTTTATTTATTAGTTTTTTGCATTATATATTTATATAAGTATTAATATTTATTATGTATTCGTATGTTATAGGTTAGGTATCCACTTATCTACGGTTTTATTCCTCTTTTCACACACTATAGTCTACATTTCTTTTTAATTTCTCCTTTCGCGGGTCTGCTGGCAGAAATTTCTTTAGAAATAAGCAGTACCCTTGTACTGAGTTTTATGTTATAACTAGTGGGCGCCCGCGGCTCCGCCCGCGTGAATGTCGGTTACCGCTGCAAAAAGCCTACTCAGGAAAGACACGGTCAGCAACATGATTCCCAGGTCTATTCACAGACACCGACACTAACATCGACGACGCAGTCATCGCAAACACTCGACATAGATAGATATTGTGTGTCGCGGACTTTTTTGTAGATATTTATAAGATCAACAATTAATTGGAACATTTTATGGTTCTATCTTTTATAGTTTAGGCAGCGTACGCAAAATAAGTAACTTTTCTGGATGATTTTTAACACCCTGTGGCCGAAAAACCCAAATATCTTACGGAACCCTATTTTTCTCCAAAATAAAATATAGTCTATGTTACTCGTGGATAATGTAGCTTTTGAATGGTGAAAGAATTTTTAAAATCGGTCCAGTAATTTTTGAGCCTATTCATTACAAACAAACAAACAAAGTTTTCCTCTTTATAATATTAGTGTAGACTATCAAAATAACTAATTTCGTACCTACTATTGCTTCAACTGTAAAGAAATAAAATGTAAACTATTAATATAATTAAACACTACCAAAATAACTGATATTCGTACCTACTATTGCTTCAACTATAAAGAAATAAAATGTAAACTAATAATATATTTAAACACTACCAAAACCTCTTATACCTATTTCATAAATAACAACAAAACAAATCTAAAAATAAACTATTCAAAGACTAAAAGTAAAAAAGGGCCAGCCGCAATCGCGGCGATAAGACCCCTCTTTGAGGAGTGGCTGGATAGGGGTCACGGCGTCCTGACCTACCGCATGACGCAGGTCTTCACCGGATACGGAAGTTTCGGGAGGTACCTGTGTCTGATAGGGAGGGAAGATACTCCTGGGTGTCACCACTGCGAGGATCGTCCGGAGGACACGGTGGAGCATACGGTGCAGGACTGCCCCGCTTGGGCAGAGCACCGCCGTCTGCTCACGACGGCGATAGGCGGAGATCTCTCGCGCCCGGCATTGGTTGAGGCCATGCTGCAGGGCGAGACGGAGTGGGAAGCGATTGCCTTCTTCTGCGAAGCAGTCATGCTCGCGAAGGAGGAGGCGGGCCGCGTGAGGGAGAGGACAGCGTCCTCCCTCTACCCCAGCCGCAGTGGTAAACGCCCACGGCGACCGACGTTGGTGGACTTTCTACGGCCACCGTAGGCGCGGGCATGTGGGCGGCGAGTAATGGGCGACTCGCTGTCTGCCCATGGACCATGCCCGGGTCGACGGCGCGTTGTGTTCCACGCGCACCTCAAGGAGTGTCAGCATAATGACGGGGCCTGTAGAGGGCCAAAGCCAAGCTCACAAATAACCGTGACCCCGGTACATAAAGGGCTATTGAAGGACACCGTGGATTTTAGTCAGTCAAGTCTGACAGACCCTCCTGCCTGACCTGGGTGGGAGGAATCATTTGATGATTTTACCACGCCAAAAAAAAAAAGACTAAAAGTCGCGCTGATAAGCACGGTTTGTAAATAACAATTATTGTCTGTCAATAAGGTCGAACAGTCTGAACGTCTATTCGCATCAACAGCCAAATATTGTATGAAGCACGCGCGCTTTTTTCCAAAATAATCCTTATTGCATGATTCTGTATTTACGCGCGATGACTGATTAGCGTATTTCATGTATAACTTTGGTGTTTCTACACCGATTTACATGATTCTTTTTTTATTGAATAGGTAATTATGTTATTTTTTTTAAATTAGGGATGAGTGAGAGTGTTGTAAACGTAACAGTAGACAAATATAATCAGAAAGCTCCGAATTGCTAAGCTATCGGGAGTTTCACGTGTTATTGTGAGTCAACCATAAAAGATAGACATATGCTGTCAAGGAATAGTTTTATATAATTTTAAGGAAAATATTTCCGTCATACATGATTTCTATGTAGCTTTAACCATTAAAGCTGCACACGCGACGGAAGCTTAAAAAATGGAGAAACTTCTCCCGTTTTCCCAATATTTCCCTTCACTGCTCTGGTCCTATTGATCGTAGCGTAATGAAAAGTATACTATAACCTGCCCAGGAGTATGAAGAATAATCGTGCCAAATTTCGTTAAAATCCGTCGAGTAGTTTTTGTTTCTATAACGAACATACAGACAGACAGACAGACAGACAGACAAAAATTTTACTGATTGCATTTTTGGCATCAGTAGCGATCCCTAATCACCCCTTGATAGTTATTTTTTAAATATATTCAATGTACAGAATTGGCCTCTCTACAGATTTATTATAAGTATAGATTATCCTGTGTTGTATATTGTGTGTAAAATAAATAATAAATAAATAAAATTTTCGGTGATTCTTCAATAGCCCTTTACGATCCAGGGTCACGGTAACCTGATGAAACAGTCCCGCGGCCCCGGCAATACAAAATACATAGTAGCTCCTTATTTCTTAAATACGTTTGACAGAGAATATCGATTGAAGAAAGCAATTTTGAATAAGGAGCAAGCCTTCTGCCATCAACCGCTTGATGTAAATTCAAGGCTCCAATTTAAAAATTACGAGAAATACGCAGAGGCAATGAAAGTTTGGAAAAACTGATTGTGATTAGGAACATTGCAGGCAAGCGATGCACCAACTCGATTGAGCGACCAGGTGAAGGAATCATCATCTTCTAAATTCTACACGGTGGTAAGGGGTACGCTGGACAGAATGCAGTGGGAGGGCTCCAGATGCAGCTCTTTAGCTGATAGCGATCCTCAAACGTGAGGGACTAACTGCAGAGAAAGAGAGACTTAGAAAATATTAATTACTAGTGGGCGCCCGCGGCTCCGCCCGCGTGAATGTCGGTTACCGCTGCAAAAAGCCTACTCAGGAAAGACACGGTCAACAACATGATCCCCAGGTGTATTCACAGACACCGACACTAACATCGACGCCGCAGTCATCACAAACACTCGACATAGATAGATATAGCGTGTCGCGGACTTTTTTGTTGATATTTATAAGATCAACAATTAATTAGAACATTTTATGGTTCTATCTTTTATAGTTTAGGCAGCGTACGCAAACTAAGTTACTTTTCTGGTTGATTTTTTACACCTTGTGGCCGAAAAACCCAAATATCTTACGGAACCCTCTTTTTCTCCAAAATAAATATAGCCTATGTTACTCGTGGATAATGTAGCTTTCGAATGGTGAAACATTTTTAAAATCGGTCCAGTCGTTTTTGAGCCTATTCACTATAATCAATCAAACAAACAAAGTTTTCCTCTTTATAATATTAGTGTAGACTACCAAAATAACTAATATTCGTACCTAAAAATGTAAACTAATAATACATTAAAACACTACCAAAACCTCTAATACCTATTTCATAAAATAACAACAAAACAAATCCAAAAATAAACTATTCAAAGACGAAAGTCGCGCTGATAAGCACGGTTTGTTAATAACAATTATTGTCTGTTAATAAGGTCGAACAGTCTTAACGTCTATTCGCATCAACAGCCAAATATTGTATGAAGCTCGCTTTTTTTTTGTGTATGGCATCTCGCAGGTCAACCTCTCGTAGATTGTGTACTCCTCAACCGGACTTTTCTGTAGATGCCTTAAGATTTTAAGGCCTCTAGGCGCGCGGACCCCGCCGCCTTTTTATACCTCCCGCCGCAAAGCGCGTCTTGCACGGCAACCGATACAACGATGAACTTTGGTGTTTCTACACCGATTTACATGATTATTTTTTTTATTGAATAGGTAATAATGTTAACTTTTTTTAATTAGGGATGAGTGAGAGTGTTGTAAACGTAAGAGTAGACAAACATAATCAGAAAGCTCCGAATTGCTAAGCTATCAGGAGTTTCACTTGTTATTGTGAGTCAACCATAAAAGATAGACATATGCTGTCAAGGAATATTTTTATATAATTTTAAGGAGAAAATTTCCGTCATACATGATTTCTATGTAGCTTTAACCATTAAGGCTGTACACGCGACGATAGCCTAAAAAAATGGAGTAACTTCTCCCGTTTTCCCAATATTTCCCTTCACTGCTCTGCTCCTATTGTTCGTAGCGTAATGAAAAGTATACTATAACCTGCCCAGGAGTATGAAGAATAATTGTGCCAAATTTCGTTAAAATCCGTCGAGTAGTTTTTGTTTCTATAACGAACATACAGACAGACAGACAGACAGACAGACAGACAGACAGACAAAAATTTTACTGATTGCATTTTTGGCATCAGTAGCGATCCCTAATCACCCCTTGATAGTTATTTTTTAAATATATTTCATGTACAGAATTGGCCTCTCCACAGATTTATTATAAGTATAGATAAAGCACAAATGTCTTTTTCTTCATTGAGATCGACCCCAGAGTATGATTTTACTCAACCATAGCATGCATCCACTAGACCAACGATGTATCTAATCTCGGCAAAACTTCTTAGTTGTGACTAAGCCACATCTAAAAAATTACATAAAGACCAAGATAGATGATCTATTTTCAATAGACTATGGTTGTTAGATTTCAGACTTCTGACAACTCGTGGCGACTGCCATAGACCTATGAAAAGATCCCATGATCAACATAATTACAGGGAAAAAGAAACAAAGAATAGTACAGACATTATAGCTTCAAATATCTCTGTAACAAGCGTCTAAATATAAGAACAAACACGGTCCATCATACGTTTAATTATTGTATACTATTTTGACTTGATTTACGAGTCCCGGGACCGACCCCCCGAGTCTCAGCGTCTGACGTTTTTGTTAATTAAACATTTACTACGTTCGGCCATTTTATGGAGTCAAGAAAAATACATAAATTCGTTACTCGGGATTACTTAGAACGTTACGTTAACATTTTTCTTCGTTTTTTTTGTGTAAATTTTTGTAAAGAGAAAAGTTTTTAGTGGGACGCCTTTTTGTTTTTAGAAGGGTTAAGTGAAAAATGTTTTCGTTTTTATTTTTTGGTTTTTTGTCTAAGGTTTTCTTTTGTTTGAACCACTGGGCGTCTTATGAACATCACTTAGCGTCAAATCATTGTCTACATCAGAGTCTTTAATTACAAATTTATTTCCTGTAACGTTTCCATACAATTTGAAAATACACAACGCCACCTGCTACGATCTATATCAATTTGATACATTCAAGGACGAATCATCATTACATCGACCCCAAACAATTTCTAAAATTATTCCCATCTAATTCCAGCCCCATACCACACAGCTACAAACCATGTACCCATCAACATATTCCAGTTATTTCAGTGGCATTATTTTTTGCCAAGCTCTGGCAACAAATCACTCAAGATCACATTCATAATTTAAGTCGCCGCGTCACGCCTGATAGATTTATGACGTTTCTTTCATAACGTCTAACGTCCATGGACGACGTAACACGACACTGGCTGGAGCCGCCTTTTGACGTATGGAACGTGAGTTTTGCTGTGCGCACTATGGGTAATGCTTGCATTTTAGAAATGTCCCTCAACGAACCTTGCGTGTACTTGTTTGGTCGTTAACATTTGATTCAGAAATGCTGTCTGAATCATATTTGTGGCCTAAACACTAGGTAAACGTTATAACTACTGAAATGAATAAGAAAACATATTATTAGTGAAGTGTGATTTAGAAGCAGTCACAAGTATGGTTTATTCAGCTCAGTATAATGACAAGTGAATTAAACATAGATCTATAGAAGGATGAGCATAAAGACATGTTTATGCCTACATATTTAACGAATACAGGCGGAACATTATTACGTAAACAATCACTAAAACACACTCCATAAAAAGAAATAAATAAATTAAAATCATTCCATTTTAAAGTACGAAAGTCAACATCGAAACACGTCAACTATTCGCGAGATAAAAGTAAATCCTTCATATTTAACGTGCCCTGACGTCACGCCCGCCATTTTGATTATACATAATTTGACGTGGCGACGGGTTTGACAGAGGACATTTAATTACCGACCCCTCATTACCTTGATATCGGATATTGATACGGTGACGTTTTGTGTGAACGATACGGGAGCGACACGTGATTTTATATTGAAGTTGGTTGGTATAATTGTCGAAAAGAAAATTTTCTTGGAGGTGTAGCGTAAGGTTATGTTGAATCGACATTTGAAAGGACAATTTCTTAATAGAAAAAAGATACAAATAAACTAACTTTAAGTATTTCCATAGATGACATTGAATCCTACAAAATAGGTACATATATGCTTTTGAACAATAAGCTCTCCGACTGTAAGCTTAGAGAGTTCACTCAGTTAGCAAAGATATTGAAAGTTTACAACAAAGAACAATCAAGCATCTTAAAAAACAAAAAAACAAATATAGGCAGGAGACATGAAAACACAATGATCGTCGTCGTATCGCCCCCGTCTCGCCACCGTCCTCACTAAAACTTCAACGTACGAATTTTCGTTAAAAACGTACAGTTTATTTGGTCCAATGGAGTTTATTAATAAAGTTTTAATTAAGATATCGGCATGACGTCACTGATTAATTTGAATGATCAGCAGATAAACACGTGATTACAATTATGTCAAGCGAGTAATGTAATGACGTTGATTGTATATTGGATGGCGATTTTCAGTATTTTCATTATTATTTCAGAGTAAAATAACCTTAGCTTCAGTTGTAGGTTTGGGTAGGTTAATTTGGATACAAATGGAACCTTTGTAGACCTGGGTGTTAGATAATGAACTATTTAATCTAACAGAGATTTATATGCCAACAATAAAAATGTTATTGCGCAAAACAATTGCAAAAAACCGACCATTTATAGTACAAATATCGTATGCGACAGGACTTGAACGTTTTCAGGTCTATTCGAAGGTATTGATTTGCACACGACGAAAGAAGTCGCAATTAGACATGAAACTTAAAATTAGACCACAGACGTAACTTATATTATCATAATTGGTGTTTGTTCTTATCGGTCGGCTTTGTAAGCTTCGTGTAGGATTTTTCAGTCAAAGTTGGATATGCGACTCACAGTGTAGTATTTGAAAGCTGGGCAGGAGGAATCATTTGATGATTTTATCACGATATAAAAAAGCACTTGAAAGCTATCTACAACGACTACATATAGAAAGTCATCGAATGTAGTTGTTATGGCTATCATGTGAAGCATGATACGGATGCAAAGAGAATGAGTGACAATTAATAGAGAGAAGAAGATGTACTATGAAGTGTAGAGGACCCTCAGTAACATGAAACAAACACAAAATGATGAAGATGGCAATTTCATACACTTATAGAAAATGATAACAGTGTGGCATACGCTCATTAAAAGTATTGACAATAGCCCGCACGTATAGGCAAAATAAGAGGAATTTCTTTATAAATACATACCTAGTAATTAGCATACAAAGTTTGGAGTGAAGTCCGGTAACTTATTGATTATGTACTCAACAATACTTTGTTAATTGTTTCTGAGAAAGGAGCGATGTACGATGAAGGGGCAATCAAGACAAGTGCAGTTGTATTGTGAAGGTGATGTACTCGTAGCTAACTGTTGTTGTTGCTAAGTAGGTGTAAGTGACGAGGATAGTGTAACTAATACAATGTATGATATATTACTACTTGCAGAAACAAAGTATTGTGTTTGTAATCAATGACCAACTAGCTTTACATTTAGCGGTGGATTATGGCCTATAGTCCCTTGCAGAGATGAGGCTTGTGTCAGAAAGGAACAAACCCTAAATCAGGCGAATAAAAGCCATTTAATTAATTACCATGCTGGTGCAGTTATCGTTATCGATACTCAGTTACGATTCCAGTAACTATAGTAGACACATCAATCTCAATGAATGTACAACGATAGGATCGAAACACACCAAAAGCAGTCAACTAGATAATCCAGAAAACACCTGACTAATAAAACCACACACACATAAAGCTCTAAATAACACCCAAACCACATTAAAATTAGTTGAAAATAAAATGACAATGGTGTGCAGTAATGAGAAGGCACTCGACGCACTAGGTGTCACTGACAGCCCGTCATGGCGCAGGTACAATCGCAGCTGTCATCAAGCGATGACACTTGAATGGCTGACGCAAATGATGACACTATTTGTAAATAGCTGCGGGTTAGGTAAAACAATAGATGTTTTGTTTTATGTTGAGCAGAAGTAGGGAATTTTGGCTTTATTAGTAGAAATTATTGATGTTTTGGTGGGTGTCACTAATAAAGGGTATTGATGTCATTTTGAAAAACAAAAGAAAAACAGACAGTTTTGGTTTATTGTGACAATGACAACCTTTTACACAAAGACATTCACTGATTCGACTAATGTAATGCATGTTGGTGATTTTAATCTAATTATAATTGACATCGATGTATTTGTACGAAGGTACTCAATAAACTTTACCTTGGAGCCTTGTAATGCAATTTTCGATCCTTAACTTTAAATCAGACTTAAAAGTTCACGGATTATTTTGTGATGCAGTTTTTTTTTTATTTAGAACTTACACAAGTCCCACAGCTGGGCAATGGCTTTCCTCATAAACTTCTAAGTGCTCTTCTGGAGTACGAAGACCACTTCGAACCAGTTGTCTGTCAGTCTGAAGTGGTACGGAGCAGATCTATAACCCAAACTGTGCAACAGCTAGCGCTTTTCATTTTATTTTTGTTATTCTACTGTACGAGTCCTCAGTAGTCTAAAATATCCGACTGTATATTACTAAGGTCCAACATAAACAAATATCTCAAATTAATAAACACAAACAATAAAATCAGTTTTACTATAACAAGCAGCGACAGCTCTCCATAAAAGGCGAAACATATCAGATATGAAGACAGAATGGGAGAGAAACCAACGGATTAGCGAGACGAAATCCTTAGTGCGTCTAACATCAGCTACTTTCACATCAACAGCCTGTGGGACTGGTAGAGTCGAGGACACAAGTGGAAGCACTGTGCCTTTTTGAAAACTTCGTGAAGAAAGAAAATTACATTGACACTAAGGGCTAAGTTTTCACGGTTTAATAGTGAATTTTAACTGTGACTTACGGGATTTATTTTGTGATTGTCGATATATCAGAAGCTCAAAACAATCAACAATCACGGAGTTGAGAGTTTAAAATCTACTTTCGGGTATATTTATTTACCCGTCCTTGTAGTACTCCATGGTGGAGAATATCGAGAAGAAACTGGCATATCATAGAACCAAAAATTCGAGGACATGTGACATCTACCAAACCGCATTGGGCCCGCGTGGCGGATTACAGTCCTGTCCCTCTAACAGAGAGAATGCCTCAGTCCCCGAAATGAGAACATTATAGTTGACAATGCTATGTAACACTGACTTTTCAAGGTCAAAATTTAAATAAAACAGTACCTTAATATTCTAGGACACAAAAATGAAGGCTGAACTATGTATCTTTGCAGTCACTAGTAGGTAATTTTAGCAAAAAATTGCTGTTTACCGATGATATTTAAAAAGGGTATTTATCAGTGTTTTTTGCAGAAACAGCACTGTGTATAGGTATTAGTTGCATTTTCATACTTCGTCTATTTAGGATTTCACTTCACAATCAAAACAACGACTAGTAATTAACATAAATCTTCCATCTCAATTCGAACCATTCCATAAAGGATGAAGTATCAGAATATATCATCGCGATCTCTTCACTTAGAACAAACAAGGAAATCAGCACCAAAATCACAAATCAGGCACCATAATCGACAAGCGTTTCCTAATCGATAGTTATATTTGCTCGTTCGCTCTACACGATACACACTAAAATTTGCATCATCAGGTTATATTCCCACTTCTCCATCTAACTGTACAACCTACGCACTTAAAAAACAAATTTAACACACCGTAAATCAACCAGCAAATTGTATCTTAAGTCCAAAGCCATAAAAGTGATGTTGCCAGCACACATAAAGTTGCTTTGAATATGAAAATATCGCATCGCGCGGCTGCATTACAAAATGAGGCGAAATTATGATGGATACTGATGCCTCGTTGCTCGGTTAATAAGACCTGATTCTATTCGCGTTACATTCGATTGTAAACTGTGTAGTTGTTGCAATAAAGATGAGAATGGGCTGTGTATCGATCAGGAATCAATCGCGACGAGTGACGCGATGCAAGTGCACAACGTGACAAGTCTAAGGCCATTTGCATACAAAGCTACCTAGAACAAACTCATAACTGATGATCTATAGGCTGTTAAATATTATTCCAGTTTAGAATTGCACAAGCTCCGCGCCTGATTGACAAGTCTGCAACATGTCAATAATAATTAGTTCGGCTCAGCGAAGCATATTATGCTGTTTAGACTTAGAAATTGTGAATAAATTTACATTCCGACCTCGTAAGGCTTATTTTATTAACATATCAAGTTGTGTGCGACATTCACGTAGAGCATAGCAAAAAGCATATCTGTTGACTATTTATGCACATGTTGGAACTTTCACAATATTTATACCATATTGTATCCGTCGATACCATTTAATGTCAGCCAGGTAAATATAAAATATCCGTATATATTTATGTGTATAATATCAACATAACAGCATGCATCAACAGAAAACCCAATCAAGCACTGTCGATAAATTTTAACGATGCCAAAACACACATTCGAAACTTAATTGTTATTGGGTGTATGATATACCAAAATACTAATCAGTAAGTCTTGTGTGGCGGCGTGTGCAACCGGCCTAAGTCTCAAGTTGCAATTTTAATTCCATAGGTGGATGTCAGTCGTTGGGTTCACCACAGGACACCTAATAACAGTGGAATTCATTAACATGCGAGCAAATTGAAGGGGTTTGATCTCCGTAAGATGTGCAGGTATGAGGCGATCAAACAGACTGCCATTAAATGTAATATTTTACGAGCGGGCAGAACTATGTAGAATTGTGTGATGTGAAATGAAGTTTATTTGATGTGAGAGATGCAGGTGTCAGAAGGCCTTTATATTAGTCACGGTTTTATATGGAAACTACTGTTTAATTCCGACGAGATTCACAGAATTACAAATTGATATCCTATAAACCAACTAGTTTATAGTATGTTCCGAGAAAAAAATATCCTTTAATACAGAATAAAGGCTTCAGGCATTCTCGACTAAATTGAAAGTTTTTAAATCAAACTGTCCGTTTCAACAGAGTCATCATCAGTGATTTCTAAAATTGAAAAAACAATGAATACAATTCTACCAGCAAGATAAATGCATACAGATCATTCGTTTCGACAGACAAGAAACCCAACAAAAGCAATGTCAACTATGATGACAGAAAACTCAATATTCAAATCAGCACCACTACTTATCAAAAACCCAATAACCCCACCGGTACATTCACAAACAAATGCTCCAGTCACGATCACCTCCTTACAATTCAGGCCCTAATCGACACTTAGTGCGTTCAACATGAAATATTAAGGCAGTGAAAGGCCTCAGATATATAGCAAGGTATATTTTATCTATCGTTTGAACCCTCTGCTCTCAATACTATAACTTTCACGATAAGATACATATCTGACATTATAGTTTCCTTGCCTCTGATAGGATGGAAAGTGGGTAAATTCGTGTTTAATTTAATATATTATTACAGGCTGACCGAAGCCTCTGCTTGTGCTAGCTAATCGAGAGAGCTGCTGGACATATTCTGAAGTGATTGTTTATGTTACACGTTGATTGAAATGGATACTGCAATTTCTTCGACATTCTTGTTTACTCGTAATTCTTTTGCACCTGAATATCAGTATTTGACATGGAAAGAATGCCTAACTGTCCTCCACAATACTGTTACTGGGTAACACGATATACCTTCGGAAGACTGGTTGTCAGTCTCATTGATCTACAATAGACTTATTCAATCAAATGAATGCCTTATGACATTCTCTATCAAACGTTATTGTAATCGTAGGTACTCTTTGTTAAATATTATCTCATACATATCTGCATTATCATAGAGAACCAACAGTTTTGTCTTCCTAACTGCATCTATTACATAAATATGAAATTACACGAGACAGTTTCAACCGACCCTAATTTAGGAGGCGTGGACACCATTTAAAATTCAGCTCACTTAAATCAACATGAACTTTACAAGTCTTTCGTTCTCCATACTTCAACAATCCTGTTCACCCATCCAATGCAGACTCTTGCGCATCGCGACATCGATCGTCCCCAATTATATACCTACGCAGTCACGACACAAATCACACAGACAGACAGACAAATTGGCCAGCCGTTGGCATTTGGCAACGCCGAGATCCGTCCGTCTAGAATTATGAGATATTTATGATATAGTGATTTATTCTAGCGTCGATTAGCTTATTATAATGTATTATGGATGGGCCTTTTAACGGCTGGATTAAGACTTGATTGGTTTTTTTGGATGCATTAGTCATAGCCGGGTTTTGGACTGTCCACTCTGTCATTGACTGTGGGTGTCGAAAGGTGAAGTCGGGATTAGGCAAGAGTTATTAATTGAAGAAGTACATCTTCTTCATAGTTCATTAACTATTAAAGTCGTTTGAAACTACAGAAACTATATTGAGGTTGGCCTTCACTCACACGACGAATCTAAGTTCATCTGCTGATAAGAATGAACACCTTGATAAAACTGATATTGACTGCAAAAAAACTTTTGTAAAACGTTAATGGAGAGGTAAGAACACTTTCCGATTTTACCAGGGAAACGATCTTACAAATCGATCTAAGTTATAGAGAAAATCTCGCTGCATGCTGAAACTTTGTAAAGGTGCAAATGTACAGTGTCTCAGGCTTACTTGACGAAGCAATGAAATGTCTGGACACACACCTGTCAGGATCGTAGCTAGGCTAGGGCATACTCCTGGTTCAACAAATACCTTAAAGAATCGGGATATTTCGATAATGTTTGAGCATTTTAGTCCGATAAAATGGAAACATGTCTTGATAGAAAAGGTGGCGAACTGAAGCTTTTACATACCCTTATGCCTCTGTCAAACATATGCGCGAGACCGAAGCGATACCGAACCGAAGCGAGACGTCAGTCCGATAGTTCTGTCACGCTATCGGGTCGCTTTCGCTTTTCTATGTGACTGGATTCAAACAATTCCATACATTACAAATAAAAACGTCACGTTCGCATTCGCCTCGCCAGTCTGTTTGACAAAGGCTTTATAGAAAAAAGCTTGTGTTCTTCTATAAGTTGGGTCACCGACTGAATTAACAAACCCATCAAAGATGACATTGACAACTTGAACAGCACCACCAATTCAGTGCATGACACAATCAAGAACCGCGTCCAATCTAGCCTGACGCGCACCATGTCAATAGCCAACTATGACAAACTGACTGACTGCCCGCCGCTTATTAGCGACCCCATGAATCACCGGGCCCTTGGCTGGACATGAATCTCAATTGTCGACAACTGATCATGACGGCAGGACACTCAACTTTGTAACTTTTTTAGTCTTGTTTTGCTGTTTTGTTTGTTTGTTTATTAGTTTTGATTTGTAGAAACATGCAGAGCATTTTATTCTGTATCTTTCCGAATAGTGTTTAGGTTTAATGGCTACTTAATAAACGTTTTTTCTTCCTAGAACGACTATGAACAGAGCCGTCACAAACTCTTATGTATGTGGCGTCTAATATTCATGTGAATTTTCTCTTTTTTGTTATATCCTTTTGGTTAAAAATAGTAAGAAAATAACGAAATATCAGCCAATCTAGCTAGATTGAAAAAATATTTCGAAAAAATAAGACTCTTAAGTTAAAGCAAATTGTTATAATTAGATCTTTCGGGAATTATAAATGTATGACTATGAATTCAGGTAAAACGGTCTTGACAACGTACTGAAGTGAGTTAATGCTTGTGCTCACATACAAGTCTACAACCTTTCCTCCAGGTAATTTAACAACACGAAACTGAATCCCCAATAAGTTCGATACCCACCCGTCAACCAACCGTCATTAAAACGCCATACATAACATAACTTATATACTTATCTCCGATACATACCTAACAAATCAGTAATAAAAGAAACGAATCTCCCGGCAATAAACACCAAACGATTTTATCTCACTTTAAAATATCGGCGAATGCGAAAAATGTCCAGCCTCAATCATATATTACCCAGCTAATGTCACCCGGTGACGGACCAACGTGATTGGCTGGGCGGTACGCACACTACGCACACGCGTATCGGCGAACTTACCCACACATACGCAAGTTATGGGACTGTAAAAGTTTTATAGTTATCGTATGATGGTTGTACACTTAATGCAGATGCGCTTTATTCCGATGGTTACAAAAATGTGATCAGGATCGATGTGAGGGTTTTATGGCCCGCCAGTGGCTCGTGAGGTCAATGGACCCAGTATTACTTATACCCTCTTTTCCTAGAAATTTTATGTGGTTATGACACGTACTGCAAATAGCTGGCTTCGGCGCAAATCAAAGAAGAACGTTTAATTACGTTATAATAATAAAATTGTAAATGGAGATCACGCAGCTGATTACAGCCAACATGTTTAATTAAACGAATTTACCGGTTAAATAGAAGGAAAATGTGTATTTTATTTTCTGCTGAAAGCAAGTAAAGAAAATTAGAAATAAGTTGGTTACGACATCGACATTCTTAAGCGTTTCAAAATTGCGAATGACTCTTATACATAACATAGCCACAAGCTAGGGTGGGGACCCGTGCTTCACCCAGTTTCTCCAACCGAATGTTTTCAGTATTTGGGAAAACTCATTAATTTTGGTAGAAGAATTAAGCATTTAGAAGATTTACATATACCATAACTAAGCTAAAAATATTACGTTATTATAAACTGTCCACTTGCCTTCGTGGGCAACCCTCTCCAACGAACGCATAGGGCTGACTTAAGAAACGGTTATGTTATTAGTTGTGAAATCTATTAGTCCCTTGCACTCCACTCAGGGCGGAAGGAAAGACTCGACATTTGACGGTTTTTACAATGCCAAAAAGCCTTTTAATAATATATAATTTCACACACTTCCATCCCAAGCGTTCCTGTTTCTCTATAAAAATGACAAGTGTTCGTAAACGCCGGGAGTAATATTGCCCGGCCCATATTAAACGCCTGTTACGAACTGTAATCGACTGGACATGTCCACGTCTGTCCATCGATTTTATTGCACGTCATTACTTGGAAATTATTATTATTTTATATTTAATATAGTAAACTTTTTTAATTATAAAAAAGGATGGCAACATCCATTCCAAACGGGTGTTGCATTTTGACTTGTAAGTCAAATCATAAACTAATGCAACGTTTTTTGGTCGATCGCAACTAACTTGGGGTCGGATGTTCTTTTATTTTCACAATAATCAGGTATGTTCTGGCCTTTCAACTCTTTTTGGCCAGAGATCCACCAAAATCGTGACTTATGGCATGCTTCGCTTTATATAAATCTGAATTGGCTGCTATGAAATAAAAATCAGGCTTTATTGAATTTTATTTTAATTAAATCTTTTACAGAAAATCTATCTCAGTAATGTTATTAATTTCCACACCTTTGTATGTTCATTGATAATAATGCTAAACATAATAAGCCTATATTAACAAGAGTTTAACCAAAATGAATGCACAACCTATAAATAATTTGACAATAGATTAAAGCCACTTTATCTCCGAAACTATGGAGATAAATCAACATAATTTAAATTTAAATTGATTTAGTTGCAACCCAGCAATAAATTCTAGTCCATTATCCAGGCAGAAAATGACAAAAGTGTCGTGAAATTAGACGAAAAGTTGATAAAATATGTTCTACTAATAATTCAGTTTGTAAACTTGCTAATCTAAATAATATCGTGTTGTGATTATGGTTCATTATTAGGTAAATAACAGGCTCCCTTACATAGAGTTGAGCATTCTTTGAAATTCCTAGGAAACTTGTTTGAGGTGCTTGCAAAATGATTACATTAGTTTTATTAGGATTTAGCATTCATGCATTTAGCCTACTTTATATTTTTGAGACAACCCTTCTACTGCCACTCCTGAATGCTAAAATAACACAGTGGCAACATTCAGGAACACCCAGGTAATAAAGCACGGAAAAATAATTCCCGGAATATGAAAACTGCTTTAGATCCCAAAACGAAATTAATCAAAAAAGAATTGCGAAGAACCAGTTTCACTTATGAAAATAGACATCCCTAGAAATAGTTCCTGATCAACACTGAACATAATTATGAACTGTTCTGAACAAGACGGAGGTGAACTGACCACCACTGGCACAACAGCAAAACTATACTTATACAGATAACAGCAGCAGCAGTATATACAAAACAAAAGCGTACTTAAAGAACCATACTAAAAAAGAACTTGGAACTCCTTTTCAAAATCACTCTTTCCATTTTATTCCTTAAAATGTCTTTAATTCCTAATAATACACAGTCTCAGATTACCACTCCCAAACAGCCAACACATTTCTATTCATCATCTCACAAAGTCTCAAGCCCAACACCCAGCGAATCGATACAGCACACAAAAGACGACAAAAAAACGCGGCTGCGACAAAACGTAGGAGCAAAAAAAAGTCGCAAGAACAACGTACAACTGAGTGTACGCTTTCGTTTTTCCGAATGCTATCTTCATATCCGGACGTGTGCAACTCGTCGTAGGCGAGGAGCTAGGGAGGCAAAGTATGCGGTTAAATTGGAAATTTTTGATGTGATGTGAAAAGGTTCGGCTGGGATTGGATACCGTGTTGTTTGAGAATGTTTTGTGTTGTAAGTGTGGGTGGAAGATGCTTCATTTTTTTGTGTTTCCATTATGAAAAGTAGCATAAAATATTGAAACATGCTTCAAATTAAGCCAAGAATTAATAAGCAATGATTACAATTCCTTTCCTATTCCAAGCCTAACTCCTAACCTATTCTCAGACGACGGCAGACCTGTTGGTCTAGTGGTTAGTGACCCTGACTGCTATGCCGGAAGTCGTGGGTTCGATTCCCACCCAGGACAAATGTTTGTGTGATGAGCACGATCATTTGTTCTGTGTCTGGGTGTAATTTATCTATAATATGTATGTATTTAGAAATATTTAAGTATGTTTATCTGTTGTCTAGTACCCATAACACAAGCTCTGCTTAGCTTGGGACTAGATGGCGTTGTGTGAAAGTTGTGGAATATGTATGTATGTATGTATGTAGACAATACACCCTGGTGTAGTACTTATCCGATACGTTTTGGCAGTTGCGTCTACGCCTCGCGAAACACTCACGAAGCGCGACGGAAAAACACGAAGGACGATGCCGTTGGAGGTGTTCAGATTTTAAACAGATTTAAAAAGTTTTAATAAAGACGAATGGTGTAAGAGGAGTCGAGAATTAATTAAAACACGGTATGTATAATGACATGAAATCTAAACATAACATAATTGCGTCAGTCAACGTAATGCAAATAAAATTCAGTGATATTGACAGCCACTTATCATCCCGCATGTACATGTTGTAATAAAAATAAACTGAAATAATGATGGTTTTACTGTATTAGAATTTGTTCTGCGATTATGTCAGTTCTGACACGAACTATTAATTTGCCACATTTGCAAGGATTTCGATGAGACAAAGCCCTTAGGTCTCCAATTTAAAAATGTCTCTATATCTTACCAGCAGCACATTTGATCGCCCATCAGAAACAGCATCGTCTAATTTTTCTGACGTACAATACCTAATCCCACAACCCTATCACCAAAAGGGGTAGATCAAGTCGAAAATCGATTACAATCACTTGGAAGCGAATCGGTAACGTCCGAATATCGATTGTCGTTCAAACCGATACGGCAGGTGCACAGCTGATCAGATAAGCGCGTCTTGCGCAGATTTCCAATGCAATTCCAAATTTTGAAGATAAACCTGTCTGTTTTGATGTTGGCGACTGGTAAGAAAGCCTTGATTCGAGAAGATTTAGTTTTGGACTGAAATGGTTATAGTTTTCATGAGTGTCAAAATACTGTGTAACATAGGAAGTTCTCAGTACCAGCCATAAATTCCAGAAAGGTAAAAAAATTGGATAACCACAAACTACCGAAAACTTTGAGCAGATCCTGTTGTAAATTATTGTAAAGATAGGTGGAACTGGATTGATGACTTGAGTCTACATAATCTCATATATATGGCCGTTGACCATAAGGTAAGGTAGGCCGAATTGATGCACCAGGAATTCATAATGTACTTCAGCTGCTTAAAATACTACGGTAGTTACCTGTCTGTGTCGCTCGCGAAAAATGGCGCCTTGTAAAGCAGGTAGACGACATGTGGCATCGAATGGGTCATGCATGCACCTGGTGTTAAAACCGCTCGCAGTTTACTTACCATATCAGTCGGAACTTAAATAAAGCCTTAGGTAAGTATATATCAGCTAACAGATAATTCAAACACCGAGCTTCCTGTCGGCCCAATTAAACTAAATCACATCAAAATCGATTACAATCGAGACAATACTGCAACGAACCGGTTGAGATCGGTAGCGGCGACCGTCAGCGGCGTTTCAAACGCGAGTCGCGTGGGCGCGCACAATTTGCATAGCTTCATTAGGACCCGACCTCACCGCGCGATAGTCGCCGGTCGCGTTATCGACGCTGCCTCTGAATCGCGCCTTAACTCTTTTTTTTAATCGACAGTCGTTAATTAAGCGTGTGTGAGGTCTTACGCCTTAATTATAATTGCGCACAGATACTGAATTAGCTCGGTTTTAACGAAGGGAGCTGAAATAAAATAAAACGGTTAAGTAAAAACCTATTTATTTGTAGCCCTTTTTAAAGATAAGCATTACTGTCGTGACTAGTTTTAATTGTAGATAGTATTATCTGTTGATTGCTTGAGGTGGTTATTGACCGATAGTTTTATTGTCAATAAAATTATGTCAATTCGCGCAGTTAATGCGAAACACTTGTAATGTTATTGTTGAAATATTGCGACATTAATTTCGAGTGCTTGCTAGTATTTGCAAGGATTACGTTTATAGCCCAGATAATTATGTTTGTTTGATAATCTTTGCACCTAACCTTTGCAACAATCGGTCAATTAAGCCAAGTATTTCATAATACGTATAAATAACTCAATAGATAGTACCCTAGGTCAGTTATATCGATAGTCGCGTGCCATCGCCGGTACAACACTAGTACAAAACAATAAACAATTGCTCTGTCACGGCACAGCAGCGCATTTGTGTGACGTCTTTGCAGCTGAGATGAATTAATTTGAAATCATTGATTCGCAAGTAAATTTACTTACAGTAATGAAGACCAAAACAGCAACAAACGTAAACAATAATATAATCTATGTAAGTTCATTAGGATATGTGTTGTGTTTAGTAGTTTCCTGTCTCTAGGACTAGAATAGGTTAAAATAACAGAAAATGAAATTATCGTACCTAACATGCGAACAAAACCTTTTAAATTCTAAAACTAGACAATAAATTATTATTTGACATTTAATATTATAGTATACATGACATTCAGCACGAACGTACTAGGATACAAGTAGATAAACCTGCAATAATGACTCATCAACCCACCTCGCTAACTTTACGACTTTCCACAAAAGATAACATCCACAATTCCACATACATTCACGTTTTCCTTATCACCCACAAACATATCCTTTCCTTACACTAAAAACTCTTTAAATAATCCTTTTGCGGAGCTAATTCTGTACTCGAAGACTCTTCCATATTAAAAAGCAAATAAATCGTATCCACGGTTGACGAAGCATCGACATAAGGCCGGGAACATGAAAGCGCAACATTTCGCGACATCGCGTGTGTCGCAATGCAAATACGACAGACCACCGGCGCTCAACCGACACTTTTATTTAGCAGTTGAAGAAACCTCCTTTATCGATAACTTATTTAAAACAGTTACAAAAAATATTCACTCAATTATGCTAATATTTTATTTATGTATCAAACGGAATTCGTGCAACCTTCCCTTAGGTTACGAATTAACGTGTGCACATTGAAGTAATTGGTTGCGAAAAAAAATAAAAATTCTAATTAATTGCTGTAATTACTATCTACAGATCTAAATGGAGTAATTAAAAGAGGAACTTAAGTATTAAATTAATTTTATAGGACACACATTTAATTTAATTCCGTACAGTAGCTAACAGATAAAGCTTCATTGCCCACAGCCCTTTTCGAAACATCCGTAAATAGTCGTTCGCAAATTTCATCCGCATCCCATCGAAACTACATCCTAAAACTGTATTGGCTCTGGTCTCAGGCGTTATTGGCCTTATTGGCAGTAAACGCCTACGTTTTGGTAAGTTCGCCGCACTCGGATGAAGACATTTAAATACGTCGAATATGTTAATATTGCGATCGGATCGTGTACACTGCCCTTAACAACGGGGACTGTGCGTTGGCGGACAGCGGTCTATTAGTGAGGTAGCGTAAGTTATAGAAGGTAGCTGGAGCGATTAGATTTAATTGAAGGACTATGTCGGTCTGGGGTGTCTTATTTTTTTGGTGTCTAATTTTATTGTTAATACATAATAACCATACTAGAGGCTAAGTAAAGCTTACGAAAAAACCTGCAACAGATAATCGTGATTCTTGTACCTTAACACTATTAACTTACAATACGCGCACCTAAAGATGAGACTTGACGGATCACGTGGTCATACCTGCGCAGTAAACAGTTCGTAGAGCATACGTGTTCAAACTGTTTACTGCGCAGGTATGACCACGTGATCCGTCAAGTTTCATCTTTGGCTGCGCGTATTGTACTTGAGTAAGGCAATGTTTTGACATTTTTATTTTCAAGCTTTTATGATCGGGCTCCTTGAACTAGCCATAGTAAAGTCTCAATACAAAATATCAAGCAATGAGCAGAAACAATATTTAAATTTGCTTAAAATTAAACACCACCGACATTTCTACTGCATTACATTCGACACCCGCTCCCGCTCATCCCTCGCACCACATCACCTAGCGAGCTACTCATAAGCACACACAAGCGTATATTACGCAGTTTATTCAACAAGCCGCATTGACCCCGCACCGTTCACGTCTCCTCTCTTAATACTATGTTACTTTAAATAGCTAAGAATTATGTTCCTTTAAAGTAATCTTATAAGTTTATTACCATTGATACTTTTTTGTGTAGTGATCGTAAGCGCGACTGCTGATCAAGAGGACCTGGGTTTGATTCCCAAGTCAGACAAAGTACGACTGAGTTTTTCCATTAGGAATGTCTTAGTAGCAGCCACGGAATTTAGATGTTTGTTCTGTTGATGACATTAGGCTCGTTCCCTCGCTCTAAATGGGACTTCAGGCACACCTATGCTCAACCATCCGGGGATTACAGGCATTTTGTTGTTTTTTTGTTGTGTAGTCGTCTAAATGTGATGACTATTTTCATTTCTTAAGCCGACCCTTTCAAATTTATTTTCAGTAAGCGTTTAGTTTATATCCGCGTTTAGTTGCTGATACATAACTCAGTATCCAAAAAAACAGATGTAAGCCTTGCCTTCTACATACATATAATGAAGGCAATACACAACTTCCTGAGAAAATCAAACATCATCATCTGCCTGCCTCTTCCCAACCTCACTGGGGTCAGTTTCCAGTCCAACCGGATGCACCTGAATAGCATCTTACATGGAGCGACTCATAAAGTGGCGGAATCAATCATCAGTAATTAAATTACTTTGTAATACCCCATTTACAAGCTTTAAAAGGTAATGAAAGTCTCTTAGTCCTATGTCTAATATAATTGACGATTTACATCCCAAAAAAACTTTAAGTACATAATAATTGCACACTGTACTTTGAGCCCAATAACCCAGAAATAAACAAAAAGAGTAGATACTCGTAAATACATAATAGCTACTTTAAACCGATTACAAAGATCGATGATGCGTATTTTACGAGTGCTAATTACAACTGAGTTGATTGAAATTGAGTGGTGTGTACTGTTAAATGCATGTTCTTGGCGATAACTGCAACTTTATGTCGTTTCAATAAGGGTGGTTTTTGTAGGGCATGTGTATGACTGTATGGTTGACTGTACATGTATTGTTAGTGAGAGGGAAAAGTGCTGGTTGTAATGTTTCTGCTGATACGCCTTTCAAAAGGTGTAGAAAGAAGTATAGAGTTACCGCTAAGGTATTATTAAGTCTAGACTCAGGAGACATCTATAATTTCTAGCTTATCAAGACGGTCGCGGAACTGAACGAATTACCGTGACTCCGGAACATAAAGGGCTATTGAAGGACACCGTGGATTTTAGTCAGTACGAGTCTGACACTCCCTCCCGCTCTGCCCTGGGTGGGAGGACTCAGTTGATGATTTTACTACGATAAAAAAAAAGCTTATCAAGACAAAAAAAAATATCCCTCAACAGAGTGAAAAACCCCACTATAATAAGATGTCCTGACCAATCTATCAGGCATTTACATTTAAGGGACCAGTGTTACCATATTTTAGGGCTTAAATAAAAAGACCAGTGAGTCTAAAACGGCATAGCAATGTTCCTTATGATTCACTTCGTAAATGAATAACAGGAGAACAGCCAATGACGTCACTGGAAATTGACATACTGAATCATTAGGCATATTGCTTATTGAATAACTAGTTACACCCCCGCGAGGTCAAAAATTATTCCACGGGATATTAATACCGGGATAACAAATCCTAAGTGTTAATTCAGACTGCCCAATTTATCTAAAGCTGTTATGGCACGAAATAAAATAATATCCATCCATTCATGCATCCCCCTTTTCGAATTCATAATTGTAAGTATTGTAAGACAATACTAAGCAACAAGCAACTGGAAAATTCATAACACAACCTTTTATAAAAACCAACAAGAAAAGAAAAATAAGTCAGTTCCCAACAGATCTTAAACTGCACACAGTACATTGTCACAATATCTCAAGTTAGTACGAGTGCATCCGCGTCGTTATTAGACGTCCGACGGAGTGACGTCGACGTCGACGTCGCACGACGTCGCGCAACGCGGGCCCGGCGACGCGAACGTGACGCGACGTCGCCGTCACAGCGAGATATTAGATCTCGTTGTTTGTACGTTTTCAAATGAAAAATGTTTGCAGATTATTTTCAAGACTGTGTTTGTACTATTGATTATAATAATGTTGTATAGGTACAATAAAAAGATAAATATGTTTTTGTTTGTGCATGAGCTAAGTTTTAAACGTAATTAGTGAAATTAAAAAGTTATAATCACCACATTTGGAGAACATTGGTCATTAAAGAAAACACAACGATTGTAGGTTAACGGTTGACCTAATTTGGCAATTAGTAAATGTAGTAGACAACTATTTTTTGGATAAAAATCATTAGTTGGCATTTTTTTATTATCCTCGAGTGAAAACATTGATCTGTCTTACTAAGAACTAGATCGCTTGGTTTTCGAAAAACAAAAAAATCCCTAACAAAAATCCATGATGTCATCATGTCGATATATATCTATCTATATGAACTATATTCATTTTACTGCAAAAAATTAAAATTAAGTAAATATTTGCAAATTGGGAATAAATATTTCCCAATTTGCAGATTCAAGCTTTATTTTTATCAGACAACAGCAATAAAGCTTTAATAATGCTCAGCAGTTAATTATGGCTACGTCTTTAAAGTTAAAAACGGATATAACTTCACCCAATATGACAAATAACTGACAACAGCTGACACTCAAACCAAATCTGAGATCTCTAAAGTCCCGCTATCTCCTAAAATTACTAATGACGTCATCTCACGGAATATAAAGAAAAAGTCACGAAAAAACAACAAATCATTACTATCATCGGATCAGTGGGATTTCAATAGGTCCGTCAAACACACAGACAATGGCACAATGCTGATACCCAAGTCATTATCAGATCAACTTAGGTAACACTTCATGAGACAGGCCGACGCACTGAGAGGGAATTGGGATGGTTAAATGCTGCTTGGAGCGGTTGGAACGCGAATACATGGAACAATCGTACATTGACAAGTAACTGGTTGGATTAAGGAGCTTGAAAATGGCTTGTGAAAAGAGATATTTATAGATATTTTAGCACAGAGCACCACTGATGTTTGCTGATTTTTGTCTTATAGCATGCAAGTAGTAAATATTATACAAATATAACTGGCTTGTTATCTCCAAAAGATACAAGAGATGTAAAGACACAATCAACCTAACCCAATCTTAAATTTTTTGCACAGTCAAAACATCTCTATTAATAAAGTTGCAAATCTATTACAAAATGGGATAGCTTAATGTGCTGGTGTCTGTACGAGTTGTTCCAACTTCAACAAGTAAACGGTTGTTTTCATGTAATAGAATGTGAGTCAATTGTTTTCAATCGACATAACTCTGACAAAACACAACAAAAACCCTGTTTCAAATAACTGCCGGAAAAGAAACGCAGCGTTTTCTTTTTCAAATGCGTAACACAATCAAAAATCCAGAGTGGATCTTCCAATAATGAGTTGGTTGCGTTTCGCCGTCCACAATAGTCCGGGACAATAGACGGATTCAAATCATCGTGTACCCAATGTACTACCTATTCCTGGACGATTAACGCGCGCTTTGTCGTCCCTACAATGGGGGGTCAACGGTATTTCTACGTTTTTCCAATTACGTTTATTGAAATTTTGTTATGATACCCATTTTTTGGTGTACCGTTTTGTGTTTGCGAATTTCTGTGATTGCTTTCTGAAAGATTGAATGGGAAATTGAAAATCTTTAGATGTTGTTCTGAGATTCAATTCTAGGTTCAGATAAGGTTCCAAGGGTATTTGTACAAAACTAAGTTATTGTTGACCCTTTAAGGGCAGAAGGAAGATCCGGGAGTTCGCGAGAAGTGGAAGGACTGGAGGGAGGCCTTTGCGCAGGAGTGGGTTAGAGCAGGCCAACAAAAAAAGGGCAGTACAACAACTAAACGTAAATGTCGAGGCAGAAAAAGAAGACTGATTTACGAACGTTTTAGCGAATAAACAAGGCTAAAGTATCGTGACTGCAACATTGGTTGGTGATCGTTAACGCTTTATTTGAATATGAGATTACGGATTCCATAACCAAGTGTATTAACCATCTATGCGTGATGACATGTTAACCAACTTAAATCATATCGACAAATTAAACAATATTTAAAGTATTAGTGTGCTAATTCATATAAATTAGTTACATAATTATATAGAGCTGTCCAGTAGGCTCCAGTTCGCACGTCAGACATAAAAGCGTCTCCACTCAGATATTCCAGCCGTATGATGATTATAGATTTGTCCCAAAAAGCTAAAATATCGAAATCGATTAACCTAGACATGGCTATATCGCTTCTAATTCTGAACAAAGTGGCGGTAGGCGACACTAAAATATACCAGCCGTCATTCTTTATTATTTTGATACTAATTTTGAAGAATACCGTTTTGTAGCTGCCTTTTCTGCAGTGGGTTACGACCTGATTAAGGAAGGTGAGTTATCCGAGGATGGAGTAGAATAATATAATGTGATTGACTCTGTGAGTGGCAGTTCATTTATTGTTGATATTTTTAGCAATTACAGCAAAGAGTCGCTTTTGCAGACTGAGATGATTATAGATCGTATACTGTAAATGCATTTCCAATTCAGTCTGTTAAGAGGATGATGTTTATAGAAGACCTAAAGAGACACGAGAGAGCCCTATTAGAGACACAAACATAAATCGAATTAGTAAACCGTTCAGAAATATGACAAGTTGGTCCTAATTTGTCCCAGCACTTACAATATTTATGTCCCCAGATAAGCAATACCATGTCCCTTCCCAAATAAGGTCCAGCATCAATACATACTCGTACAAGATAACAAATAACCGTCACAGCGACCTATTTGTACAATTATGTACCTTTTGATTTACCGCTGAGATATTAGCCGTACAACTATAAAAGTCATACAACGATTACACGCCTTTGTGCAGCATTAGGCATTAATTCAACTCTGGCGTTCGAAACGCGACGTTCAACTTGATTCATGCGCGGGCGACGATTGGAAAAGCGACGTAAGTGACGAAAATTTTGCGATGTAATTTAAGCTTTACTTTACAATTTTTTGGGTTGGTATTTGTGTGTTGTGTTGTTTATCATAATGAGTAGTGGACCAATTGTCTTTGCTGAGGAGATTAAATTGATTTATAAGACGCCGTTTCGTCCGTCATTCGTTCTTGGTATCTGCTCGTAAAGTTTGGTGCGGGTTGAGATCGTTTCGCGTGTATTATGCCGCTACCCTTTTGATGTGATGCAATATTACTAATGATTTATTTGTTGTTAATCTGGTTATTTCCTGGTTTTGGACGTATGTCTTCATTCATCTTGAATCATAAGAGCGAATATCTGAGAATACTTTTGTTAACTCAGTTGTTTCGCAGTTTTTACTGTGTTCTAAACGTTGTCTATTTTGAAACCAATGAACTGTACCAATTGCTTGCAATTCATTGAGATACGTTAGTCACTGACTGACGTGGCATTTACAGTCAATCAACTTGTTCTCATTACGGGTACTGTTACGTTGTTTTTTTTGTACCTGGCTGTTTTCCTGACAATATATAGGGAGTCCATTACGGAGTTTCTTAGGTTATCACTTTTTCACAACAATTCACTTTTATATTAAACCTTTTAAACAGTTTTACAACATTAATTAAATCAAAACAAAAGTTTACTTGTTTACTTTTCACTTGACATTACATCAGACGTCAATTATGACAGTTCAAGGCGCCATCTGGCGATTCGCTGATTAACGATTATAAAATAATCGATATTTTTAACTAATAGTTTGCAAATCATAGAAAATATAAAATACCTGATTTAGCAAACCTAAATAATTCTAAGATAACGGAAATAAAAAATATTAATAAAATGAAATATCCGTAAACGGAAGTGATTTAGTTTTTTCAATATGGACTTTTTTCTCGAACATTCTAAGGCCGCGAAACATTTATTATCTGTGAAGTTTTTGCGTGAATTGTCTGTGACAGAATGTTGTCACAGAAAAATGTCAATTTTGCCTAATTAATATTCAGGGGTAATTGTTATTGTTAATTACGAGGAATTATAAATTGGACAACGGAATTGTATGGATTTAATTAAGTGAAATGGCTTTAGGCTTAATACGTGACGTTGGACAGTTTTTTGTGAGTTTGGTGTATTTTTGAGGAATTGAGTGTTTTCCTTGGAGTGATTGTAATTGGTAACCAAAAAGGATTCTCCCTGGACTTGGGGAAAGTGAATTTCTTGGGCACCCGAATTCTGCCTTGATTTCCGGCCGACGCGCCAGTGATGGTTAGTCGTCACATTCTGCCCGAGCCGGCTTCCAGTCAGCATCAAACTTATTTACTTTTTGGCGAAGGTGAGTTCTTTTATTGTAACGGTGTCTGAGGTTGTTCGGAGAGCACTTCCCCGGTTGTTGAGAGAATATAGTCGTAACTCGTGAAAACTTATTGCAGGATTCTTAATTGCGCCAGGAATGCGCAATTAACGGATTTGTTGTTCGGGATTCCTGTTCTGACCAGCGACCAGGATCGGAGCGTTCCGCTTCAGCCGCCGTTGATGTGTCTTCCTTCAGAGTGAACTGTGAGTATTAAACATCGCTATTTACTGAAGATAGGCCGTAGGTGTTTTCTCGGTGTCTACCACAGTGTTAATTTATAGGTTATTCGTGGACCCCGTGGTGACGTGGCGGATGCCACGCTGGAGCGGTATTTGAATGGAGAACCTGATGTCCATTACATGCTCAGGCTACTTGATTTCCCCGCTCGGTCCCGTTAAGGAAAGCAATTTGGTTCCACGTATATTATTGGGTCTCCGTATGGCAAATTACAGGAAGGCAGCTTGAGAAGCTCGTCCCGCCGCCAGGATCCAGCAGGCCGTTGGGGCCTGGACGCGGGACCCGTTGCTCGGGCTCGCCTGAAGCCACCTGCGGAGCCAGCGGCACAGCGAGCGGCACGGTTGCGAAGCCCGCAGGCGGTCGCGCCGTGCGAGACGGTTTTTTTTTTTTAACTCCTTTTTTTTTACTCCTTATTTTTTTTTATATTTTAATCCGGCTCCCGTTGTAAACCGGAGCCTGTAAACCGGTCTATATTATACCGGGTCTGGATGTCGGTGTTCCACCGATTTTCAAATTGAGGATCTTGGGCTAGTTCTTCATTCACCCGGATGTAGGGTGAACATCTTCAGCTTCAGGATCCGGGACTCTCCCAGTCCCTGGCGCCCATTTGTTAATTTTAATTTGAATTTAAATGGAACGTTCTAGTTTGGATATAATTTAACTTTTAACTTTTTCTCGGAACAGTACTCGGCAGGTTTATCTCCAACTCCCCACGCCCATAGCTCTTTCCGTTAAAGTATAAACTGGCTAGCCACCTTTAGTTAAAACTAAGATCTTAATTTAATTTTCTCGACCTACTTGTCATAACTACTAAACAATAAATGTCACATCAAATTTATTATGTATAATAATAAACCAGTTTTTATATAATTTGTTGTTTCCTTATAGTTGTTTCCCCAACCGAGAGGGAGAAAATATTTTGTGTAACAGTGGCGACCAACGTGTGTATTAGTTGGAGAAAGAGGTTACGTCTTTTGCTGTACCTTACAAACCGGAGTACTGTTTCTGGAACCTTCCATTTATTTTAATTTTAAGGAAAAACCGTCTTGCAGAATCCTTTGCCTGTTTATGTTTGTGCTGTCTTATACAATTTTACCTTTTACATTTTACAATTATTTACTTTTTATTTTTTTTACTTCTTGCTGCGTTATACAATTCTATTTTTTTACACGTGCCCCAATATATTGTACCAAGACTTTTGTCTTTTAAAAAAAAAAAAATAAATAAGAACCCTAATATCGTGTTATCTATAAGATTGCTATTAATGTAACTGTTTATTTTATTATAGTTAATGTTTACACTTTGTTGGAATTTGTAAATTGTGACGGCCAGTTTATCTTAGATTCAGTTTTTTTATAATTTCAAATATGGAACGCCCTATTAAATTTAATTTGCTTCGGAAAGATGAGCTCATGTATGAAGTACTGATCCGGGACGCTAAACCTGCCACAACCGTAGAGGAACTACGTGTGCAAATTAGAGAACTTAGTAAATTGGTTAGTTCCGATGAAATCGTGGAAACAGATAGAGATCCAGAGTCAGAATTAAAGATAATTAAGTCCAAATTGCCAGAAATTAATGAAGTTCTGGATAAGTATCCCAGCAGTTTTAAAAAATTTAACCGCGCCAGGGCTTTGGCTTTCCATCTATTTCATCGTTTGGGTAGGATATCTTATCCAACCGAGCTTGAAGCCGATTACGCAGCCGTTGATAAGCAACTTAGCAGTTTCTTAGCAAGAATTGATTCGGTCAACACGAGCTTCCACCAATCCTTTACTTCCGCCGAGGAGGCACCGGAGGTGCTGTCTAATTTGCAGACGAAAGACGTCATCATTTCCTGCAAAAAAGACACAGTCAAAAGCCTAGGTGTAAAATTTAATGGGACAGGTTGCGTGAAAGCGTTCATTGAGCGTCTCGAGGAGCTCTGCGAGGCCAGAGGTATCGACGAGTCTTCCTTGCATCAGTCAGCTCTGGACATTTTCTCTGACGGAGCTTTATTATGGTACCGTGGCATTAAAGCGGTGGTTAGTGATTGGCCGGAACTGAAAAAGCAGTTACTTGCAGATTTCGCTCCACCTGATTACGACATGCGTCTCATGTCGGAAATCTCAAACAGAACACAGGGGTCGACGGAGCAGTCTTGTATTTTTATAGCGGTTATGGAGAACATGTTCAATAGGCTTTCTTTTAGGGTTCCAGAGCACGATCGGTTGGCACGGATTAAGTACAACATGAGACCAGAATACACTTCGGGGTTGTGTTTATTCACCATCAATACGCTCCGCGAGTTGAAGGAGAAGTGCAGGCAACTGGAGTCGGGCTTTCACAGCAAGGCTCAGTTCCATGAGCCGCCCAAACCAACGTCTTCCTTCGTCGCAGCTGACTTAGCTTACCAATCCCCGAAGGGTTCAAGGGTTGAAGCCGTGCAAACAGATTCGGGTTCGTTGTTTTGTGTTCGTTGTAGGGTTAAGGGGCACTCGTTATCGAATTGTACTTCAAAGGAAATCGTTTGTTACCGTTGCGGCAAGAAGGGCGTACGTGCACCATCGTGCCCTACGTGCAATAAAAAGCAGAAGGAGGTTCAGTCCTGTCCAACCTGCATTTCAAAAAACTAAATGTCCGGAACTACAGTCAAAATTTTGATAAGTCCGATTGGGACAACCATTTAAAATTTTTAAAATTATTTTTTAGTACATTAAGGGTGAATACAGTACATTATAAGACTTCGGACGATAGTCGTCCACATTTAACTATATCTATATACGATGAGCAGTATTACGGATTACTCGACTCGGGTTCTTGCATTTCGGTATTGGGTTCCGATGTTGGTCAGCACTTTATAAGGGCTGGTGCAACTGTGCACGCCGATAAACAGTTGGGCAGCATAGTAACTGCCAATGATTCGCGAGCATCCGTGGAGGGTTATTTATTTTTACCAGTATCTCTCATGGGAGTAACTAAGGTGATTAAATTTTATATTATTCCAGATATTACCACACCGTTAATTTTAGGTGTTGATTTTTGGAAGGCCTTTAATTTGGCACCAAAAATTTTTAATACTTTACCATTTCAATATTTTAAACGTAAAAGAGGTCATACTTGCGTCTCGGAGGTTAGGCATCTACAGCCGTTTGATGAGTTAACACCGGATCAAAAGATTGAAGCGGAGTTAATAATTAAAGATTTTGAAAAGGTCTCCTTTGAGGTAAAAGGATTAGGTCGTACCCATCTGCTGCGCCATAAAATAGACACGGGAGATGTTCCTCCTATTAAACAGCGTTATTACCCTTTGTCGCCTGAACGCCTCAAGGAACTCAACCGTCAGCTGGATGAGATGTTAGAGATGGGAGTGGTGGAACCTAGCAACAGCGCGTGGAATAATCCGGTTCTGTTGGCTCCAAAACAAAACGGAGAATGGAGATTTTGCTTGGACAGCCGAAAACTGAATGCGGTCAGTAAGCATGACGCGTATCCACTACCCTACATCTCTCGCATCTTAGACCAGTTGCGTGACGCGCGTTATCTTTCGTCCATTGACCTAAAATCGGCCTTTTGGCAAATAGAACTGGACTCTGTTTCGTCCAAAGAAAAAACCGCGTTCACAGTCCCCGGTCGAGGTTTGTTCCAGTTTAAAGTTATGTGCTTTGGGTTGACTGGAGCCCCAGCCACCCAACAGCGATTAATGGACAGACTTTTCGGTCCGGAGTTCGAAAATAAGGTCTTCGTATATTTGGATGACTTAATTATTTGCTCATCAACCTTCGAGGAGCACACTTTGCTTCTAAAACGGGTTTTAGATAAGTTAACGCAGGCTAATTTGACAATTAATTTACCTAAGTGCTGTTTCTTTCGACGCGAACTTAAATATCTAGGCTACATAGTAGACGAGCGAGGCTTACACACTGATCCGTCGAAAATTCAGTCAATTGTCGATTTTCCAACTCCTACAACACGTAAGCAAGTGAAAATGTTTCTTGGAACGGCCTCATATTATAGACGTTTTATTAAAAACTTTAGCTCCATAGCGGCCCCTTTGAATGCGCTAACCAGTACTAGCAAAAAGGCGCCGCCTTTCAAGTGGACGGCTGAGACCGAATCCGCGTTCTCAACCTTGAAAGAGGCATTGGTGTCAGCTCCAGTATTAGCTTGCCCAGATTTCTCTCAACCTTTTGAGATTCATTGTGACGCATCCAGTTTTGGGATAGCGGGCACTCTGACTCAGGTTGTTAATGGGGAGGAGCACCCAATCGCCTACTGCAGTCGTTCGCTTAATCCGGCGGAACGCAATTATTCAGCGACGGAGCGTGAGGCACTAGCGGTGGTCTTCGCCGTAGAACACTTTCGTCCTTACGTTGAAGGCGGTCCTGAATTTAAAGTGGTAACCGACCACTCAAGTTTAAAATGGTTCTTTAATTTAACCAATCCATCTGGGCGGTTGGCCCGTTGGGGTTGTCGGTTATCACCTTACAATTTTACCATTGAGCACCGCAAAGGTAAGGACAATGTGGTTCCAGATGCCTTATCGCGTGGCGTTCCGGTGCTGGAAATTAAAGCGTCCGACACTGACACTTGGTTTAAGGGGGTGTGGGATAAATGCGTCAGTACACCTAGGTCGTGCCCTAATTATATTATAAAAGGGGATAAACTTTACCGCTATTCTAAAAATAAATTCGGTGTAGCTAGCGACAATGATTGGAAGCAGGTGGTACCGGAGAGCAATCGTGAAGAACTGCTAAGGAGTCACCACAGTGGCGAATTAGCACCACACTTTGGAGTGTTTAAAACTTATAAAAGACTCGCTCTCCGATACTACTGGCCAAACATGTACAAAGATGTGGTTAGCTACGTCGGTAAATGTGATAAATGCGCAGCATACAAACACTCACAACAGCCTCCTTCCGGTCTCTTAGGCGATGCGAAAGACTGTTCCAAACCTTTCGAAACTATAAGCATCGACTTAGTAGGTCCGTTACCACGGTCAAGAGCGGGATTCACGTATCTGTTTGTTGTCGTGTGCTGTTTCACGAAGTATTGTCTGCTGTTTCCTTTACGTAGAGCTGTTGGTAAGGCTATAGCACAGAAACTAGAAGACGGCGTTTTCCTGGTACACGGTATACCCCGTACGGTGATAGCAGACAACGGGACGCAATTCACGGGCAACGAGATTCGATCACTACTACAGAGGTACAAAATACCTCAAGTTCACTTCACACCTCGTTATTGCCCAAGCGTGAACACCGTTGAACGCTATAACCGTACCATAATGACCGCGGTATCAATACTCGTGGAGGATGATCATCGATCTTGGGACGTAAACATTTCCAAGATCCAATTTGCTATGAACACCTCCACGAATGAAGTTACTCGTTTCACCCCGTTCTTTCTAGTACATGGCAGAGAAGCAGTTAGTAGTGGTGATGTCTTCGGCAATGATACCGTTGGACAGCTCACTCTAGCTTGCTCTCCGCGCAGTTCATATGCAGACCAGCTAGGAACGTTACGTGGTATCTGCGATAAAGTAAAGGAAGCGCTCATACAATCACATACTCGTAGTGCTCGTTATTATAATAAAAGTAGGAGGCAGGCGGAGTTTGAGGTAGGCGACACTGTGTGGAAGAAAACTTATCCCCAGAGTGACGCCTCCAAATTCTTTATGGCCAAATTAGCACCTAAGTACGAAAAATGTATTATTAGGAAAAAACTTTCACCCTTAGTGTATGAATTGGAAGGCTGTAGTTCCGGCAAAAATCTGGGCACATGGCATATTGAGGATATGAAACCACCATGTGGCCATGATTAATTCTTTTTTTTTAATTTAATTCCTATTTAAAATAAATATTTTACTTTTTGCATGTCGTAGTTGGTCGCAGTAACCATTGAGGGCTGTATATGCCTTGAGGTTGCTGGTTTTTATTTTAGCTTTGTGGGATTTTATTTCCACGGCGCTATATTACAGTTGGATTTAAGTATTTTCCACTGTTTTTACGGTTTGTAGTGGTACACAGGTTTCTACTGTGTCCACGTTTGTTAACCATATTTGGGAGTGGTTGTTGCATGTTTAACAACCCTGTTGGGAGTCTAAAACTCCGGTTTGCTGGTAAGGCAGCAAAATGATAGTCCTGAGATTGGAGGCCATAATGGCGGGCGTGTAGGCTGCATTGATGGAATACGTTTAAGATGGTATTTTTTTTAATTAGGGGCGAAAACCGTTACTTTCCATTTTGGGAAGACGGTTAGCCAATTTTCATTCGTTTGTAGAATTTAATTTTTTCCAGTTTTATTTGGGTACCAGCCAGCATTACTGTTGGTAGTCTATTGGTTTAAGATGTGAATGGTGGTGTACGATAGAGTAGGTAGGTCTGTCTTACATAGATGTAGTAAGTCAGACTGGGATAGTTCGTCGGGAGTTATTTTCAAAATTTTGTTTAATCCCTTTGGAGTTTGTCTTTTACATGTTCGTAAATGGATTAGACTCGCTCCAGGAGAAATTTTTGTAAACAATCGTACACCAGCTTCCATAACATCTTTTTCTCTTCGGTTCGTTCTCCATTCCTCGTTTCAGGCTTGGACGTTGTGGATTTTTGTAGGCGTGTTAGGTCCTTTGGAGTCTGCTTCAACGCTGGGGGGCCAGCGTCGAGATTTGCCCTAGTGGGTCAAATCTCTGGTGGTTGGGGAGGTACTGTTACGTTGTTTTTTTTGTACCTGGCTGTTTTCCTGACAATATATAGGGAGTCCATTACGGAGTTTCTTAGGTTATCACTTTTTCACAACAATTCACTTTTATATTAAACCTTTTAAACAGTTTTACAACATTAATTAAATCAAAACAAAAGTTTACTTGTTTACTTTTCACTTGACATTACATCAGACGTCAATTATGACAGTTCAAGGCGCCATCTGGCGATTCGCTGATTAACGATTATAAAATAATCGATATTTTTAACTAATAGTTTGCAAATCATAGAAAATATAAAATACCTGATTTAGCAAACCTAAATAATTCTAAGATAACGGAAATAAAAAATATTAATAAAATGAAATATCCGTAAACGGAAGTGATTTAGTTTTTTCAATATGGACTTTTTTCTCGAACATTCTAAGGCCGCGAAACATTTATTATCTGTGAAGTTTTTGCGTGAATTGTCTGTGACAGAATGTTGTCACAGAAAAATGTCAATTTTGCCTAATTAATATTCAGGGGTAATTGTTATTGTTAATTACGAGGAATTATAAATTGGACAACGGAATTGTATGGATTTAATTAAGTGAAATGGCTTTAGGCTTAATACGTGACGTTGGACAGTTTTTTGTGAGTTTGGTGTATTTTTGAGGAATTGAGTGTTTTCCTTGGAGTGATTGTAATTGGTAACCAAAAAGGATTCTCCCTGGACTTGGGGAAAGTGAATTTCTTGGGCACCCGAATTCTGCCTTGATTTCCGGCCGACGCGCCAGTGATGGTTAGTCGTCACATTCTGCCCGAGCCGGCTTCCAGTCAGCATCAAACTTATTTACTTTTTGGCGAAGGTGAGTTCTTTTATTGTAACGGTGTCTGAGGTTGTTCGGAGAGCACTTCCCCGGTTGTTGAGAGAATATAGTCGTAACTCGTGAAAACTTATTGCAGGATTCTTAATTGCGCCAGGAATGCGCAATTAACGGATTTGTTGTTCGGGATTCCTGTTCTGACCAGCGACCAGGATCGGAGCGTTCCGCTTCAGCCGCCGTTGATGTGTCTTCCTTCAGAGTGAACTGTGAGTATTAAACATCGCTATTTACTGAAGATAGGCCGTAGGTGTTTTCTCGGTGTCTACCACAGTGTTAATTTATAGGTTATTCGTGGACCCCGTGGTGACGTGGCGGATGCCACGCTGGAGCGGTATTTGAATGGAGAACCTGATGTCCATTACATGCTCAGGCTACTTGATTTCCCCGCTCGGTCCCGTTAAGGAAAGCAATTTGGTTCCACGTATATTATTGGGTCTCCGTATGGCAAATTACAGGAAGGCAGCTTGAGAAGCTCGTCCCGCCGCCAGGATCCAGCAGGCCGTTGGGGCCTGGACGCGGGACCCGTTGCTCGGGCTCGCCTGAAGCCACCTGCGGAGCCAGCGGCACAGCGAGCGGCACGGTTGCGAAGCCCGCAGGCGGTCGCGCCGTGCGAGACGGTTTTTTTTTTTAACTCCTTTTTTTTTACTCCTTATTTTTTTTTATATTTTAATCCGGCTCCCGTTGTAAACCGGAGCCTGTAAACCGGTCTATATTATACCGGGTCTGGATGTCGGTGTTCCACCGATTTTCAAATTGAGGATCTTGGGCTAGTTCTTCATTCACCCGGATGTAGGGTGAACATCTTCAGCTTCAGGATCCGGGACTCTCCCAGTCCCTGGCGCCCATTTGTTAATTTTAATTTGAATTTAAATGGAACGTTCTAGTTTGGATATAATTTAACTTTTAACTTTTTCTCGGAACAGTACTCGGCAGGTTTATCTCCAACTCCCCACGCCCATAGCTCTTTCCGTTAAAGTATAAACTGGCTAGCCACCTTTAGTTAAAACTAAGATCTTAATTTAATTTTCTCGACCTACTTGTCATAACTACTAAACAATAAATGTCACATCAAATTTATTATGTATAATAATAAACCAGTTTTTATATAATTTGTTGTTTCCTTATAGTTGTTTCCCCAACCGAGAGGGAGAAAATATTTTGTGTAACAGTACAGACGTTCTTAAGTAGTGCTGACACACAATACTGCGCATTTTCGGACCAAAAGGACAATTACATTATTCGTTAGTTCTAAAAGCATTTCTACATCAAAGTTCAAATTTAGCTGAAGACAGACATCGACACAATGGTATTCGTAAGCTAGAATTATCTCATTAACGGGAAGAGACAAGACATGTTGCATGCATAGTGCAGTGGTGCTGTCTGTCTGTACGTAAATGTCCAGACATAGTTGGTTCAATGACTGGACACACGTTACACCGTCCACTACTTGAACCTTGTACCGATGTGGGGTATGCAGACGTGTGTTGTGTCCTATTTGTAGATACTCTAAATAACCACCTCGTCAGTCTAGTAGTCGCAAGTAATGTGTATAATGTGTTACTTTCGATCCTTATGAATTTCACATTCTTAATTCATTTGTTTTCAGGATTTTTTTGTAGCAGTATTGATCCGAAAATATTCGATTAATACCATATACATAACCCCCCTGCTATATTTTATGAGCCCATAATGACAACTCATGTAAGATTGTATTATTGGTTTGTTTTACGAGTACTGTTACTAAACAGTTGTATTTTAGATTTCTGTTATAATTTGCCAACCTAACAAAATAACAGTATGACAATGTCACAGCTAGGACTCGGGCCTCCTCTTCGCTAGACAGGGTGGGCTGTAATCCACTACGTGGGTCTGTTACAAATTGGTGTAAGTCTGTCTTAAGTCTAATTTACTCATTAAGGTGATTTTCGTAAACATCTTTCAGTCTTTTACTAAAACGCAAAGGACGGAAAACATCAATCTCCAAAACACTAACACGTCTATCCATTGTCCATCTATTTCCACTACAACCGAACAACTGTCACCCTCTCCATCCCACATTAGGCAGCCCGCTCAATTATTCAGCGAACAAGTATCTACGCAAGCCTATTCCAGTGTGCGGCGCGCCTTAGGTCTTTGTAGCCCCGAGTCCTCAGTTGTAACCATATGATTTATGCGCTGATGGGCCTTGTTCGAATGTCACGTGTGTCCTGTGACGGTCAAGGCTTACATTTTGAAGACCAGAATGTCGCCAATGTTTTTCTTTGTACCCCACGATAAGGATGTGTTTTTCAAAAGTAATTCTTGATATACTTAATTTAAAGTTGACATTTATTAATTACTAGTGTCCAGTTTTTGAGAATTATACTGCTGACAGTAATGGCTGTAGTGTAACATATCGCTTGCTGGTAAGGAATGTCCCCAGTAGAAGTATTTTTGCAGTTAAGTAATAAAACATCATTACATGAGACATCGAGACAAACTGAACAAATTACTTTGACTCATTATTATGACTTTGAGCAAATTGTGTTTGTAGTTATTTTGACATAACACAGCGTCATATTAGTAATCCTCGAAGAGTTCGGCAATCATCATTTGCCTGCCTTTTCTCAACTATTTTAGTGATGCATCTGAATAGCAGTATTTCTATGACCTTCACGACCCAGTAACTGGGTTCTGGAGGGATTTAAGGGTTCGACAATATTTTATCATTATTAGGTATCTTTAGCGATCTTCACCTCGACATCAAGAATGACATGCATCGATGCACATGTGCACAATTTAAGACATACAGAGAAAGGTATCTGAAAAAATCTTGAAAGAAAGAAATATGATGAACTATCACACCCGCCATTAACAGATACAGGCATAAACATAGAAATAAAACTATGACATGAAAACAACAACTAGATTCCAAGTACGTACTAATGTTTAATATCCCCGAGCTGAATGCCTCACAGACCACCAGAGTCGCCAAGCTATGCCTCAGCCGAAAGGTCAGACGGCGACATGGACGCAACATTTAGCGTTAATATGAAGCCGTAGATCAAGCGCGCATCTGTCGGCGCACGCGCAGCGCTGTCGATCAACAGGACGCTAATAGATCATTAGAATATACGGTTGAGAAGGAGAGATATTCAGGATTGTTTCAGGTGGAGAACAGAGATCATGATCAGAATATACCAGTCATGAATCACAGAAGATGGCGGTATGAATGATAAAAACACTGCATGAAGGATTGGTAAACAATTGAAAAATAGATCGACAGAATTGAAGAGTTGCATATTCCACTCCGTAGATGCCCCGCTATGGATCACAAATAGCCACGCATGAGAAAACTTGAACTAATTCAAAAGACCAGGGTAAAATTCCTTTGTCGCAGGATTTTCTTCAAAGTTTACCGCAACTGGAATGTAAACGGCAATTAAGGAACAGGCTGGTCAGTCAAGACTTACAGTCGCCTGCCGGGGTCGCGGAAAGTTCTCATCAGTTGACCTTGCTGTTGACGTAAAGGGCTATTGAAGTATCACCGAGGAATTTAGTTAGTACAAGTCTGACAACTCCCGTCCCGCCCTAGGTGGGAGGACTCATTTGATGATTTTACCACGATATGAATAAAAAAGACTTACAGACCATTTCACTTCTTTCATTCAACAATGATTTTCCAATCCCAAAAAAAGGCGTAACATTCCTTAGGTCCAGTAGCTTAGCTCTTTACTGCCCAAATAGTGTTTCACTGAAATATGTCCTGACAGTGTCGGAACACTGAAGCCAAACACTTACAGAAGAATGCCAAAATCATGCTAATAATTCAAACTACTAATCACATTAAGACTTAATTAATATCAGCCCACAATTAATCAAATAATAATCTCCTTTCCCCATAAATATAACAGAAAGCTGTGCAATAGATCACGTGGACATCGCAGTACTCTTCACATGCGCGTGCGCACCGCGCTGTCGATCAAATAAGATCCACTTATAGATCGTTAGCACGAGCAGTTGTCATTGAGCTTCTTGAACTTCGAAGACATTTTTAGATAATGTTATTTAATAAATGAACAGAATATGGATAAAACCGTTCAGAAATTCCAGACGTGATGTTCACTAAATCCAGATCCTCTCGTACAAAGGTGGTCTGGAATCTATCATACAAGTATACTAATACAGATTGTAATACACACAGAGCAGATGTGTTTTTTTTTTCTTGGAAACTGTACCGTTTTTGGGATTAAAGCCTTTGTCAAACAGACAGGCGTGGCGAATGCGAAGCAAGGCGTTTTTACGTGTATGTAAAATTCAGTATGATCGGTTCAGTGGTTTCGGCGTGAATAGGTGACAAACAAACACACATTCGCATAATATTATAGTTAAGTTCACACATACACACGTCAAAAAAAGTTTACGATCACTTCGGAAAATCGAAATCTTTTTGTTACGATAGATTTTAATATGATTTCTTCTTCTTTTAGATTATTTATTTAAGAATATAGATTTAGGCCCACTTGCACCACATCACTAAACAGGTTTAGCGCTAAACTGATTTAAAACATCGTTCTGTCTCTGTCAATTTCAAACAATTTGACAGGGATACAGTGATATTCTAAGGCAGTTTAGCGCTAAACCCGTTTAGTGATGTGGTGCAAGTGGGCCTGAGTATAAAAAGAGTTCAATTGTTTTACCAATTTATCAGCTCACAGACTTTTTTTGATGTGTGTAAAACGGCAATGCCCACCTGTAATGTTCCCAACATTACAGGTTCATTATGCTTTATAAGCAAAAGGCATTGGACAGGACTTTAAGTGACTGTAGAGCCAGAGGATAATTAAGATAAGGTGCAAGATCTTATCAAATAAACCAAGTTCTCCCGCTGAGAAATTATAAAATGGTAATATGCATTGTTTATTTATTTGCTAGGGCTGCCAAGCGTCAGGCAAAAAACTTTATCTGTATATTTACTGATATTTAAGTAGGTATACGTCATAACGATTAGTAGCCACTGAAGTTAGAATAAGAAGTAACTTACGTTGTTCCGCCTTACTACGCCATAACTATCACAGCATATAAAATCTGAAACAATTACAAAGTAATTAATTAATTTATAAGTCACATAGATTGTCCACAGTGCACATTTATGCCTTTGTAAAACAGACAGGCGAAAGCGAAGCGTTTCCGAAGCGATACCGAACCGAAGCGAGACGTCAGTCCGATAGTTCTGTCACGCTATCGGATCGCTTTCGCTTTTCTATGTGACTGGATTCAAACAATTCCATACATTACAAATAAAAACGTCACGCTTTGCATTCGTCACGCCTGTCGGTTTGACAAAGGCATTAGGGAAAGAAAAATTTTGGGAAAGAGACATTTCGATAAAAGGACAACTTAAAACTGAACGACTGGGCGCTATTGATGATCTAGGCGAAAAGACCAATATTTATAATGCTAGAAATTCTTACCACGAAATATCGTCACCCACAAATAATACAATGAACCTACTGCATCCGAACACGAATATCATAAACAAGCCATCGAAACGTACATTAGTTCGTCACTCATATTCAAATTAATACAGTAATCCCACAAGTTATAAAGAAGCGTTTTATGAACCACCATCACGCGAACGCATTGTATATCTCAACTAAGATCGTAAACAGATCTAGATGTTATAAACTACTATTATAAACATTGTTAGATTTCTCATATATTTGATGTTATATATTAAATAATGAGTAATTTAGAGCCGCCATTTTAATTAAGTAATAGAAGTTATGGCGTTTTCGTTTTATTGGTCAATTTGTGCTTGTATTTATGTGTGTGTTATAGAATGATATTGTATTTGGAATCGGTGCTTGATTAGCGTTTATCGTTTTGGTGATCGTTATTTTATACATAGTTTCTAAAAAATAGAAAATTATATTATATTCTTATCATAATTCTTATATCCATGTTAAAGAGCTTTTTGTCACGCCAGATTTAGGATTTTAGCGAGATAGAGTATTAATACAATGAAATACAGACTCATTTCGCTTATTTCTGACTTTTGTGGCTATGAGGCAAAACATAATTGGATAATTAAATAATATCCATGAGGTAGGTTGGCTTTAATTTTAAACAACTTATATATAAATCCGATAGAGTTATAACCCATATAATACATAAATGTTTGTTAAAGTTAATTTAAGTTATATCATTTTCAAATATATTTTAGAAACTAAATTACATTTCAAATCATATGCAACGTCCTATAAACAACACGAAAATGACATCAACACATTAAAACCATTATAATTTGCAATAAAACAATACAGAGAACACCGGCTGGCTCTCGTTCCGTTCTCTCTAAAAGTGAGATGAAGATGGCGTCTATAAACGTCAAATATTTGAATATAACGTCTGTTAACGTCAGAGTAAATATCAGTGTAATTGACAATAATTACCGTGACCTGGTTGAAGGAGAACAGCGACAGTTGTGACAATAGAGAATGGGAGAAACGTTGATGGAAGTAAAGTTGGTTAGATTTAAATAAATATTATATAGGTCTTAATTTTACTTTGTTAGATCTGTTTTATTTTTTAGAAACACTTTTCCCCACACTAGGTCTACACACTATTTCTCCTGTGTCATGGGTGCGTTTACAAACATAATATAAACTCACATACACAAACGCCAAAAAATTCAAAGTGATAAGAGCAAAAATAATGATATGGCGAGAAAGAAATAATGATTTGGGATAAAGATAGAGAATGTTGTTGCTGCTGAAGAACATTGCCGCTTTTATCAACTTTCGATTTACTCACAAAGACATTTTTGATACACTGCAATCTTAATATAAAATGTACTCATTTAATTAAAAAATCAATTGAACCAGAAAGTTGACCCAGAAGGCCTCAAGCTTCTCAACTCACAAACCCAAGAACCAGGCACCCACTCGGCACAGCAAAAGAAAATCCAATATTTGCTCAAAGAATATTTACGAGCCCCACAATCGGTACACATCCAATATGCCATAAGTCATTCCCGTGACGGGAACACATTACTAATTAAGGCCCAAAGTTGATTGCAAACGATACCGGCGATTTAATTAATATTTTGAAAGAAAACCGCTCGTTAAACGCTTGTAAATTTGATGGATTTACGATTGGTTGGACATGTTAGTTCTAATTTGTTTTGTAGACTATTGTTAATTAATAAAATAAGTTTTTCATTCGAGTATCTAGTCGTTGACAGTATCATAATATTGTAGTTAAATTAGAATATTGTAATAGCGAGATGCCTGATGTATGTGTGTGACCTTTAACAAGTTGTAATATTGTAATTTTCGAACTAAGTACGTTATATTGAACATGGAGTCAAATTTATATTGGCCACTTATAAAATTGCTATTTCTCAAGCAAAAGAAAGGGTAACAGATATTGAAAAAATGTCTCAAATTTTATTACAATTTTGTTACAGTGCTCTTTTTAAACCTCCTGGCTCATTGTTGACGATTTTTTTTTACGTGGTAAAATCATCACATGAGTCCCGGCACCCAGGGCAGAGCGGGAGGGACTGTCAGACTCGTACTGACTAAAATCCACGGTGTCCTTCAATAGCCGTACCGAGATCACGGTAATTCGTGAGCCCCGCGACCTCATTGTTGACAGACAATAAGTATTTTTAAGTAAGTCTAAGTAATTTCATAAATTCCAAATATGAAAATACGATTGATTGATCTTCGCAAAGTTTTATTGTTTTGCGAAGCACAAAATACAAAGACGTACCTATTACCAAAATAAAAAGTCAGGATTATTGTTGATTGGATAAAAGCTATTATAAAAGGGCAGAATTCAATAGACTTTCCAAATCTGTATTGGGGTCGGCTTCCAATTTATTTGGATGTAGCTGAATACCAGTATTTCACGTGGAGCGACTGCCTAACTGGCGCTAGATATAATAAAATCGCATTCCAGTCAAGAGGCTTAAATGAATGATGAACGAAACAAATTCAGAAATAAAATAACCTATTCGCATATAACAGTTATGACTATTATCACAAAAAAACATCATTCATCTAGACGCATTCTCGATCTCTTAGCTTTTTGGCATCAAAACTTCGTTCCGCTTCGTTCTATTTAATTAGAGCCAATGAAAATCGTGAAGACGGCCACAAAAGATAAATTTGTTGTGTACAGATAACGATAGAGATTTCCGTGAGGTTTAACAAAGCGTTTTGGTATCAAATCACACAATTAGACGATCGGCTGTATGGAGAGGCGGCTGCTTTGTCGGTGTCTGTCATTGGTTGTGCGGCGCCACTTGGAACCAGCGAATCGACGCTGTGTTTAAATAAAATTTTGCTTAAGATTTGCTAAAGTAACACAACTTGACAAAATACTAGCATACTGACAATTGTTATTTAAGTATTTAATTTAAATTCCTTTTTTTCACGTTATCGTGTTAATTCTAAATTATGAGAACATAACAATAAAATACTTTTTTTTCTAAAAAATATGAATAGTGATTTTTTATCAAAATGTTGTAACCCGTTATCTAGATTTAAATTGTCGTTGTTTTAGCAAATTAAAATTAATTTACAGGTTTATTAGAATTTCATATCAGAAAATAGTCGGTCAATAAACATAAGAATTATTAAAAAATATGCACATAATTCTATTGTGGAATTTAATTCGTTACTTATATTTATTGTGCTCTATCACATAACCACACAAAAACTAATAAAATAAAGTAATTTATAATGGTATTTGAGTGCTTTTTGTTTTATTGCAATAAATAAACTGGTTCCTCATAGAGATACAAGAAATTAATTATCTCTAGAAATACCCAAATATAACGTGTTCATTTTTACAAATCCTACCCCTTGGGACTAAAGTGGACCGCACCAGCGCTGTTTGCCGTCACCCGGCTCGGACAAGCGCTGTCGTCTCAAGGAATCACAATGATCGACGTCGTGACACAGCAGTTCTGTCTGCCCTCTCTGCCGGCGAGGTAGCGTGGTGATACCTGGCTAATGAAGTGCTAAATGTAATTTACAGGACTCGAGATTGATTTGCGTAAGCACATCGTGTCTCGACGTGTTATTGTGAGAATGTGTGTTTGTATATCTGGTCCATTGTCTCGAAGGGCGAAGGACCAGATTTAGAAATGACATGACAAGACATGAATGCAGCCAGTTAAAACTCTTATAGATTTTTTAAACAAACGATAGGCAAGCCTGAATTTGAGCTTGACTCTGGTTGATCACATCAAAAACTGTTTTGTTTGGCATAATGTCGAAAATCGATGAAGTACCATTTTGCTGTTGACATGCTTCGATTATAGCTAATCGATAATAACTAAAAACTGCAAGGTAGTTTTTGCAGTTATATCAGTAATTTAACATGCTTATCAACCTAGAAAATTCAAACAAACAAAATAATTAAGCTGGTACTCACAACTTTCAATCACAAAAAAGACGAAGCATTGCTTTCCTCTTAATCACTACAGTCACAACTAACAATGATCCCATCATTTTTTTACTCATCGTCAATCACCATTGGACAATCCTGATTCACCATTGATGATTTTTAATTGCTATTCATACAATTCTGTTATTTTTTTCACAATTAAAACTTTTGTGTGGGCCCCTTACGATGAGTTGCAAAATCGTCGATAGATAATTTCTATCGAAAACATTCGGTTCGATGGGTTTCGATGTTTTGGTCGAATGGGTTTCGAATTTGGAAGTAGTATAGAACTGTCATTGTTGTCTTGTGTTATGGGAAATTTAATTGTGTTGGTTGCATTCTGAAGATGCAAGGGGAAGAAGTCAGAGAATAGTAGTTCTACAAAAAGTTTAAACTGACAAAACTAATTTCAAAAGGTAAATAGGTGTTGTCCTAGTTCAGTTTTCAAAAGAAGACATGCTTCAAATGAATTGGGGTCAGGAGAATGATGTTGAGGTCATGATTCCATCACAGGAAATGCAAAACAAGATGGACAAATCATTTTCTCAATCAAAAGACCAGAGATGAATACAATGCTAATTTAATCAATAATCAACTTCTGTGGTGAATTCAATACATAGTCTTGAATGGACTAGTGGTAGCATTTTTCTATCAACCTATTTATTTTACGTTTTTGAAACAGATGTTCACAACAATAACGCACTTCATTGCTGCCAAGATATGTGATGTCATCGTACTAATCGATTTCAAGACAGCCACGTATTCTATCGAAAGCTATGGCGAAATTAACAAATGATGCTTTAATAGAAAAAATATGACACTATTATAAATTGCGTGCAATTGTGTTGTTTGATAGATATGGTGACATTTGAGCTTGATTTATTGTTATAAGAACAACTAACTCATAGCCAAAAAATAAACTGTCGAAATGAAACTGGAACTAAAATTCCCTCCTAGATTTACACACTGCATTTAACTAGGCAGAGAGAAATAAAAAGGAGAGATATTATCATTATGCTTTTCTGATTTGGGTGGCCTCTATGTCTTCTAAATTCATCCACTATCTGACTGTCCTGGTGAAGACTCGGCTCAGAATGACTCAGAAAAAAGAACACAAACGGAGCTGTCTATCACGTCAAGACTGGGTGAAACAAGGCTGCCAGTGATGACGATGGTGAACAGATTTATTACTAATCGATATTACCCTATTCAATATAGAACTTACAGACTACCTTTTTAAGGTCCTACTTACTTAACCAATTACACCTGAACTGTTTGTATAACCGGACGGTTGCTAATTTCCCTAATAACATAATCCCAATAATTATCTACATAAGATAATCTTCTAATCAGCTCAACTCTTAGCGTCAGGTGTGATCTGTGCCATCTACACCGACTTGGTTAAATTCGGCAAGACTCGGCACAACCTCGGCACATCAACACGAGCAGCACTAGTTCGCCGTCGTCGTGACTCGACGACTCAACCCTGTTGAGCGCTAGGGGGTACAGATTGGAGCTGACAAGCGGGACAATCCTGATATCTTGGAGTACAAAGATAAAACGTCAAGAATTGAATATGATATTCAGTTTGATTTGATATTGATACGCCATAAATTTTTTCGCCTGCATGATTTAGTGCTCTTCCATCAGAATTGAAGGTCATTAATGATAACAGAAGGACACGATACAATTAAAAGGGCTAAAGTGGTTATAATGTAGCAAATATATCAGTTGAGTAATTGTTTTAGCGATCTACCCATTGATAGTGTGTGTAAAAATACTGTTAGCTTGGAAGTGTCCCTCAAAACATCACATAAAACTATATAAATCTTACTTTAAAACACGCTAACCAAAAAAAATCCCCTATCCCTCAAACTCACAGCCACCCTATCGTTAAGTGACGATGATCCACAAAAACGAATGAAGTGCGATTTTATTAACACTACGCTCCCAATTCGTATAGAAAAATATAACACTGACTATAACAAATGATGTTGTTTGCCAGAAAAGGGCCTGAAGAAAGGCCTCAGAAAGGCCTGGAGTGATGTATTATGGCCTGGGCCATTGATGAGACGTGACGTCATCGGTTTTGGATCAGATGGTGAAAGATGGTCGCTGAGATTTGACTTGAGTGCTCTCTTTTGAGTCGCACTAGTTGCTGAGACTTTGAATGGAGGTGTCAGGTGTGGATGTGATGTATGTATGTCTGTGTAGGTTCTGTAACTGGGATTTTTAATTTTGTAAGGAATTTTTATTAAGAGTAGCTTACTGACAATGAAAGAAATTAGAAAGTTCTAGACATAAACTATCTATATAAGCTTTTAAAATGTACAGATCAGAAGACCCAGACACAATTTGTTAGGAATACCAATGCCAGAAAACTCAAAAATTAATAAAATTGACAATTGAAACCTACAGATTAGCTTAATATTGTCAATTTTAATTTAATTGGCATATTATGTTAAATAGGCTTTTTTAAATCTAGAGTAACTATAACAACCTTGAATTCTTGAAATATTTAACAATAGATCAACTTTCATTCAAAATCAAAACTAAAGCCGGTGATCGCAAGTGAATTTGTCACAACACTAGACGCCATGTGATCGGGTACAGACGGCGGCGAAATGTGCTGAGTCACACCGCTTAGGGGAACACCCCTGTTCAAGTGCCGTTTAAGGGTTGGGGTGATTTCTAAACTGTTGATCGAAGACGGAATTGATTATAGAGTTGATGAAATGTTCGTTTTGAAGTGGATTTTTGCAGTTTATTTTTCGGCCGAAACATGGATAGGTATAGATTTAGAGATTTAGCGTTACTACCATCTATCCATACATTTTTAATTCATAGCTGTTTATTTTGTGTGCAACAAAATGTTCCTTATCTATCGTATCCATTATTAAACATTATAATCGACTCCATAAACCTTTCTATATGGTTAAGGCGAGAAAAAAAGCCTTATTTTCGTGTGATAATCCTCATGGATTTCTTTCGCCTTGAAAAGGCGGAGAGGCATGTCCGACTCTACTGACTAAAAACACACGGTGCCTTCTATTGCGAATTTCGGAGATGTAACTTGAGTCATCTCTAACAATCCATATTTTATGACGTCAAAAGTTTAAATACATTCTTATTCAAATAAGTAGCAATTTCATTAAATTTATATAGTCGGAAGCCATTGGAATGTTGATTTTATAAAAGAACCGGTAGAAACAGTAGTTAAAAAATATATTATTGCATACATAAATGTCCGCGGCAAACTTCAATAAAAATTAAACGTCAAAAGTAATTTATATGCAATTATTTTATTGAAAAATGACAACAGCATACATTCAAAATTTTATTGATTTTCCTAAAATTTGTACACCTCCTTTAAGTTTAAGTAATAAAAGTAATAATAAGAAATAATTCCATAGACATTATTAATAGAACTATAATTTTCATCTTTTATTGCTATAAATCAGCGATCGAGCAGCTATTTGTCAATTATTAATTACTAAATTATCATAACCTCTTGTTGATATGGAGGCTGGCCACGAAAATAGTTTAGCGCCTGTTCTATTATTAATTATACAAGACAGTTTTTATGAATATAATAATGAATTAATAAAATAATAGTGCTATAATAAAGTAGAGTTTTACGACACGAAAAAAATTACAACGCTGAGAAGTAAGATGGCGTCAAATAGAGGAGGATTATTATGTTGAGGCTGCTGTGAGATCTTTCTAACTCTGTTGTGTGAGTTTGTGGCTACCTCCTGGTGTCAGAGGGAATTTGCTGGGACGTCACAGGCCTCTGACATGGCTTTAGACATATTTATGATTATACTCCAAGATGTTTTCTTTCACCTGTGATATGTTATGGTTCCGTAGTCTACAATAAACTTTCCGATAAAAGAAACAATTTGCTATGATCACACATCCACAGACCAACCTCGGCAAGCGCAGTTAAACCTTGAAAATGTGTGTCTTTTATTATCTGTATTCAATTCAGAATTGTAATTCATAAGAAGTCGTACTAATCTTCTACATAAATATAAAAATGTTATGTTGGTTTGTATACGCTTCAAAAACTCAAAAAGTTCTGCACCAATTGAGCTGAAAACTTAGCATGATATATAATCCGCATCAAGGATTGTTTTTATCTAATTTTTGCATCAGTCACATATGCGCGACCGCGAAAAAACAGTTTTTGTGCCACAGCAAAGCGTGGCAGGGTACAGTTAGTAATTCAATAAATTAAATTCATATTAAATAATAAAAATACTATATCCATCAAACTGTCCTTTTCTCCACAAGTCTAGCCTTTCTTAGCTGGTATAACGTAAATTGATTAAAAGTGTCATTTGGTCGCTTAAAGCGCATGTCCCGGCACTAATGACCGTAATGAGTTAATAACACTCGACAGTGACCTTTATTGCATATGTCCTTACTTTAGCTGGCTAGCTACTGTTAGCTCTTACAGGAGTTTAGTACACGCACATCGGTAGCTACTAGCATGCTTTGTGATGACGTGGGTAGATTATCTTGACTTTGTAGATCTAAATTAATAAAAAACTGCATTTGTTTTTAAACTTCTTTGAGACTTATTTTGTGTGATCTCGTTCTGTTTTACGAGACTGAATCTCATAGAAGTTTTGTACGAATTCTTGCGAGATTGCGACATGGCATTCCCTACAACACATCTTTCTTTAGGAACCTTGTATTTAAATCATTCAGACCTTACTCAAAAACAAAGACTTTTTCCAGACCAAAACCCTACTGAACCAAGATCCCATCTGCTAGCAGCGTCCCACCCCTAGCATAAGGGCTAGAGGTCACCGCGGCGCTTCCGTCAACCTGTTGGACGCGGAGACACGGACGCGGCGATTAATGCGTCCCCACACTATGATGTATCGATACCATTCGCGACCACTTCACTATTACCTACCGGTTTTAGCGATCTTAGATAGTGCTGTCTGTATGTATGATTTAAGTATGTACATACTTGTTATAGGTATTTAGTTGGACAGTTATACATAACCATCATCTGCTTACAGTAGTCTTAAATGTATGTAACAAATCTATGTTAAGAAGATTCAGTAGTTAATCCAGAAATGTAAAACCGGTATCAATCGAAATCGTGGAATAATCTTTAGCTTTCGTTATTTTAGACGCGATATCATATTTTTTTTTACGTGGTGAAATCATCTTATGAGTCCTCCCACCCAGGGCAGAGCGGGAGGGACTGTCAGACTTGTATTGAACAAAATCCACGGTATCCAAATGTCCCTTCAATAGCCCTCCACGTTCCGGGGTCACGATAATTCGTACAGTCCCGCGACCCCGGCAGGCTTTGTCGAAATATCGTATTGGTAGAAATACTGAAAAAAAGGTAGGTAGGTACTATCTTTTTAGCCTTTCAGAATTTCGTTAAGATCGGCATCCAGTCCAACCGGATGACTGGTGAATACCAATATTTTACATATAGCGACCACTTATATTATCTGACCTCCTTACCCCACTTAAAATGCCAATAAATCAGAAAATATATGTTTAATCTATTAAAAACTAACACCGGTCTTCAGATAACCTTTTGTAGCAACTTGATATTAAAATGCAATAAACAATAACATTTAAAATAAAAGGTTAAACATGGGAGAAGCTACATGACCGGATTGACCGATATTGTTATATTACAGTAACCAGGAACAGATATGAAAAGAGTGCTTTATGGCTTATGGCTAATAAGGCGAAGACTACTGCAGTGACATCTAAGACGTGCTGAGTCAACTGGCTGCGTTGCTGAGCGAGGCGTAGAAACCGCTAGCGTGACGATTTAGACAAGCTTAAGCGAGAGATAGACCGAAGAAAACTTCTCAAAGAAAATACTGGGAGGGAGGAGAACTACTGGAATTATAGAGGAGGTCCTCGCCTGCGTCTGGTAAAAAAACAGTAAGAGAATAAATGATGAACAGCATTGCCTTGAAGTCACTTACCCCGCCAATGTTTACGCATGTTTATCTGGTACTAAGTAGATACCTATTGTAATCTAACACTTAATTCTAAGCAAGTGGCCATCTCTGAGTAATGTATATCCTTACACACACTACAGCTATATTCTATTAATTATGATAATTAATTACTTACAATAGCCATTAATAGCCAGGTCTTGAAAAAGGTCATGTTTAAGTTATAGCCTACTTGAAATTGTGACACATGCTTTTGAGTTTGTATGAAGGGGTTCCAAATTTTAAATAGGCTGCCAGATACCTCATGTGTGAATCCTCAAATTGTATGATTGTTATGGTCAAAATCATTAATTAAAATTATTAATTAAATATAAATCTTAACAAAACATAAAGAACTAGGTACGTATTCTGAAAACAATAGACTAAATCATGTAATTTTGACCGTAACAATTATACAATATATTATTAAATCACATTAACTTTTAATTTTTAAGTGATGAGTACGTAATATTAATTTTATCGATGTTTTCAAAATCCCTATTTTCTTCAGCAATATTAAAATAGTATGTAACATTTAATGAAATTTAATGTCAATTAATTAAATGGTCTAAAATACAAATAGTCTAAATAAGTACTGTATACTTATTTATTTTGTATTTTAGACCTTTAATGTTCTTTTTTTTCATATTTGTTTAGATTCCTAAAATAATGCCAGCTTTGAAATAAGTTTGTGTAACCTTGCTGAAATACATGATATGCAGATTTCACACAATAGAAAAGCATAAACTAAATCATCGATGACTGTCACTTAAAAGAAATCTAAAATGGTGTCAAAAATCAGAGCATGCAAATGAAATCCAGTGCCATTGTATTAGTTGACCGCGGTTGACGATCCAAATTGCGTTCAGTGATTGACGGCGTATTATTTGGCCAGACATGACGGCAGCTGCGGCATACATATCTATGATAAAATGCTATAAAACGGAATGTAATAACTTGCAAACTTGAAATACAGAAGGTTCAATAAGGTAGGTAACAATGTCTTATGTTTTGGCTCCAGAAAATGCACTTTTGTCTGCCGGAGTCGCAAGATTGTCTTAACAGGACACCGGGGATCTGGAACCCAAAGGTCAACCGGGCCAGAGTGGAATTTAGTCAATAATAGTCTGACAGTCCCTTCCACTCCACCTAGGGCAGAAATACTCAGTTGATGATTTTACCATCCAAAAAATTTAGATGCTTTTGCACAATTTTTATGTATCCATCTTCAGTGAAATGACTTGTATGTGTAAAATAAGATTGCTGTCTCTGTATAGATTTGTCTCTGTAAAATTTTAATATACCATATTAAAGACAGAGTTAATTAGAAGCAAAGGACAAAGAATACTGAATTCATCAAGATGAAAGAAGAGTGGAATAGCAAAGAGCGCTCTTTCGTTTCAGCCACACTGTTGCCAAGCGCGATAGCAAAAGAGTTTGCCTTCTGCGTATTTGCTGTTGCCTGTTGAATAGCATTGTCTACCACATGTTGAAAATAATAAATATGTGTATGAATAGAAAATGTAATCGAAAACATTGCATCGTTCAATTTAATGCAACGATAATAGATAGATATTAGAATTAAACAGATTTGTTTTATTAAACAGGACAGTTGAAAATTTATACCTGGTGAATTTGGGAATCATTTCTATTCAGTTAGTATCTGAATGTTACCAAGCACAATATATTATTGTACAGTATAAGGCAACTTAGGCAAAGATTTAAGCCGCTTAATTGCTCTGTCCAGACTTTTGACAATTTATTGTATCCTCCAATCATCGCAAGCCATGCCCAAAAACCTAATCAACGGAACAGAAAAAATAATTTAACCAATCAAAAAGCCCAATATCAATAATTGTCATCATGCTACTATATTACAAGCGAACTTTATGTTAGTGTTGTGATAGCAATCCATTCGATTTCAAACATAATAGTGACGTATGTACCAATCGGCAATTAACATAAAATATAATTTATCGACAATATATCGACGCTTCGGAACTATTACCGATTCTGATGCAAATTTTAATGACATCTATTACAGTTTTGTTTAATTAATAAAAAACTGATCGAAACGAATTTTTAATTGAGGTTTGTTCACGTGTAGTGCTGTTTTTTTGTATTAAGGAAATAACAATGTTTTAAAGTTTCCGTTTTAATTGGTCATTATTAGAAGAATAAACGTTATACCTATTTGCAGACTAATATAAGATATTTAGATGGTGAAACAGATAGAAATAATGGTGAACAATTTAATATTGATGGTTTTCAAACAATCAATCTTGTCATCATCACTTCTTGGGATACTTAAAATGTAAACTGTAGATGCTTATCATTTACTTTATTATACATATAAGCAGCATACAAGGTGGACTTCTAGGTCGATAGAAAGGGGTCGGTTACGAGGATAGGAGCGACAATTATAAGCTTTTTCTTTTAGTCACGCAAAATATATACTTATAGGGTGACACTATGTCTGGTCGCTTAAAAGCATTATCTATGAAACTGTAATAACAACCAATATAATAAAAAAATAATACTTTCCTTACGAATAAAGTATTCATGGGTTGCAATGACCTTCTTTACCAATAATATAAGTAACTATTTTCAAACAATTATATACAAAATTATCGATAATTAGCTCACCCAATTACCGTCCAGGTGTGAAAGCCACCACCTACAATCATTCAGTAGGTATTTTTTATGCAGTCCATGTCCTTACATGTCCAAAGTTTCAAACATTAGTATGCGATGTACGGCCAGCATTATTTGCATATCGATAAAGGTTAACAATGCAATTACGCGTGTCGATACTCGATAAACAATAAAACAAAATCGACAGCACTAAGTTTCAGCGGTTTTAGTAACGACGATTTTTTCTGGTCGGGTCGTAGTCGTGTCGTTGGTTAAAAGACTTTTGTTGTAATGTAGAATATTATTATGTCATAGTGTGATAGGTAAGTACTTAAGTATTTTTTTTAACTATTGATAAAATATGTAAGAAAAGGAAATACATGTGAGACTGTCAAGTATTTTTATTTATAAAAGTGTAAATTTTCCATTATGAAATGTCTAAATGATTCGATAGAATAATACATAATAATCAGCTGCCAAAAAGCATCCATCGTGAAAATCACGAAATCGTATCGCTCACGTATCGGAGAGTCAAAAGACAAATTATTCATGAGCCATCCGCGGTGGACATGCAATAATTACAACTAAACACCAGCATTCACGACAGGCAAATAATAATTCAGAAACTACCATTATTACAATAACGTTCCTATTAAATTACGTTAAAAACTTACAACTATTCGGAATGCAGCTATTTTAATTTAATTGTAATATAATTCAATTACATTTAAAATTATGTTGGTAGATTTATATTCTTAAGCTTAATTAAAAAGCACCGATGCGTTGCTAAGAAATGCATTAAAATGTAAAGCATTTTAAGGAAATTTTAAAAATGAGGAATTTTATTTAATACATACCTGTAAGACAACGTTTTCATTTTATTAATTAGAAGTTTTAGCTTATGATTTAGTTCTTTTACTTTATATACTTATTTCCTTATTTTTTTATGTATTTACTGTTACGTTTTAGATAGCATGGTATGTATTTCAATATCTCTCTTATTGTTTAGGGCCTCGCACGAGTAGCAATAAAAAAAAAATTCAAACTTAAAACAAATGTTATTTGCTTCAACTAATATAAGACTGAATAATTAAAAAATCGATAGTTAGGTCAATTGATTAACTACTGTTTGTTTTATTTATCCACTTTAAACAACATTAAATAAAAAAGCTCTTTGTAATATACGATTGGTATTCTTTGTCACTGTTACAAAAGTTTATATTACTCTATCTGTGCTCAACTCAATGCAATTAGAATATTCCTTGCAAGTCGCAACTGCATCCACCTGTATAGCTACTGATAACCTCTGACTGCAATCACTAATCCCCTCTCTGACCTCGAGGCTCGGAGGGCTAGCCCGTATTCTCGCACAATCGCTTAACCCTTAAATGTCAATGGTGTCAATAACGTCACATCGATGTCAGACGAAACATTACTGACATTTGTTATTCGATACTGTCTGCCTATTAGTTGGAACAAACGGGAAGGTTGGGCTTTCAAATCAAATCCAAATTATTTATATGACTTGACTTGAAATTTGCCCTGGCTGGCATTAAAATCCAGGAGGCCGACATTGAGAATTTCTGGATTTTTATCAATTTTAGAACTTAAACATAGTCCTCTGTAGGTTAGTGACAGTAACAATGAACTGTTTTAGTCTTCGGAAAAACAGGCGTGATATGATGTAATGTAATTAATTTACAAAAAAAACCGTCTGACCCATTTTTTTGTTTCAATATCGATCTATTCGTATCTCCCGATCACTGATCCAGATCTCTTCAATGCCAGACATGACGTTTGACTGACGGATTGACGGACAAACACGCTGATTGGATATAATTACGATGCATATTTTGTTAATAAACAATTGTCTGAACATTTGCTTTCGACGTCAATCCTACTTGGCAGCGATAGGGTTGAATTTCGTCTGGCTGGACAGATGGATTAAGTTGGTGAAGTATCCTTAGAAATTATCAGTCGTGGCGGTGGGTTTAGTATTTGAAATCATTGTGTTGTGATGGGTTCAAACAAGATACTTATTCAAGTCAGTTTGCGGTTAATCATAGATGGTCTTAGAAGAAAAGGTTATGGTTACATAGTAATTTTGATGTTCCAGTCAATTCAGTACTAAATTGGGTGTTAAAAACTGCTATTAGCAGGTTGACTTGCGTCTTATTTTCATCGCCTTTTTAAAGTACAAACTTGTTTGTTTTATCTTCAATTTTAAAAAGGGAAAGCACCTGCCACATTCTTTGTAGCATGACACGATAGTTATTTCATTGGACACAGCGGCACAATGTCAACACGTCAACTTCTATTGTTTTAAAATGTTGGTAACGTATGCCAGGCCAGCTGGCAGTAGTACTAAGTATATTAGTCGTAGTTAGTAGTATCGTTCTGCAATATCGCTCTTCAACATACCCTTTTTTTTTAGCGTGGTAAAATAATCAAATGAGTCCTCCCACCCAGGGCAGGACGGTGGACACCGTGACCCCGGTACGTAAAGGGCTATTGAAAGACTTCAATAGCCCTTTACGTACCGGGGTCACGGTAATGGAAAAGTCCCGCGACCCTGGTAGGAACATACCCTGGCTTGGATTTAGATTAGAGTGATTGTCTCACTTCACCTAGTAATTTTGTGACGGATAGTCGGTTTTTGTGGATTTTTAGGTCTGGGGTGACGGTCGCGGGACTCACGAATTACCGTGACCCCGGTACATTAAGTGCTATCTCAGGACACCTTGGATTTTAGTCAGTACGATTCTGACAGTCCCTCCCGCTCTGCCCTGGGTGGGAGGACTCATGTGATGCTTTTACCACGTAAAAAAAAACTGGGATGACAGAGACAAGGTCGATGATGGAGCGAGGTTACCCATAGAAAGTCTGCTAACTTTGAAGAGATTGGGGTTGTTCTACATGTGACTATCAAGTCATCGGTTGGTAGTCAAGAATATAGATTTAATTAAGATCTTCACAATGCCTTTAGAAAGGTATGCTTAGATGGTTTGGACTTATTGAGAGAATGAGTTAAAGGCGACATATCACAAAAGGAAAATGTGAGAGGCAACGATGGAAGAGGACACCCTAAGAAGATCTGCACTGACCTTTTTGGTGAGGTTCTTCAGAAAAGTCGGGTGCGTAGTACTCACAACCAGACGTTTGAACGTGGACGAGGTGAAAAGAGAATTAAAAGATCGTAGCTGGTGGCGTATAGAAGTCACTATTTCCGTGGGAAAACATGGGATGTTGATTATGTATGAGAAATAACTATTCTCCCCTAAGTGAATTAATACTATGATCTGAATAGTTAGTGGTCTACTGAATACCAAAATTTATGCCCGTATATTTATCAGTAAGTGCGTAATCAACAGGTGTATTATCTTATCCAATTTTATGTAAAGCTTACAGAACTATTCATTAGATTGAAAACTAAACTCATCGTGATTGCGTCGGCGTGCGCGGCCGTCCATCTTGCGATCTACGATAGATCCAATCGTACTAATAAACAGAATACTATAGCTTAAACAGCATCGCATGCGTTTAATAAAAATAAAATTGGTGAGAATTAGATTAAAGTCGTTTTAGTTAGAGGAGATTACGATTCGTGTAAGGCTACCAAGCAGAATTTTATACCACTTTTGATAGATGAAAAAAAAAAATGTTAGTAATGGTATTATTTATATTTATTCATTCTTGCTTTTTTATGTTCAATGGGATTGCTCTTGACCTTATTCTAGGACAGGAGTGACTAAGACAAGGTCGACGATGGAGCGAGCTTACCCAGAAGAAGCCTGTTCACTCTCATTTTGAAGAGATTTGATCCTGCTTTTTCTTTTAAATCAAAAAAATCTCAATTAAAGACTTTCGAACATATAACCAATAGGTAATGAAACTGGGAAATATAACTGGTTCTAAAAGTGTAAATATTTCACAATTACAAAAAATCATAAATTGATCTACCGGTACACTGACGTCGAAAAATATCTGCAGCGCGATATTATTCGCTATAGCTATAGAACATGGAGTTAACACTCCGCTGCATTCATTCCGCCCTGATTGATAGATTGATTGATTGGCACGTGACGCGAACACTCCCGATGTAATAGCCCAGTAAACAGGTTCGCGATTCGCGACCAAATTGAAACCTCTAAATTGAAATTAATATTTTTTGTGAGTCGGTTTTTATTTGTTAGTTTAGTTTTATTTTGTATTTTTTTAGACTTTTGGCATCCATGTAACTATTTATGGTCATCTGTTATTTAAGTGTGGGCATTTTGTCGACATCTAGGTTTGTCTCCAATGGGAACTTCTTTGTCAGTCGCAAACATACAATCAACATTTAGATTTCAAAAGAAAGATCACCTCATTGAAAACTTTCGCTTTATCAAAGTAAGCAGAACCCAACGCTCTAATGACACACACAAAAACAACCGGTCCTCTGGTAAAACTTCCGTGCACCCGAAACACACAAACAATCACACATCCATATACTCAATAACGCTTCGCAACAGCATCTTTACAAGTCATTAGACGTGCCACCCCCCCCCCACACGCTGCCCCCCTCACCCCGAGGGCCCCGCACCCGTTTGTAATTAACTGAGGGCCATAAATTGACCGTAACTGTCATATCATATTGATTTAGTCCCGTGAGCGTACCTACGCCTTGCTCCGAGTTTTCAGCCTCGCTGGGGTAGGGGAAAAATTAAAATTGTTTGGATTGACGCTATCGGGGTGCGCTGTATCGGGGTTGATGCTCATGTTGGAGCTTCAATTCTATTCACGCCAGACGAATATTGTGACTGCGCTACTCTGTAGTACAACTAGAGGTCATTTTATTCTTGCTCTGTGCACGTCATACTGTCTCGTACAATGACAACGTTACATTTCACGTCTCAATGAACGTTTACTGAATCGTATCTTGTCTTTTAAAGTTTAACAGAAAAATTCTTTAATCCTTGACTCAGTTAATGATGGCCAGTGAAATTACGAAGTGTTGAAAAAATTACAATCACCCAATTTTATTTTCGTGCATCTATTGAAACAGATTCATTCATTCTTTCATTCGTTTCATTCATAGCAACTAATTTATCACATTGAATGTTTCAATTGCATATCAGAATTCTGAAATAAAACAAACATTGGGCGATTCGAAAATAGACAGAAATCAAACATGATACGACTCATTTAAATCATATTCACATACAAAAAAATCGTTTCGTATGCATATACATACGTCCATGCCCACACAGAGCCGTGAATGAAGTGAAGACAGCATTATTACCGCTTTGCAACGATTGAGACTGTCAAAACAACGCTAACTAGCGAAATCGAACAACATTTGGCCGGCGGATGATAGAAAACAAACATTTACTTGCCATTCTTAAACAGATGATCCGATTCAACAAACATTATTGAACGAATTTACGACCTATCGAGATCAAAGTCGTAATACAAAAATATCTTCAGCAATCAGGAGCGAGGCGTTAGTGTCTTAAGAGCTGTGCTTAAGGAGCAATTTTGTGCGTAAGATGACTTTGATGAGTGCAGATGCAAATGTGGGCGCCATGTTTTTTTCCCGCGCCAACAATCGTTCTCTGCTGCCGCATCAAAGCTTCTTTTTTCTACTGTAAGTTCCTGATCGCGCTAATTCTGATTGAGAACCTTTTTTTTTTCAATTGTGTAACATTCAAGATACGTTCTCGATATTTCGATGATTGCTGCAGTGATGGCTGTTATGTGATAGCGGTAAAAACGACTTTAAATATAAAATATTATTTTATTAGATAATGGATATAAGTTTTACAATGGAATGTCGAAATAGAACTAACTAACTTAAAATTAAGGACTCGTATTTATATGGAGAAATTGATGGGAAAAGTAAATAAGAACTTAAATTATCAGTAATTAACTAATAAGCTAATGACAACCTTTGATACAGTGAGAATAGTAAATAGTCTTAAGCTAAATGAGGTACATTAGATAACAATAATACATTACATAGATCATTACTAAAATAGGGTTCAAAGAGTAAAAGATAAATGAAGTAAACAATATTAATATAGTATAGGTAAATAATACAAGTATACAAGCATATAGGAAAGAATGTTATATTATATAACACCTCCCCACCTAGAATAAAGATTGGGCGTTAGCGCCGAATCTTTTTGGAGTGGAGGAATTGTCGTCGCTGTCATCTTCGGAAATACATGATGTTTGGGTCTGGTTCAACGTGGTCATCGGGATGTTCTGGACGAGATGTGTTGATCGATGGTGTCGTCGTGATGTTCTTCCGAAGCAGTTGTTGAAGATCTGGATGCAGTGGTTGTCATCATTATTGCAACCAAAAGTATTTGTAAATTTTAGACATCTTCTGAATAATTTATACATTAAAAATAATAACATGAGGGTTCCTGATGTGAAGTAGAACCAAGAAAATCTATTCTGATGTCGTTGGATGAAAGGTTTCTCTTTTATCTTCTGGATGTCCTCGTTATGTTTATCTAGTTGATGTTTGAGATTGTTGAGTGAGTCCAATGGTGTTTCGTTGATTGAGATAGGCAGAAGGTTTGGAAAATGATGATCTTCAGTTTCGTCGAAACAATCTTCAGTTCTGATGTCAGGAACTATAATAGGAAATGTGACGTTGTCTTCTCTGCTTTGGTGTGCTGATAGAGTACTGTATCCAGTGTGAAGTTTGCAGTTTTCTTCGAGGGTAATAATTCCTGAACCGTAGATATTGTGATGCGAGACTTGATTGTTACATTGAAGGATGCACTGTGTTGCGTTGCTGAGGATGTAGAGCCATCTGTTGTTTTCCAAGCGTTGGAATGTGTTGATTTGTGCAGCGAAGGTTGTAGTTGTACAGATGCTTGGGATGTCGTTTGAGACACTGAGTAGGATTTGTAGCTCACAAACAGGTCGTGTATCAGAGTTGTAGACGATGATATCTCGGCACACGCTTCTTCTTTCAGCGTATGTCTTGCAGTTGTCCAATGAGCTCGTGGATACGTAGTGTTCACCGCTAGGGTTTGTGGCCAAATACTTATGCTCTGGTAGGATGGTGGTATAGAGTGAGGAATTGGGATGTTGGATAGGGATTGAATAGATATGGTATAGTTTTAAGGATTCAGGTTTAATGAGTGGGAAATCTAATATATAAACTAATCTATTTGAGTAAACATAGGCAGAGAGTTGAGATGAATCTAAGATTTTATTAATATTATCTATAGTAACAGGGCTAACTAGTTGTTTATTAGATCTAGCATGGTTGGATAATAGAAGATTTTGATAGAGTTTATTAAGGGAAATGATCGAGTGATGAATTATGTTTGATTTGGCAAACAAAATACTCGAAAGGCAATCATCAATCTCGTTTTCGAGATTGGTAACCGATTCTAGTATTAAAATTGAGATTGATGAAATTTCTTCCGTAACTTTTAAATCGAAAATAGTTTTAGAGGTGCTATTAAGATATTGATTTAAACGATCAATGTTTTCGTTGATGACTTGTTCATCATAAGAGATTTTAAATATCGTTTCGTTGAAATTTTTAATAGTGCTAGACGTTATTTGAATTTGTTTCTGCATTAAAGAAGTAAGATCGAGTTCACGTTTCTCAAGCATATTAATACATTCGTCGTAATGTTTCGCATCTTTGGCATCTGGAGTACCAATGAGGTATTTCAACAAGGAACTGAGTCCATCTAAAAGTTCTCTTTTCTGTCTAGAGTTCTTACCTAAGTAAATATTTAGTTCAGAAAGTCTATTGTCTATTTTATCGAGGTTAGTCTTAAGATACGATTTAGTGGAGAGAACATTAGGAAAAGCGGGGTACTTTACATAAAATTGTTCGAATCTAGAGGCTAAACGTTTTAAGGATTCATGAGCGATAAATAGTGGTTTAAGATCACGGTAAACGATAAGTTTCCATGAGTCATCAGATACGGAGATAGAGCCTTCTTCTTTATAAAATAATCCGGCATGTGTAGGCAGCGGTTGAGTTAGATTGGCAACGATTCCCGTGGTTGCCCTGAAAGCGATAGAATTTGATTTTGGTTAAATTGCAACTTGACCTTATGTTTACTTATAATGTAATTCTTAATATAGATATAGGACTTGTAGAGAAGAATGTATAAAAATAATTTTAGAATTGAGCAGATTACGAAACTAATGTAAGGGTTTTGCATAATATTGTAAAAGTTATAGGGATTAGAGGATTGAGCCGTTGTACAGCTGACCCTGTAAGAGTAAAATCAAAACTAGAGTCTAAATTTAAGATTAAATTAATTATACTAATATAAGAAAAATATTATTACTAAACTAAGGTTTCATGCAAATGGTATGGTCTGAGCCTGTTTGCATGCACAAGTTGGTTACGATTGGCTTTCTGAATTACGTAGTTATGATTGAAACCAACACGTATAACTTGGTAAGGACCTTCCCATTTAGGGTCCAAATTATTTGGGTTAGGAATCCTTAACATGACTTTACTGCCTACGTGATACTGCGTGAAGTTTTTAATCTGACTATCATATCGATCTTTAGCTTTTTCTTTCATAGCTTGTAAGTTTTTAAGAGCTGAGTCTCGAGCAATTCTTAACCGTTCGTTTAAATCTTTTAGATAATCACAGGCTGTGTAGTCGGGAATAGTTTTAATATTATAGAATGGACGTGGTTTATAACCAAATAATAACTCGTGAGGTGTGTAATTAGTGGAACTATTAACTGAGGTATTATGACACATGATGGCAAAAGGTATTATTTTATCCCAGTTTTTAAGACGACGACTGTGATACATTCGAATGTGATCGCGTAAGGTAGCATGGAACCTTTCAAGGGCGCCATTTGTTTGAGGATGGTATGCAGTATTGAAAGTATGATTAGAACCGAGGAATTTTGTTAATTGTTTTAAAACGTTATTCATGAATTCGGTGCCTTGATCGGAATGAAATCTTTTAGGGACACCGTAATGTTGACAAAAATAAATTAATTCTTTAGCCACAGTTACGGCTTCTTTATCGGGAATAGGATAGGCTTGTACGAATCGAGTTAGGTCATCTTGAAGAGTTAAAACATATTTATTGTTGTTGTCGCTGATGTCTGAATAAGAGACAAGGTCCATAGACACTCGTTCGAATGGTTCAGTTGTTTGTGATGTAATTATCATAGGAGCTTGAAAGTTTTTTCGCTGTATTTTATTACGTTGGCATACAAGACAGGAGTCAATATAATTTTTGATGTCATTAGTCATCCCTTTCCAGAAAAACTCGTCGCGGATTTTTCTCTGCGTTTCAATTATACCACGATGTCCAGAAATTGGTTCGTCATGATAGGTTTTTAATATATTTGGGATTTCCTCTGCAGTAGGGTATTTTACTCTATTTTCACAGATATGAATTTCACAATCATAAGCTTCAGCCAGGTACGCTGTAATACGCTGTTGTTCGTTAGGTAGTAATTTACAAGTATGATCATTTTTAAGGTCGGGAACATAGAGTATATTCAATTTATGTTTCTGAAGGCAAGATAAGAGGGATTTAAAATAACTTTCACTGTCCCAAGGATCAAAGTGATTAGGTCTAGTATAACTGAAATATAGGTTTTGTTTTTTGTCCGAAACTAATAGGTCTACATCATAAAGTGAATTTGTTTTTCTTAAGTAAGATTCTACTTGTGAACATGATGATATGGCTTCATTATAGAGGTTGTTGTGATCATGATGATTGCAAGATGTTGGAATATAAATGTTTTTATGTCGTTGATCTAGTAGTTGATTAGCAGAGATTTTTAAACGGGGATTGTTGATGCATAAATGGTCTGATGATTTTAAGGATAAGTAATGTTCGAAATTTAGTTGAAGGTAATCGTCGGATTCGATAGAGGTAGAGTCGTCTTGTGTCAGATCGATAATATTAGAATTCATTATAGGTGGACGAGAAAGAGCGTCCGCATTAGTGTTAGCTTTGCCAGCTTTATAAACGATGTCGTAATCGTATTCTTCCAATTTTAGTCTCCAACGAACTAGACGACTGCCGGGATCTTTAATAGAAAATAACCATGTCAAAGGCTTATGGTCTGTGACAATTTTGAACTTTCGTCCAAATAAGTATGGCCGGAAGTGTTTTACCGCCCACACGATGGCTAATAATTCGCGCTCAATGGTAGAATAATTCGATTCTGCTTTATTTAGAGTTCGTGAAGCATACGCTATTGGCAAGTCTTTGCCGATTGGACCTTGGGAGAGAATTGCTCCTATTGCATGAATAGAGGCATCGGTGGTTAGAATAAATTCTTTGCTGAAATCAGGATATTGTAAAAGAGGGGTCGTCGTAAGAATGTTCTTACAGGTATCAAACGCTTGTTGTTGATTACTTTCCCATACGAATGGAACGTCCTTTTTCAAGAGTCCTGTTAGTGGTTTCGTGATTTTACTGAAATTTGGAATGAACCTTCGGTAATAGCCTGCAAGGCCTAAAAATGATTTTATATCTTTGCACGATTTAGGAACTGGAAATTCTCTAACTGCTCTAACTTTGTCTGGATTTGGTTTCACACCGTCGCTAGAAATAATATGTCCCAAATAAGCTACTTCTTTCCGCATAAATTCACACTTATCTGGTTGGACTTTAAGACCGTTCTTTCTAAGTCGGTTAAAGACTTCGGTAAGTTTCTGTTCGTGTTCTTGGAGACTTGATGCGAATACTACTATATCATCTAGGTAGACAAAACAACGTTCACCTTGTAAGCCTTGGAGAACACTGTCCATAGCACGTTGAAACGTTGCAGGTGCGTTTTTCAGACAAATGGCATTCTAAGGAACTCATAATGTCCGTATGGTGTGTTGAAAGCTGTTTTTGGGATATCTTTAGAGTCAAGTTCAATTTGGTGGAATCCCGAGGCAAGATCTAAGGTAGTGAAATAAATTGAATGGCCCAGTTTGTCTAGAATATCGGTTATGTTGGGCAAAGGATAACTGTCTCCTATAGTGATATCGTTAAGTTTGCGATAATCGATGACTATACGCCATTTCTGTTTCCCTGACGCGTCTAGTTTCTTGGGGACAACCCAAATAGGGCTACTCCAAGGAGATGAACTTGGCTGAATAATATTTTGATCTAGCATCTTTTCGACTTGAGATTTCACTTCTTGTTGATGCACATACGGAAATCGATAAGTTTTTGTATTAATCGGTGTGTCTGATGTAGTAGGGATTGTGTGTTTGGTGTGATTTGTGAATGTCAAGGGTTCGTTTTCTGTGATGAAGATGTCTGAGAATTCCATGATAATTTTACTCAAAGATTGATTTTCTTCTTCATTGAGGTGATCTCTGCGAATGAGTTTGTCTACTTTGTTTCGATTATCCGTTAACGTTTGTTTGTTTGTTGAGTTTATTGGGATTTTATTCGAAGATTCAATTGTAACTAGTTCAAATGCATGGACTTTAGGTGTTAGCACAAGTTTATCATTGTTACCGGAATTTACACAGGTAATTAAGAATTTGTTATCTTTTACTGTGACTAAGGCGTTAGGAATAGTAACATCATCGCAAATGGTTTGTTTTTCGATTAAGGCGGGTCCATTTTGAATATCACTAGTATAGCATGTGATAACAGTTTCGGTTCGTTGGCCAATGTACTGTTTGTTATCTACGGATTCTGTTGGTTTCTCTTCAATATGAAATAATTTGTAACTGCGATCTCGTATACGCATAATTTTTGATTGTACATAGATATTGACATTGAACTTACTCATGAAGTCATTGCCCAAGATACCGTCTGCTTGAATATTGAGGTTTGCTATATGAAAATTAAATTTTGGGAAATGATCTAGAGATATTTGAGCTTTTCCGAAGCTTTGAATAGAAGATTGGTTACCCGATATACCTACAATTGATACGACGCACGATTGGTCTAGAGGGGCACTACCAATATGTTCCTTGTTAAGGACGGATATAGCGGCTCCTGTATCGATGAGTAATGTTACCGGTTTACCTTCAATGTGAAATTGGCAATGTAGTAGATTTTCTGGAGGTACGTTTAGCGTAGAAATAGTAATAGATTCAGTATACATAGATTTTGAGTTTGACATAGATTTAGAATTTGAGTTTGACAAAGATTTTGGATTTGAGTTTGACATAGATTTAGCATTTGAGTTTGAAATAGATTTAGAATATGAGTTCGACATAGATTTAAGATTTGAGTTTGACATCGATTTAGATTTGGATTTAGACTTAGATTTAGGCTTAGAGTTAGAAAGAGATTTAGGATTTGATTGAGTTTGAATTGATACTTCTTCTGTGGGTGTGGCTAGAGTTTGAGTGCTAGCGTCACGAAATTGTCCCCGATGGACTGGATAGAGGGAAGTGTGTTTTTCGAAGTTGGTAGAATTTACAGTTGTAGTGCTTCTAGATTTGGTACCGCTGTTTGGACATTGTAAGAGTGGACTGAAGCGGTTTCCGAAGACTTGTCCAACACCTCGGCCGCTTCTGAGTTTAAATTATTAATTTTTGCGGAAGGAACTACTGCGCGTTGATTTTGTGGGTGTTGACTTCTTTGACTATTATTATACTCCCTTTTTCGGCATTCTGAAATCAGGTGACCCGGTTTCTTACAATAATTGCATTGTTTGAGAGAATTTTTAAATTGCGAACTCGGTCTTGGTTGCATCGGTTGATTTGATGTTTTAGTCTGACTACTACTAGGGATGTTATGTAAAGTCTGTCTAGCTTTATTCATGTTTCTTATTTTTTCCTCTTGGATTGCGAAATTTCCCGCATCCGATAGGTTCGTAAAAGAACGAACACGAAGCATCATCCCTATGTCCGAATTTAACCCATTAACAAAGACGTTGAGGGCCGTCTCTTCGGTGGTGGCTTTGCGACCCTCTAACGTGGAATCTGTGATTTCCGCCGATAACTTTTCTAGAATTTTACTTCTACACAAATCGACTCGAAGGAAGAATTCGGTGATGCCTTCTTGAGGCTTTTGGAAGTAAGATTGTAATTCTAGATTTAAATGAGCAAGTGTTTTAGTTTGCGAGAATTTTTGGATAAGAAATTGTTTAAGGTCGCACCATTTAAAAAATTGTTTAGCATGGACATCTGATGAACCTGGTCCAGTTAGTTTATTTAACGCGTATGTTAAAATAACTGTTTTTTGATGTATATTCGCAAGTTCGAATGCGGAGTCACACGACCGAATGAATCGATATACTTGAGAATTTTGTGAGGTGTCAAAATCAGGAATTAGTTTTAAGAGAGTTCCTATGTCTAACTCTGAGCTAGAAAATACTTTGTTGTCTGGCATCGTGATTTAGGGTTTTTTATAAGGTTGAAAGTATTGAATATAGTGGATAAGATTTAAGGAAATAGGATTGGATAACTGATGAGGAATAGAGAGATATGGAGGTAGTAGAGCAATATGTACGTTTTAGGCCACTTACCATAACAGTAAAATACTGGTCGCGCTGCTGAGCTTCATCATTCGAAGGTCCGGCGAAGTTGTTCGAAAGCCTTCAGCTACCGTGCTTCTTCACTAGGCGATTTTGACCGTTTGGAATTTACACGTTTTAACTTCGTCTTATGCACACGCGATCCTACCGACTGCGCCAAATTTGTTATGTGATAGCGGTAAAAACGACTTTAAATATAAAATATTATTTTATTAGATAATGGATATAAGTTTTACAATGGAATGTCGAAATAGAACTAACTAACTTAAAATTAAGGACTCGTATTTATATGGAGAAATTGATGGGAAAAGTAAATAAGAACTTAAATTATCAGTAATTAACTAATAAGCTAATGACAACCTTTGATACAGTGAGAATAGTAAATAGTCTTAAGCTAAATGAGGTACATTAGATAACAATAATACATTACATAGATCATTACTAAAATAGGGTTCAAAGAGTAAAAGATAAATGAAGTAAACAATATTAATATAGTATAGGTAAATAATACAAGTATACAAGCATATAGGAAAGAATGTTATATTATATAACATGGCTGATCAAAGACGGCCTGGATAACATTCAACCTTGATGTGTGAAAGATTAAGACGTTTTTACAAATATTCGGCAATTGTTTGGACAATAATTTCATAGCTGATAGGAAACTTTGCAACTGGACCGATGACATGATTCAATCTTCATTGATGATTCAAAGATTTGATACTATTTTCATTATTGTAATACCCTGTTTTGTGTTTGGTTCATACATTTCTTGTTTGACCATCTCAATTTTTTCTGTAACTATTTATCTCATCTCTGTTAACATGTTCCCTATTCTGAGTGCATCATCATCGTTATCTCTGTTGATGACATTCTCACTTGTCAGATGTCAATCAAGTTTCTGATCTTCTCTGATTTAAGATAGTGTGATATAATAAGATAAACCAAAAATGTTATAAGCAATCTGAGGTTTTCGTTACTTCTACTGCAGGATTGTTAATGTTAATTTTTGATGATATTTAAGTTTCTTTCAATATAACCAAAACAGATACACGCAAAGTCAAGTCTGTCTGTCTGGTTCTTAAGAAAATATATATAGACAGTAATGTCTCTTTTACATAAACTAACATGCATCTCTCCAGCGCAGATCTAGTCATGGAATCAATACATCAGTTAAAAAGCACACTACTACTGTAACTCCTTGCCTACACCCAATTTGACAGCGGCCATTAGAAAAAAACGGGTTTTATTTATCGCCCCACTAAAATTCCTAGTGATTTCACATCTAGGTAACTTATCTTATAAATCGTGAAATGTGTCAATTAACTCCAGTTTAATGTCGTATTTATGTTAATAGACGTCTGACGAACATTTTTGGGCATACACAAAAAGAGACTCGGCAGGATGCGACCGACACCACGACACCACGGCGCGGCTCCAGTACACTCGGGGATTTTTAAATGTCAAATGAGTTAAATAAGTGTTGCGGCTTGAGGCCGCGTGACACCTGATTGATTGAATGATTGACTTTTCGCATTCGAGGGTTAACGTTCTTTTTTATTTTTTGCTTCACTAAACCCACAATGTCATTGGTTTATTTAAAAGCCTGATCAATCAGATGAATAAACATTTTCACGTTTTAGTGCCCATAAAATTGATTGCCAAAAAGACTACCAATTAATCGATATTCAAAACGTAAATTAGTTAATGTGACATAAGATTCTTTTAATTTATCATTATTATAATAACCATCAAACGAATTTAAGCAACGGCTCAGAAGTTGTCAGAATTTATGTATATTGAGATCGTTTAGGTAATAAGAAAGAATTAGTATAAGAGCTTAGCAACAAAACTGAATTATTAATAAAAATTCTAATTTCAATCACTACTTTAGTGGATGGCTGTCATAAAAATAATATAAATAACGTAATATAAATTATTGGGGTATCGAGGTACCTCGTATCTATGGATGTTAATAATCGTATTGGGATACATAAAACGTATCTGTTAATACATTCTTGATTATCGAGACGTGGGACTGTTTGTATGTTATTTATGTCTCGTGCTTCAGTTAACGCATTGATCGGGGCTACAACCGACGTAAATTTTAATGACGGAATCCGAAAAAAAACTATTTTTATAAATAATGGTACACCAATACATAAATAATGGGACCAGTCTGAGGAACTAGTACCAATAACGCGAATAAAAATAAATATTACTTAACCATTCGAAATAAATATGGCGGATGATTTATGGCGTTATTGACATTGGGTGCGCGGGCGCAGGCGGCCATCTTGGCAGCTAATTGCCAGTCTGTCATTAAATCAGTCACGCATCGACTATAGACGGATGTTTGAATATTTGTTTTGTGGCGACACCTAGGCAAATTTACATTTTTTATTTTATTGGATCTTAGATGACTTTCAAGTCGTCAGGCCAATCGATTCGATGCCACTCGGTGGTCTATGCAAATGGCCCGAATAGGAGTAACGCCTCTTTAATCATCAATTTGTTTGAGCGTCTGTTTTTCCAGAACGAGATTGTTTTAGGCGATTTATTAATTATCAAACAAGATGGTGCGTGCTTAACTTTGGATCATGTTGTGGGCTATTAGCAAATGTCATGTTTATCCGTATATTGTATTTGTAAGAAATACAAAACCATGACAACAGTCTACATCATTTCCTGTGTTTACACAGGAACCAGTTTTTCGTTTAGAAAGAAATTGAGACATCTACTAGCCAAAAACGGTCTGGTTTACCTTGACGACATACTGATTTGAACATTTTTTTCTAATATTTATTCTACAAACTAGGAATACTGCATTCTAGTATTAGTCGCCACGGTTGGAAGTATTAAGTATACGTCAAAGAATGAACCGTTGCAGTACAGGGTAACATTGTACTTGATACCGGTACTGCTTAAAGCGGTATGCGTCTATGGTAACTTGTTGCACATAAAGTTACATATAACTATATACCTTATGTACCGTTTAGTCACACTTAAGGATACACTTAATGTTCATCTTCTGAATAAGTGGAGTATAGGTAGGATTTTTGGTAAACTTATCAATAAGCAAGGGAATTTTGAAATCAAATGTTACTATATCGCCAAAATGCATTTAACTGTGTCAGTTTTGCTACATTTTTAGTTTAGCAACAAGTAAAATATCTATATTTTAAACAATTTATAAACGAAAATAATATTTTTTCCTTTCTATACATATCCAATTAAACCAAATCATTTAACCATAAAGTACTTACTTAGCCGTAATGCTATTTACAATAATGTCACCACTTCTCGGATTAAGTCAAAGTTCTTGAGAGTACCTTGGTTTTCTTTCAAAACAGTGTCTACAGATTTTTATACCCGTATTTTGCAAACAGATCTACCTTAGAAAAGACAACTAGAATAATTTCACAGTTCATTTATGCCTTGTAGCTCGGACTTTATCCTCATTTTTTTTTTTTTTTAATATTCCACAACTATCACACAACGCCATCTAGTCCCAAGCTAAGCAGAGCTTGTGTTATGGGTACTAGACAACTGATAAACATACTTATATATTTCTAAATACATACATATTATAGATAAATTACACCCAGACACAGAACAAATGATCGTGCTCATCACACAAACATTTGTCCTGGGTGGGAATCGAACCCACGACCTCCGGCATAGCAGTCAGGGTCACTAACCACTAGACCAACAGGTATTTGATATTCCAAAAGTGCATTATTTATAGTTTATTTGAAATTAATTCTTTGTGTTTTCTTATACAAAAGAGGAGTACTTATAGGTAAAGATGGTTTTTATAAGACACTCTTAAAAAATATACCTAATTTGACTAATGTCCAAAGTGGTCCTAAAAGTAATAAGGAAGATAGGATCTAAAGGATTGAGATAATTCGAGTAAGTTCAAAAGCAATTCAAAAACTAAATATTAGTGATTTACTTTGTTACAAAGTCTAATAATCCAATCCACAAAATAATTTCAAAAACAAAACACAGCTATGATGAATGACAGTATCAAATACAAATCATGTTGAAGGTATGTTAGGATATTAATTTGTCTATTGTGTTGTTGTATTGGCTCGTTGAGATCATCGGAGGTAGGCTGCGTAGGCGCCGGTAGGTGTAGGAACACTCGGGACAAGTGTTGAATGTCACACTCTACGGATGATACGGAATTGGCTCTATTAATAATTTATACTCAGAGGTTAAGTGGTAGAAGGTCCTTTTGGCACCTGAATGACTTGAAAGAGTGATTGTCGGATCGCGGGTCTAACTCACCAGGTAAACGTGTCCCTGGAACAGCTATTAAAGGATCACTTGGATATTAGTCAGTACAAGTCTCTCCCGTCCCGTCCCCTGGGTGGGAGGACTCATTTGATGATTTTACCAAGATAAAAAAAGAGTGGTAAGTAATTGTTACTGTTGATTAACTTTACTTTTTTATTGAAAAAAGTGAGAGTCGGATTAGCGCACAAAGGGTTCCGTACCTTCATTTATTTATATATTCTTTAATGTATGTTGAATGGTGGTACTTAAGTACATAAAGCGGACTTAATTCATGCCGAAAGGCTTTATCTACCAGTCAACCTTTGGGTCAAAAGGAGAAATTCATACGGTACATTAGAGAGAAATTAAATCTACTCGTACATATCTTTTTTTTTTTTTTTTTTTTTATCGTGGTAAAATCATCAAATGAGTCCTCCCACCCAGGGCAGGGCGGGAGGGACTGTCAGACTTGTACTGACTAAAATCCACGGTGTCCTTCAGTAGCCCTTTACGTACCGGGGTCACGGTAATCTGTGAGTCCCGCGACCCCGGCAGGCTTTGGCCCTCTACAGGCCCCGTCACTATGCTGACACTCCTTGAGGCGCGCGTGGAACACAACGCGCCGTCGACCCGGGCATGGTCCATGGTCGGACAGCGAGTCGCCCATTACTCGCTGCCCGCATGCCCGCGCCTACGGTGGCCGGAGATCGTCTTGCGACGTCCGTCGCCGTGGGCGTCTACCACTGCGGCTGGGGTGGAGGGAGGACGCTGTCCTCTCCCTCACGCGGCCCGCCTCCTCCTTCGCGAGCATGACTGCTTCGCAGAAGGAGGCGACCGCTTCCCACTCTATCTCGCCCCGCAGCATGGCCTCGACCAATGCCGGGCGCGAGAGGTCTCCGCCTATCGCCGTCGTGAGGACACGGCGGTGCTCTGCCCAAGCGGGGCAGTCCTGCACCGTATGCTCCACCGTGTCCTCCGGACGATCCTCGCAGTGGTGACACCCAGGCGTTTCTTCCCTCCTTATCAGACACAGGAACCTCCCGAAACTTCCGTGTCCGGTGAGGACCTGCGTCATGCGGTAGGTCAGGACGCCGTGACGCCCATCCAGCCACTCCTCAAAGAGGGGTCTTACCGCCGCGATTGCGGCGTGCCCGACTCGTACATATCTAAGGCTAAATAATTAGAATGAAGATAAGATATTCATGAATATAAAGACGGAAAAAGATCATATCTGTTGTATGAAAATCTCCTTAAATATTAATTTAATTCTTATGTTTGTTATAATAGCGGAAACAAAAATAAATCATCTGTGAACATTTCAACTGTACTTATAACTACTCGTATTCGAACCCTAGCTGGATAGCCATTTGGTCAAGCGCTGAAATTATGTAAAACTATTTTTTTTAATTGACTCTGTGGCAGACTTGTGAGTTAATATAATTAAAGCCGCCGATCTTCCAGGTCAAGCCGCTCTTGGTGAGGTTAGTCTGTCGATGGGTGGCCATCTATCAAAGCAAGTTTCCATCGAGCCTCAGAAAACACGTAAAGCCCTTGGCCCGGCTATCATTTGTAGATCTTTGACAGTAGTAACTGTTAGTCAGAAGCTCTAAATTCTGACAACCAATTACGAGTATTTTACCATGGTTTTCTCCCAGTTACTTGGTTGTGGAGGTCAGATAGGCAATTGCTCCATGTAAAATGCTGATATTCAACTGCACCCGTCGATTATCGATTGGAAGTCAACCCCAACATAGTTTCACGTTAACACGACATATGTGACAGTGACAGTGTTAGGTTTATTTATGTTACGGAATTCATTGATTCGGTCGCCGCGCTCAAAGCCCTCAATAAAAGCTGTTCAATAACTCAAAACGGTGTCTTTCATAATTAATTTTGGACCATCGCTTATAATTTTATTATTATCTTTTAACCGTCCACATGCATCTTACTAAAATATAGGTACTAGTAACGAAGAATTCTTGATTAATTACTTTTATTAAATGCTCTTATTTATTTGGCTGACGTTTTTAATATTTTTAATATACCAAGAATGATTGGTGGGCCCGGTAAATAATATTGAAGTTAAAAATATATTTGCGACAGATGTCCTGTAGGTAATTGCAGTGAATTGGTTAAAATAATATGTCATACGACATGTGGGTTACAACCAAAGTATTAAGTTAATGAAGTTTAAAATAAGTTTAATTGCAGGTAGCCTGGTATCTAATATAAAAAGTTTCATTGGAAGTGTCAAAACTATTGTGTACTAGATTTTGAATTACCTACATATTTTTATAAATCATGTTTGGATAGAATGGAAATCTCTATGTTTATAAACCGAACCAATGAATTAAAGAACGGTCAATACTTGCGTTTAAAACTTTTAAATGTAGTCTCTAACTTTTTAGAGTGTTTCACGAGAAATGTAAAACTTATAAATAAAACGTGTAGGTAAATTAGAGATACTTATCACTGAATTTAACTGAGATTAAAATGGAATATGTACTCAACATAAAAATAAGATTGTTTTTTTTCTAGCCAATCTAAAATTACAAGATCTAATAATATTAATTCCTCACCTCATTTTCAAAAGAAACTTTTTCCCATAAACAAGATTATTATAATAATTAAATCCTTAAAAAATGAAGCATAAATATAATAAATTCTCGGTCATAAACAAGTCAAAGTTATGGAATATCTAGCAGATGTCGCGTCACATGGCATCTATAAATTTTAACTTGTCGTATTCAAAATGTCGGCTTCAAATTGTTTAATATTATATCCATAACTGATAGCTTTCGTGTACGGAATGTTTAAGATGGGAATCAATATTGTTATGTTTGGGAATTTATTGGGAATACTTATTTAAATAGAAAAAATAACTAATTAACTGAGCCTTTATCACGAATTTTTTCGTTTTTGTGAAGTGAGTGACTGAGTGATGACATAATTTTGAGTTTCACCAATAGTAAGTTTTATTCAATTTATTGAAAATAAAACTCATTATGTTTTTTATTTCTTCTTAACACAAAGAAACAACAAAATATAACAATTAAATTATAAAATACTAAAAACGTGCAATAGAAATCTAAAGAATATTTTTAAACAGATGCGTGTCCTTTCAATATCAACAAATAATACAAACCATTTATCATTATTATTTACATAAAATAGTTTCCTAAACTGGTAACGAACCAATAGCAATATATTTTTTCGTCAATAAAAATAGTAAAAACACTAACAATGCAAATGCCAATAAATGTTCTCATAATGCATATTGTAATTAAAAATTGCTTCGTTTTCAATAAATAGTTAATCAATGTCATTCGTGATTGTGACATTAGCAATAAAGCTTTATTATTGACATCTATTGTATTATTATTTATGACATTTGATTGTCAAGTGACTACTTGCGTCAATCGTTGTTACGTCTCACCTTTTTGTAATTTGAATATTTATTTTTTACTGAGAAAAATGCATTGTTAAATACTTTTATATTATGTCAATGGTTCTTAATTTAATTATTTATGTCAATAATTTTCTTTCAATAAATTGTAGCTAAAGTAAAAAAGAATGGATTGACCGTGTGGAGGATGGTATGACTAGAAAAAAGGTTCTAGGTTACCAATCCCAAATGAATTTTGACAAAGACAGAAAGAAAATGATACAGAACTTTCTTAAAATATGCTTTTAATTAATTATGCCTGTTACTTTATTAAACGTACTGCAATAGAGAACGTTGCTATGGCAACAAATATAAGAGCTTTTTAGAGAAGCGCCTCGAAGGACCACTTTTACAATTTTCCTTAGTTTGTTGACTTGTTTGCCAAGGTTAAGGTAATATGCAAGCTATACTTGTATTTAGGATTACTAGTATAAAATGTTTTCTTATTATAATACCATCGCTCACTTATTATTCAATTGTAATATTGTTGTTATAATTATTATACTTGGTGCATTCAAGGGTTGGTATGGAATAACTTAGATTTATACCTTCTGGTATAAATGTAGGTTAGGATTTTATTCCAAGATTCATTCAGTAACTTGGATATTTTTATTGACAATAAACGAAGAGTATTTCATTTATTGGAGTCGTGGCTCCATTTATTTTGTTATTACTTTACAGCAGTCGAGTAAAACATTAGTGGAACCTCCTTCTTTATCATTAAATTCTTGAATAATTACTCAATAATAAAGCCGTAACTTATACTGCACTAAATTGTAATTACTTAAGGGTTACTGCAGTAGAATTGTATCATCAATGGAATATTTTAATACCCGCATGACAGGCGTGGTTTTTGTAAGATTGACCAATATTTAACAGACAAATACTTAAAAAAAAAATTGAAAATTATACATGTAATAATTTATGACAGTTGTGCGTTACACTACAAATATGAAATACAGTAAATTTAGCATTAGATAAATTTAAAAAATAATACTTGTGCTTTTAAATGACAAAAAAATGCCCAAAAATTATCACTCTTCTTACAAGTCTCCGAAAATGCACTAGGCATATTGCGTTTTCCAAAACGTCTTTATGTACACAATGTTTATGATGCGGCGTCCTGCTCTAGCGCCCCGCCCCCTGCCCCGCACGCGCGCCCCCCTCCCCCTCGCTCCCAGCATAGACGCGCTGCAGACGCTTGGGGCGCGCGCCTCTCGACTATTTAAAATGACGACTGTGTGCATTGCTTTACAAAAATAAAGATGGCGGACTGGGGAAAAGGACGCCTTGGATGCAAAAATATTGGATGTTTCTTTTGTGGTTTGATGCTTTTTCTTCTTATTTAAACTTGACGGATGCAAAAGTAATGCAGAAGTTTTTACTAAGTTATGTAACTTTTCACAAAGGGTCACTTGACTTGAGAAATGTTGTTGATGAAGCTTTCAGGTTTTGATGCAGTTTTTTAGATATTATTCTCATTTCTTAAAATGTTTCATAAATGGTTAATAAGCTAGCTCTGCAAAACAACAATATTGTTAAAAACCTTAAGTAAATAATTCCCTAATTGGATGTCAAGCTTTTGTTTTTGTAACGTCTTCAGCATCTTAAACTTGTTGGCCATTAATACCAAATAATTAAAATTTAATTTTTTACTCTATATTCTCCTTTTCCAGTGTTATCAAATTTTATTAAATATTAAACCCATTGTTAATCGGCATTGTTTAGTTTTGTTAAAAACTGCCAGCTTTGTCAATCGTTTTAAAGTCCGAATAACTTAAGAAACTTTTCGCAAACTTTATTCGACAGCTTCAGTCACTTGTAACTCATTCCACAATTACTCTAATCGTTCTAAGCCTGTCTTTTTTATGAAAAACAAGATTATTCACACTAAAAAGTGTTCATACAACAGTTTACAGCATTTTCATCCAGTTTTTCCTTTGTTACAGCATATTTTATCAGCAACAGCCCGGCACAGTACCGTCGCGGGCCGTCGCCGCATCCTCACTGAATTCAGCAGCCGTCACAAAGTTTTCAGTGCCCACCACGCATTGTAAAACTTAACAGTACTACACAAAACTATCTACTCGGTCTAAATATACAAAATTCCATTGATGTTTTTGAAAAAAGCAGTTTCAAAAGCGTGAAATATTAGTTGAAAAGCGTTAAAAAATAACGTAGTGTTATCATTTGTTTGGCATGAATACTAAAAGTATGCTCACCTTCGTTTTCCAATGAATATTCTTATTTGACAGACAATAAGAACACCGCTCCACCTGTCACTACGAGCACCTAAGCAAGCAATGCCACTCGAGACCCTCTCATATAACCATTGTTTTCTAAACTTCTATTTGTTTTCGAAATACGTGAAACGAATTCCTCAGCACATCAAACACTAAGTACGATGTCGTTGAACCTCTTTCCAATCCATCAATAGTAAACTTAAACAAATCAGCCGTATTTGAACAGATGGGCCGCGACGGTATATCGGTGGAGTAAATACGTTGACAATGCTTACTGGAATTGCACAAGTTGGGTCACTTCACTTTAATAACTGGCACTAAGTTAACTGGTCACAATATTTGTCACAGCACGTGAACGTTGGATCGTTTGCGCGTGTATCGTGGCGTGTTTACGCGGGAGCGAGCGCGGGAGCGATGCGGAGTGGTCGCGCGCCGCGGCCGGAATGACGCGCGGAGAGGCCGCCCGCCGACGACAGCGCCAGGCGGACGAGATCGGAACTAGCGTACTCAATCAAACGTCCAGGCGTGATAAGATGCAACTGCCTTTTTTGCAACGTGCTGCGTTCTTATTGTGATTGATCTTGGAAATTAAAATGGTTGCTTATTGTTGATATTGAATCGGTATTTAATTAACTTTTTAGAAAACCCATTTTATAGTTTGTTATTTCCGTAAATTTGTTTAAATCTAAATATGTATTTTCGTGTCATAAAACCTAAATTTTCGGTAAGTATTTTGCAACAAAAACATTTTTTTTTAATTTCTATTTATAACTTCAATCAACAGAATTAATTAAATACACTCACAAAACTATGTTAAGAAAACTTATCTCAAACATTATACTTACATTATCTCTAAGAAAAAATCGAATTACTCCAAAAACCTGAGAAAATCAAAACTTAAAAAAAATACGAACATGTCAAAACATTGCAAAAAGTCAGTGGGCCTGACGTGACCTTGCACCGTGCAGGCGGGCGCGCGTGCAGTGTCGCCGTCCCGCTCGCGGGGCGCGGCACTAGGCCCCGCCTCCCGCCCCCCGCCCACTCCACCGCGCCGCCTTTTTACCTTTTTGCCCGCTGCTAACTCACTTTCGTTACGATTGTACCTACGTTACTTATGCTACATTTTATTAAAATAATTATTTTTAATTATTAATTTTGCAACTTTTATTTTTATTGTTGGTATTTTATTTTTTTGTACTGATGGTTAAACGTTTTACCGTTTCACGTTTCAATGATTTTTTAGTAATATATATTTACTTACCTACACATTAATTATATTATAAAATATATTAGAAAATATTTTGCCTTTATAAATAATTATATTAATTTTCACTGATTTCTATGTTCTGTTTTAAAACAATATTTTAAATTGTAGGTTAACGGAGGTGATTTTTGTTATTTTTTTAAAGATATTGTTATTTTAATCTTCAGTTTTGTAAATAAGAAGAAACTTAATCATAAGAAAACAAACGGCTACTAAGAAAGTAGGGAAGGTGTTTTCAAATGATTACTGTATATATTTTTTTATCATCATTTAGGTATATAACACACACGAATTTAAAATTTAAGTATTTCAGTACCTCAGGCATTTAACCTTATAAAGTTCAATAAAATAATTTGTGAAGGTGAAAAATTGAATGGCCATCAAAAGGCATTCAACAAGACCAGTACAAAAAAAAATCATTAGATGCACGTAATAATAATAAAAAAACTTTACACATTCACTGTTCTTTACTAAAACACGTTACACCATAAAAATCTCATATTTCCATTATGTTCTCACATAACATCACCGACAACTTCTACATAACACTTTATCACAGTAGTATATTATTGGGCATTCTAGACCACTTTCGGCAAATCGCTCGGCGACGCCTCGCTGCCGACAGTGGTCTAGAACGCCCAATAATCGGTAATCGACTCGACTCGTTCATTTTGTTCGTTTGTTCGAGTTCTTAGCATTCTGTCGCTTTGAATCTATCTTTAATAGATTTTCAACCTCATCACAATAGTGGAAGGTACATGTATGTAGGTTGAATGAAACACTAAATGCTAATGAGATTCATTTATTTTTAGTGAGCACAGATTACAATATTATAATTGAGGGGAACCAATCTCAACAACAATAAAAATGGATGGATGGATTATTATAGTAATGATTAACAATATATTATTTATCGTAATATGTTGGTGGTTCGGTAAATAAAGCATCAGTCGATATAATAAACTCTTGTAGTTTACACCATTGTGTAGAATTGACGTCGGTCTGGACCTTGATGCGGACCAACGCCTTTTTCCACAGCTCCAACGAGTCGGTGAGGCGCGCGTCCTCAGTTTTGTATACTTTACAGTCGATGTAGTACTCGCCGTTCGTGCTTGTCGTTCGCCGCTCGCTACCGTTGGCCACTCGGTTCACGAAGTATGATGGGAGAGAAGAGGTTTCGCTGTTCGCTGTTGCCCTCCTGTTGTTATGTTTGCGGCTGATGCCAAATATATCGACGTCAGATTTCGATTTTTTACTGAAACAAACAAATTGATCTCTTGTTAATTCGCACCCAAATTTATTTTATAGTATTAACTTGAACCTGCTTTAAAACACATACAATATACAAGAATGAGAGACGAGACATACTACACAACGCTATCCATGTTCTATGAATAGCACCTAGACAGCTGATATACATTACAATTAAATACTGTTTGTTAGTAAAAACATACTACATTATATACACAGAAACATAAAAAATCTTTGCTATTAATCACATTCATGCACACATATTAATCTCGAATAGGCATTGAACCCACGACATCAGCGTAGTAGTCGCTTGCATCAAGCGACTGTCATCTACGCAATTGATTGACAAAACAATGAAGTAAATAAATCGTAAAGTTTACCTTGGGTGCGTTAAATTTTGCTTTGTTGATTTCCGTTTCCCAGGGACTGGTAGAGTTGGTTTGCGGTTAGACTTAGTGTCGTGCTCCATCACATCACTTGGTAGGTAGGTTTCGTACTCAGAGTCTGACCTGAAATAAATACATAAAGTTAAAAAAATGTTTGGTTAACCATGCAGGGTCAGAAGTTTGTGGAGAATGCTGGTTTTTATACTTACATTTTCTTTGAAGAATCGGTCGGCAGGCACAGTGACTAAGAGCAGCTAATTCGTTGAGTCGGTTGGCTGATACAGTGGCAGTGAGCAGCTACTGTCTAACTATCACTGATAAGTACTTGGAGTCTTGAAGATTTCTACTAGCACTCGTCGAGTCGATTGTATAGGCACACCGATAACATACTGTTTATAAGTCAGAAACTTACAATAATATCGCTATGTTTAGAATATGTACAACTGACGAAACAACTACGTAAAAAACAACTTTTTTCCTGGTCGTATTATACACATACGAAAAATAATTGGCTAGATGATATTTGAGGAGCATCGACGTTGATTAGTGTTGATGCAGTAAAAGCGTTCAGGGTTGTCACACCGATTGCATTAGTTATCGAACATTTTTAATGTGCACGAGTGCATATATGTAAACTCGTGGTAGCCTTAGGTAAAATAGCTTACACAAATAAACGTGTCAACTTACTGGAAAAATAATTAGGTTGAGCACACGTGTAATTTTTACGCAATATCACATAAAATTATTTGGTACCAAATTTGATATTTCAAAGCATTATTATTGACTAAGACCTCTTGATTAGCCATTGTGTAACTCGTTCTTTTATCGAGAATAAAATAAATTGTCTAAAAGATTGGTAATTTTTCACAAATTTCATTAAAATGAAAATAATACAATAATAATTATCGACATTCTTTCTTCCAAGGTTTCTTAAAAATGAACGTTGATTAGAAAATTAAAAAACACAATTATTTGTTGGTAAGATATAAAGTCAATTCTATTATGTTTTATTAGCATTTATGTCTAATGGTTACCGATTATCATTCTATTTGTTTAATTTCAGAAATATATTGGTAAACTTAATTTTACCAATTTATGTGATGGTACAATACGAACAGGAAACGAGAGCACGTCAGACCTAGTCTCGAAAGATTTTTGTCAACGTCGAATCACGAAGTATCTAGGTAAGATATAAAGCCAATATATTTTCTATTATGTTTTATTATCATTTGTGTCTAGTGGTTACCGATTTTCATTCTATTTGTTTAATTTCAGAAATATATTGGTAAACTTATTTTACCAACAATACGAACAGGAAACGAGAGTAAGTCAGACCTAGTCTCGAACGACTTTTGCCAACGTCGACGCGTGAAGTATCAACCCAGAAGCAACGTATCTGTATAAGATCTTTAATATTAGTAGTAATTAGGTACGTATTTACATGAGTTTTATTGTTTGACTTTATTATTGTGAATCAGACGATAAAAATAATAATGCCATACTGTACAGTTTGTAATGTGTCTGTAGATAATCGACGGTGGTCAAGTCATTTACGTACTAATGTACATAAAAACAGTAGTACGACCCTTCTGCATGATAACGTTTCAATTATAAACTCTACGTTTAAAGGTAGAATTTCGAGTTACAGAATCACTGCAACTAACGAACAAACAAATACTTTTCCAGAAATTTTCCTCAATAGTGTAAAGGTATACGTTAAAACTCTAATAGATCAGTTACTAGTAAAACATACATCTGTTAAGATTAACTTTGAACTTTTTTCGTATTTCCTTTTATTTAAAAATGATCAGCAGGAATTGAAGTCGTTTGCTACCAAAAACTTTGTTATTCCGTTTTATTATAACTTTGATTTTATTTATAAATCAGTAGTCGAGATACTGACAAAGAAAATAGAAGAATTTGAGCATCGAGATAGTGGTTGGACATTTTTAAGTAATTCTCATTTAGAAGTTAACATTAATAAACATCAAACTCTCAGCGGGTCTAGATTTATACCTTTGCCTAATGCTATAAAAAACAAAAAAGCATGTTTAAATATTCAAAATAGGGATGAAAATTGTTTTTTGTGGTGTGTTGTGGCTGCTTTGTACCCCACAACTCAACATCCTACCCGAGTAACGTCTTATCCCCATTTTAAGAATGTTTTAAATGTTAGTGATTTAACATTTCCAATCACATTATCTGACATAGTCGTATTTGAGAAAAATAACCCTAATTTAAATATTTTTGTTTATGGATTAAAAAATAATAAGACGATTGTTGGACCGTTGTACACAACTACTAATAAGAAATCTAAGAGCATCCATCTCTTATTTTTAGAAAATAACACAAACAGTCATTTTTGTCTAATTAAAGATTTACCGCGATTAGTTAGAAACCAGATAACCAGACATCACAGTAAATTATATTTTTGTGAGACGTGCTTATTATTTTTTCCTAATATAAATCAAATTGAAACGCATTCGTGTGGTGGTGTTGTTACAATATTACCCAACGAGGGATCGTTTTTAAAATTCAAAAATTATGAAAGAAAACAAGACGTTCCATTTGTCATATACGCTGATTTCGAAACATTGCTGAATCCGATTTCTTGCAACGAGTCCGAAAACGTCAAGACATCAAACTTGCAGCGTCATGTGCCTGCGGCGTTCGCTTACAATATCGTATCATCTACTAATAATACTAATAATGGGTATAGATGTTATCGAGGTACTGATTGTGTTTCCAAATTCATACAATTTTTAACTGAAGATCTTAAGGCACTACACACCATTTTAACAAAAAACGTACCTATGATATTTACTACAAATGATTCTTATGATTTCAGACACGCAGTTGTCTGTCATATATGTGAAAATTTGCTCTTAAGCGATCGGGTTAGGGATCACTGTCATATTTCAGGACGTTATCGTGGTGCAGCACATCGACATTGCAACTTACAAAGTAAAGTACCAAAATTTGTACCAATATTTTTTCATAATTTATCTGGTTATGATTGTCATTTATTTATAAAACAATTAGGTCAAATTCCCGGGCAAATTAGAATTATACCAAAGACAAAGGAAAAATACACCACGTTTACAAAGTTTATTCCTATTGCTAGTAATGAATATATACAATTAAGATTTTTAGATTCGTTTAACTTTTTAGGCACAAGTTTAGACAAACTCGCTAAAACTTTACAGTCACGAGATTTCGTTTATCTAAAATCACAATTTCCTGATGAAAGACAATTTAGTTTATTAACAAGGAAAGGCATATATCCTTATGATTACATGTCAGATTGGAAATGTTATGATCAGAAATCGTTACCACCTAAATGTTATTTTCATAATTCTTTAACCAACGAATATATTAGCGATGACGATTACAATCACGCTAAAACCGTTTGGAATATGTTCGGTATTAACGATTTGGGTGACTATACAGATTTATATTTAAAAACAGATGTGCTTTTATTAACTGATATATTCGAAAAATTCCGAAAAACATGTAAACAGCATTATAAACTAGATCCAGCATTTTACATAACTGCTCCTAGTTTGTCGTTCGACGCAATGTTGCTTAAGACAGGGGTTCAGTTAGAACTCATGTCGGATTTAGCCATGGTTCGTATGATTCAAAGCGGTATACGTGGTGGGTTGTGTATGTGTTCCCATCGATATGCAAAAGCGAATCATAAATATATGCCAGAGTGTAATGCAACAGAACCTCAATCTTTCATAGTATACTTAGACTGTAATAATCTGTATGGGTTTAGCATGTGTCAATATTTACCGTATTCTAGTTTTAGATTTCTCATCCAAAATGAAATAGATCAATTATGTGTAGAGCATGTTGAGGACAACGCTGAATGGGGGTATATATTGGAAGTTGATCTTTTGTATCCTGAACATTTACATAAGTATCACAATGAGTTACCGTTTTGTCCTGAAAAATGTATACCGCCGGGAGGTAAAACAAAAAAACTGATTGCTAATTTATATAATAAGTATAGGTACGTTATACATTATGTTCATCTAAAAAAGTGTCTTGAGCATGGTTTAATACTTCGTAAGATTCACAGGGTTATTACGTTTAGACAAAGTCCTTACTTAAAACAGTATATATAACTAAATACACAGTTAAGACAAAACGCTAAAAGTTCCTTCGAACAGGACTTTTTTAAGTTGTTAAACAACAGCGTATTCGGCAAGACATTAGAAAATACTGAAAACCGAGTAAGCGTTCATTTAGTTAATCAATGGAATGACACACTTAATCGAACTAAGAAATTTAAATCCGCTGAGAGACTTATAGCCAACCCCTATTTCCATAGTGCATCTATTCTATCCGAAAATTTAGTTGCAATACAAATGAAACCAGACCAAATTGTTCTAGATAAGCCAATTTATATCGGTTTCACGGTGTTAGAGCTTTCTAAATCACATATGTACAACTATCATTACAATATTATTAAACCCTTTTATGAAGATCGAGTACAGTTGTGTTATACAGATACCGATTCGTTTGTCTACAAAATATATACCGATGATTTTTATACCGATCTCAAGTTTCATTTTTTGCAGTATTTCGATACCAGTAATTATCAAGAACAAAACATTTTTAATATCCCTCTCAATAACAAAAAAGTTCCGGGGCTATTCAAAGATGAAATGGGTGGACAATATATTTCTGAATTTGTTGGTTTAAGAGCAAAACTATATTCTATAAAAACTCCAGATAAAACTGTTAAAAAAGCAAAGGGAGTAAAAGCATGCGTAGTGAGAGATTTAGACATTACGAACTACAAACATATTTTATTTAATGGTGGAGTGATTCGTAAAAAAAATATAATTTTTAAATCTATCAAGCACGAAATTTTTACCCAAAGTATTAATAAAATTGCCTTATCAAACAACGACGACAAACGAGCGATATCTGTAAACAAAATATCAACGCAGGCCTGGGGTCACTCAACTAAGTTAAATATTTAAATATGTACAGTCGACAAAATTGAATCATGACCCACCATAAGCTTATTTTCCTACAAACATTCAAATACAATTAGGTCGACATTCGCGTAAACATACATTGTCATGGCAACGAATTTGATCTTTGTTATTTTGACGGTTACAAACGATTTATCATCAAAATGGGTCATGATTCAACTTTGTCGACTGTACCTACCTAAATAAACGCCCTTTGATTACTTTCGTTTTTAATTTTTTTGTACATATTACTGTGTAAGATTTATTTTTAGTTTGTATATTTTTAATTTAGTATTGTATTATAATAGTACCTAATTAGTTAATTTAGTTTCAAATTAGTCTGAATAAATATTACAATGTACCTAAATACGAATAAGTTTAGTGTTAGATTTAAATTAGATAAAATTGTATAGGTAATTTAATTTTAATAATTGTTTAAAAATATAAATAAATGTAAACTTAAGTGTATATACAATATACATATATATTATAATATAGATATTATACTTAGTATATTTTTAATAAGTTACTGATTGTAGAAATATAAATAAAATGTGTGACCATGTATGTACTTGTTTCATTTATCAGAAACTTGATCAAAAACATCATCCTCCTTTTTGAAGTTGGTTAAATAATAGGTAATGAAACCTTGACTCGTTGAAGTTTCTTCATCCTGAATGTAATATGATCACAACATCCGTTTCGACATTATATTATTAATTTTATTGTCCCTAAAAATGCTTAGTGAACATTTTATAGCTAAAGGTAGTCACTGACTGGAAGCATGTGCGTGTTCTGTAATTATGTATGGTTCGATTTTGTGCATTACGTACTGATTGCAGTTATCTCACTATGCACCTAAAATACCATGCATCATAAGGTTGATTTTCGAATAACTAACGTTTTACGATTAAGTAACATGCTTACAAGGCGTTGTTTGTCATTGTATAAGTGTTACCTACGTTGCAGTTCATTGGCCTTAGCCTTGAGACACAAACGCTTAGTTGACAATATTAGTATGACATGTAATTATTTAGTTATTTTGTCATCATTTACGAAATATTATTCGGCGCGAACACCTGTTTAATATTTTTTTAACTTCCATCAAAAGTCATCATGTCGGTGAGTAAAATATTTTTAATTCGTTTTTTTATGATTGTTTCATAACTAGAGATTGTGTTCGGAGCTGTGTTGTGTTGCATTTTTCCAGAGCCTATTGTCACTAATCTAAAGTAAATCTAGACTTTCTCGATTGAAAACCCAATTAAAACGCTATACTAGCGGAATAGTGGTATAAATTGTGTTTATATTTTGTTCCAGAATTCTGACACCGAGATTGTATTCAGTCAGTATGCTCAGGATCCTTACGAGGGATTCTCCGAGATGTTTCGCAGTGAACCCGGGCAAAGCAAACAAGTCACGAAAGATAAAAAACCAAAACAACGGTGCAGGGAAAAACCCATAAAGCAAAAACCTACAAAATCCTTCGTTATGAGTCGACTACAGCGAAAAGGGATTAAGTTAATAAAAATTTCAGTGGTAGATCTGTGTAACAACAATCCTCAAACCTTAGACAGTGATAGTGACAGTGAAAACGTTATTATAAACGCTCAATATATTGTTCAAGATCCCATCGACAGTGTTATGGACGAAACTGAGTCTTTAGTTAAGAAAATATCAAAATCTTTAATAGGTACTGACTTTTATTAACCGTTTTTGTAAAGAAGTTAATATTTGTATTTTCATTATGATGTTTTTATTTAATTTTGTATTAGGTTGTGTTATTTGTGGAGTAGCGTGGGGGTGTTTAACAAAATAAAAGCAAATTTACATTATTTTGATTTTTATTTAAAAACCTTAAAACCAATAATCTAAATACAATCCACATATGAGTACATACATTTATACCCATTCTAAATATTTCCTTAAACAAAGCACATTTTTAAGAGCACAATGCTTTAGATGTTTATTACAATTAAAATTAGATCTTCCTTCACAGTATTTTTTATGCAAAACAGAGAAACTAAGACATTGTTCTGTACCAAGGTCTGATACTTTACAATTCACACACAGTTCCTTTATCCAATTCACCTTCTCCAAACCATTTACAATAATTTCCTTATTTTCTAGATATGGAACGATTATACGCCGAAATTCTCTATAGTCAATATATCCTTCATTCCGATAAATACCTCTATTTCTTTCCAACCATTTAACTTGTCTCTTTTCGTCACTTGTTAAGTGTTTAAACAAGTATGGCGGTTTTATTAAAAATGTTTGCGTATAATCACGACTTGCAAAAGCTAATTCTTTTATTATAAAATTATTGTTCAGGTCTTTAAACCCTTGAACATCTAATATAATAGTATTCGGATTCATGATATTTTTCTCACAGTATTACTCAACGGCTTGTACTCAATTATGCAGTCGTTCAATATAAGACAGTATGCAGAAGTTTGATCTGGTATATCGGAATCACTCTCAATTTCCACTCTTACATCCACAATAGGACCTGTCTTTACATTATCAGCTTGTCTAGAGCAATCTATGACAAATAGCGGCGCCAAATCTTTGAATTGTTTCTCACTTAATAAGGGTTCCGAGCGACGTCCGTAATAAGACTGTTGAAATCTGATGTATTGCTCGTATAATAAAGCGATTCTGTTATTCGCGAAACTGACATTTAGGTTTTCATACGGGAAGTAAGTTGAGTTTAGGTATACTCTAACGTCACGAACATGACAGTGATCGAACTGGGACATATCAGAACTTGAATTGTTTTTTCTATTTGTTTGTAGACCCATAATTATGTATCTTGGTTTCTCTATTTGTGAGGAAGTTTTGATAGACCAGGTATGTTTTGTAGTTTTAGGTAAAGCTGGATATTCGTACAGATCCCAATTTCTGAATATCATCTGGAGTGGTCGATCTTTTTCTAACAGTTTTAGCAAACTTATTTTTTCTTTGTCGGACACTTTAACATGCGGTACACGCCAGATGATTTTATTTATCTGAACGTCGTCTACAAATTCCCCGGTGTTAAGTTTCACAGCATTCAGATTAGTGTTACTTCGTAGCAATATCAGTTCGTGCCTACTATTTATCACGACTTTCTTGAAATCTTCTGCAAAACCGATGATGTTACAGAGTGGTATAGAAGCAGAAAAACTACCCCCATTAATATTTTTTATTCCATCGATATTCCAGCCCCATGCATTGGCTATCTTTGATTCACTTTCACTCATTGATATTAACGATTTCATGGTGGTAGTTATGCCAGCGTTTTTTATTCTATCAATTTCCACTCCATTCAGCTCATATCTTATATCTTGGAATAAGTAGAGTAGAGCATTATTCGTAAAATTAACACTAGTGGCTTTCTCTTTCATATCCTTTTTACTTACGACAACAGTTCCTTCCAAATACAAGGTACTAGCTGAGGGAAGTATATACAAGTCCTGTTGGTTAATAGGTATGCGGATTTCATCGTTTCTATTGAAACTAGTTACGTAGGGCTTGTAAGAATGGAATTCGATTCCTTCAACAGTGTTGTCATAAGTCGGAGCAGATAAAACGTCTAAGATATTCATTTTAGCAAACCGATCGCTTTGAGAAATGCCTTGTTTTCTTTAGTTAATTTAATTTTCTTCTTAGGGCGAGCTCTTATTTGGTTGGAAGCTTGAGCGGAACTGATATTTTTGATTTGTTGATGCATATATTTATTGTAGTCAATCATTTTTTTCTTCTGAGATGCAAATACAGCTGCACTTCTTCACCGCGCAAATTGATTAAGCGGTTATTTATATCTAACAGCCTGATATGTATACAGCTAATGTTGTTTTGGTTAATTGGAAAGTATATCGCGTTTTTCGGGATTTCTATAATTCTATATCCGGGAGGCACATTGAGAGCAAATTCGTGGATGATGTGACTGGGTTCTCCGTTTGTGTACGAGCCGCTTACAATGTCACATTCGATCCTGATGACTGTTGTAGGTAAAATGTTGACTGGAAAGTGCGATACATGCCATTTATTTGCTTTTAAGATCTGCTTATTAAACCCTAACAAATTCCTAAACGTACCTTCTTTATTAAAATTTATGTCTTTTGTACAATATACAGCAGCTTTTAAAGTATTGTTATTGCACTGTAGTTTGATTGATGCATCTTTCATTTCAGATTTTAAATAATCATTAATATCTTGCAATTCATAGGTGCCGTCAGGTATTTCAATAACTTCGTTAGAACCATAATAGAACTTATTATTCGTTTTGTCAATGTTTGGAATAGAATTAAATGTTGCGAAATGCAATAAGGCACACTCATACTGTTCATATAGTTGCAACGTGTTAGGATAGTAAGTAGATAAAGTTGACGAGTTTCCAGTTATCGATAATGTGAGTGACATCTTGCAAATGATTCAAATAAAAGAAAAGCATAAGTTTTATACGTTTTATTTCCAAAAATTCCATAGATATTCTAAACATAAGTGTCCACAATTTACAGTGTTGAATTTCTGATATCTTGTATAATTATAAAAAACATTACAATTCTTAAAATATCGCATTAATTCCATTGGAGGTTTTAAATCTCCAAAGCTGTCAAAATATTCACAATAATTGCATACTTTTACATAAGCTACCCAATGCGTGCCTTCGTTCTTAGAGTCGTCCAAGTTAACGACACCACATTCAACCCGTTTTGGCGTCCTTGGTAACTGATCCTTCATGTATACTCCTCGAAAGTGAGGGATGTTGCGTGCAAACCTTTGGATGTCTATATTAGTGAGAGGACGATTAGGTAGCTTATTTTTCAGTTTTTTGAAGACTTAATGAATAAACCATTACCATTTTTATGTGACTTAATGTACAAGCCCTGACCTAACTTTAAAGACTCCATAGCCTTATTATGTCGTTGTGTTTCTCGCAAATTTTGCTGACCTGCTTTGTAATCGTTAACAGTTTTTGCAATACCAGCCGCACCACCAGCTAAAGTTCCTAAAGCTGATAAACCCGCAAAAATTGGGATTAAAGGTAGAATACCTCCAGTCTTTGGTAAGGGTATCACTCGCGGCACTCGAATTTTCTGAATGCATGGGATTATTTTTTTTGCTGCTGAGTAAGCAGCGTTAATTAAAGCTTTACTGTCCTTTGGATTCAGTTTCTTTATTTTTGCTTTTATTTTTGACACGAAACTTTTAAACGTTTTAATGCCAGAACCAGATTTCAGTTTGGCTTTCATAACTTTGCTCACTAACCATGAACTAAGTTTTTCACCTTTCCCAGCATCGCTCGATTTAAGTCTTTGTTTAGCCATATTTAGTAGTTGCAAATCAGCTTTGTGACGATTGGGTAAGTCTGTATGGTTTGCATATGCAATGTCGTGATGCATACAAGCTTCGTCTAGCTTATTTACACCTCGGTCACCTCGTAATAAACGTTTCTGCAATTTAGTTCCGGGACCGCAATAATTGTAGCCGGGTAAATGAAGTTCGAACGGTAGATTATTAATTAAGGTATTAACAAGTTCACCTCCTTGCATTGTCTAATGTGTAATGAGAGAAATGATGCAAAAGTAATCGTTATATAATTATTTTAATCCACTATTGCAGTTTTCTCGATCCAACTATTTTCTTCGTTGTTTAGACCCAACCATTTCACAAACATTTTTGATCCTTTTCTTTTTAAAACCCTTTCTATCAAATAAATACCTGGATAGTAAGATTTCTGAAGTTCTTGCTCGTAAAAGGTTCCCATTATGGCTTGCTTTCGCTGATCTTGTATATGATATGTTACTGGTATGGTATGATTAATTTTTTTTATAGTAAATATTTCAGTTGACCAATTAGGTGTATAACCTTTTTCAAAATGGTGTTTGTATTTACTGATACGAACAAAGTCACCTACTTTGAACTTAGGTTTTCTACGGACGGTTACATGATTTAAGGCTTTTTTAATATTTTCTTTTATAACAGACTCGCAAGATTTATTTACTTCAATTGGTTTAAATTTAATGGTACGATGTTTTGTGTTGTTATATATCTTTAACGTAACCTCTAACGGTATACCTAACCACATATAGTTTCCGTTCAGACTAAAATATTTATATAATTTATTTTTAAGAGTTTTAATCAGTCGCTCTACGATCGAAGCTTTTTTGGTAGAAAACGTTGAGTAATGGTTAACATTGTAAGTCTTCATAAGCGTTTGAAATGAGTTGTTATAAAATTCTGTTCCCATATCAGTTTGTAAATTAACCGGTTTGCGATTGCTGTTAATCAGTATTCGTTTAAATGCATGAGTAACATCAAGTTTATTTTTTGATTTTAATGGCTCTGCCCAAGCGTACTTTGAGAAGCAGTCAATCACCACTAAAATGTAATTATGACCTTTATTATATTTTCTTAGATTTTGCATGTCCATCAGATCAGCTTGCCACAAGTCATCGATCCCCTTTAGAATGACAGGACGTCTAACGAAATTTCTTCGTGCTGCTTTGTGTATTTCATTAACAATTTGCTGTTTTGCCATTACGGAGTTTTTTGTAGTAATTTATCTACCTCTGCTTTGGTATAAAACTTATCTTCCAAATGAGTTGAAATCTCAGGTATCTTTGCTTTTAAAGTAGCCTGAACTGTGCCCTTTGCGTCTTTTATGATTTGAGAGCGCAATGAACCTATCATGTTATTAAATTCTTTTAACATATTAGCATTCAATCGATCTACATAATCCTTGTTCACGGTCAGGTTATTTAATTCTTTTAACATGTTAGCATTCAATCGATCTACATAATCCTTGTTCACAGCATCGTCTGCTTCTACTGGAGATCGGACTCCTCTTAGCCTTGATGTTTTTAAATCAAAATCTCCGTTTTCTAATTTTAACAATGCGTTCTCATTAAACTCAAATAACTCTGATAAACGCATTCTTTTGTGAATGTAGTGTCCGAATTTGTCTACGTTCATATTTAAGGTGTATTGTATCGAGAGGCTGATAATAAAATAAACACATTTTAAAATATTTATTTATTTATAACTTTACTTTCACGCAATTCTTCAATGATAGATATAATTTCATTATCTAATCCTGTGTTACCAGCATCTCGAGATGCAATTAGTAATTTTAACCTATCTACCAATTCATTTGGATCGTCCCAATAAACAAAATCAACATTTTTCTTCCACATTTTTGTAAAGGGTAGTCCTTTTCCTTTCGATTGGTGGTCCTGAATTGTACTTCGTAGTTGGAATAGAGGCTTAATAATTTGCAAATATTTTTGTCCTTTATTACTTTTGATTGGTTTACCGGGCTCATAGTCTCGTCGATGTGCGTTTGTGTCAAGTAGCATCGACTTATAATGTTTCATATCACTCTCTGTAACCAAGCTTAAATCGGCGTTCTTTTTCAACAGCAACTGTTTTAAACCAGGCGTATTTCGGTATCTGCGTCCAGCTACGATGATATACTCATCACTGATCGTTATACGAGTAGAACCTAACATCAATTTTCCGTCCTCTACTCTGACACCAAACGGAATATCGGTCAGAGCTTCTGAGGACACTGACCAGGATGACGAATCAATACCTTGGTTGTTTTCAACTAATGATTTGTACGAAGAGTCACTTTCGATATCAGATTCATATTCGTCTTCATTGTCGTTATTATCATTGGTTCCTTTACTAATTGTGAGTTCTTTTTGCAAAGTTTTATCGATAAACGGAACTTCGATTTCTTCATTTTCTATATTATGCGGAACACAAGCCTGCTTACTGACATTAGCAATTTGGTTGAGTGGTTCTGTTACCGGCTTGAAAACTGATTCCAGTACTTGCTGATTGTTAAGCTCAGCATCTCTCATCTTTCGCACCTTCTTCTTAACAGCATCTGCAGCCTCAACAATTTGTCTTTTCAGTGATTTTTCCATAGTAACAAAAAGTTCGTGATTGATTAAGCGCTGTCTGAAGAATAATAATATCGCGAGGGTAACACTCTTAAATATAAATATTTTTAATCAAAGACAACAAAAGTGTCAAATTTATTTCTATAACATCCTTTATTTTTGGAGCAATCTTTATTAATCACTACATAATTGAAAGGTTCACTCCATATTTTCGAACACATTTCACGAAATTCAATCCATGTCATATCAGTGTTGACATGTTCTTCATAAATATGCCGTAAATTAATTTCATCTTGTTTAAAAAGTATGATTAAGTTCGCATTATCTCTTACTAACTGCTTGGGGATTTTACTATATGTTTGGTTCAGATAAAAACAATCTATGCATTTGTGTCTTCCCATCGCAAAATAATCACGCATGTTATTTTGATTTTCACAAGCAACATCATCAAAAATAATCACGGAGTTGGGTTTTGCGTCCTGAACGCTTAGTACTTCCTCATTTCCCTGATATTTCTGGAGGGAAATACCGGGAACCCGTTGCAAAACTCTTTCTAAGAAAATGTACTTAGGTTGGTGCAGAGTTTTTGAATAAACATAAACATTTTCAAATCTTAATCCATTTTCGTGTATAAGAAGACCAATTAATAAATTGGTTTTTCCACAATTGGATGGACCACAAATGATACATCGTACTGAGTTAGGTAATAATTCCCCATGACGAAAACTAGTCTTACAAATATCATCGCAGACTGTATCAACATGCAGCGATTGCGGTTGTTTTACAAATTTCATGATTACTGTTGGAAATGAACCGATTGAAAATGAGTGAATGTATATAGTACGTTAACATTTATAAACTTACCACAACCTCTTTTGCGTTACTGGTCATTGATCGAGTGGATTGATCATTATTAAGCATTCTGTACCACCCTTCAGAGCGATAGCAAACTCGCATGATCATTGGTTGTATACAGTTATACACTAGAGAGTAAGTAAACGGAGAGTTGATGGATGATCATCGTTGCTCATCAAGTACGCAGCAAAATGTACTGTCTCGGTCGAGTTTATCGGTCGAGTGGAAAGGCGAGTCGATTATCAATTATTGGGCGTTCTAGACCACTGTCGGCAGCGAGGCGTCGCCGAGCGATTTGCCGAAAGTGGTCTAGAATGCCCAATAATATACTACTTATCACTACAGTTATAAGGTCGAAAATCGAATAAAACATAACATTTCAATAATAACCCGAACACGCGTAATTTTACGATCGGAATCGTAAAAATCCGATTTTTTTTTCGCCAATATAATTTTATTCGCGTTTAAGTTCGCTTATTAAGCAGAGATGTGGCTATTTTCGGTTTTTGAACGATTTTGACGAAGTTCTGATAAAATTAAGGAGTTTTTATTAAGATGCTTTTAACTTGATGACAGTGGTGTTGTTCCTTTGGACCGAGGAATAAGGTAGGTATTATATGTATATGTAACTGCTCTCTCCTCTTCACCTTACAATAATCTCAAATGATACCTACTTACTGTCTTTTACTTAACAATTTTTGGACATTATTTCTTAAGCCATTGCTAGACGTAATACAAAAACGGATCTTTTTTTTCTTAGGTATTACTTTAACTTATTGACAAATAAAAATACAAGTAAAAAATTCAGTAATTTCGTGTAAATTTTTTTTTAAGTAAGTAACTAAAATCAAAAAAATTGGGTTCATAAAACATTTTTTAACGTGGTAAAATCATCATATGAGTCCTCTCACCCAAGGCAGAGCGAGAGGGACTGTCAGACTCGTACTGACTAAAATCCACGGTGTCCTTCAATAGCCCTTTACGTTCCGAGGTCACGGTAATTCGTGAGTCCCGCGACCGGGTTCGTAAAACATTAAGGAAAGTAAAATATTTACAAAAGATATGTTACTTTGTGTGTCTGTCTCCATACAAAAGTAAAATTTATATATTATTTTTACAAACATGTGTACTCAAATACACAAAACCACACATTTAAAAAACTCCACAAGCATTCAATCCATAATTTCAAAATATTTCAACTCTTAATTTACTTACAAACTACTAAGTAGAGATCGGTTGCATTCTTTAATGTAAATACTTCACTACTTGCTACATATTTATGTAAATAGACAACATGCAACTAAAATATAAGAAAATATATTATTTATTGACATTTTAAACAACTTTACAACAACTGTCATAATTTCATAAAATACAGAAATTATGTCCATTTCTGAATAGACACATAAATAAAACATAATTTTATTAATCTTAAATCACAAGTTTGAAATTTAACGAATCAACAGCTACGTAGTGCATTTCATTTAAATAAAATTATTAAAATACGATGAATTTGTTGGAGATTTGTTATTTAAATTATCAACGTGGGTATGTCCGTATAAAAATTCACTTAGTAAATCAAATTATCTAATTAAATTAACAAAATGTATGTACTTACTTGGTGCTAGACTTATAAAAGACCTAATTTTTTTCCTTTTATTTTATCATTATTTTAATTGCCTTTATGCAAACAATGAACAAATGCGGGCGGCGAGTAATGGGCGACTCGCTGTCCGACCATGGGCCATGCCCAGGTCAACGGCGCGTTGTGTTCCACGCGCGCCTCAAGGAGTGTCAGCATAGTGATGGGGCCCCCTGTAGAGGGCCAAAGCCTGCCGGGGTCGCGGGACTCACGAATTACCGTGACCCCGGTACGTAAAGAATAGCCCTTTAAGAAGGACACCGTGGATTTAAGTCAGTACGAGTCTGGCAGTCCCTCCCGCTCTGCCCTGGGTTGGAGGACTCATTTGATGATTTTACCACGTAAAAAAAAAATGCAACCAATGAATCAATATTAAAAAAGTTATAGGTACTGAAGTGATTCTTTTTTCTCACTCTTAAATGTTCACTTTTTTACAGTACACACTGGATCAATTTAAAAAGTAAGTATTACTAACACAATTTCCTATGTAAATAAATACGTACTTTACACGTACTATACAGTGTTGCCACCATCATCACAAACGCATACCCTAAAGTAAAGCCTCACAATAAACTGTCATCTTTATCCGTCCCCCGCTGAGTAGCACCACAGACTATACACAATATCATAAATTTTAATACATAGCATGATAAGTTCTAAAAAATCGGATCTTATCATAATGAACACAGTTTATGTTGATTCCTGACGTGTTGGCAACATTTGATTGCGACTTAATCGCCCCGCGTTTGAGGGTTAGAGGTTAATGAACTCGCGTAAATCTTTTTTTTTTTTGACAGTTGCTCCTTTTGTTTGTGTGAGAATAATAGAATGTTCGGTGAAATAAATTAGATTTGGGTATGTCATTTGAATATTATTTGGCATTGTATTTTTTTTCAATGCAAACAAAAAAAAACAATGAGTTCAAGTCTTAGTAATTACAGCCAAAAAGTACTCATTTTTATAGAAAAATATGAAAGTAATATTTAAGTATATAGGAGAATGCACTGTGTTGCAATAGGTGGAAAAAGTGGAGAGGACATTGCCCAGAAGCGGGATAAAGCAGGCTAGACAGAAAAAGGTTTCATTCTAACCTATTTTTATTTCAAATCTCTGATGGCTCAAACCATATAGTACACATATCTAGTCCACTCGATATACCTCAAAAACATTTTTACTTTGCAGGATTGTTTCAAAGAAATATAATTTAAGAATACGGTCAATGATTCGTAAAATGATTAACATTAAGTTTCAACCAGAATTCTTGAAAGGCGTTGATAGCTTAGAACAGGTCCTAAAAATGCAAGTGGAGTTGCATAGAGAGCAAGTTTTGTCTTCTTTTTTGTAGTAGCTAAGAAGTCGGTTGACGCTCCTACATCATCATCATCGTTGACGCTACTTACCTATTAATCCTCTATCTCTCCACTTACCGTGACCCCAAAACGTTAAGGGCTATTAAAGGACACCGTGGATTTTAGTCAGTACGAGTCTGACAGTCCCTCCCTCCCTCTGCCCTGACTGGTCGGACTCATTTAATGATGATTTAACCACGCTAAACAAAAAACTCTATCTCAATCCTTATCCTAATCCTGACTAATGAAATAAATGCGAAATTAAGTTTTTTTGCTGCTGTTTACCTACCACGCCGAAACCCCTGAACTGATCGTCCTGAAACGCAAACATTGTCACGCGTACAAAGACAGACATAGAATAGGTACTTTTTATCGCCATAAAAAGTACCGTTCCCGAGAAAAATAACAATAACTTTCATATGATAACAGGTGGCGCCTTATGAATTGATTGTCAGATTCTAAATTAACTCAAACGAAGCCATGGACAAATGCTAGTATCAAAATACGGCCCTCAGGCAAAGCACTAGAGACATGCATGGCGAGCAGAGCATTGAAGTAATCTATCAAACTCGACATTGATGACTGTGTCTATCTTCGTCCATACTTAATTTATGATTGTTTTGAAGTAAGTGTAGCAAAAGAAGCATTAATAGTTCATTCCTCTTGCCATTAATTAAAAAAGGATATCGATCAACCATCTAAGTATTGGGAGCTAAACTCTATTAGCCCTTCAATAGTATGAGTGTCTCACGTCTGGATGGCAAACGAGAGGTCACAAGTTCGAGAGGTCAGTCGCACTCTATGTTTAGTCTAAGCATAGATGTTATGTATATGTGTGATAAATATGGTTTTCTACAAAAGCTGTCGCTATTTAGAAACCATTCAAATTACATGTATACTTATTTGTTAACCACTTAGCGAGACAAAAATAACTGTCTCAATTACGATACCAAAAAACACAACCATGTTACCCAAGGAAATTTTCAAGCCTATTTCAACGTCATTTAAAGCGTCACCTAGAGAATCAACTGAATTTTCAGACTTAGTGCTGTAAATTAACATTGCTGAAAATAAACTACAAATTAAAGACTATTGCCATTTTTTGTTGGTTGGATCACAAGTCTCTATAGTCAATAGGGCCGATCTATTGTACGCCACCTTTGTGATAAACTACGTTATTCAAAACAGCAGTGGTTCAGTAAACAAACAAAGACTCTTTTTCTTTGAAGTACTCTTAAACCTAAATTAGTACATTAGCTAAATATTGAATCAATCGTTAAAATAAGTAAGAGCTCATGTGCCTCTAAAACAAAACAGAATTCTCGATTCAAATCAACATTATTAGGCTAGGATATTCAAACTATACTCCTCTTATTTTTGGCAATAAATAAACACAACACCCACAAAACCAATAAAATATAAATAAAACCACGTAGGTTGTGTTTTACAACCTCGTAAACTCACTTCCCTGGTTCAAATCTTAATGGTCACCCTAACACCTACACTTTCAACCAATTTAAAATGATCCAATAAAATATGTAAGAGGGAATAAAACTTGGTGTAATCGATATAGTAATCTGACACCAGACAGACAAACAGACGAACAAGAGTGCTCGTCAATCAAAAGTAATCAGTCAAAGGTTTCATGACACGAAGGCACTCAGGCAAACCCCTTTACAAACTTTAAAGGACCCTCTTACGCTTATTACCAAAGTATAAGGTCCAAATTCGAATCGAAGGACCAAATTCTAGGTGTACCACAACCCAGTCTATATGTAATTTCGGATCATAAAATTGGTAATTTTCGCGGTTCGCCATGTCTGCGCTGTCATCACGCGGGATCCTTTATGGCGCTAAATTATACACGCTGCGCAGGCGCACCGTTTTTCTTGCATTGAACCAGTTGCACGCAAATTGGGTGAGGTTGAGCGGTTGAAGACAATAATGAGTGTCAATCGACTCAGGGTTTCATTGGGATTTTGTTAGTTTTGCTCTGTTTTTGGTTGAGTGCTTGTTTGTCGGCGGATTTACGTAGTTCTTTTAGTATGGTAAAAAATACTCGTACCGGTAGTACAGAGAAAAAAAAAAAAACTGATGCTTTACTATTACAAGTTCTAAGTACACTTTGGTCGCGGGACGTAAAGGGACACCGTGGATTTTAATCAGTACGAGTCTGACAGTCCGCTCTGCCCTGGGTGGTAGGACTCATTTGATGATTTTACCACGTTAAAAAAAAAACTAAGTACACTTTAGGAGTAATGACCGACAGTCTCTTCATCATCCCCTAACATTTTTAAGTGTTACTGTACCTACTACAACATTGTGACTAAAAATGATTGTTCATGATAATAAAGGTTCCACAGAACTTTACTTCTAAGCTCAATAAATTAGATATTAATCTATTTAACTCACCACAGACCACCTACCGTCACATACCCGATCAAAACCAGAAAAAAGCCCACCACCTTGAATAAGAAAAATACCGTCAAGCTTCATTTGCAAGCGGCAAGTCAAGCGCGTTTCCTCCATATGATAAATAGAAATAAAAGTATATTTCCAATGCAACAGTTACTGGGGCTGTCCGAATGAACGCTGAACTTCTCATACAGGAAGCCATGTCGGAAGGGTGAGCCAGGCCGCATGCAAACCCGGTTTTAATTACCCCTGCTTATACCCCCTGCCCCCCGCACCCCCCCGTTCAGGTAATAAATATGGTCTTCGCACGCACTCATAGTAGTGTAATTGATGAATGTGCTCCAAAGGTTATGCATATCTGCTGCGAACTGAAAAGTTGTTGACATTTTTTTATGAGGCCTGGCAGACTGCATAATGAAGAATTGTTTATGACTTCATTTGGTTAACGAGCTTAATTATTTATGGAATTCTATGATGTTTTAAAGTTGAACGACAAGTGAAAATTGAGTATAACCAGTTATACAATCTGCCTTGGAATTCTGGATCAAAAAATCCTGCACAATCCTTCTGCATTTTGCTTAAATACTTTTGGGATGGTGGTCAAATGCGAGCCCATCGTTAATAAAATAATGAAATGTTGCCATACAGACCAAAAAGTACAGTAAAGTACGCGGTTTTTAAAGGTTAAGGAAGCTTTCAAAATCACCTACTTTTCTATACTTTTTTATCTATTCTTCTCAACAGCTCAACAGTTTTTAACATTATGCTTGTTTCCCCAAAGTTGTTAAGCAGAGGACAGTGTGTTCATGAGATCCTAAAAGTAAATAATACAAAATGTTTGACATCAAACAAAGCATCATTGATAATATCGAAGGACGGTGATGGACGACGTAACCGCGATGCGCATAACTAGTTAACGCTCCATGCGTCGCCCGCAGTAATGATTGCACGGAACTAGGAGGACCAACTATCATGAAACAGGGAGATATTTCTTGAGTATGGGATCAGGAGGTATTTGTTTTGTATGGGGTAAAAATAAGTATTTTATCCCGTGTCGCTTCAGATTTTCTAAACCTCTTCCCAAATAAAAATGCCCATACGCACAAATTTGAGGAGTATGATGTCTTTGTCCAGCAATAGGAACGTTAATTTTGAAATTGTACGATTAGTCGATGGCTGGACCAAAGCAAACCTAAATGAAAATAGAATTTCACTTCAACAATTTATGGAATTAACTGAGTATGTGATGGCGAACTTAACGTCTTTAAACATTTAGCTACTCATGCAGAGTCAATGTTAGTTACATAATGGATTCACTTACTCGCTCATCCCCTTTTCAGGAAAAGTTCATGCAGCTCTCACCATTCAGCGAGATTCTGTAAAAACGTATAAAGCATTAGTAGATGCCTATATCAAAAGGTATATTCTCTCATACATAAAGTTACAAAAGAAAATAATAACCAACATATCAAAAAAAAAAAATTATAATTTCAAAAAATAGAGGCCCTAATTTGTTTTTTTCCGTTTTTATAACGTAAGGTAAACTGGAAATTAGACGGAAAAAAAACCTTCTTTTGATGAAAAAATAGTTCTTCGTTCGTACACTAGAGGCGCTTTTTCAATTGTCAAGTAGGTACCTATGTACGTTGTTCAAGTACGCTGTAAATAAAATAAAGAAATCTTGTGATAAGGCCTCAGAGTTAGCCAGTTTCAGATACATTATTTAACTTTTGCGAATGCGAAGCGTGAAGTTTTTATTTATTATGTATGGAATTGTTTGAATCCAGTCACGTAGAAAAGCGAAAGCGATCCGATAGCGTGACCGAACTATCGGACTGACGTCTCGTATCGGTTCGTTATCGCTTCGGACTCGCCTTTCTGTCTGACAAAGGCATTAATCTTTCCCAGCCCGGATATTCTCACAAGACCACACGCACATGGTCCCCCTACTAATAACCCACGGTACAGTCTAATCAAGCACGCATATTCATTAATGCCTGTCGAAAAACCACTAAGCTGGTAATAACGCGATCAGTCGAACTGAAGATTTATATCAGTCGTAATTAAGAAATTATTTACATACTTATGTATATCCTACAGCTAGACCTACGTACTAGAGTGACGAGCGGAAATTGATGAGGTTTTTATTTAGTGATTTTTTAGATTAGAGGTTAATTTAGGGCCGATTAAGTCCACATCGTGTTATGTGACTATGTTTTTTCTCATGAATGATTATCAAAAACTAGATTTAAGAGGATCTAGACTTAAGACAATCGCTTTGAAAACGTCTCAGGCTTTTACATCTTTCAACAGGATTTACAGGTTTTTGGTAAAATTCAGTAAAACTAATGAACCAGTGATCGCATGACACTTTGTCTATATCTAAATAGGTTGGTTGATTTAAATTAAACTGCTTAAATCTTTCTTTATTGATCTATTTTTTTAAACCTCTGTTGTTTCTGCCTACACCCACGGGAAGAAGGCGTGTGTTTATATATGCTTAAATATTGAATCATCAAGAAGTAATCTTTATTTATTTTAGCTGGTAGGGTTCAAATCTTAAACATTGTCACCAACACACACTCAACATCTTGTTCTATTTAAAAAAATCAATAAACAAGAACATGTTTATCAAAAATGTGATTCACGATCGCATTCGTTCCACGAACGCGCCACTAAATAAAGAACTGTATTTCAAGGTAACTAGGTTGAATATTAAAGTAGTATTATATTTGGTAAGCCTATACTTGTAAAGTATAGAGAATTAAGTAAGCAAGTCAAAAGAAAAGTAAAGTGCGATTCAAGTTTTTGTTCAATCAATAAAAAGTGTTGTTTTTCTACTTAATAAAATACACAAATAAAAGTTATATATTAATATTGTTAATACATGAAATAAAATCCTGTTTTTTTTCCAGTTATATTCAAAAGTTTTTTTTCATCAACTCAACGAGTAGTAGCTGTTGAAGTGTGAATGCAGCCTAAATAGTTCACTTTAATTATTGTCTTTGCCCATAGATATTACGGATGTTCCTGTTGTTTTGCTACTCTATGGTCTTATAATATACGTGCTGTCATTGCAACCACGCTCCGTCTTTTCTTTTATATTTTCCCTAGGTTATTCTGGAAATCAATATCCTTATACCAGTTTCCATTAGGTTATGGGCCCAGGACGCCCGATTAGGTTCGAATAGGGAAAGTTTTTAGTTTATTTCGCAAATAGTAATTTGAGGTGGATAACCTCAATCCGTCTATCGCGAATTTCTCGTGTTTCAGTTTTTTCCGTTTTAGCAAACTACTTATAAATTACATAAGCAATCGTCATGGCATCAAACCTTGTTAACATCGACAAATTAAAAGGCCGTGAAAATTATGCCACGTGGAGTTTTGCAGTAAAGACGTATCTGGAACACGAGGACCTATGGAAATGCGTGGAACAAGATGCCGAAACCACCTTCACGAAAAGTGATGACACAAAGGCTCGGACGAAGATTGTGCTGTTGGTAGATCCCATTAATTATATTCACATCCAAGAAGCAAAAACATCTAAAGAGGTATGGAATAATCTTCGTAAGGCTTTTGATGACTCTGGCTTGACTCGGAAGGTAGGTTTACTACGTGATTTAATCACCACAGATTTAGACAGCTGTGGAAGTGTAGAAAATTATGTAAACAAGATGATTACTTGTGCACACAAGCTCCGTAACATTGGGTTTCATGTTGATGATGAGTGGCTGGGTACGCTCCTCCTCGCAGGGCTACCAGATTTATACAAGCCTATGATAATGGCAATGGAAAGCTCAGGTGTGATTATAAGTACTGATTTAGTTAAAACAAAAATTCTTCAGGATGTCAAAAATGAAAATGACTCCGCTGCTTTTTATTCAAATTACCACAAAAATAATGCAAAGGGTAATAAACCTTCAGGCAAAGGCCCCCGATGCTATAAATGTAATAAATATGGGCATATTACTAAATTTTGTCATTCAGTCCGAGGCTCAAGTCAAAGTACTAATTCTAAAAAACCAAATGACAAGTCTGATAAGTCTGACAAGTCTGATGGGGCTTCTGGTTTTGTGGCTGCGTTTTCTGCTTCGCCTGCACTTAATAATAGCTGTTGGTACCTTGACTCAGGGGCAGCAATGCACATGACAAACAATAAAAGCTGGCTTTATGATTTTGAAACTGCTTCAATCAATAACATTACCGTTGCTGATAATAAAGCTTTGCCTGTGAGGGGTTGTGGTAAGGTTAATATACAAAGCTATGATGGACAGAACAAGTTAATTGGCACTATACAAGTTAAGAATGTTTTGTATGTCCCAGATTTAGCTGTAAATTTGCTATCAATTCATCAAATCACCAAGAATAACTGTGAAGTTAAATTTGATCAGAATTGTTGCAAAATATACCAAAATTCAAAACTTGTTATGACAGGATATATACAAAATAATTTATATGTGATAAATAATGAGACATTTGCACTCTTAACTTCAGCTCATCGATGGCATCAAAGAATGGGTCACCTTAACTACCAGAACCTACAGAAACTCAATGAGTCTGCTGTAGGAATAGATGTGAGAATCAATGAAGGGAAGAATGTGACATGCAGCACTTGTCTACAAGGAAAACAGACTAGGCAACCATTTAAAAATGTTGGCACAAGGGCTTCCGGTCTTCTAGAGATAATACATTCAGATGTATGCGGTCCAATGGAGGAAAAGTCACTAGGAGGTGCCAGGTATTATGTCACATTTATTGATGATTATTCAAGAAAGGTAACTGTTTACTTCATGCATTCAAAGTCTCAAGTAATTGACTGTTTTAAAGAATATAAGAAATTAGTTGAGAACCAGTTAGAAGCCAAAATAAAAATACTACGAAGCGACAATGGCAAAGAATATGTCAATGAATCATTTGATAAGTTCTGTAAAGAATCTGGTATCAAACGAGAATTCACAGTTCCATATTCACCAGAGCAAAATGGCATGAGCGAGCGCATGAACCGAACTCTGGTAGAACGTGCTAAGTGCATGCTTATTGATGCCAATCTACCTAAGAAGTTTTGGGCAGAGGCAGTTTCTACTGCTGCTTATGTAATAAATCGCTCACCAACCAAGTCTATAAATTATAAAACCCCTGAGCAAATGTGGACAGGTAAGAAACCTAATTTACAACACTTGAGAATATTTGGTTGTCGAGCTATGGTGCATGTACCAAAAGAGAAGCGTCGTAAGTGGGATTGTAAATCTAAAGAGCTTATTTTTGTTGGATACTGCCTCGAGTCTAAAGGTTATAGATTATTTGATCAAAAAGAAGGAAAAATAGTTCGAAGTAGAGATGTTGTATTTTTGGAAGACGATATAAAGAAGGATATAGTGCTAATGCCACTTAAAAGTTCTAATATTGAAGAAGATATTAATGAAAGTATTGCTGATACCACTGACAGTGAAACAAGCTCATTTAAAAGTATCAGCACAGTCAAAGAAAATGATAGTTCACAAGTTAGTGAAGATGATATTAATGATGAGGATTATGTTCCTGAACGTAATGTCAACCTGAGTCCACAGCCATCATCCACTCGATACTTAAGACCCAGAAAAAATGGTGTAATGCCTACCTACCTATGTCAAGATATGTCAAAGAAAAGTGCATTATTAAATGATCCTCAGACTGTAAAGCAAGCTATGGACAGTGAAAATGCGCAAGAGTGGAAAAATGCAATGGATTGTGAATATAATTCATTAATAGAGAATGACACTTGGACTTTCTCAGAGTTGCCACCTGGCAAAAAGGCGATTCCCTGTAAGTGGGTTTTTAAAACAAAGCTAGATTCCAATGGGAACATTGCTAAATATAAAGCAAGATTAGTTATCAAGGGATATGAATAGATTTATGGTATTGACTATACTGAAGTTTATGCACCTGTTGTACGTCTTACTTCAATCAGATATCTGATTGCATTGGCAGCTAAATATCACCTACAGATTGAACAACTAGATGTCATAACAGCATTCCTACAGGGTGATATAGATGTGGAATTGTACATGACACAACCACCACACTATGAGAATGGAGAAAACAGAGTTTGCAAACTGAATAAAAGTATATATGGCTTGAAGCAAGCAAGCAGAACATGGAATTTAAAACTAGATAATTATCTATTTCAGATTGGATTTAAGAAAACACAATTAGATCCATGTGTTTACTATATTATCAATAGTGAAGGAAGCATGTTATACTTAATTCTGTATGTCGATGACCTTTTATTATTATTCAATAATACAGATTTTGCTATCAATATCAAGAGTAAATTAATGCAAAATTTTAAAATGCGAGATTTAGGAAAAGCTGATTATTTCATTGGTCTACGGATTTTAAATGATAAAAAGGGAATCTATATAGATCAAACAAAATATATAGAATGTATATTGGAACGCTTTGGAATGGAAAATTGCAAGGCTGTGGGAACACCAATGGAAACAGATCTGAAATTTTCTGAATCCTCAGATAATAATATATTGACTGATATTCCTTACCAAGAAGCAATAGGTTGCTTGTTGTATGTCTCACAGGGAACACGTCCAGATATCTACTATGCAGTTAATACACTGAGTCGTTATAATAAATCTCCAACTTCAGAACATTGGACTGCTGTGAAGAGAGTATTTCGATACCTGCAGGGGACTAAAGATCTTCGGATATTATATAAAAGTAATGTAAGCCTTGAAATTACAGGATATTGTGATTCTGATTGGGCATCATGTACTCAAGAAAGAAGATCATGTACAGGATATGTTTTCATGTTTCAAGATGGTGCTATATCATGGAATTCTAAGAGGCAACAAACTGTTGCACTATCAACTACTGAAGCAGAATACATGGCGATTTCAGCAGCAACTCAAGAAGCTATATGGCTTAAACAATTACATTGTGAATTGTGGCCTACAACCAAGGCTACTGCTATAAATTTGTTTTGCGATAATCAAAGTGCTATTCATCTTACAGGTAGCTCTGCTTATCGTGCTAGAAGTAAACACATTGATGTACGTCACCACTTCATTCGTGACAAGATCAAATCTGGTGACATCCACATCACATATATTTCCACAAATTTGATGGTTGCTGACTGCTTGACTAAAGCCCTGGCGAAACCGAAGCACCACCAGTTCCTGAATGGCATGGGTCTGCATTCAAGGGAGGATGTTGAAGTGTGAATGCAGCCTAAATAGTTCACTTTAATTATTGTCTTTGCCCATAGATATTACGGATGTTCCTGTTGTTTTGCTACTCTATGGTCTTATAATATACGTGCTGTCATTGCAACCACGCTCCGTCTTTTCTTTTATATTTTCCCTAGGTTATTCTGGAAATCAATATCCTTATACCAGTTTCCATTAGTAGCAATAACATAGCACCTGGGAACTGAATTCAGAACTTACAGAACATACAGCGTCTCTGCAAACACAAGAACAACGAGGCAGTCGCAACATCTTCGACGCCAGTAAAAAGTGTTCGGTAAAGTCCGAAGAAAAATTGGCCCTGTTATCCGAAGTGTGATTCATCTCAAGTTCAGTACCAATATAATGATTCATATGTCAAGTTGCGCTAAGAGTAGTTTCCGGCTGTGCTTAACCTTCCGCCGGTCAAGGTTAAGAGGTCCGAAAGAGGTTTCGCTAACAAAGACTTGTTTAGCCTTATTTGGTTCATAAATATTTACTCGGTACAGTCACGCGTGTAATAAGCCATGGGTTAACAGGTATATGCTAAGTAATATAAACTTTAAACGCATGGTGAGTAAGTACTTACATAGTACTTAATTTAATATTAATTTCAATCAATGTTGTTTTCTTTAAAAGAAAATCTTCTTTTTCTTTCGTATCCGTGATAGGTAAGGTCCGGGTGGGACATACAAAACTAATGTTTAAGTGTTCTATAATGAGATATAATGGTTGAATAAAGGCAGATAATTAAAAATATCTGAGAGATATTTTGGTCAGAACATTACAGCTAATAAAGGTGATATTTCATTATTTTTTTGGTACAACGTTCTGATTGTATCATACGGATTAACTAAACCGTCATTTTCACAGTACACCACAAATAAACCTTTACATAATAGGCATCAAGTTAAAAAATATCGCGTCCACATTTTTGGTCCTTCGGTCCGTAACCCGTGCACTGCCGGCCGGGCCGCGTAGGTGCGTCCCATTCACTCAATTTATGAATGAGTTCACTCCGTTCAGTCATTCACTCGCTGGCTAATGTCAAGGCCGAGGCAACACCTACGTTACGAGTTACAATATGGACATAGGACATTATGATTTTTACAACTAGTGATTGTTTTGTGACAAAACATAGTCTACATACACAATAATAATTAAGATGGTTGTTTCGATGATTTACTTACATATTTTCTGACAATACGATACGACGTTGAGCATAGTCACAAAAAGTGGTTGGTAAGGTTTGTACCCTTGATTGATTTGAATTCAATTAAGGGAAGATTTAAAATTTACAGGTTCGTAAAAAAAGTAGAAAACATTTATACGCAAATTAATATCATGTGTTAGAGTTTTTATAAATTCGTACTTACGAATCCATTTAACATTTAAAATTCAATCAATTACGTTCAATCAATTAAGTTAATGAATTTCAAATGATAACCTTGATAGGTATATATTTTAATTCCTACAATAAATTGAGAATGTCACCATATTAAGAAATACATTTATATTTTATTTGCACGTAATTAGGCTTGCAGCACTGCGTCCTACGCAAAACCTACAAGTCTATAAACTGTCCGACGTATGATACCTGTAACTCGTATGTTTGTACTTTTCCTTAAATCGCGATGTTTTGATAATGAATGGCATGTATCATTTTTAATGTGTCACGTTTTTTTGGTCCTTTATAAGTTGTAGGGTTAAGGTCAATGGCAGTCAAAGCTTTTGTACTTATGATAACACAAAAGCTACTGGTTATCATAGCATAATAGTTGTAATACTGAAAGGTACTCTTTATTGATGCGATTGTGACTATCAGTATTTAAAACATTTGAGCGGAAACCTTCAAAGACTCACTCACACACCGAACACACGAACCAAGTTCTAAGTTACGACAAGTCGTTTACTAATTCACACAATAAAATTTAATCCTCCAAAAAACCATAAAAATGAAACAATTCAAATAAATAAAGATCGAATCGCACCCAATATTAACCCTTAAACGCGTTGTACGGTCTAATGGAGGGCCATAAGTTGGTGCAAGTTAGCACCTTACTCCGACTTGGTCCTGCGAGCCGTAATGTAGATAAATTGATCGCTTCAATCCCTTATTGGATTAATATATGGTAATATGTTCAGATCGCGATAGCCAGTGCCGAGTTACGATTAAACAGTTTTTATGTAAGGCCGGCCATCTTTGTTCGCAGCAGTCGGTATGTTGATGGGATGGTGTAAGAAATGAAAATGAGGCGATTTTTAAAGTTTCATCTTTTTCAATGACGGAATAAACTGATAGAGAGTTTATATTGACGTAACTAAATCTTCGAATCGGATAGTATTCATTTTTCAACGCATCTCATCTAGGGACTGTTGATGAACTCTCCATCTGTTTATCTCGTCGTTGGCAAGTAAGTTACTAGTTTTTGCTCGTTCAAAGTTAAATACGGTAATTCACATACGAAACTAATACTGTGTTCCAAATACATTGGATACCTTCATATGTTAGCAACGGATAAATTGAACCTACCAGATATAATTCATCTGTCTGTTGATTTTAGACTATTAGTAAATTTTGAACATCAAAAATAGAGACGAGTATGCTTGCGAGCCAGTTATGTTCCCAGCCTAACGCTGTGGTATGTGATAGAGTCTAGACGCTGACCTGGCACCTTTTGTGATTAGGCGTACGTGACAGGATGTGTGGCGCGAGCGCGGGTGGGCCGACCACCGGCCTATGAGAAAGTTAATTAGAATTAAAGATAGGGTAAGTTAGTCTTACATGAACTTCTGTAAAGCTCGGGTTGTAATAAAGTCTTACTTCCCCGCAAACTCCGTTTCATTTGCGCTCCCGAAATCTAACTAGCTACTACACATAAATATAAAGTAAAACATACAAATACAGCATACCACGTGTGAGCAACATTTTGTTTTTTGATGTGCAAGCAATCTTTATTCATTGATTAATTTTAAAAACCCAAGGGGTTTTAAATTAATTTAAAGAATTTCACCTAGCTACCCGCTTCTGCCCGTGCCTTGTCCCACCCCACACGTGTTAATCATACCACTATGGTATTCGTGATTTTATGACAGGCCGCGAGTCTGCATAATGTGATAGGTTTTGTTTCTGAACGTTCGCGTTCGTGTGGCGAAACTATTTGAACGTGATAGATGGATGATGCTTCACTGAAAGGCAGTTGCTAACTTTTGGTAGGCATTTGGACGCAAACAGGAAGAGAATTTTGATTTTATTATTGTCTCTAGTAAATAATATAAGAAATGAAAGAAAGAGGAGTAAGGGATGCTGTGGAGTCTGACAGGGGAGAATAGATTAAACAAACGTTTTGCGCCGACCCTAAATAAAATGGAATAGGGACAGATGATGATGATATCCTTACAGAACTCCTTTTTTCTTACCTTATTGAAATACAAATAACACAACTAAATTACGACATCTGTGCAAGAGTAGAGGCTGTAAAAAACAGAGGCGATTGATGGAACCTCACCTAACGGAGATGACAATACTAGAAAGTGTGCCCGATGTCAAAGGTGACTTTATGTCACTTTATGAATACTTAAAACAATGCGTGTCTATCTACCCAGGGGGCTTACAAAACACATACAATATTAACACAAAACAATATTATCATGTTTTCTTTCTAGTTTTAATGGTCGGAATTGAAATTTATGTGTCAGTTTTAGACCCCCGATAGTGTTTATTATTGCTTATTTAATGTCGAGGTGTAAAAGAAAGTTGTTATAGAAGTTTTTGAATATTTAGATCGATAGAGTTAATTTAGTGATCATTGTTTTAGTTATAATATTTAATTTCAAATGGCGTAATAGTAGACACCGACATTTTAGGGTTAAATTATTTTATAGTTGCAATTCGTTTTTAAATATATTTTGGTTTTGATAGGTAAGTAGAAAATAATAGTAAGGCGCTTTCCGTTACTTACCTGCCTTTCTATATCCTTTCATCAATTTATTTGTGGCCCAACCCAAATAAAAAAGAAAATTCATACCGAGTAAGTGATGCGCCCCACAAACATTTCCACAAAAAAAACCGGCCAAGAGCGTGTCAGGCCACGCTCAGTGTAGGGTTCCGTAGTTTCCCGTCCGTTACAATAAGTGTTAACAAATAGCCTTTTTTTAAACTTAAATAAATTGATTATACTACAAACTTAGTCCAGGAATTTTGTACCACCTTCTTGTTTTTTTTGCACAAAAACTGTTCTTTCCATCAAGTTCAAAATAATTTTCCTAGAAAGTCCTTATAAAGTTCTACTTTCCAGATTTTTTTCATATTTTCTAAACTTATGGTTCAAAAGTTAGAGGGGGGGGGACACATTGTTTTTGACTTTAGGAGCGATTATTTCCGAAACTATTGACATCATCAAAAAATGATCTTAGTAAACCCCTATTCATTTTTAAATACCTATCCAACGATATATCACACGTTAGGGTTGAAATTAAAAAAAAAATCACTTTCTATTTTACATATAGGGGGGCTACCCTAAAAAAACATTTTTTTCCAATTTTTATTTTTGCACTTTGTCGGCGTGATTGATATACATATTGGTACCAAATTTCAGCTTTCTAGTGCTAACGGTCACAGAGATTAAGCGAGGACGGACAGACAGACAGACAGACAGACATGGCGAAACTATAAGGGTTCCTAGTTAACTACGGAACCCTAAAAAACAGGTAGGAAACAAACTGATAAACGACTTGATACACTTTGTTCCGAATTCATGAATCCAATAAGAGAAGCCGAAATAACCTCAAGAAGAAAAGAGGAAAAACGAAGAAATATCCTTAAAGTTTGTTCAATAAACAAAGCGAGGCGAGATCGCAAGAAAAACGCTTTCGAGCCACATTGCAGTACATTTTATACAAACGATGACATAAATACTCATTTTCGCCAACAATATCCGAGATATTGAGTGAGGCCTGTCTTCCGAGGAATGAGCTGATACAATGTCGGCCAAAAATTGGGGTATAGCTTAATTTTTTTGTTCGGTGAACGTATCCCGATATTTTCCTTTTCGATATCGTAAATTTTTTGGCGATTGCGCCATGAATATGTGATGGAGGCTTCTGTGTTCTATTTTTGAATTTATTTACTCATGTGGTGAAAATATAATAAGGTGCACTTTTTATTTTATAAAAATGCTTGAATTTTTCTAGACTCTATATAAATAGATACAACATTTTAAAGCTAACGAACTTTAATATTTTTGTTAATCTTGGCATCTTCTACGAAGCAAGCCTTTTAGATTATTAAACCCTTTTCTTTTTCACTCGATTTTCTTCTAACCTAAGTAATAGAAAACACAGCCGCTGCCATCAAAATTTCCATCGAAAAGTATTCCAAACAATCGAGTTTCGCGAGTAAATTTTCGTGCCGCCAGTGTACTCATTCATGTTAATTCACTACCCTCCCCATGCTATACATTTATCGTTTTGCATCCCGAAGCTACGTGGAATATACTGGTCGAGCAATGAGTCTTATTCGTCTTGCATTTAACTTCACACTCAAGCTTTAAGTTAGAAAACTTAGTGGTGGATGTTGGGAATATGAGTGATGGAGTGAATGGGAATGCTGGGAATGCTGGGAATTATTTAGGGGTTGCTGTATGGCCTGTAATTTCAGAAATAATGATGATTTAGGTTGATAGTAGAAAGTAATTAAGTTAAATAATCTTAGTTATACCGTTCGTGACAGCGTGTCTCCATTTTGTGCTATTACTAGGGGCTAATTAACTACAGCAGACATCAACGAAAGTAACATATGCCTTTCTTGTTATGTAAGTCACTATCAAATCAATCAGTAGTCATCACATCAATCACTACCAAGGGAATCATATTTTTGGCAGTGTTTAAAAAATTACTCTATTTACAATATTATGTACTAGCGACCCACCCCGGCTCCGCACGGGTGCAATCTCTACTATATTAGGCATGTTATATACATATAAATCTTCCTCTTGAATCACTCTATCTATTATTCACACAAACGCATCAAAATCCGTTGCGTAGTTTTAAAGATCTAAGAATACATAGGGACAGACAGACAGTCAGCGGGAAGAGACTTTGTTTTATACACACTATATAGTAGTGAAGGTAGTTTTCCCATAATATGTCATAAATAACCCCACAAAGTTGAACCACGTTACAGAGCCATCAGCAGCGACCTACATATGTAGGAGCTCGTACAACGCGACCCGTCCAAAGTATCGCCATCGGGCTGGTATCGGAAAACAATAGCAGGCGACCGGTATCTTTACTTATTGCTGGTTACGTTTCTACCGCACTTGCTGCAGCCACCGACCATTTATGTATTTAGGTAAGTTTGAATATCTTTAAAGAAATAAATGATTCAACAGTTTTAAAAAAATGGTCCATCAATCGTTTCAAAGGACCATTCAGATATGACATGGTCCTTCGAACCGGATGAAATTTCTAACTAGCTGATAGGTTCTGCAAGATAGCACAGTATGAAGTGACACTAAGGTCATAGTGCGAACTAGATATCGTGCGACGAAACAATTTTATTAAGTAAAGCTACACAAAATGGCATCTACTCTATCAAAGTCAATGAAAATCATTTCACATGGACAGAATCGCGGACTAACCCAGTAATTATTAATTAAATTACTCAGAAGCAAGTCGGCGTACGAACGGGAAACGCATGACACATATGATTTACTTGCAGTTTTTACGTCAGTGAGAAACTGAGGCATGCTATGATTGACAGCAAAATGATCGCACGGTCCCACAGTTGCGCATGAGTGGCGTTATACGTCAAAGTCAGGCGCATCCGGGCGGCGAGACTATCTCACGGTGTGCCGTTATTGCTGCAAATGATGGATTTGAGATATTATTGTAATAAATGTGTGTGTTTGTTTAAGTTACGTTATCACGTTTTATAGGATCAGTTAGTTTAATATTATAGAATCTACAAGGATCTAAATCTATGAGTAGAAAAAAATTTGGATGTCTTTTTTTGAGGTGGTAAAATCACCAAATGAGATCTCCCTCACTGGGTGAATCAGAAGGGACTGTCAGACCCGTACTGACTAAAATCCACCGTGTTCCTTTAATTGCCCTTCACGTTCCAGTATCACGGTTACCTCTTCATACCGTCTCGCGATCAAATAAGGATGTTTACTATTAGAGATCCTGTTTGGGCCAATATTTTTAGAGCTGAGAGCCTAGAATTATCAACCGTTCCATTACTTTATCGAAGCCGTTGTAACTTTCAACGTCAAAGTAAAAAATTACGTGGTTTTAAAGTTGCATTATTATTTTCTTGGAAATATATTGAATAAAACACACTACTCAACATTTAAAAGGCCATTACGTAAATGTAAACTAAATTCACTGAAGTCTTGTCACAGGAGTGAGCTCTTATTTTCATAATTACCAGCTGTTGTGTAGTGTCATGCATTTTGAGCACTGCTACATAAATCCATAAATAAAAATACTGCAACACGGTCACGTAAGAAATGCGCTTCGATTGTACGCCATCGATCATGCGCCCGCGCATACAATCACTCGCTTTTTATTCGCGCTCCAGTCAATCATAAATCAAGCCGATGATTGAACCCTTTGGACGTGCAACTTCACGCTGTATCCTTATCAGGGTAGGTAGGTTGTTGAGTGACAGTAATTGTGGTGGTTCGTATCCTAGGTGAGCGTAGGTAATGGGAACAAAAACTATAATAATGAAATTATGTGTGTTAGCAATGATAAGTTGTTGGTCATCGCTAGGTATCGCGTATCCATCATTAACTTTTTCCAACTCTGTTTTTGCTTTTGTTAACTTACTGTGTCTACATTTCCTAAGTGAAATTAAAAGAATTAAATTGTTCCATAAGTTTTTGCAAACTTAAATGCATCATAATTATCTACTTCCTATCTTAATTCAATAATTATTCGACTGCAATCGAGTCAAGACGAGAAAAAGCGTATTCTAGATGACAAGACTAAAGGCGAGACATTCCGATATTAAAACCAAACAACTCTTCAAACCGTTCGTGTTTCAAGGACCTCATAAAAACTCAAAACAGGAGCATATCAAAATAATTATGACAAGCAGCTGACCACTGATAGATACTCCATGTTTCCGATACTCCATATCTTAATTAACAAATAAGTTTATTCTTTTAATAAAACAACGTTTTATCTGCAATCGTTTGAAACTAATGTTGCGCATGCGACTGTGTGGTCCGACAGGTGTGGATCTAAAGGTCATGGATATTAGCGGGCCTTTGAGCGAAGTTTATCACGAATAATCCTGGATAGATGCTATTGAATGTTATGTAATGTAAACTTGATAGGGGTATTGATAGGGGTATTGATAGGGTTTTTAGCATTTCGTATGATTGGATATTTTTGATACGAAACGGTTTATGATTCAAATTTAGAAGGGGTTCTTAGTTGTTGAACTATTATAAGTATACTTACGAAAGTTTAACTAATTTTATAGATTGTACAATTATAAGTAATAACAACAAATTGACGTGTCTTTATTGAAACATAAGACAATGACATCAGTTTGACGTGATATCGAACCGTGTTTAATAATTGAACTTATGTCATGAGCTAATTACAACGTGTTAACTTTATCATGAAAAAAATTGTTCAAAACAATGATGTCTCTTATGACTCTGATTATCCTCATTTTCTGCTTACCCTTCACAACAACCAGAGATGTACAGTATTTAAACAAAGCCAATGTTAGTGATATGACTTTGAGGAATTCACATAATTTAGTAACTATAAAATGGCCCTAAATTTACTGATATTAAAGAAGCACCAACATATAGATTAAACAAGCACCTGCCATGTAAATTCAATACACACGAGAATCAATCAAACAATTTGCTCAACGCACAATCCTACGCACTAAATCGATCAGAGAGACACCATCTATTACTACGCGGCTGCGCGCGCGCCGCAATTATAACGCGCGTAATTGGATCCTGCGGTAATACGAGACATTGTAATACAGTTCTGATTGGTTTTCAACTTGTTTCTGATGTAGATCTATCCTGTGGTGGGAATAATAGCGTAGCATTATGCTTGTATCCCCAAAGAGGTAAGCAGTGACGCAGACTGGTAGATTTCACTATTTAATAGAGAAAGCCCACTGCATTTATCAGGGGGTCTGAAAACCCTCCAACCACAAACCCTGGGCAGGACCTATAAGCAATTTCCAATGGTGCATAGTTCCTGGTCAGGTTGAACTCAAAGTTCTAAAGCTCGGGTTTGCTAGCCGATAAAGCAAGCAAAATAAAGTTTTAAAGTGTTAGGAAGAAATACTGATACTGCTAGTATGATGATGTATCATCCCACGGCTCGAAAATGGGAAAAATATCTAGTTTTTAATTACAAGATGCAAAAAGATTTCCGCAAAACAACGTCCTATTCCATAATTTTAATAAAATTTTATTTGTCGACGCAAAAATAGACTCCTTGTTTACTATTTCTCAAAGAAGTTAGGGTATCTCAATGTGTATAGGGTATCTCATCATAAAAATTAAATATGACAGCATGGCTGTCTACTACATCAACCAACAATTAGTACGCCTTAATTATAAAAAAACCTTGTAGATCCCTATAAGGAAAGCAGGTCTTAAAATTAAGTCATAACATTTTATGATATTCGAACAAGAAAGTATTGCCATGTTAAAAAAAATACAGTCAATTAACAATGTGGTCAAATAGGAGCATGAATAAGTAAGTATTGCCAGAACTAAAACGGAAGTATTAAATAAGTTACCTATCTTAATTAATTACTCTTGTGTTTCTATAATTCGTCGTATTTTATCATTTTACGATGTAGGTTTGACAGTTTTTTGATAATTTCGCATGTCAACCTTGTCTAAGTGCGTGAGGACCAAAAACTGCTGTAATAAGTCTTGTAAAGGGTAGTCATAAATCGATAGATAATGATGTTTTAATTTAATTTATAATTGCCCTTAGCGTTTTAGTAAATGTATGAGTTAAAGTGCACGTTTCTAATGTGAAGAATTTATTTATGGTAAAAAAAATATTGAATGCCAGAAGACTTTGAAGAAGTTTCTCATGCAGACGATGTCCTCGTCATGAGGAAGAGGTCTTTCAAGAAATAATATAACATATAGGTAGGTATGTAAAACTACGGTTTTTAACCTAGAGTTTGGCAGAAATAACAAAATCTGCTAGTATCCTTACATTCTTCTATTCTTTAAATAACAATTGTTATAATTAGAGTTAACTTTTTTATATGAGAAAAGAATCGTGCCTATAATTCTTTAAGATGAAGTAATTTATAGACCAAGTAGAAATCCAAGCTCTCACCAGTCAGATTATGATTACAAACACCTATCAGTCTTCGTAAGCACGCCATAACTTATCACCTATCATCTTATTACGTCTATAAATTCAATCTGCTACCATCATGATTTTCATTCCCATAACTCGCGAATCATAATTATTAATTATGGCCTGTTCAGTGTGGAGCGGGAATCGAAGCTGCTACCCGGTTCATCGACCGCCCCCGCCGCCGCTGATCCGCTATAGATCAATGTTGACGGTCGGGCATCTCATCGCAACACGAACAGAGGCCGCTACTAGCCGCTGTCTGTCGGTGCCTTGGTATATGAAGCTCCATTATATCCCGTCATGTTACATTTTACGTACATCAATATGCTATAAACACGAACAGTATATATGAACTGGTCTTTAGCTTACAATATCTTCACTGCTGGAATACAGACCTCATTTCTGCGAGTTCTTAATTCAACGCGTACCAGGGCAAAGTTAAAAAATTTAATGAGAAAATCAGCAAGCATGTCCTACAACCAAAAATCCGAAGACTTGTCTATCATTGCTTTATATCCTGCTAGAGGAGGCCGGTGTCCCAATACCAGCAGTGAGAACTGTAATGTATTCCTCAATCACTGCGCCGCACCTTTCAGTTTACCCCACATTAGTTTCTCGGAGTCACACACTCAAATACCATAAAGTCCAACCTAGTACAAACCCCATACACAACAGCACAGCAGCCATTATCATGCTCCCCATAGCTCAAAGTCGTTCACCATCTCATCATGGTATAAGCATGGTAGCCGCCGATCAGACGGCAGTCCCCGCGTTAATATTGAGCACCTTAATATACCGCTATCGACTGAACACTATCAGCCGCCCATGGATACTTACGAGGTTGCTGTCCATTGTTATACGAGACGAAATGACCAGGCCCCTGTATGACTTTACACGTTTTTGTTACGTAACGTAAATGGGAACTTTGACGTTAATTTGTTGGAAAAAATTAGTCCCTCTTTCGTGTAGACGCCACCAAATCAATCTACCTCAGTCTGTCAAATTACTTTAATAGTTTTTCAACCTTATCACAATAGTGGAAGGTCAATGTTCGATTGGTAAAAGTTGACAGATTGACCTGCTTGCGTCTGAATATACAATAAATATTTCTGTACGTAAAGTATGGAAATGTTCTAATGCCTGAAGTATTCGTTTTTTGGTTTGATAAACTGACTGGTTTTTATAAAATGAATCATTTATAAGAGCCGTTTCAGTGTAGGTATATGTTATCAGTGTGATCATGGCTTTCTTTTGCAGTACAAGGAACAGAAGTGCGTGGTGAAGCGATGGTGTGTGGAAGCCAGACTTTTTCCCTACAGTAGCACGTGTATCAGGATATATTAGACAATCAGGTGTGGATTAGTGGATGTCACGTGTCCAATTTTCGTCCTAGGACATTCCAAACTTTCAAATACCCAAATTGGCCTGTTTCACAGTGCTCGTCCTCGTAAAGAGAGTAGACCAGTTTTCCAGCGGTGAAGATATCATAATTATGCTGAGCATGTTAAACATGGTTTATCATAAATTCATGACTGTGACGTTAGTGAACACACCACACTATTATTTACTACAAATAAGGCCACGTGACCTACATAGCAACACTTACTCTCATACAAGCCAACTTTTCCCCAAAAAATATAATTTGGCAGTTAATACGGCCACTGTTCCCAGAAGCAGAGCAATCAGTTTGAAGAGGCTTCGGAGGCTGTTGCCTCTGAGATCGCACTTCATTACAACAAGCTCCTTAAGATATCGGCACCTACAGACGCGCAGTCGTTACTAGCAGCCGCCTGTCGATGGAGCGGTGACTGTCCACTGTCGTACGGGACTAGGATCTGTACCGAATTTTCTCAAAAAAAAAAGGGAGAGAGTAATGCAGTAGTTTTTGCTTTACTTTTACTCGAAGAAGAAAAAGTTGTCAATTCTTGGTTTTGATGTCTGAGACCGCATAGTCAAAGCAAATGAAAATTAAAAGTCATTTTATTGCAAAAAGCCTGAGGATCAGCACATTTTGAAGGTTAAAAGTACATAAGACCGACCATAAAACACCCGCCCTTCACCACTTCCTTATATTTCAGCTAGGAATAAGGAAGATATTATTTTTAATGATTGGTCATACTGACTACAAGTTCAAGAACATTTAAATCAAGAACTTAAAGACCAAATCATACTATGTTCTCCTGTAAGTTATTTTAGGCAACGCACTCACCGCATCGTAACACTAACAACAAACCGTGTCTGCCAACAATGGACACCCGCCAAACAATGTCCGCGGTATCAGATGACGAGGTTAGCCCGACGCCGCATGTTTATGGACACAATCTAATTTATTAGACGCCGAGCGCAGATTACGGCCTGCCTCCTTGCCTGCTTACCATCGTTTTGTTGTAGCGCTGTTTTATCTGCGATCGGATTCGCCGGTACAGTGTTCAAGGACCTTTTTTTGCGCGAAAGTGATTTCAGTTGCACACGAAAGGGAAAATTGTGTGTTTCTATTAGTTGTCGCTGAGTTAACTTGGTTCAGGTAGGAGTTAGCGGACGGGTCCCTCGTTTAATGGTTACGAAGTAAATGTAGTAAGGGAACTTAAAACGAGATTCAGGAATAATTTACAAGGAAAATGGTAATACAAGTGACACGAAAGTGTCATTTGGTTTCTAAGTAGGCTTACTTAGTTATAGTATAGAAATATATTGTTAAATATTCATTACAAGCACATGGCTGCAATAAATATTTGAATATGAAACTCTTGATACGCTTGTTTGATCAATTTCGGAGTTGGAGGATGTTTTTGTTAGTCTATCATTGTTAGTAGACTTTACTATTTTCCGCCTAAATAATTCCTAATGTATTTACTGACAACAAGACAGTTGTTTCTGACGCTACAAAAAATTATCTACAATTTCAAAAAAAAGTTGTGGCAACATGATATCTATTATAAACCATCAACAAGAAAGTAGACGTCCTCGAGAAGGTTGTAATCAAACCAAGCAAGCAAATTGAAATCGACTTCCAACTATTGATCAATCGTATCTAACCGACCAATAACTTACTAATATAAATTCACAGCCAACCACAGCCGAATCGACATCCAATCAAAACATAGCAATAAATTACGACAACAGTACAGTCTCAATTCTAAAGTTAATAGTACAGATTTAATTCTAGGCAAACAGTTAGATCGAACCGGTATGAGGTACCAGGAGCCCATGACTATCGTAGGATTCGATAATTAATATGCTAATAGCACAGCTTTGCCCACCCTTGCGTACGTGAGAAGCATGCTGGTGGATGCCAAAGAATATGAGATGGTTTTTGAGCGGTTCGCAACAAAGGACTGATTTATGAAGCTTATTTACATGATTGTATTTCCTAATTAAGACATTACTTTCTCGGCATTGCCTGAATCTCCTGAGACAGGCTGCAGTTGGTTCGTATCAGTGAATTGTTCGACCTAAGATGCAATTTTCTAATTTCAGTTTTTTCGTTTTTTCAAATGCCCTCTCCATCAATCGAACAGTTACCAGACCACTTATCCTATTAGGTATTGATCACAAAAAAATATTATTCTATAGTTTTTTAAAAATAAAAATAAAATATGGCAAAACGTTTTTTTTGATTTTGTAATCCTTATTGGAATATTCAAAATTGCATCTCTGCGAGACTAACAAGCTAGGCATTCCAACTTCCTGAACTGCATTTTCATCGATCATGTATTATCATAGATCTATCAACACTGATTTGCGTGCGCGCGCGCAGAAAAAACGTCATAATTTACGAGCTGCACGCTGACGTCTGACTGACAGACGATGTGTAGTGAGCCATGAGAAACGAACACACAGACACACAAACACTCCATGTTTTCTTAACGTGGTGCATAATTGAAATCTAATAACAAGTGCGGAAACACGGAAATTGGTAATGATTGCTTTACGATTATAAGATTATGATTTATAAATCTGTTTTCATCCGGAAATGAATTGAAATTATGTGGCGCGCCTTTGATTGCTTGCTTGCAGGTTGGACCAGTTGCTGTTACAGTAATAATTAGCGGCCCACAAGGGTCTCGCTGCAACTGACAAAACATACACTAGAAAGTGTTGTCAATAGCCTTAAGCTAGTGACACAATCTAACTATCGATACCACGCAAGGAACGTGGCGTCGATAGAGTTAAATTGTGTCCTACTTTCTTCACACACTCAAAAAGGGTGTAGAAAAATTGCAAGGTTCACAACCTGCAAGTGGTTCCTCTGGTGTTGCAGGCGTCCATAGGCTACGGTGACCATTTTCCATCAGGAGGGCCGTAAGCTTGTTTGTCACCATCATGGTATTAAAAAAAACGACGGGTTGCACTCTGGGAGTGCCGGCAGAAGTGAAAACTTGAATAGTAATTGTTTGATTTTAGTAAAACTCGCAAAAATGGTTGACTTTTTATTTCAATAATTTTCCAATGTGACGTACATCTTTTATAAACAATGTTACCTAGCAACGAATGTATCCAGCATACAAACTTCTGTAATAAAGTCACACGAATATTCACGCAAGCGCCCTGCGCCGTCCTACGCTTTTTCGGTCAGGGTCACGTGTCCTGACGCGAGTTTAAGATTTTATACCCATTACAGAAAAGTGCTCAACGCCGCTAAAGAAGTTTTCACTTCAAAAATAAAACCAGAGACTTTGGTTTTGAGACATTACCATTTACTTCGCCTTCTTGAGCGATTCGGGGTTGATTTTGAACGAATACGAACTCAAACTTTAATGTACCATTGCAACCGAAACCAAGTTTAAGAGCGCGTATTCAAACAGTTGGCAACGTCGCAATAGTTGTCAAATATTTACAAGTTTTAATTAATTTGGCAAAACTGTATGAAAATAAGAAATATGGCTCTGTAATCCTTGCACCAATAGATGGAAGACCGAATGTGACATCTGCCAGTTCTCATTTGCTTGGCTTTGGGCTTGGTGGGTTTGGACCAGCCCACTCTAACAGAAAAGAGGTCTGTAACCCGTCACAGGGGACATAATGAGCTGATGATGAACTAAGGATGCGACGAGGCAGAAAATGTAAAAACTGTATGGTAATAGTTTTATGATAAAAATCGGTAATGTATCTTCATTCCGTTGTTACAAAATGTTTTGTTGTCATGTTTAGTGAATCGTGACAAGCGGTGTTATCTTGTATCAACAGCTGATCATAGCCGGTGATACCAGTAATCCTATTTACATAGCATTTATTAATACCTCGCTTATGTAGAGCAATAGAACAAGGTAGCTTTAATTTATTTATATGGGAACTGCCTTAGCTGGTTTGTCAAGTTTTTGGTTAAGGAATTATGCAAGAATTGACTGTTAAATCAAAGTGATAATACTGATTTGATTGAGCAATTATGACATAATACTCGTATAACAAAAAAAAGCTAAGTCTGTACCGACGAACCTTGTTATGCTAAGTTGTTGATTATTTATCTTTTCTTCCTAATAATAAATAAATAAATAAATAAATATTCCACAACTATCACACAACGCCATCTAGTCCCAAGCTAAGCAGAGCTTGTGTTATGGGTACCAGACAACTGATAAACATACTTATATATTTCTAAATACATACATATTATAGATAAATTACACCCAGACACAGAACAAATGATCGTGCTCATCACACAACCATTTGTCCCGGGTGGGAATCGAACCCACGACCTCCGGCATAGCAGTCAGGGTCACTAACCACTAGACCAACAGGCCTGTCACTAATAATAATTATTATTAATAGGGTACATATCAACACCCAGGGCTGCTTCTGAGAAGTTCTGGATTTTTTATTAACCCATCAATTTAAGTAACATAATTCAGTAATAAGAACGAGTCCAAACACCAGTTAGGCAAACTTCCAACTCCAGGATGGGAATTTCAGGCAGGTAAAAATGCCAAAAAAAAACTCAATAAATCCAAACATCCAGGATATTTGGACATACGCTCTAATCATCGAAGCGCGAAAAAAAAAACATACGAGAAGCATTTTATGTTGTAAAGATATAGTTAAGCTGCATACCATTTTAATTTCTAAGACAATTGACACAGCTGCATACCAAAGCCAGTCTTTAACCCTTCAATACGTATGCTAATTACTTCGCAGAATTATCAGCAATACAGAAATAATATCCACAATAACGTAATCGCTTTAAACTGCAAACTAAACCATTTAAAATACACCATAATACTTTCTATATTTCCAATTAATAGATATAAAATAACGATTAAATTCCGTCTTTACTTTTTAATTGCTAGGTTTGTGATGAGTAGGTTAAGTATTTGATGGTGTTGATAAAATGGTTAGAGGTCAACGCACACTTCACAGCACGCATGACTATGTAAGTGCGGCATTATTTACCCTCAGCCCGAACTGCTCGGGATTGGAGTTACTTACAAAGTAAATCCATACTGCAACATAGTAACTGCATCGCCTCGATTCGGTGTTCTTTAAGTAACAGCAGTATAATATTTTTTTCGATTTGTGAACTCATCAAATGAATCCCTCCTGGGTGGAGCGGGAGGGACTGTCAGACTCTTGCTGATTATAAATTTAGCCAGTTCCTTTAAATGCGCTTTATGTTCCAAGGCTACGGAAAAATGAATAGATATTCCCACAACCCATACAGCTCTGCAACAGTTGTCAAGCTTACAGCGAACCTTTCGCCTTACTTACGACATGTCATCGCCTCACATCTGGTTGATGACGACCCTATGTAAATAGAACTGTCACTGGAAGGTCAGTTCAGTCAGTCTGTGGGTAGGACAATACTGGATAATAAATGATTAGTAAGCGTGGTGTCCACCCAGTGTGGCTATGCTAATATTCGAGACTTTTTTTTTTATTTTGTGGTAAAATCATCAAATGAGAGAATTAATATGTGATTCTGTGCTAGCATGTGACCTGTATGCTAGGCGAGCACCGAGCACGCAAGCGCATGTACTTCTACAACTTTGCTGGGTTGTGGTCCAGCTGCAATGTCTAACAAAACAGCTCAGGGTTGTTCAGCATGTGGCTTACCTCCGAATACCTCTATATTATGCTGAACCAATATGAGATACCGAGCCACCGTGGTTACTGGTTACGTCGGAGTGCCGGTTGGGATGGGTTGCAAACGAGTCATTGAGCAGAGTTGACGTACGCGTGTAAGTGTGCGTTGACCTTAGTCGACTTGTAATATAATATTCAAAGTTTTGTGCTAAACAGTGTTGCCGCTCGCACCTGTCATCATTATCCTATTACAGTATGTTGTTTTAGTATTCCTAGAATATAATAATGGCTACAGAAATACAGACCTGCTCACACCTTTTGCGATTAAAATAAAAATCATTTAAAGTCAACTTAGAAATAAACATTTATAGGAATATGTTGCATGAACAAGTGACTAATAGTGATGAAGAAAATATTGGTTTAGAAAGCCATGGTCTACTTATTTTAAAACGAATCTGTCATAGAGCGAATCTCTCTTAAAGCGAATCTGTCTAAATACGAACATAGGCCCTCTCCGTGTGTTGGGGCGGTCTGGTTTCCAACAAGCAAACCCCGCGGCTTGATGGATACATGTCGCAAGTCTCCATGTTTTCGGTTCTAGACTAGTTCCCAATGTTTCCTTAAAAATGTTGAGAGCAATGGTGATGAAATGTTTAAATTATATGGTGCATGTTGACAGCTTTCCTTTCAGAGGCTTTGAAATTACCTGCCTATCTTTTAATACCCTCTGTATCATGAACCACCGTGGTAAGATAGTTTGTCAGACTACCTGATTTCTGACTATGTAACTACTAAGTATCAACTGTAGTTAAAAAGATAAAATATGAACTACACATCAAAGGTAACACTGAACTACAGGATTACGTTTATTGCTTAAATTTTCATTTTTATTTTCACTTTTCCATGTTGAGCACTTGCGATGGTGGTTATGGCGAACCATTCATTTTAATGGAAAGCGCACGTAAAACCGTGTAAGTTGAATATTTTTATGAAGATTATTTATGGCAGAGGTTTTGTGTCATGTAGAGCAAGTATTTTATTGTTTTATATTGTAGGGAACAGTCAAAAATTGGAAAAGGCATGCATTATCAGCGTATAATATTCCCATGGCTGGGACGCAAGCTTTCTATCTGTGGTAATAAAAACCTAGAATCTAGAATTTTAGGATCTAGGAATTTCTGTGTTCAGTTATTTTGTTTTCTCTTGTCTCACTATAGCACTACGTTATTTTTTGCCTGTTAGATGTCGCGGGTTCGATTCCCTCACGGAACAAATATTTGTATGATCTACATGTAGTTGATCCGGGCCTGAGCGTTTGTGTATGTGAGTTTATATGTTTGTAAGCGCACCCACGATACAGGAGAAATTCCTAATGGGGGCAACGTTTTTTTTTTGTTGCAAATAAATAAATATTCACAACTATCACACAACGCCATCTAGTCCCAATCTAAGCAGAGCTTGTGTTATGGGTACTAGACAGCTGATAAACATACTTATATCTTTCTAAATACATACACATTATAGATAAATTACACCCAGACACAGAACAAATGATCGTGCTCATCACACAAACATTTGTCCTGGGTGGGAATCGAACCCACGACCTCCGGCATAGCAGTCAGGGTCACTAACCACTAGACCAACAGGCCTGTCATGAAATAAATGCAAATCTTAGCATTTATTTCATGATTTTTTTGTTTTGTTATTATACCATAACAGGCCTGGCTCACTCTGCGGTGTAGGTATAAAACTGCAAGTACTAGCGGGGGCCACTTCGTAGTGGCCATTTAGTCGGTTGCCGCGCGCCGCCCACTACGCACGCGCTTACTTGAATAATATTTAAGTTTGGTGTTTGGTTGTATTTACGCATAAGTTTAAAAAAATATATCTAAGATGAAGAAAAGAAAATACTGCATAACGTTTGGTTGTTTAAATAATGACAGTGATAGGAGCCTCACGTTTCACACACTACCGCGTGATTTCGAAAAGTAAGGAAAAAAGTGAATATTTATCTATGTAGTACATATTTAATAATGATCAAAAAACTATCTACCTGCTTGTGGTGTGCTTATTAATGTCATTCAAGTACCGACTAGTAATCATGATCAGTATGATTAGGTAGGTTACAAATTTGGCCTACAAGACGACCAAGATTAATAAAATAGACGAATATCAAACCTGACATCACTCTCACTCACCTAAGCTGACTACGTAGGTAGGTCGAATTATGATCGGTAGAAAGCAGGAAGATGTTTACGTTATTGTTTAGACACGTTCAAACTCAGAAAATGGCTACACTACGCATTCAAGGTCAGCGATCGTATTTCTCTTCGCGACTTTTTTACCTACTTACCTACAAAGACACGCAACACGGGGCCTGTGACAATGAAATCAATGAAATGAATGAAATGATAAGGACTAGTTACCTATTTTGCCGTAAACGATAACAATCGATCTTTAAAGTTATGACTACAACTTGGCCAGAACGGATTGAAACGGAACTAATCTTTTTGTTTCTGACAACGTTTTAAAATCTTTGATATTTGATGTAAACAAAGACCGCAGGTTTGTTAGATTTATTATTGTGCCACAAAACTAACTAACTGCGTCATAATAACGAATTAAAATTTTATTTTTAAATTTTGAAATCTAAATACATATTTTATATTATAAACGTGTTTTAGTCATTGGATACATAAACTGGGCTGCCGTTGTAAGGCGACTAAAAAGTTACGGTGTATATATTATTCCTCACGTAAGGTGCCGTAGGTACCTACTGTTAACATTCTGTGCTACCAATCGATATGAATATGCAGTAATCGATGACGAAACAGAAAAAGATATAGGCTGATGAACAAAATTCCTTGAGGGACATAAGAAGGTAATGAGGAGTGATTAATGAGGAGTGAGTTATTAATAATGTAATTAAACAATGCATAAAATACGTATTCCTACCTAACTGTGCCCAAACTCGCGAGTCGCAACCCTATTGAACTTGACCGACAGTAACCTTTTAATGTCGTTGGCGTCAGATAAACTAAAATGAACTCTCGCGCGTCACTATTCAGTTCATTTTTGCTTGCGCACGGGAAGTTTAGGCTATTATAAAAGTAGGTGGGTGATGCGGGTGCAAGTAAAAATGGACTCTATTCTTTCGTGCATAGATTTTACATTTGTTTGTTTTCTTTTTGGGAGTAATACTTCTGTACCTTTAGGTACTATTATATATTCTGTGACCATAATTTGAATTCAAGTTGAAGTTTGAACAAGCATATTAAGTACCTGAAACTTCCACTTTACATATCTCATAATTATCCAATTCCACGTAGAAAACAATAATTAAAGTTCAAAGTATTAAAATGTAAAAAAAGTCTATTACAAAGTAGCAAACATTGCTATAAAATAATAAAACACACTTGTTCAGTTCGTCCAGTTTGTTTGTTTGTAAGTATGTAAATGACGTTAACTGACGATGTGACCTTTTACACTTCCACAATAATTAGTAGCTGCTGTAAAATAATGTCATTTCAGATGTCTTGATAGAACACATTCCTCACTTTATTAAAATTTTAAATGATTATTAATTTAAACTACTAGGTACTACTGCTTTTGCCAACTGTTTCCCGGCAAAGGTCAGATCCAAATTATGCCCAGTTATCGTGCTAGGTCGCGGGTCTCACGAATTACCGTGACCCCGGAACGTAAAGGGCTATTGAAGGACACCTTGGATTTTAGTCAGTCAAGTCTGATAGTCCCTCCTGCCCTGCCCTGGGTGGAAGGACTCATGTGATGACTTGAATCACTTACATGGTATTGATCCTGGATAGCTCCATAAATAATTGCGTGATTTAAATGAATTTGTTATCAATTTATAGTTTACAGTTAATCCTTTAAAATGGTACCGATTTAATTATTCGTAACTAGTTATTTAGTACTCAAGATCGAGCAGAATCGGAGTGAGTGATCCCATAATTTTGCCAGCGAGTGTAGTTTATTTAGCAGTCTCTCTGCCCAGCCATTAAGGCACAAGAAGGTTACAGATGAACAAACATAATTACTTTCACATTTACTATATTACTGTAGATAAGGACTAACTACGCCATACACAATACAAAATTATACTCAAATTAATTAAAATGAAAAATAATAATTTGATTTTATAAAGATGTAAGATAGTGGCTTTTGATTTGTGGTTATAAAAAGTACTAATTGCTACTGTTAATGTTAAAATAATATAAAGAAGTTGCCATCTTGATCGTAATCAACAAGGAAAGCTAAGACAAATGAAAACAATTAGTATTTTTGAAAAGTTTTATAGTTTCTTGAAGCTTCTGACATTCTGTTTTCTTTTTTATGTCCAGCTTGGTTTATGGTATTGCCAAATAAAATAAAAATATCAGAAAACCGGTCCGATCTTTTTATTTTACAGCTTTATTTTATAATTATTTTGTGCGACGTTCCTTTCGACGATTAGTAATTAGAAACGACAAGATATAATATTTCATGTCTTGCTTGTATACTGCAAACGGCACCAAAATTTGGACTAATTCAATTAAGATGCCATCCATGGAAACGCTAAAAAGAGATAAATGTACATTATATTTAAACGCAAGTTACCTATCTTGTATCTGTACCATCTATTGTATCAGTGCTTCGAAACATCTCCAGTAAGGAATTAAAGTGCAATGTAACTAAAAATGACTGAAGAAGACATCATACTTCATTTTTGTAGCTGTCAACCGCTACTGGTTAAACTAAAATCCAACCTAAGTACAGACAGCAAAACGCAACAAAGAAAGACAGGCAACAACATTTAACGTCAAAACTAATTTCATCATTACTGTTAACCAACGTTTAGCGACTACTTACAAACAATTAACTTCTCAAACTCGACACATAGACATGTATCTAGAACCTAAGTTTAATAGCCCTGTTTGCAACTAACTGGAACATTTAACACAAACGACATGAACAATTTTATTCCGCAAAATTAAACCATACAAAATACTATCAGCATTTTAGAATTCCCCGATGGACGTTATCGGCAGGCGTCAATTCGGGGAGCCGTCATTTTGACAGTGCGCAGTCATAATATATCTGTGCAGAAGGTATACTTCATATTCCACACAAGAGTATTTATTTTGTGAAGACGTTACTCTTAGTACTAGGTTTGTTTATGGTAATCTCATCATCTACTGGGGATATATTTAATGAGAGGCTAAAAATACATATATATAAAAATACAAAATTAAAATAAAACTAAACTAAACTACATATTATAGAGCATCGAAAAATTCATCCTCAACGCTGTCAGCTGGTAATGTGCCCAAGAGACTGGCGGCGTTGCCTCTCTGTATGGCAATACTTAGCCTCTGGCCAAGGTAAACGCCAGCTCTTGGGTCACGGGAAGCGTCAATAAGTCTTTTAGAAATTTCTTTGTAGAGGCTGTGAGCACTCGGACCCCATGGCCCTATAGTTTCAACCCCAAACAGCTCAAAAATATAGTTACTACTAAGGTTGCTATATTTACGCCGCTTGAGGTTCTCAGCAACCGCAGCAGCAGCGCCAGCAGAGCACGATGAACTTGGAAGATGAGATGGCGCAAGAGTATCAACACAGGTTGCGTCCCACACTAGAGGCCTACCCATCTTCCAAGGAAACAAAGACATACCGTCAGGTCTTTTGCCATCGTCGCGTGCCAAGCTGTTGGGTTCTAAAACAGCTGGAACGCCGACGGTAACAAGAGCTCGTCGAATAATGTCGTTTAGGTTCGCGTGCCGCGCAAAACGGCCCGCACTACGGCTGCAAGACAGGTCATGGTGTCCGAGGCTATTGACAACTTCACCACAGTGACAGCGATGAGGAGAGCAGAGATCATCTACTTGTCCTTTTTCTATGTTAGGATCAGCTTTCAATCGAAACGGATACAGCTGAATATCAGTATTTTACGTGAAGCGACTGCATTTCTGACCTCTACAACCCAGTAACTGGGTAATACGATAATTTTTAAGACTGATTGTCAGTCTTTTGATCTTCTGACCAATAGTAACGACTGTCACAGTTCTACAAATGATAGCTGGGACCAAGGGCTTATTTTTTATGTTTTATCGTGGTTTAATCATCAAATGAAGGAAGGGACTATCAGAATCGTACCAAAATCCACGGTGTCCTTCAATAGCCCTTTACGTTCGGGGGTCACGGTAACTTGTAAGTCCCGCGACCCCGACAGACTTTGGCCCTCTAAAGGAGGGCCGTACCCGGACACATCGTCGACCCGTGCATGGTCCATGCTCGGACAGCGAGTCGCCCATTACTCGCCGGTCGCTGCCCGCATTATCGGACCAACAGCTTTACGTGCGTAAAGCATTGAGTAAAATCGGTATGATAGATGGTCACCCATAGACCAACCTAGGCAAGCGTAACTTAACTTGAAAGAAAGACCTGCGCGAATGTTATTATTTAATTTCAATAACTACGACATGAATAACACTCAACCATCACGAAAAAGTGGTCCTTCTGCATACAATTTTCTAGATAACCCATCAAAATCGTCTGACGGGCGCCAGTCAAGCGGCGTTCGTTCTAAATTTATATAAAGCGATCGACAGTGACGCGATATGGCAACGTGACGACTGCGGGACGTCTGCGTGACAGCTGCGTGACGAGCGCGGTTGTGACGCTGACGATTGTATATGACGTGCATTGGATAGGATTTGTCTGCTGTTACATCATAATTTGTTTGAGCTATCTCGAACTTTAGTATGCATGTAGTACTGAATAGTATTCTTGCTATAAAGCACAACATAGGCCACCTATATGCTTTAGGGCAGGTAATTTCCTTGTACATAAACGTTGATGGGAATATTTGATTCGTTTTTTACTGGGTGAATGACCAAATGTATGATGGGGTGAACCGAAAGGAGCATGATGGTTGGTGGTGTTCTATAGTAACTGCTCCCAAGGGTCGTAATTAATTAGGTATCATGTATCCGCGTCATTGTTTTTCCTGAAGTGTCAAAATGACTTTTACATTTCAACTATATCCAAATTCACACGCAAAACTGGATTCTACATATCTGAGATTAGAGGCACCTGAAAATCTTTATCCGTTCTTTGGGCACTAGGCGACAATGCTTTACCATAGTCCTAGTCTAAGCGGGGCCCAGCGCCAAAATTTCAAATAATTCTAAATTAGCATCTTCGAAGATTAAATAACCCTAAATCGTTGATCACCTTCATACAAACAGTAATTAATATAACTGTTCGACTGCAGAACGGGTTCGTATGTTAGTCGAAGACAGAGCCACCTCTCACTGCACATTTGCACAATAGCAGTTATGCACGACATTACCATACAATACTGTTTGCTACCAGTTGATTTGCAGGGGTATCGAATGCAGTATGGAAAAAAGTGTGGATATTTTTAGAACTTGGAATTTATCAAGTCACTAAGTTACTATAAGGTAAGTAAACCAACTGATATTGACAACGACTTACGAGTAGGAGATTGGGGGTTCGAACTCAAGCTGGGGCAAACTTTGTGTAAGTAATCGGCAGGTTTTAAGTAGTCCGAAAGCCTGACTACCTATTAGATTCTTACAATTACGGAGGAGGCAAAGAAGTTAGGCAGTCATCCACGGAAAATACTGGAACCTGTTCTATTAGATTGTTGGACACCAACCCTAAAAAGGTCTAAAAGAGGCTAGACAAGTGATACTACGCTGAGACTGGGGAAAGAAAACATCGTGAGCACAACGAGATGTTATTAAAATTGAGATTCTGGATTTCACCAAGCGAGAGGGATCAGAAAGTAGTCCTGTGTCAATATCACAGCACTTGGAACGTTAGACTACTGCTATGACCACGGTATTAGTGGAAACGTGCACATCGATTGCACCATCAGTTACTAGTTAGATGATAACTGCTTCATACAAAGGCTATTTGTTTATAGTCAACATCAAAATATTTTATTTCACATAGGCCTCCGAGGACACTAAGACTTATGTAATTTTGAAAAACAGGTGCATGGTACGGTTTGGTCGTTTCCATGGAGAAGAAACGGAAAGACACACCATGGAAAATTGGAAGGCGAATCAAGAACAACTTTTAAAAAAAAGTTTTTTGGTAATGTCTCAGTTTAAAAACTTAAATATGATAAGAAAACATAGTAAAGCATAATAATTGACACAGCCACCCACACTTTCAAAACTTTATGTATATTTAATTAAATCTGTAATCAAATGTCATTTCAATAAGATTGGTAGCTGTTGTTTTGAATAAACAATCACAGCCGTTATCAATAGATTTAGCTATCTATCTAATCATAGATAAGAAACTTGATTTTACGTTCAGAAATCAACAAGACCGGAAACTATCGAATGCACTCATCAAAATCTGATAAAAGATACCACCATTGCATTTATTTATTGTTACTAACACCAAAATACTTATTTTGTAGTCTGGTTAATTTATTTTACTATTTTATTGATGAACTTTGATAATTTATTATTCTTTTTGATAACTGTGCGCTTTAACTAAATATCCAAGCTTTTCTCAAGCGTCACCATTGGACTAAGGCAAAAGGAACTTTTTATCAGCAAAAAGGGTGGTGGTAAAGTCGAATTGAATTAGTTTGATTTAATTCCACCGAAATAATCAACCAATCCCACTTTAGCAACATCACAATATGCATTCCGACAAAAATCTTAAAATGGAACATTCTATTCACTGGTTAAGCAATAGAGTAGATAATTGATAAAAAACAATTTCATCACCATTCTATTAGCAACATCGCAAAAGTAGCGTCTTAAGATCCCCTGTTGAAAGAGCAATTACCTAACCAGACCTGCAGTGCACCTCCTAAGAAATTCAAGAAATACCCTTCGAACACCACCTTACCATAAAAGCAGGTACTTACTAAACAATGTCATCAGAAACGCCATTGATACCGCATCATGGTGTTCGCAGGGAGTCCGCGGGGGTGTTCGGAGGTAAGCGAGGGGAAGGGGGGAAGGCTGCGAGCCTTAAGTGAATGCGAGCAAAACGAGGGGGCGACACTGTGTTGATGCTGATTTACGCGCTGGCCCGCGTGCTCTACTGGCCCGACTGACCGCTCAACGACAGTGGAGTAGTGTTAGCACTAAAAAGTTTATAAAATTAGATATTTTCAGTAGCATCGTCCGCTTAAGAATATGAGCTTTTGAAGAATCAGTGAAGTAAAGTTACAAGAGACCTATCGTTTTTATCATATATTAAAGTTTTAAAATAAAGATTATTTTGTGTACCCATTTATAAGGGGTGAAGAAGAATTTGGAAATCACGATAAGTTATCAGAAGATTTTGTTAATCGTCAATTTTAGGTGAAAATAAAAAAGTAGTATTTATAAATACTACTAAATTAATTAGTTTTTGCAAAACTGCCAGGTTTCGCATAACTTATTAGGTAATCAAAACAAACAAATTAATGTAGCACTGACGCATAATAGGAATGTCGTCTTAGAAACTGCAAATTACCAATTAAAACTATTTACATCTTTATTACAAGGTTACTCAGAATCAGCAGCATCAAATAGATTTTAAATACAGGTACAATAGTATAACATGGGTACATTAATAATCTCATTTTATATCTAATAGGTATGTACTCGTATAGGGAGGAACTATGATGTTTCATATCAACTAGTTTTGTTAATTATTGCTGTAAAAGTAACATAGCTCAGTATTATAATTTTATACATGGAAAAGTGTGAAATAAAATGCTAATTAAAACATTGAAATTAATTCGAAAAATGCCCTGACCGAACAGTGTTTAGCATATAAGTAATTTCCCGATTCTGTGATACTGGTAAAAAACTTGCATAAACGAGGTCTTATCTGAAAATACTTTCACAGAATGTAGTAAAATTGCATTTTGGCCAATGAATTTAGTAGAAAAAAAACTACACCTCATCGGCTCTACTGCTTCCGCTGTGCCATTATTTGAGACAGGATCGCGAGCTGCAGATAGCGCGGCGGCAGACATTTTTTGCATCTTTTTTCGTCTGTCTGTTCTTGTTTTGTGTCCACATGCGCTAATACTGAGACGATCGGCTGACTCGCCCATACAACTGCTATTTTTGCTTACCCTCTAATTAACAAGAAAATAGCACAAAAAAGTAACTAAAATGTATGCTTTATTAGTCTTCGTAGGGAAATCTGACACCGTTGATTATTTTTACCTGAAGCATCTGCTGTTAGCAGGTGCTGGCTCGTCCATCTGTTTAGATACCACTATTTTAAACGTCAATGTGTCGTCGATGCTCAAAGATAAAACTCTTTCACAAAACGATTAATTATTCAGTATGCCAATACGAAATTACACACTTACATTATCAGAATAAAGACAAAATAAAGTCGTCGCACACAATCCAGCCTGACACACAAATAATTCTCAAAGGATTATTAACTAAAGGAGCAACAAAATTGAACGCGATAATAGCATCGAGTTGAAATTTACATAAACAATTTTATACAAACGGCTCCCTGTTGAGTGAACTAACAAATATTACTCGCTAATTATTTTGCTCAACATTACCTCTCGACACTAAGTAGACACGCCGCGTCGCGATACGCTGCTCACCTGCTCATTACGGAATTTCAGCGAGCGATGCGCGTGCGCACGCATGCCCACGTTCCAATTTTAAAATTTTAAACGCATTTCGTCGCTATCTGTCATCGGGAACGGACGCGGCGACTGTATTGGTCCGCGGAGGGATCGATTAAATCTGCCACAGTGCGGTGGCCATTAAAATAAAGTGTCCCTTAATAGTCCCTGATAATGCTGAAATTGAAGAATTTTATTTTTATTTTCACTTACAGCTGTACCCGATAAGGGACACGTTATCTTATGAAATATCATAATTTGCATACGTTGCTAATGTTGAAAGAAAATTAATCGTCTGCCTTATTGAGCATTAAGTATTCGGTTTCGGTTATAGAATATCGATAAATAACGTATGTACGTTTGTACATAGTGAACACGCGATATTTCAACCAACATTGTAATAACGGTTAAGGGCCCAGCGGTATGCAATAATTGCAACAGATCTCAACGAAATTACTATTTACTTTATTCATATTATATTACCGATGATAACCCGATGGTTTAGGATATCTCGGGGGAAGTAATTACCGTGAGTTAAGTCGAAATCAAGTTTAATAATTTCCATGAAACATGTAAGATGTGGAAATTATTATGAAGCGGTCAAAGGTCATGTTCAATGGAACGTAAATTCACGGTTGTTCATTTAATACTTGGCATTCAGCTTATTGACTGATATTACACGCTTTACATTGTTTTACATAGTGTAGATACGGCTGCAGGGCAGGTTGCGTGACTATTCACATGTTTTACATTTCTTGTTCCTACAATTTCGAATACTCCAATTTCTTAAATCTGTCAGCAAGTTCAATGTTGTCGATAAATCCCATACACATAGAAGCAGCGTAAAAGCAGCAGTGGGTCTTTGAAAGGGCGTATAATGGGCCAGTAATAGGCCAAAACGGGCACAACGCGTGTAATGCCGGTTAAAGGCCACTTACTACAGCAGCTAATTAGAACTAACGCACACGTTTACTGCTAAGTTTTAGCTTAATGCTGTACTAACGTTTGAGTAGATGTGAGGATGGTAATGTATTTTTTGGGTATTTGTTTACAGGAAGTGACGAGACTGATGACCGAAGTTGTTGACGAGACACACAAAAACGGCCAGCGCACCTGTCTGGTGAAGATGCCAAAAAGATGGTAGGACTACGATTTAAAAAAGTTATGTTTTCAAACGCGACTACACTAGGAACAAGTACGAAAACAACTCAAAAGTACAAAAAACTATCATTAGAAAGGGTCGAAAATAAAACCCATTACACAATAAAACTGCTTGTAGTCAATCCAATTCTAAATACTCATACTCGTTAGTACCTATAGCAACATGTCACTAAAACTTCGATATTTCATAAAACTATACTAATCAAATACCAAATTTAATATAACTGTAGTTGGCACTCAACCCAAAGGTCCCTTACTCAATAAGTAGGTTGGCACTTATGGGAGGCATTAGCCTTGACCATGGATTTATAGGACGTGGCCTTAAATATACTGCAACGGTCTATAAATTCATAACAACTAAAAATATGGGTCAGTGCATTCATATAGCAACTAGAAGAGGAGTAGTGAGGCAGAAGCGCCACTAAATATTTTTTGTAACTATTGAAGGATGATATGGCAATGGTAAAAACCCGCGGTGTTGTGTTATCACATCAACAAACAAGCCGTTGCGACATAGACCCGCTTTGCTACCCGACTTCATAGACCAGCGGTGTTATGTGAGAATATCCTTATAAGCGTCCCACAAGCTTCCATGGTCCTATGAGCTACCATCGAAGGTAGTGGGAGTCACCCTGAATTCTGAATAATGCATCAGATTACCCAATGAAGCTCTATTGCGCATACCATTTAAATACTAACCACCTCTCGTAGAGGCATATGTCTTTTTACCCCCATTGGAAATGAAGAAGAGCAAAGTAATGATGGATGGACTGCTATGGCCATAAAAGCTGCTGAGATAATTAGTAATAAAGAAGATATGAAGGGAGAAGACAATGAATTTTGATAGACAGGAGAATAAAGATGATGTTATTTATTGAAATATCAACAAGATTACCTGTTATTTTCCTTGTACAAGTGACACAACATCATTCTATCACATCAAGTCGACATATCACGTGTGCTAGATTCTTCACAGTATCTAGACATCAGATTCTCGCATTGATTGACTTAGTGATTGACAGGCGACAATATCTTCGTGAGTGATGCTCATATGATGCGCAGAGATAAGTGGAAGGTCGAGTATTTTGAAACTGATAGTAGGATGCATTTGAATATATACGTAAAATTTAAGTCTTTCTTTTGCATGAGTCTCTCTCTGATTTGGCTAAAAAAGTAGATAATTTATTAGCTGATGACTAATAGTGACAGCTGGGATTATAGGCAAGGAGACTGAATCGATGAAACTAGGAATGTTTGTTATACTTTAAGGGATTTTCTGTTATTTACTGTTAAATTTGTTTTAGCTTTTGCTTGTATCGTGTAAAAGTTAGGGTTCACCAACTTTTGATAAAGAAACATGACCATATTTAACATAAGTTGGTGAACCGTTGACATGGCCAAGCCAAGGCATTATGTGGTGACATCAATTAACAAAAATAGTTAATCCTGAAGGAAGAGCGATCGTAATTATAAATAAAATAATACTTACTGTAAAATGTATCAGTGTGTGTAAGTTAGCACTTAAACCGAGCTAATGATTATTAATGACGTGATATAGGCTTAATTTACTAAATACGGAATGTTTTTATTGCCATTTTTATAGTAATTACCTTTTTACTTGTAGCCCGCTAATGTGAGCGGGCTTAAGTGTAATGCATTAAATTATTTGTGTGTGTCGTTTATATAGACATGCGCACTATCATCAGGGATCTTGGATGGATTTACAGAAGTCGTTTCGCAGAAAACATGATTTTTTAAGTTGTTTATTATGACTGTGCATCCATTTCTGTATGGAAGACACTTTACATTTAAACTGAAAGATGTTTCTTCTTCCTGCTTTGAAAGATGTTTCTTTTTTTTTAGTGTGTTCAAATCATCAACTGAGTCCTCCCACCCAGGACGGGGTAGGAGGTACTGTCAGACTTGTACTGACTAAAATCCACGTTGTCCTTCAACAGCCCCTTAGGGTCACGGTAATTCGTTAAAACCGCGACCGCTTTGAAAGATCTTGGATGAAAAAATCATTAGCAATGGGCATTGGAAAATGAACACAAGAAAATCGTCAACACAGGCCCAACTACTCTGACCTATTTTCAGTTAAGGTGGTGGTAGACTCTTCTCCTCTTTAGAATTTCATGGTCGTGATTAATTTCTTCCCGAACTTATACCTGTGTTGTATTCTGAAGATACTTGTATTTTGATCATTTGTATCAAAATTAAAAGTTTTAAGACTTTTACGAATTGCAAAGTGTATGTAAACATTCGGCTGCTTATCAAAAAAGAATTTAAAAATAAAACCTGTTATCTCCATTACGTACCTTAAAGTAGTTTAAAGTAGCTTATAAAAGAAATTAAACTTTAATATTTCTAATTAACAACTGGCCGGCAAGATAAAGCTACCAGCAACAACTTATTAAAATAATGTTGCCATGTGTAAAAACCTATCGTGCAAAATATGACAGACGACTGTTCTCAACGTATGTTATACTATAACTGTAAGTTCATTTGGTGGCGATAACATAGGAAATTTACGACTTCCCTTCTGTGGAGTATGGGGGTTGCCAGACGAAGTAGGCTTTTGGGTAAATTATTGTAATATGAAGCGACCTTGGCAGGCTCAGGCTGGTACCAACTAGAATAGAGGGCCTTGAACGAGGCTCGTCTGAACGCCCTCAATTAGCTGCTATTTGATACGTGAGTTACTGCTATAGGGTTAAGTTTGAAAGATAATTGTTGACTGGAAGGAAATTGCATACTTCGACGTTCTATACGAAATCGATACCGCGTAAGCTGATGACGATTGACGTAGAGTAATCTTATTTATCTAATTATATATTCGTAAGCCCTCCGCATGTATGTAATTGTGTTATATTTATACTCTCTTAACATAAATTCTTCAAATTATGGTCAGTTCCAAAATTTACTCTCTTAATGAAATTCAGAACATTCGATTTTTGCGATAAACTATTTTAATAAACACTGGAACTCTACGACTTTGCCGAATCTCGCAAGTTTGGCTCGCTCATAAAAATTGCAACGAGCTCACAACTAACGTGCCGAAATGAACTAAACAAAAACACAGCTCATGCCAATTCATTAAAACTTTCCCGCTGATGACCTCCGTCGCAACACCTACTATTTATACCGGGATGGTAGAATTTTCTCCCGACTGGCAACACTAACGGCGCGACAACGAGCCAAAGTTAGATTGCAAGAGGCCATAACCCCGCTTCTCCACTTCAATCTCCCCTATAAGATGAGAGGTGTTTGCGAGATGTCGGCTAGAATTTTTTTCTTGACGCGGATAATCTAATTTGGGTAGTAAATGTTTTTATTAATAAATAAGGCGGGGATGAAAGGCGACGCGGTGACTTGAATGTGTAAGATAAAGGAGATTCGTGAACTTTGGTCCTGATACGAGGAAAGGGTCGGAAACTTTGGAATGGACAAATTAATTCTTAAGTAATTTTCATACTGAGATCCTTATTGCTTTGCGTCATCGATAACTTTGGGACCTAAAGGGGTCTCAGCAATAGACCTTTGGCCCTTATTATGACGTAGATGACAATGACATCATTTCGTAGTATTAGCACTTGGGATGATTATGCATAATGGAGCATTTGACAATCAAACTAGATAAGTTGGTGTTATTTTTTTCTGAGATATTACGTGTAATCGGTAGCTGAACATATGCCGTTTTGGGGACTTTTAAATTATTGGTCACCTTTAGAGAAGAGGTTTTTAACAATTCTTCAGAGCTATGTTACCATCATCCATCCAGCGACATTTCAAGAAAGCATCCATCCAGCGACATTTCAAAGAGGAACATTTGAATCATTATCAACTATAATAATATAATAATAATAATAATAAATATTCCACAACTATCACACAACGCCATCTAGTCCCAAGCTAAGCAGAGCTTGTGTTATGGGTACTAGACAACTGATAAACATACTTATATATTTCTAAATACATACATATTATAGATAAATTACACCCAGACACAGAACAAATGATCGTGCTCATCACACAAACATTTGTCCTGGGTGGGAATCGAACCCACGACCTCCGGCATAGCAGTCAGGGTCACTAACCAATAGACCAACAGGCCTGTCAAAATATACTATTTACTTTTAACTACACGTACATACTGTTTCAATTACGATAATATTTCCATAATGCAAAAAAAAATCTCTTCCTCAAAACCTCAACTCAAGTTTATGTAGGCACTAACTATATCTGGCCATCTTCGAAACTTTCTCACGAGATCTCGATACTGATTTATTGATGGCCAGAATCAAAAGTTGGTATCGCACTGGACACCTTGTATCGAGACGTGTACATCGCGACGTGTACCGACGTTCCGACGTGTACCGACGTCCCGACGTGTTCGCGATGCTAGTCCATTGGACAAGTTTAAGGGCTAGCTCCAAGATAAGAATGGACGTTAAATCTGCAGGTGTTTCGGTTTCTTGAACATTTCATTTCATATGTTTGTAGTTTTGCTTTTATGTTGGTTATGTTTCATGAGTCAGTTATCTGGGACAAGTCTAAAAAGAGAGATGTCTGGGTTACTATTGTTAACCTTATTTTACTTTAATGTACTGAAAATAATTTGAATACTATTTACGAATTTTCTAGTTACTAGCAATTTTATTTTTCATAATTTTTACGAAAACCAAAATAAGGACAATTTCATTGATAAGTTAATATAATAAAATTACTAAGACCGTGCTATAATATAAAATATAAATGCAATAAGAAAACTGTATTCTCAATAAAAAAGTTGTAGAAGCTCATTTTCGATACTGGCAGCGCCATCTAGTAGTGTGGAAACGAACTAACAGTTATGTTGATGCCGAAGATAAGTTTTGAAGGTAGTTCGTTGTGGAACAAACTATGCTAATTTTGAAAGTAGATATAATTAATAGATGTAGAACACATAATCATATTTTTTTTTGTTAACAGGTTCTGCGAAAACTGAGTGTTTTTAAATTAATCTATGTTCAAATCTAAATTACTTAGGTAACTCTAAGCTACCTAATACAAAGATCATGCAGGTAACATTTATTGACCCTGTGGGTCCTTCGACCAAAACAAAAAAATCATGAATGTAATAATATATACTTGTAGGCAAAAATCTGCAAGCAAATTTTTATTAAGCGAATCGTGGCTGGATGGCCATTGTCCGACTTACCTGCTCGATTTAAATCGCCCGCAACCGGTTACCGGCCCGTCAACCGACTTTTATTTTCAACAAAATTTATTTCCCAAAATATCACGACACGAATCATTCATCACTTATGGAATACCCTAAAAATAGCATCTTCGCTAATATCCTCCACACTTCGCACCACTTTTACACAATGATTTTGATAGTTTGCATATTTTTTTTACTTAAGTAAAATAACAACAACACAACCAGCCATCTTGTTTTTACCAGACATTCTTAATTATCGTGATATATGGAAAAGGTATACCTACATACAGCCTAGTTCAAGTTTCGTTCATTCTGTTTCGATTACATATCGCATCGGCGACGTTCGGAATTCGAATTCGCGCCGCGCGTACTTATCATAGAGCGCGGGCCGCGCGTCTGCTGCCGAAGCTAACGTTGTCCGTCAAACACCGGGGGCGGGCCAAAGGGACGGGCCTCGGAATATATTCGGCTAACTTCGGAGCGCACTTCTCACTCTGTAGATCGCGAAGTGAGCTGAGTCACAAACTGACAACACGCTCACGTAGTGTTAATTTATTTTGTGTTCCTGCAAAAATAAGGACTGGTAAGTGGGTTTCTAATAATATTTTAGTGTTTAACGTGTCTATGCTCATTATTAAGTACGCTCATTGCGAAATCACAAGATTAGGCGTTAAACAAGGTTGTGTTATTGTTCATCTAGCGTCTGTACTTTTTAAGTGTTTTGACAAACTTCTCAATCGTGTTTTACGACTCCTAAACTTGAATGATACTCAGAAAAATAGTCTGGCTTAGGATTAGAACTTAAAACTGCGTGTAAACGCCATTTTAAAAAGTTGCATTGAAGAATATTTAACATAACCTCAACATGACATTTTAATGTACGCTACTACTCAATAGATGGCTCTGAGTGCGGGGGGAGGAGCTTGCTAACTGCCACACTAGCTTGGACGTATGTCATTTGCGATAATTGAAGGTTAGTTCAGTATTGTCGAAAATTTTAGATAAGCGTTGTTTATTTTATGATCACCCCCGTTCACCCCCTTTGGGTTGTAAATATGGGGTTCCGGATTGGCAGACAAGTATTTTTAATCCCTCTATTTACTGGTTATAATATATTTTTAGATAAGTCTTTGTTTTAATGAAATACAGTCGACGCCATAACTTTTGTATTTAATTTTTTATCGTCTATTTTACTTTTATCTAGTGAATGTTGCTATATCTATAGCTCTTGTTATATTTTGCTTGCACAATATTAAATAAGAAAATAATTTACTACGTACTTAGAGCAATGTTGACTTGAATTTATGGTTTTGGTGCATTTTTCTGAAAAAGAAGAAACTTCGTAGTACATTTTACTTGTTCGTTGTCAGCTGAGATGTCGAGAGTGCGTACTACGTTGATCCACTGTGTCTTTGTAGCGTCGGCGTCGTCAGAGAAAAAATAAGTTATAAAAATGTATGACACTCCTTTTTTTAGTGTTCAATGTGTTCATAGTTTCTTTGTTGTCCAGTTGCCAAAAAATATGAATTATCAGCTTCCTAAATACGAGTAATTAAATTGTTGTCCTTCAGCGTTAAAGTCTAGAGTTACGATACGATTATGCTAATCTATGGGTCCTGGATATCTAAATAAACACAAAACAGGAATCTTTTATATTTTTGTCATTCAAAGGGCACATGTCAGCAGTCCCACAGGTAGACTAAACGTCTTGATACTGAATATCCAAAAATAGAAAAATGATAATACTACTTAAACAAAAAACTGTCGGTCGGTGCCTTGCGGACCGTCCAAGGCGTTGTTGGGGGCCGTCTCTTGACAGATTTATGGCGTGCGTGGCTGTTACTCGTACGCACTCCCCCCTCGCTTGCCTGCACCCCGCGCCCTTCGTGACCCGCACGCCATCCCCTTCTCACGAAAATTAAATCGTTCCATATTTGAAATTCTTTTAAATCCCACCGATTGAATTTTGGTTCTTTTTTATAAAACATTTTTGATATCTTTTTATTTATGACACCTGAGTTTTGTTGGTGACTGTCCACTGACGTGGAGATCTCTACCCACATATTTATTAGGTACCAAATGCTTAAACTTTTTTATTTGTAAAAAAAGGTTAAAACGTTTCATTCCGAGGTGATAGGGGTAGCAGTAGATTGAGCAATTGAGCACACTTTGGTACTTTGAATTATTTTCTTCCATCTGTTATAGTTTTTTCAAAACCAAACAATTTACCTACTTCTAAAATTATACCGTTCAGGCTACCTATAATATCAAACCAGCTCGGTCCCAACAAATCCTGTACTTTTTCACATAATTGAAACCTGTCTTTACTAATAGCAGATATGTAGCAAATAATCCTGTAACCTCAAAACGATCACTTCACGTCCTTTTAAAATCAAAACTCCCTAACAAAATTTATGGTTTACCGATCCGACTTTCTTACACGAAAAACAGCCGCCACTTTTTTCTAATGAAAGCAAAAACTTAAAATTTACGATCGTCACAAACAATGATAGTAATGCATCACTCGTCATAATGGACAGATTACGTCTGTCAGTAATGGACAGATTTACGAGTTGTTGCATAATAGCTAACTGTGCATGGACAAAAAACGTTGCATTCATTCAAACATTCATAAAAACGGTTTTAGTAATTATAATTGGAAATTAGAATTGAACCAAGCAACGGCTTGTGATTTGAAATTAGAATGTGATAAAGCTGCCAGTTCTATGTTATGTAAATTAAAAATGCTTTTAATAATAATTTAGGTAATGAGAATGTTTTTAATGTAAGAAACATCAGAATATTTGACCTTAGCCTGTGTCTTATTAATTATATTAGAAGTAATCAGAAATAAAATTCAAAAATTATCTCTTTTCATAAAAAATCTCAAAGTTGTCAAGGGTTTTTCCAACGGCGATGGCGCCTTTTGACGAGACTTTATTCAAATTATACCTAAATTTAAATATAGAGAAGATAAAGATTTCGCCACAAGTCAACTTGAATGATAAATCTTTTAGATTTATTGATTTGTTTCTACGTAGCTTAGAGTAGTTATGTTTATTTTTTCTTGTTTGTTCCAATTCTAAGTTAGTGCTAGGTAAATGACAAAGCTTGTAACTTTAAGATTTAAGTGTTTCTGAACGTGTTTGTTTTTCTCATCAAAGATTTATAGGAAACACAGGTTCGACTAGTCTATTTTTAAATTGAATATTAAGCTTTGTCGGCTTTGATAGATCATCATGATCGATGTGTCAAAGCCAAATTAAAAAAAGTGATACATTTTAAGTAACATTTTGTTTGCGTTCAAACATAATCGTGCGTTTTTAACATTAATATTCATATATAAAACAATAACATTTCATAAAAAAAATCTAAATAAATAAATCAAAATGGCATACAGCATAGACATACCCCACCATATACAGGTTGTTCAAAAACAAACGCACATTTATTTAGATACATATTAAGCTAATTAATAATAAATCCAGTGTCCCGGATTACGGTGACGCGCCGGGACAAATGTTTCCGGTCGCACACGGAACGGCTTTTATTTATTTTTATTATTTTTATTTACGAAATAAAAATTTATGGTCGTCGAGACCGCCTTCCGTGAGATTTAGCGAGTGTGTCATAGACTCGGGGAGCTGAAAACTCGATCTGAATTGAATTATGTACGTTTTTAATGGTTTCGCGGTTCGTACGTCGAAAAAGGTTGCGGTAATGTATTGGCGGGATTGTGTTTGTGTGATTTAAATTCATATTATCGGCAGACAAGTGAATTTTAGGTTGTGTTTGTATTTTTTGCAATGTTCCTGATATACTTATTTTTGGTATATTGTACCAATTTTTTTCTATCTATGCATTCTTAGTCGCGGGACTTAAGTATGAGGTCGCGGGATTTATGATTTACCGTGACCCCGGTACGAGTCTGACAGTCCCTCCCGCTCTGCCCTGGGTAGGAGGACTCATTTGATGATTTTACTACGTTAAAAAAACTATGCGTTCTTGCGAAATGGTAGATGACCACTTTAGTCATAAGCTGTTCCAAAAACTCATTATGTAAATTGGAAATGTGTAGAATTTTGAATGAATTAAAATAATACAGTCTCATAATCAATTTGTCTTAAATTTATTTAAATACCAACTTAACGAAATGGTAATAAAATGTGATATATGTATTTATAATTTCATAGATTAGTAGCATGTTGTTTCTAATTTTAACTTTCCAAATAATCAGATATTGAATGAATATTTGGAAAGATCATGAATTAGTAACTAACAAGCTTCCATGAACAATTTAAATTAATTTACCACTTGGCACTTCATCAAAAAAATTCGGGAAGTCGATTGTAAAAACCATGAATAATGATACTAACTTCGTTTAACAAAATAAATGGGAACCAGGAAGCTTCACAAGTATGTAACTATAACGTCAGCCATAAAATACAGCTTGAAGTTCCGCTGACCTTAAAGAAATAAAGCCGTAACTTACTTACAACACGTCTAATGATTTATTTCCGACAACACTTCACAAATGTACCTCAATTTACTTGCTTTACCTTCTTAATATAGTCAAGCTATTGTTAAATTACATGAAACAATCAGCTTGTTAAACAGAGAAAGAAACACTATCTACGACAATTTATCTGCAGCCGTACCCCGTACGCAGGCCACTAGGCTGACAAACACACATGCAAGCAAACAATAACTTGTAATACAAGGCTGCGTACAAATTTAGTTATACACCCACTCCAGACCGACACGATTATTTATAATAAAACCCTTTTTTATACGATTTTGTTTCCGATTCAACATAAATAAGATATGTTATTTAAAGTCAATATATCACTTGACAGGTGGTAGGCAGTCATTTTTATTTTTACACACTAATTAATACTCAACAGCTATAAGGATAAAGGTGTTTTTCCTCTGACGCACGCATGTACCCGGGACGGGCAGACGTTTCATAAGATTTATACATATATCAAAGTAAGGCTTTGTGTGAATGTAGTGAGAGATTTTAATCAACGTCCAAATGCAACGGCAATAAGGGGCCCGGTTCGATTCCCGGCTTGTAGAGGACGGTTGATGCGATTAATTGAGTTTAAACGATTAATTAACGATTTCTTCATACAGATGTGTATCAGTTTCTTGAAGACGAGACGTATTTTTGAGTGAAAATTAAAATGTCTGAATGTATTTATAAGTCGAAATGTATTTAATACTTTTACGAATTGCTTCCGACTTGTTAACTGTAATGAATAAATCTTTTCTTTAATTTACTTTATGTTTCGGCGTCCATTTTTATTCATTGAACAATCCATCGAACTAAGTGGGCAATACATCGATAAGCAATGTACAAGCATTCGTCCTTTAGGTCATATTGATGACGTCACTGCGACGGACATCTTGGATGAAAGCGAAATAACAATGTTTAATATTAATAATGAAGTGAACCATCCTGTATATAAAACGTGGTCACTAATCACAGGATATCGTCCACATAATAGCTCCAGGAACAACATTACTGCAGTAATGATGTTGTAATTTATTGTAATAATTGTAATTTAATGGCCACCGACCATATCAACTTATTGAATACACAATAACTGTAATAAAACACCGAACGAGTGTTAAAAGTATATATTTTCCAATAAAATTATATTTAAAGCACTTTTTTCATTAACAATATATCCAACAGCTTTATTTGAAAACTAAGCTCGGCTAAAAGTATTTTACCCACTGCCAAATTACATAGAAGGTTATCGACTCTAAGCAAAAGATCGTTCGTAATCCGTATAATATTTACGCGCAAACTGTACCAACTAAATTACTTGTAATCATAAAATAACCGCCTCATTCTAAGCCAATGCCACTACTAACGCCATCTAGTATGGCAATAAAAAACGAATGAGTCCACATTCGCTAGAGTTGAGCTTCAAATTATTTAGTCTGTTAGTATTCTGGGGTTAAATAGTCGATTATGGATTCTTGGGTTGTTTTTTTATTATTTTTCGTAAATAGTTGTGTCAGTAGTGATGAGGCCAGGTTTGGACAGCGGAGTGTTAGTGAGGCGCGTTGCGTCGGCGGCTGACGCGGCGGCGAGCGCTAATCGATGCGCGCCACTGCGCTGTCTTCCGACGGCGGCCATTACGCACCTTTATGGCCACCCAGCCCCCGTCCCCCGCGCCGCTCTAAGGCGGCACATGACGAATCAATATGCCGCCAACCGACTCAACACTTATTTATTTGACACGATTTATTAGCCGAATGCCTGTAAACTTTTATGCGCCCCTCTGTTCTCATCCCCCCACCCCGGCCCGCGAGGGATGCTTTATGATGGACACAGCAGTGATAAAATTCTATGTTTCGGCTGCCGTCTACTTTTATTGGGAATCGGAACAGATGTCTGGATGAGACTAGAGGGAGCGAAATTACTGTTCGAACACCGAATAGTAAACGTTCCTCCTGTGTTGCTTTTAAAGAGGTTACCATCTAGGCAATAACAATTTCTTTTTACAATTCGCTTCATTAATTACCATTTTATTTTGCCGGGCGGTGCAATTAACATTAGTTACTTTTTTACCGTCGCAAGCGCTCAGCGACCGCGGTGTAGAGACAAAATGTCGGCAGGAAATGTGTAATTTTTTCACAAATATTGCGGAAGGAAGACGCTGGCTTCCTCTGGGCTGTTTAGATGGTTTTTATGTTAATCGTGGAGATTTGCTGGGTTTTCTTTTAGCGCGACAATTATTCACGGTGTGCGGTCGCGGCTCGCCCTTTAAGAAATTAGCGGTAGGGAGACCATGTTGCTGCGGGAACTGTCTCGTCCCTCCCACTTACTATTATACGGCTAATCGTCAGCGTACTTGTCCGGAACAAAATAATAAACTCTGTCAGTATTCTTGTGGCTACTTTCATTGTAAAAAAGTCAGAGTAAGTACATACATGCAACTAAGTATATTGCATTATGAATGATGATGTGGGAACGAATAAAAAATTTGATTTACAAGATAATTGAAATGAATTACTTCATTCTGTACGCATCAAGTATATGCATATTTAAACACTATAACTATTCAGACGGAAATAAATAAAGCCTTTCTTTAAACTTATATTTATGGCGCACAAGAAAAACTACAAACCGTATAAGGACTTGTAAACTACATAATTAGTGACGAGGTCTCATACACAATTAATTACGAGTAAACAAGTAGAAAATTACACATAGCACATTTTTCACCCTTTCCGAGAATACGTAAGAATGTCCCATAAGAACTTATTAAAACTACAAACGCACAAACTGCAACGCTGGCAACATTAGCTAACGCCGCACTTATTTTTTATGTCCCCAACGAATACTAAGCATGGTCGCAGTAAGTTTTAATGGACGATATACATACATAACAGTGCTTTTACGAGTAGGTAAGGACAAAGCTAACGACTTAGCACCAATAAATTAATTTGCCGATAAACACGGACCGACTTGCCTCAACAAACGGAAACATGTACTTTAATTAAAAATGACCATCCCCTAATGACCTTTGAGTGTTAGATAAAAAATTATCCATGCAAATGATGCCGTGAATATTTTCTGTTTGTTTGTGTCGTGACATTTAATCTTGCACTCTTCATGTAAACGCGCCACAAGATTTTTTCCCTCGCATATTAATGAAGATTCATTTAAAACACTGGACATTCGACACAGTCCGTCATATGGTAAGTATGTCATTATTTACCTCGCACCGAGCTCGTGTCGTGTCCAAACTCAATATTTCACTTAATGGAACTTATAAACCAGACGATTACTATTGGGGAATAAAAACTAAATTAATCGATTTATATCGATTAAAATTTAACAGCAATTAATACAATAGTCCACTATAAATTTCTCGTTTAATTACTAATTATTTCCAAAATTCCAATTCTAGACAGTTGGACAGCATTGTTATTTTAAGTAGCTATGGGTTATAGTTTGTTAAGAGTTTTATAACAGTTTTAAAGCACCTTACAGTTACTGTAAGGTGCTTTAAAATTCTTGTCGCCACCATCTAAAACGTTGCTGTCCCTTTGATATTGATAAAATGTTGCCAGCAGAAGCTGTTTACGTCAAATAGAAGTCGAAAATATAAGAACAGGAACTGTTTTATAGACCCATTGACCTACATTTTATTCTATTCTGCCAATGACGATGCCAAATGTATTAGATGAAATGTACAAAACGAATGAGCAAGGAAGCATTTGAGTGGAGTCGAGACCTTTGTACAAGCTCGGTGTTATGAAGGCGCGTGTCGTGTGCATGTAAATGTAAAACAATTTCATCTACCCGCTTGTGAACGACGGACGCGGGACGGGAGAGCCGTGAGCCGTTCCGTTTCACACGTCGACATTGTAACTCCACCCGCTCCGTTCCATACTCGAATGCATAACAGACAAACAGGCTAATCCCGGCGTTATCGTAAATTGTCAGTTTATGACGTGCGGAACGGCCGCGGGGCCGGGGGGAGCGGGGGGCAAGGGGAAGAGTTTTCTAATTTCGCCCCCTGCGCCCGTTTTGATGCGCTAATTCGTGTAAGCAGTTTCTGAACGTGCTTGTTTCGAGTTCACTTCAATTTGCCAACGATGAGTTTGCTAGTCAACCGCTCTTACTCGCCCTGGCTTAAGGTCGGGATTGAGAGGACTCCTCACTTACGTTACTTTGCAAGGTTATCGTCGGCTTTTACATAGAGTTGCGCAATTTACATACATTTGTTTGTTCGGTTTTTAAATTGGGGAATTAACTGTGTTAATCGCGATGTTGTTTTGCTGAAGGCCCCCCCCTAGCAAGTTTCAAAGTTATGTTACCTATACACATAATGTTATTTATTTATCGTATTCCATAAAAGACGGACGGACGGCGGACTACGGACGGTCAGTTAATATTACATTACAACAGAACATATCAAAGCGCGGCGCGCGATGGGATCTCGGCCTGCGCGGGCGCATCAGCAATTAATACTCTTCATTTAATCGATTCCTTCAATTATTCCACCTTGATATATGTTAATCCTTTTCGGTCTCGGCCTCCCCGGGATATTGTTGGCTATAATTACGTGGGAGGCGACCTCTATTGACAAGTATTGATGTTTTTAATCTGATGTTAGGATAAGACGTTAGTATGCGTTCGTCCGTCCGTCCGTCCGTTGATTTGTGGCCGACCGGCTCATTGCCTCGTAATTATTGGATTTCGGCGCGATATTTATTGGCATTTCTTCTCACAGTCGCCTTGATTTATCATTGGGCTGTCATACGAGAGAGAATTATTGCGATGCGTGCCCGTCCGGGGAGAGCGTTCCATAATCGAAGTGTTTTTTTTTTCGTTTATTAACGCTGAATCCCCGAAGGTATACATCCAATACGTCATATTTCAATACGTTACGCGTTAGGACACATGATCACCTCCATTAAGGCGCGTCTTCTCCCGACGGATTAGCGCCGTCAGTGCGGCTCGAGTAATGAGATGGCGAAAAATATTGGAAATAACACGCGACAATAATAAACGTATAATAGGGGAACGTTCGGTACGCAGCTGCGGCCCGCCGACGCTAGGGGCGCTACCAGCGCGCTTTATCGCTCATCGATGATTAAAACCGAGTTAAATCGATTAATTTATTTTAGTCGATTTATTTTATTCGACAATAATATTTTTATGGATTCTGAAAAAATGATAGTTGATGTTTATTTTCGGTTTTACAACTTTATAATGATGTAAGAAACTAGTTTGATCATAGATTTATTAATAGCAACAACAAAACATTATAAGGTTTTATTTCAACGAGGTGATAAAACTAGACCGTGATTAACGAGTCAATAAAAGTTATTTTTATTACTGATTAATTTGTTATAACAGCTTTTGCTAACACCTTTTTGATTAATTCTATGAAATTATTTACTTTGAAAAACACAAACGTATATTTATATGAAAAACATTTCTATTCAAAGCTGCCACACAAAAGAATATTCTTTTATAGCAACATTCTTTGATTTGAAGTCATTCATGGTGAACATTATTTTTTTTAATGATTAGACCGAATAGAATGAAGTTCTAATAAAAACCATTATTATACAATCTTATTTTCATTGTCCCTCATTTTTATACTGTCAACCTACTAACGCCATCTAGTTAGTATATTGAAAACTAATTTATTACTCGCCGTAAGACCAAACATTTATTCTCACTGCCAAACAAACACAAAAAAGGATCCTTATTAAAATGTATAAAGAAGAAATAATAACACGTCTTTCACGTGACTTAATTGACTATAAAGTAGCTTGCATTTTCCCGCGCAAGCTATGGCGTTCGCGCCAAAATGATGGATTAACGTCACACGAGAATTTTCTTTTTTTAAAAACGCAAACAAGAGCTCGCGCGCAAAATTGCATCCAGCTAATATTCCCTTGCCAATCATGTTGTTCAGTCAATTTTCAATTTTCCCGTTAATAAGGACGTCAACTGCCGTCTCGAACAATATCAGCCGTTTTTATTGAGGCATAACAGTGTTAGGAATATGGAAGAATACAATTTTCATTTAGAAGGGAATTTTGTTTTAACTAATTGGTTTTAATTAGATGTCTAGGTTTTCTGCAGAGTTAATTGAGGATCAGTTTGATTATGTTAACAGTAAAGTCGGATCGTTGACGGAGTAGGCAGAGAAATTTAATTAAGTAATTAGTTAATAACGGATACTAATTTTAAAATAATTAAACAATACCCATTTTTGCTTATTTAATCATAATAATTAAAGAATAGTTTTAAGCCGACAGACGCGGTTAAGCATATTTTAATGTAAAAAATTAAATCACAATTATAATTGTATTTGCTTCTTTATTTATCAGTATAATTAACAATTATATAACAATGTTTATCAAAAGTAAACGACCAAAAAAATCAAAAACACACAAACTGACCAGATCATTCTAGCGCTACCAACGGAACAGTCATTTCGACCCATTTGACACGAAGCAGAGTGGCGCAGTGGAAGCGTGCTGGGCCCATAACCCAGAGGTCCGTGGATCGAAACCACGCTCTGCTAGAATCACTTTTTGTAATTTTTTTCAATATTCATTTTTCTAGTTTTTTTTTTCAAATGTTTCGTTATTTTTTAGATTTATAACTTTATTTCCGACTACTTTGATAGTGTTCTATCTTTTTCACTAGCGCCATCTACAACATATTTTTTCCTTATACGCAAGTACTTGATGTACTACTTTTAACATAAAATGTCGACTATCTTTTCTTCTCTTAACGAACTTCCTTTGGTAAATTCTTCATCTACAACTATACTACAAGGCTTCTAATCTTAAAAGTAGGGTGACCAAAAAACAAAAGATTTTTTCAAAAAATTAAAAACATTGAGTAAGATTATTTCTTCGTAAAGGCTGTAAAATCCAAACATAAGAAACTCATAGACGTATCAAGTCCATTAGCCGACCGTCACAGGAGATTTATGTTTAATTGAAATCGTCGAGTTTATTGTGGTGGCATGATTTATTCCATTTATTCGAAGCGGACGGCCGATAGCGGTGCACTTTCAATTGCCATCGCTCTCGGCTACGGACTCAATAACAATAGACATTGTTTGATTACGTGTTTAAAAGTTGAATGTTTGTTTTTGTTGATTTTAAACGGTGGGTGATCGTGTTGTACCGGGGCGGCGGCGCGGTGCAGGCGAGGCGGTGAGCGTGGTCTCGTTGATGGCTCAATTATGGCGTCGTTATTTTAGTGGCGTTTATAGAATTTTGATGGGATACGGGCAATGTATTTAACATCGTTTTTTTAATAAATAAGATATCCATTACGGTGTATGAATAGAAACATTTACCTTATAAATTTTAAGGAAAGTTTAAAATATAATTGTATTAGACTGTATAAATCAAATACCTATCTTCTATTTACTAAGGTCCAAGATAAATTAATAACCGCAGACCATTTCACAAATACACAAGTAGCTGTAAGAGCTAAGAGGCTTATAATTACTGCTTCGTCAATAGCCCCGGCATCGCGTATCCACGATATCGAGTATTAATTCCCTTCAAAGTGAATGGCCAACATAACTCATTCGTTTATTTGGCATTTTAATTCATACATCTACGCAGATATTGATGTCGTGTGCGACTGTAATTCAATCTTTGTGTTTCGCAACCAACAGTCCCTTGATAATCTCATACTAAAGCAATAATTTATTCACTACCAACGTATACACACTGCGTATCTATATATTGACATCTCTTTATTACTCCTACATGAATAATATTATTATGAATCCTTACGCGCGCAAACAGAAAAACAAAACAGCTCCTGCCTCGCAAAATACACGCTTAACACAACACAATAACGTCTAAAATAAACACAACCTAACTGTAGGTCAAGTCAAGAATAAACGGACGCATACATTTCCACAAATCCGTGTCAAGAATCGAAGTGGAGTTTTAAAAAAAAGGAGCTATCCTACTGACACGAAGCTTTAATAAATAATTCCTTTTCACATGTTATTATTTATTGGACGCCACGCAAGCCAGCCTCCGACGACGGGACTATAACGATGACGAATACGAGATACGTTTGTAAAAAACCCTTTTGAGTCTTGACGCGTGATATATTCCTGCGCACGAGTGTTATAAAGAACGCGGCGGGGTGCGCGCGCGCCGAGCGCTGATTGGCCCGCGTAATGACTCCATGCGCGGACGTTCCGTTTTCGAAGTACGACTGTGACGTAGACTAATGACTGCTGTATGGTAAACCAATGACGGATAGGCACCTCTGAACCTATTGTGTATGTGGTATATAGGAGTTGCGCCGGCGTTGAAATATTACGTCGATTTGCCAGTTCTGCGCACAACGCCTAGCTCAAGACTAATTCTAGGTCATAATTTATAACAAAAAGATTGCAGCTTCGTTTGATGATAGCTATGTTGTGCAGCTATTGAGCTGCCGCACGATTTAATAGAAATTAAACCTAATCATATTGTGTCGGTGCTGCACATAGGTATACAAAAAACTATAAGCCTTATATTAACAGCATTAATCAATTGGCGTGACAGGTAACATTTAGCAAAATCAATTTATCGGTCAATCCGCTCTGAATCCGCAAAAAATCTGCTGCCAACAAACTAATAAAAGACGATTATACACTTTATCTTATTTCACATTACAACAATCTGGTAATCCGATAACATGTTTCTCTTTCTGGACAGAAAATTAAATTATGTCATGTTCCCAGGAAAGTAAAACGAAAGCATTTATAACGATGCACGATAGAACATGATAGCTTCAGAAATGGCAAAAACAAACTATTCACGCGGGTTTTTGATGAAAGAAGCTGAACCGAACAGAATGGGTCTAAAAGGCAGTAATCATCTAGCTAGCCTAACTCTTACCCAACTGGCAATTTGAATCATCGTGTCACAGGCTGCAACTGCATACCAGTACTTTCTACTATATTCTCACTTATTGAGACTTCATGCACTCAAAAGGGCATCACTTTAATTTATTAATTCATTACCATCTACAAAACCCCCAAACTCCTCGGATCCAAAATCCCCATCAGTCTTCAGATAGCTCACCTCAGTCCAGTTAAAAACCTGTATGTCATCCTTAGATTGGTACTAATGAATCTATCAATCCCTCGGGAGGCATACATTGTCCGGCCGGATGGCGACGTGTGGCCAACTTACCGGCAAGATTGATTAGTTCGGAAATTTGCTTGTATTTTAATTGATTAAGTACCTATACAAGTTGGTCCCCGTGTGATTTTATATTTTCGTTGATAGGTATCGGTTTGAATTATTAGATTAATTTACCGACTCGATGGAAACTTTTAGTAAATTACGTCAAAATGATATTTTTTACATTTCGTTTCACCGTCTCTTTATTGATAAAAATGATAAAAAAGGTTGAAATACAAAATAGTTATTTATGCAACTGTTGTATAATCAGGGGTATTAAAACACGAATGTGGGTTTATCACACGAGGCGTAGCCGAGTGTGATAATAGTATCACATGAGTGTTTTAATACCTAATTATAACGGTTGCATACAAGACTTTATCTACAATCATGCTGTGAATCCTCTATAAAAGATTCTCATAACATACCATATTCGCATACCATATTCGAGTGAAAAAATGGCGGGATATAACACGATAAGACGAGTTGTTCTTTTTTCAAAATTTTAGCGATCTGGTGGTGAAAATGTCATTGCATGAGAATGTTCTTTTTTTGAAATTCATTATAACACGCGTTTGGATGATATAATGATCATTATATCATTGAGTGTTTTAATGTTGGCAATAAGCTAATTGTTATAGGTTCTTTTATAGAGGATTAATAGCATGATAGTAGATAAACTTTTTTATGTTTTGATTGATGCTATTATTGACTGTAATGAAATGACGTTTAAATCAACGTTACCGTTCAGTGTAACTTTCGAAATACTACACAATTGTTGAAATAGTTTATTTTAAGAACCAGTCCTTTTGCTTCGGCTTTTTTTTTATCGTGGTAAAATCATCAAATGTGTCCTCCCACCCAGGGCAGGGCGGGAGGGACTGTCAGACTTGTACTGACTAAAATCCACGGTGTCCTTCAATAGCCCTTTACGTACCGGGGTCACGGTAATCCCTTGGTCCCGCGACCTTTTGCTTAAGCTAGCTATTTGTTAAAATCCCATACACTTTTTTAACAAATTGGTATAGCATTTTAACAAATTGTTAGTTTGGCTGATGATCAAACAAAACATCAACATCATCAACAAACTGTCCCTTAAAAAGTTATCTACATACTCGCCCCTGCCAACATCTGCTTCTTCTTAGTTTGTCATCTATTTATTTTATAAACACCACATTTTCAATCTCAAAAACCTACCTATAAAATATAAAAATGCAGCGGCAAGTTCTGAAGTCCCACCACAAAGGCATGGCACCATCCATCTACATATAGGAACATTAGTCAAGGAGTCAGCAACAAGTGCTCTGACCTAGTTGAGACCGTCTTAACATAGGACACGGATTTAGTGTTCACACTATGCATTTAGAGTTTTATATTTGATAAAATATTGAAATGATACTGTAGAAAATATTTTTGATGCAATTTTTTTTGTCCGGATTTTTTGTGGCAAAGATAGGGACACCCTATTTTAATTCTGTCGCCAAAGTAATCAGCAATTGGAGTATTACTGCAATTAATAAGACCAAGTGCAGGTAATTTAAATATATTTATTTTTAAATATATTGTTTAACAGTATATTATTATTGGCAGTTTACCCTGCTCCTTTGTATGTGTTATACTTGCCTGGTCCTGTAATACTGTTAGTGGTGTCACACCCCCTCAATGTATGCAGTATACCTATAAGTAAGCCCATACAAGTACAAAGCTTAATTTAACACAGCTATATTTTCATCATATATCTACAATCTTCCTAATAATTTGGAATGAAAGTTTGTTACTCAATCACTCCAGAACGAATCAGCTGATCTGGATCGGATTTGGCACATAAATAGATTATAGTTTATATAAATAAATAATAAATATTCCACAACTATCACACAACGCCATCTAGTCCCAAGCTAAGCAGAGCTTGTGTTATGGGTACTAGACAACAGATAAACATACTTATATATTTCTAAATACATACATCTTATAGATAAATTACACCCAGGCACAGAACAAATGATCGTGCTCATCACACAAACATTTGTCCTGGGTGGGAATCGAACCCACGACCTCCGGCATAGCAGTCAGGGACACTAACCACTACACCAACAGGCCTGTCAAGATGAATGAAGTATAGAATAGCATATGGGCTTATACTTTTTATTCCGGAAACACGGGCAAACCTAGCTAGTAATTCACCGTCCATCCAACATGTATGATTGTTACCAATATAAACTTTTTTCACCACTATCTCGCTTTATGATACGATTTGGTCAACGGTGGACCACGCTTAGGGGAACAGTGTATAAGACGGGGACGCGATATAAGATGGGAAATCACACTCTTAAGGCAAACTTAACACAATACTAACGTAGCGCAAAACGCCAACAGGACGCCATTTGTTAATGGCTGCTTGCAAATAACGTCCTGATGGCGCTTGCGCTACGTTACTGTTGTGTTAAGTATGCCTAAAGAGTGTACGTCCCCATTATACCTCGCGTCCCCGTCTTATACACTGTTCCCCTACCTAGAAGTAACCTATTCACTCTTGACTTAGAGATACCAAGGTTGTAGCGTGCAACAAAGACCCCGGCTGAGAATTTCACTCCTTAATATATCAAATAAAGCTACAGACTCTCTTTATGTCATACCTTCTACATATCAATAACGACAATACATTCATATGAATAGTCAAGAAGCCATAAAAGCTACCTATGTATACCTACCTAGCACCAAACCACCTTGACCCAGTTACTGGGCCGACCCCGGACCCACTGCACTAGTATCCCAAATCACTGCGCCATCCTGAAACTCGTACATTACTTCGATGTAAATACTATTTAGTGTGGGAGACACTGACTAGAGAAAAGAAAAAATACTACTTTATTACGTGGTCTTTTGAAAATATTGTCCATGGAGTTTCTTTCCCGTTCTTCTTCATAGAGATCTACGTCTGTCTTGACAGCAGCACCTTAAAACATAAAATTGTTATTTTTTGGTTTCTGGCAATTCAAAAGTGCCTGTAACTGGCATACTTGAAATGAATGATTTGATTTTAGTTCTGATGGAAAAACAATATAGGTACGCTGTAACATAAATAAAACACAATTTTTTAGACAATTTCGACATTTCCGTTTGGGAAGACGTTTTCTTAATTCTATCGGACAATGTACTCGTATATCAGAAGCGCTTACTAACCTTTGTGAACATTTCATAGTTTATTTTTTGAAGTGAAAACTTCTTTAGCGGCGTTGAGCACTTTTTCTGTAATGGGTATAAAATCTTAAACTCGCGTCAGGACACGTGACCCTGACCGAAAAAGCGTAGGACGGCGCAGGGCGCTTGCGTGAATGTTCGTGTGACTTTATTACTTTTAAAGAAGTTTGTATGCTGGATACATTCGTTGCTAGGTAACATTGTTTATAAAAGATGTACGTCACATTGGAAAATTATTGAAATAAAAAGTCAACCATTTTTGCGAGTTTTACTAAAATCTGTTCACAAGATATTTCCAACAATTACTATTCAAGTTTTCACTTCTGCCGGCACTCCCAGAGTGCTACCCGTCGTTTTTTTTTTTATATTGTTTCTGGTGTCTAAAATGTCCGCACCACGACTCAAGTCCTTTGGATGCGGCGCTAGTGTATTTATCGTTAAGTATATCATTGCATTAAAAAAATGTAGTAGGTACCTCCAATTTTCTGCAGGTGAGATGGTGGCGTGGATTCTACGACATTTTGGCATTTTAACGTTTTATGCTATTTCGACCTACACATTCGATGGTCATGCAGCAGAAATATCTTGCCCGATTCCTTTTAAATTTATCACCTGTTATACTTATACTGTTACTGTTATAATACCCCATTCCTGCAACAATCTAGCCACCACCACATGCTTAGCAGCATTAATCAGCACTCACACCGCTCGCACGTCCAACCACCACGGAAACAGAAATTATAATAAGCAATTATCAGCGAAGCTTCAATACAAGGTGCACTTGCAAGCGTACGTAATTTTTTCCAACTACCCACATAAATCAAAGGGCCCGCCCCCCTCTAATGGGAATTATAATTGATTCCCTCCCAAGCTAGGTAGTTTTTGTGATCGTAATGCTGGATTTAAATTCGTTTGTCGGTGTATCTTTGTACAAATATTGGAGTACAGTATCTATGTGTGTGAGCTAATTAAATCGCATTGTTTGATTAATTGGATATGTTACGTTGAAGCTCTGATAAAGTAACCCCATGTTAGATTCTGGAGTATGTTTACAAAAGAAATATTAAAGGCTCTGCTGGCTTTGAATTTTCAAGTCCACTCCTCTAGGCAGGTTATGGCAATAAATGCTGGAGTCGCGGTATTGAAGGATCACCGTGGATTTTAGTCAGTTTAAGTCTGACAGTAACTCCCATCCCGCCCTGTGTGGGAAGACTCATTTGATAATTTAACCACGATAAAAAAAAATGGTTATAAATTAATTACACGTGACTATCAGTCTTGCAATATCTATAATATTGGACATTGATTGGAAAAAAAAAAAACAATAGTTGAGAACACTAAACAGTAAAAGTTACATTTACGTGTTTACTTATGGTGTTTGGTTCACACAACATACTGAGGGCACTCATAGTTAATGTAGTGCAATAAAACAGACAATCACCCAGAAATATCAGTGAAGCCCATCCCAAGTAATAAAGGAATGGAGCAGAACCAACTAGTCAGAAGTAAACGACGGTTGATAAACTAGTAGCGTAGCGTAGCAGTAGATTGGCTAGAACGTCTGTTTCAATGTTGTAAGATAGCAAGTTCGATTTCGAAAAAGAAAAAATGAAGACATACCTGTGAGTGAATGAATAAAATACCTCAGTGTCCTGAACTATCCAAAGTTGTGCATAGCAACTCTTCGAGAATCAAATCTATGACCAATGAATTAAAAGTTGACTAGACAAATTATGTATATTCAAGAGTGAATTCAAAATCTATGGGTTCAGTTGCATAGGTAGATCAAAACTGTTTAATTTTTGTTTATCTGCCATTAAACCGTTGAGCAATCAGAACTGTTTAATCAAACATAGTGTAGCGATACTTGGCAACTGCAACGTTATAATCTGGGGTCATAATAAGCTCGAATTCGAACGTTCAAATCAAATTGAAAACAACAAGTCGCGTGCATCAACTTGCATGACATCACAATTAATTCGAAATTCAAAAGAAATAACGAGAGCGCGTTCCATTCCTTGCTAACCACTGACATAACATTGTCACAATTAGTTCCAAATTCACAAGGTGTTGAAAAAGCGTATCATTTTGTATTGCACGTGTAAGGTGACTGCGGGGTGCAGCGGGCTTGGGCGGGGGGTGCAAGGAGGGGTGAGGGACGGGGGGCACCGGGGCGCACCTCGATCGATGGCGACGTCGTTATTCGGGCGACAGCCTTTGACGACGTCGCGGGTGCGTTCCGCTTGCGACCGCTTCTCTTTAATTTCTTCATTTGTATGCTGATTTGTGATTGAGGGAATTAGGTTGTTGGGACTTCGGGTATTTTTGGTGGAAAGACCTGCCATGGATTATGCATAAGTTCTTCCTGTGACGTGTCCTCATTACTTCCCTGAAAAAATTGGTTGTATTTTCGACATGATGTTGTTTGACAAAGCTTACGGCTTAAGGCATTGTTTCTGGTCAAATATGAGGATCGTACGATACTCATAGTTGACCAACATACTCTATTCTCAATGAGGGATATCATCCCATTGGTTAATTAGAGGGGAATGCGACAGTAACTACATCCCTATACTTTAACAACAGGCTCAGATTGCGTGAATCCTGCGCATCCTCACTCACTTCTGCAGTTTATGTTGACTTTATGTTTGCTGTAGGCAGAATCAGGCGTAGAAAAGTCAAAAATCTCTGCAAAATAAATATGCTGTGTAATTTTCACCAAATAATGGCCATCTCCTGAAGTTGTCATTATAGTTGTTTGCTGCACCTTCATTGACCAAATTCTAAAAACCTCTGTTAACATTGCAATGAAAATAGCTTTCCGTCCAGTCCCAAGTAGAACCCACCCGGGCTAGGTCCACGCCTCCGCGGACGCGTGACTGACGGACGTCCGCACACCAACACATCTCACCCACACATCAACACAACTGCCTCTATACACACAGTCACTCACACAACACCATGTATACACGACACGACGTTTTGACACTTGACAGATGTGTGCCCAGAGTGATGGGTGGCGCGCGCCGCGAAAAATACGAGGGAATGTTTGAATATGGAATTCTGAGAGTTTTATTTATGCTCCTATTTGTGATTGGCAGCACCAATTGATTCTTGGGTCTGGCAACTTATTGAATTAGGTACTTTTTAAATGGTTTTTTTTACTAAAATTATTGATTGGTCTTTAGTTTTGAAAGAGTATCGTGTTACCCAGTACGAAACTGGACCGGAGATCAGACTGACAATTGCTCCATGTAAAATACTGGTATTATCTTTATCTTATTATCTGCAACCGGTTAGACGGGAAGCCGACCTTAACATCTGCATCGTTGAGAAAAGACTGGGCAGATGATGACGTAATGGATATTGATTCTGCTGGAACATTTTCATTTTTTGTACAGATTAGGTATAATCTACTCGCTTCGTGCATTTAGAAAATGTACAGCGTCAATGACCTTTGTATGTACTTCAACAGTAGAAAATGTAAGTAAATATGTGGTGACCGACAAGTGACATCTAGACAGAATAAAAGATAAACTGTAATCAAAGACTGTAGAGTGTGAGCTTATAGCTATCAACCGGACACAAACCCAGACTGATATTGAACAATTCGTAATGAAAAAACCCAATAACACTTTACCCAACCTGGGAATCGAACCCGGGACCACTTGCGATTATTACTCCAATGAGTCAATAAATAATAAATAAATATTCCACCACTATCACACAACGCCATCTAGTCCCAAGCTAAGCAGAGCTTGTGTTATGGGTACTAGACAACTGATAAACATACTTATATATTTCTAAATACATACATATTATAGATAAATTACACCCAGACACAGAACAAATGATCGTGCTCATCACACAAACATTTGTCCTGGGTGGGAATCGAACCTACGACCTCCGGCATAGCAGTCAGGGTCACTAACCACTAGACCAACAGGCCTGTCAAATGGCCTGGCCTGTCAAATGGCCTGTCAATGAACTATTGATGCAAATTTAAGAGTAATAAAAAATACATATTTAGGCCGAGTCCGACATATATTGTTAGTCATAGCACCCAAATTGTCGTAGTGAACTGAAGGACCATTCACACTCACTGGCATGATTGTGTCATCCGCACACGGCGAGCCAGTTATCTGTCACCAGTTACTAGCGCGCTGTCCTGGCGCAGTACAGTGATCTTTTGTAACTGACACGTCACTCCTACCGTTTGGGTTCGGCCAGTGTTAGTACTAGTATGTCAGTCGAGTTTATGTTTTCAGGATGGTTTGGTGAAATGTTTGAATATCATTTCGTGGACTAGTTATAGTAAATCATGCGTTGTTATTTGGTTTAGTTAGAGTTTGAGAAAGACGAAATGACTTGCTAGCATACTTATTAGCTTCAGGGGATGAATTATCAGCATCTTCATTAGGCAATTTACTTACTTTGTCATCACTGCTCTCAAAATGCTAAAACAAACATCATGAGTAAACCGGCAGGTCCTCGAAACAAAAAATCGAGGACATGAGACAATCACGAATCACCTCTGTGCCTCATAGAGAAACACAGCTGTGGGAACATAGGCTACTTTTATGTTATAATGGGGTTGACATTTCTGTTATTTGGTTATCATCTTTGCGTGACGATAGAATCAAATATCCTACTAGTATGTAGCAGCTATTTCGTGTGAATTCTGAAAGGCATATATCCTCGAGTGGGGCTGCACACTGGCTCTTTATCTGGGAAGGATCTAGTAGCACCTCATTTGGCTAGATTTTTAGAGTGTCCTGAGTCCACAATCTATAAAATCGGTTAGGTACAGACCGGCCACTGCAGTTCTTGCCCAGGAGGCAGACGTGGTACCTTGTGCATAAACTGGCTGTCTACCATTTGACCAAACGAGCTCTTAAACTACTCCCATTTTCCCCAACCCATCAGCTCACACTGGAAAGCGACTATTTTAAAAACCGACAAATCAATAAACAAATCCGTTCAGCGGCGACTCCAATAATTAAAAAGTTCCCCGAACAGCGGTGTAATGACTGCTGTGACGTTAACGACATGGCTGACAGCGAAGCCATTTGTCAGCCGTCACGTGTCAACTGTTTGTCAGCCACAATGGTGTCAGGCGGTGCGGGGCCGATTGACGCGTGTCACTCATAGCACGAACTACCAGTTGTCGAATGCAACTCGACTCCTGGAAAAGAACTTTGTCAATTCTGGTAGTTTATGACACTTGTGTGTGACTCTCTATATGCCACATATTTTGGAGGGGCTCAGATTTGATGTTTTAGGATTTTAAAGTTTTAAGGCATCTTGTAACGCGTTTCTTCCATACAAATTCGTTAAGGTTGCATGGCAGTTTATGACAACAAGTCCATCAAGCAATGATGGGACAGATTAATCCATTTAGTTAGGAACAGGAAGGAGAAGAGATCAAGATCGATTATAAAATTCCGTAGAAATAGCTTCGTTGATGCAAACGCTTAGTTGAAATCTTGGGTTTGATCCCCAGGTAGAAGAAACAACTATTTTATTTTTCCACCTATAATTTCATAGTAGGCCCCACCCACCAGTAGAGTCTACATTTATACCCAGATAGATAACAATAGGCTGGCATATGCAGCCAACGTATAGACTGGAACATGAAATTCAAACATAAGTGGTGAAAAGTGAGTAAACATCATCATGACATAAAATCACGAAATCTCTAGTATCGTTAAACAATCGAATAGTTTTAAGCACCAGCACAGAAGCACCAGTAGTAAATCAAAGTTGTATGTGATAGGACAGGTGCGGCGGAATTATTAATGATGGCTTGATTCACACCTCCGCTGTCCCTGACGACCGTCCGCGTCGCACTGAAAAATACTATTCATTACTGCATGTTCAAGCGTGTTAGGCTTTGTAAGGTGTACAGTAGTTTAGTTATAGGTTATTCAATATATTCTGATGTACTCGTACCTACTTAATAAGTTCCGACAGTGACTCTTATTGGCTCTATAGTAGTAAGATTTCTTAGTAGTAGTAGTAGTAGTTTAGTTTTTGCAATCACACTTCGAAAAATTCAGGATCATAAAGGTTCAAAGAAAAAAAAAAAACAAATTCAATCTTGGTTTTTCTTTTACGACTTCCTTCGTTGGAATATGTTAGGATTCAGAAATGGTGCAGAAACTAACGCCACAACTACATATCAATCAATCTAAAATTGTGGCCTTTACGACATTACGAATTATGAAACTAACAGTTGAAGCTTCAAGCACCAATGCTCGAGCCAACGGCACAAAGCAAAAACAATTGACACACAATTTTTGCACCACAACCAACTTCGATCATGCACAAACAATCATTTAATTTATGAGCTCAAGCAAAAACAATAGAAATACTTCCATAACTCAATCGACTGCAGCAGCAAGTATGCGGCGTAACTTAACTACTTATTACTGCTTTCGTTGCATACATTATAGATCTGAACAACTATTTACGGTTAATTCGCATCGCAGGTATATTTATTGGTTGGCGGTGACGGTTGACGTCAGAGCTAATGCCTGTGCACCACGCGATTAGCCCCGACGTCGCCACAACACTTTAAACTGGGTTGCGAATCTTCCAATTATTAGTTTAGTAGTTTGAATACTCGTTTACTATTAAAGTTTTGTAATGAAGGTCTATGATGACTGTTGCTGTATTTGTACTATGTTACCTATATCATTTTTAAGTTAAGGGTTTTCTACATTACGAATTCTGATACCTCATGTCCTAAAAAGCACTCTACGTTCTGTAATGTTTTTTTTTTATTATTTTTATTTTAAAAAATAAAAACATGTTTTAAAATGATGATATTGATGAGTATTATAATAAAAACAAAACTGAATAATAATTTGCTCTTTACAGATGTTGTCTCCTCGTGAAGATGATGACGACGACAACCACCTCTGTATCAAATGTAACACCACCATTGTTGGCTTGGACAACTATGTGAAACACAGGAAGCAAAGATGTGGGAAATTAAAAAATGAAGATGTAAAATCAGAACTACAAGCTATAGATACTTTGGAACCATCTTACAGCCTCGGAGCAGATGTGTTCTTTCAATCTTTGGAACTACAGAGCTCGGTCAAGAAGACTTCCTTATCAAGGCTTACGCCACCTATTCCGATTCCCAAATCCAATTTAGATAGAAAGAGTTCCATTGTTGTTCCATCGACATCGAGAGATATCCCACGAATGAGCCCTTTAGAAAACAACCTCAGAGGAGAAGACTGGATTGGCGGCCATAGCTTACGAATCGGAAGTAACGAAGACAATCAAACAAAACTAATAAACGCAGTGGCAAGCATCAGCGGCGCAGTCAAAAAAGATATACCTACTCAGTCATACAGCATTAATACTTATGATTACAAAGCCGATGAAGAAAGCGATGAATCCGATGATTTGGATGATGATGATGAGGAAGAACATCCAAGTGTTGCTAAATGGAAACCACCTCCAAACTATACTGGAGGAAAATGGCGACCAGCTTCACCAGATCACGAAGACTGGGATATGAGGGACGAACAAGAACACACTGGTGGGAAATGGAAACCGATCATGACTGATAATAACGAACGTGATGAAGATTATGATGCTCCACCTCCAGGACACACTAAAGGCAAGTGGGTGCCAGGTGCTACTGACAAAACTCAAATAATGCAAACGACAATACAGACAAAGGGCTCTGTACAGTATTGGTGCGGCCCATGCAATAGGAGACTTAACTCCAGAGCGATTTATGACAAACATCTACGATCTAGTTTACATTTGAAGAAAGTTCTGCCAGAGCATGAATTGGAATTCTCTGGCCATTTAGAGCCAATGAAGAGTGTGACAGACAAGCGAATGGCACGTCCATCTAGATATGTGAACGATGAAATTTACTCTCAAAACGAAAGAAAAAAACAGGGTAAGGTAGAAGGGAAATTAAACGTCAAAATTGAGAAGAAGAAAAGAAAAAGGAAGCCTAATTTCGTACACTGTTCTGGTTGTAAATCACGAGTAAGACAACATTTGATGGGAAAGCATTTGATATCCCACTATCACTTTAGAAAAGCCACAGACACAAATACAAGTTTGTACCAGGAACTAATTCTGAACAATATGGATGCCATAGTTCATCAAAGCCCTTTCCAATGCAGTCCTTGCAAGTTTTACACAAACTGGCTCTCAACATTCATGCAGCACTGGTTTTCTGAAGAACATGAACAAAAACTTACATCAATTCATGGCAGACTCTGGTGTTCCTTTTGTAAATTCGAATGCGAAACTTCTCAAGAAATGCTAGACCACTTGTCCAGCTCAGACCATAGCGAAGTGGTGGCTGTCATCAACCGATCTATGCCAATCATTATAAGGAAGAAAACTGTATTCAAATGTGATGCGTGCTCTAAAGAGTTTCGTTACAATATCGAGATGAAACGACACTTTCAGAAGACTGGCCATCCATTAGCAATTACAGCAGCTGACAATTATCAGGAGCTGCATAAATGCCAGCATTGTAAAGCAAAGTTTAAATCTTCTCTAACTCTTGCTGCTCATTTGAAGTCTAAGCACAAACAGAGAGCATACCTATGTCTTGTTTGTGCAATGAACTTTAAATCTTCGGAGGAAGCTAAGCGTCATCGACAGACTTCGGAGCACAGGATCAAGAGAAAAGAAAACTTGAGGGAACAGGGAGTGCCGACAAAGGATATGAGCAAGAAGTGCCCGTACTGCACTGATAATGTCATCTTGAGAAATGTCCTGGTTTTGAAAGATCATATTCGAAGGATGCATCCTAATATACGGAAAAAGTAAGTACACGAAATCATATTAAAGAAAATCATTCAGAATATAAATTAACATGCTACATGCATGACATTCCCGCTTATTCCCATTGGTGTTGACAAAGACTACAAGACGCCTCTTGATATGACTATTTTTGTTTCATCCATGCTCATACACCTAATTATACACGCATCCTAGTTCTGAGTACTGCGCAACCGTAACGCACCTGATCATGAATCGTAAATTAACATGGGACACTATAACTTTGTTCATTTCCAGGTGCCCTAAATGTGGGATGTCCTTCATCCTCTCCCAGGAAGTGACTCGACACGTCAGAGACAATGCCTGCCAACTCTCGCAAAATGCCCAGATCACTTCCTCCATCTTTTGGAACTGCAGCCAGTGCTTGTTCACCACCGACTCCCAAGCCGAGTGCTTCTTCCACGAGGTCTTACACACAACTCCGAAGAAAGAACTCCTCAAAGTTGGGGACACTGAGAAAGTTATCCTGAAGTATCCTTGTCCCCTTTGTCCAAAGAGTTTTAAGAAGGCTTCATTACGCCAGCATTTGAGACAGCATACATTCGAAAGACCGTTCATCTGCTCGACTTGTGGAGCTAACTTTACAAGACAGACTAGCCTGGCCAATCATTCCAGGAATGAGCATAGCACTGAAGTGGCCAAGATGCCAAAGTTGCCGACTATAGTAGAGCGGATTGAAGAATGGGAGTGCGGGAAGTGTAAGAACAGATTTTCTAGCAAGTTAGTTTCAATTGGTATAATTTACATTTACTTTTATGAAGAGCTATTGAATAACTTTTTTATCTGAAAATCGGTCCTAAACTGATAATAAAACTTTATGTACCCAATCATAAATTGTATTAGGATGGAGATATTCATGGGCTCAAATTATGTTTATAACTTTTCTAACATCTTCTTATCGGACATTAAACAGGCTGACGATAGCTCGACCATAATTCGGTAAAAAGAAAGTCAATTTGAATCAATAAGCAATCAGAATTTATTAAGACGGAAACGCAAACAAAACGCATACAACCGAAATAAACGGCGCATCAGTGCGTAGTCACGTCGACATCAATTTGCGGCAATAACATGCGTATGCGCAGCGGATGCGTTACATGTCACACGTCACACAACTCCTTCACAAATATCGGGATACATTCATAATTTGACAAGAGCGCTTTGATTATGCGCGCGCGCACCACATTCCCGACCGCGGTGTTGCCAACGATGACATTTTTATACTCTGTGGTAATAAATTTGTGCCCGGATGCGCGGTATTTTGAGAGAGTGCTGGATCAAAATATTAGTGTCGGAGAGAGATAGTGGACGCTTGAATTTTATTGTTAGCACGTGTCCCTGTAACGTATTGGGGATTTGCATTTTGATCTGTCGTTCAGTTTGATGGCGCTAAATCGTGTGTGGTTTATTTGCTTTGACACTTGCGCTGTGAGCGTCACGATTTATATGTCTAACGTCACTCTATAAATAGTTGGGATCAGTCAATCCTTTGTGGATTGACGACGCCGATTTTAAACTGAATGTGGTTCGTTAAAATTAACGGCTGTTTGTCCTCAGCGTTTAATGTTTTAGCGCAAATACTTTCATAAAAGCTATTAGAAAGATAAACCTTTGTGCCAGTCGTATCTGAAACACGAACAATGGTGTCGTGTCTAGAACGAGCAATTTTGTAAACTGGAGCTAGACTAACCAGACATCTGAATATCTAATCGCTCCGGAGGTATTTTATAACATAATTAAGTTCAAATAGTCGGTGGATTGAAACGTCAATATAAATTGAAACTTCCAATCCTGGTTCCTCCATTAATGCTAAAATCACAGCCGTAAGACGTTGGGAGTTCACCGCAGACCGCATGAATCAACTCGGCGCGTCATTAAGGGAACTTTCAACGGATCTAGACAATTGTAGGACATAGCAGCGCCATTGGGGCCGTCTAACAGCGCTGATGATCTAACTTGTGTAATATCTTACGCGTTATGGCGATGCAGTGCAACTGTAATGCGACCGCCGAGTTAACTGTCGCCGCGGTGGGCCAGTGTTGCCAGATTATGCGCGCGAAATTATTACTGTAATGCTTATTAGTTTTGAAAGAGTTTTTGTGGGGAATGGCTTTTTGGGGCTTAATTTTAAATTAGGGACTGCTAATTACCGTAGCCTGCAGTAGTAGGACAGAGAACCTTAGGGTTTTTCCATGTCTTTCCATCTGTAGGTAGGTCTGTTGTTGTCATGAAAATTCTGTGTGAAGAAATAGGGGAATATTAAGTGATACCTACTTATCTTCTGAGCTCTAGAAACGGTGCAGCATTTTGTTGAGCATAGCGTTATCAATTTTTTTTTCAAACTTCCTAAAGGTAGCTTTTTTTTTTATCGTGGTAATATCGTCAAATGTGTCCTCCCAGGCAGGGCGGGAGGGACTGTCAGACTTCTACTGACTAAAATCCACGGTGTCCTTCAATAGCCCTTTACGTACCGGGGTCACGGTAATTCGTTAGTCCCGCCACCCGGCAGGCTTTGGCCCTCTACAGGCCTCGTCACTATGCTGACACTCTTTGAGGTGCGCGTGGAACACAACGCGCCGTCGACCCGGGCATGGTCCATGGTCAGACAGCGAGTCGCCCATTACTCGCTGCCCGCATGCCCGCGCCTACGGTGGTCGGAGATCGTCTGGCGACGTCCGACGCCGTGGGCGTCTACCACTGCGGCTGGGGTGGAGGGAGGACGCTGTCCTCTCCCTCACGTGGCCCGCCTCCTCCTTCACGAGCATAACTGCTTGAAGAACTTATCAGAGATTAGGACCAAAAGTGGAAAAACAATTCCGTATTCAACTGTACAATGCTACTTACAGTAAGTAGGTAGCGAGGACTTATATGAAATGTTGACAAGTTGTCAGTGTTACCAGTTTGTCAGTGCGTGTGTCCTTAAACGCAATCCATTACTTCTAAACTTAGCGCCTGCAAGTGATTCATTAACGCACAGAGTGAAATAGCACGCCACTGAAATGTGGTCGACGCGATATTTTACGATTTAAGTTAAATTACTCCTTTAAATACATGGGTGGTTGGAGTTTAATTCTGTCACCAAAATAAGACATCAATTTTCAAATAAATGATACAGTGGTACTTCTGGACGTAAGGCCCAAATCTATAGAACGAACTTAGTTTGCCTAATTATGTTTTTGGATCGTTAAATCTTCAAATGTGTCCTCCCGCCCTGAGTAGAGCAGAAGAGACAGCTCAGACAGCCAGACATATACTGACTAGAAATCCCCCTCTGTTCCTTCCGTTGCCGTTTGCGTTTCAGGGTCACGGTTAATTTTAGAGAAGGTCCCGCGGTACTGGCATGGTCTTTTGTTTATCGTGGTAAAATAGAATAGAATAGAATAGAATAGAATAATTGTTTATTTGCACAGAAAGTAGGTACAATATTGAGATGTTGAGAAACAATTGAGTGATCCTTATACTTTCTACCTTAACTAAGGCATGCAAAACAGTCTAATACGACAAATACAGGCATACTTAGCACCGACACACAATACAAACATGTCAAAATAAATTTTTAGTCAAGTATTAAAATTATAATCGTATTAATAAGTATGTCATGATTGAATTATTAGGTACAGAGATGTCAGAATTATTTTAAGTATTTGTCATTTAAAAATTCACAAATCGAGTAATAACATTTATTTGTCAACAAATCTGTCAATTTCTTTTTAAAGACTGGAGTAGTCTGCGTTTTTATTGCATCTGGTATTTTATTAAATATAATCGGGCCCATACAAAACACACTTTTCTTCAATAAGGCGGTGTCATAGTGATCAACATTAAGCATGTTTTTGTATTGTTTCCTTACTGGTCTGTTTCTAGTATCGGATACTTTATTAAAAAGATTCATATTTGATTTTACAAAAACAGCAATTTCTAAAATATAAAGAGATGGGAGTGTTAGTATTTTTAAAGACTTAAACATAGGTACACAGCTATCTGTTACTATTAAATTACACATTGCCCTTATACATCGTTTTTGAGCCTTGAACACCTGTTCTCTCAGGCTACAATTTCCCCAAAATATCAAGCCGAATCTCAAAATCGACGCAACTAACCCATGGTATGCAACTAATCTTGTGGCCATGCTCACTTTTTTAGACAGATTAAGAAGCATGTATGCAGCTACACTTAGTTTTTTGCACACTTCTTCTGCTTGTGGCTTCCAAGTTAGTTGGCTATCTATGATTATTCCAAGAAATTTAGCAACTGTAACTTGGTCAACATTTTGTCCATTATAATATAGATTTAATATTTTTGGTGGAATTCTTTGATAAAAATGCACAACATTAGTTTTTGGTATGTTAATAATCAAATTATTTTTGTCAAGCCAGTGTATTAAATCCTTTAATGTATTATTTATGTCATTTTCATACGTATTTCTGTCAAGGCATTTAATCAAGGCAGTGCTATCGTCAGCGAAAAGGACCATGGGATTTTCAATGTGTCGTGGCAAGTCATTAATGTACAGTAAAAATAATAAAGGGCCAAGAACACTGCCCTGTGGTACGCCATACCTAATAAGTCTTGCTTTAGATAGTATTTTTTTCTCACTTTTAGTTTTCAAGCATATTTTAGTGATTTCAGTATGCTGCTTACGGTTGCTAAGGTAGGATTTTAAGAGATTAAATATATTTCCTCTGATTCCTATCGCATTTAATTTATTGAGTAGGGTTTCATGATCGACACAGTCAAATGCCCTCGACATGTCCGTAAAAATTGCACAAACTGGAATTTTTTTATCAACATTTTGCATAACAGTATTTAACAAATCATAAACTGCCATATTTATGCCTTTACCCTTTCGGAAACCCTTTTGTTCTGTACATAAAATGTCATATTTAGATAGAAAACTGTTAATTGAGTCATAAATAATTTTTTCCATAACCTTTGAAAAAATTGGTATTAATGCAATTGGCCTATAATTAGCGACATCTGTCTTATCGTTTTTTTTAAAAAGTGGTTTCACTATTACTGTTTTTAAACTGTTCGGAAATATACCAGAGCTAATGCATATATTTAGTATGTGGCTTAAATGTGAGGCGATATCAACTGATACGAATTTAACAACCTTTGTTGAAATTCCATCATATCCAGTGCTATTTTTATTTTTTAAGGATTGTATGGCTCTTAAAACATCTTGCGGTAATACTGGATGCATAAACATTGAGTTTGGGTAACTTTTCAAATTCTTAGTGTCCAGTTTTGTCGTCATATTAGTTTGCGTTTGATCAATAAAATAGTCATTAAAAATGTTGGCAATTTCTGTCGGATCAGTAATGGTCCTATCCAGAATTCTAATTTGGGATATTGGTTCGGAAATTCTGTAATTATTATTTATAATCTGCCAAGATGCTTTAGATTTATTGCTTGAGGTGTTAATGTAATAATTGTTTTGCGCTTTTTGCGTTAATTTAATTATTTTCCGAAACCTGCGCGAGTAGTTTTTGAACTTGATTTTATTACATATTAATGGTTCACGTCTGTATTTCCATAATAAATATCTTTGTTTTTTACTACACACTCGGATGCCGCGTGAGACCCATTTAATGTTTTTATTTGTCTTAACATTTACTATTTTGTATGGAAAGCAAAGATCGTACAGCCAGCGAAACTGTTCTAAAAAATAATCGTATGCTTTATTAGCATCATTGGTTTGGTATATTTCAGTAAAAGAAAGGCATTTAAGGTAACTTTTAAATTTAGCAATATTTTCGTTGGATAGGTCACGTTTTTTAATCTGCCAAGAGTTTAATCTATATGATTTCATTACCTTAACTTCTAATAGTTGAGCAGTGTGGTCAGATAAAGCGAAGTCCAATACTTCTGACGTACACTTTAATTGAAAGCTGCATGCAAAATTGTCTAAACAAGTATTGCTGCCGAGTCTGGTGGGTTGTTGAAGTTCTAATTTGAGATTGTAGCCCAATAGGAAGTATTCAAAGTCCAAAGTCAATCTATTTCTTTTTAACGTGTCTATGTTGAAATCCCCACACATGACTACTTTCTTAACAGATTTGGAACATACATTTTTCAAAATAATCTCTAATTTATCATAAAATACATTTAAGTTATTTAACTTTGGTGGCCTATAAATACATAATATAATTAAATTATGGTTTGTTAGCTCTATGCCGCAGCATTCAATGACATTAGCTATAGAATGATGCGAAACATCTGAAAGCTCTTTATAATCAAGACAGTTTTTAACCAGAATACATGCTCCACCGCGTTTCTGTGATTGTCTTGAATATATTGCCCCTAACTTGTAATTAGTAATATTCAATATTTTTTCATGTCCAGCCATAATAAAATGTTCTGTGATACAAAGGACATCTATGTTTCTTTTTTGCTGAGATAGATTTTTAATGTGAACAATAAGCATGTCAGATTTATTAAATAGTCCAGCAATATTCTGATGAAGAATGTTTAATTTATTATACACGAAAAAAATCACTGTTGTCCGAGGTATCAATAATAGCAGAGTCAATTGGATAATTTTGTATGTCAATAATGAGGCGATAGAAAATATTTTCAAAAATGCGTTTAGTGCCCAGTCTGTTTAATTTGCCTGTATGACTAGAAAACACTTCTAAAGGGAGATCACGATTTGTATCAAAAAAGTAAGCATAGTTATTATTCATTATGTCCAAGTAAAGTAAGTTATTAAAAATCTCAACACGATAGTTTTGAATTAGACTTCCTCTCACATATGTAGGACAACAAACAATTATATTAGTGTGAGTGATTGGTTGCAAGGAATGAGTAGTATATTATTGGGCATTCTAGACCACTTTCGGCAAATCGCTCGGCGACGCCTCGCTGCCGACAGTGGTCTAGAACGCCCAATAATTGATAATCGACTCGCCTTTCCACTCGACCGAGACAGTACATTTTGCTGCGTACTTGATGAGCAACGATGATCATCCATCAACTCTCCGTTTACTTACTCTCTAGTGTATAACTGTATACAACCAATGATCATGCGAGTTTGCTATCGCTCTGAAGGGTGGTACAGAATGCTTAATAATGATCAATCCACTCGATCAATGACCAGTAACGCAAAAGAGGTTGTGGTAAGTTTATAAATGTTAACGTACTATATACATTCACTCATTTTCAATCGGTTCATTTCCAACAGTAATCATGAAATTTGTAAAACAACCGCAATCGCTGCATGTTGATACAGTCTGCGATGATATTTGTAAGACTAGTTTTCGTCATGGGGAATTATTACCTAACTCAGTACGATGTATCATTTGTGGTCCATCCAATTGTGGAAAAACCAATTTATTAATTGGTCTTCTTATACACGAAAATGGATTAAGATTTGAAAATGTTTATGTTTATTCAAAAACTCTGCACCAACCTAAGTACATTTTCTTAGAAAGAGTTTTGCAACGGGTTCCCGGTATTTCCCTCCAGAAATATCAGGGAAATGAGGAAGTACTAAGCGTTCAGGACGCAAAACCCAACTCCGTGATTATTTTTGATGATGTTGCTTGTGAAAATCAAAATAACATGCGTGATTATTTTGCGATGGGAAGACACAAATGCATAGATTGTTTTTATCTGAACCAAACATATAGTAAAATCCCCAAGCAGTTAGTAAGAGATAATGCGAACTTAATCATACTTTTTAAACAAGATGAAATTAATTTACGGCATATTTATGAAGAACATGTCAACACTGATATGACATGGATTGAATTTCGTGAAATGTGTTCGAAAATATGGAGTGAACCTTTCAATTATGTAGTGATTAATAAAGATTGCTCCAAAAATAAAGGATGTTATAGAAATAAATTTGACACTTTTGTTGTCTTTGATTAAAAATATTTATATTTAAGAGTGTTACCCTCGCGATATTATTATTCTTCAGACAGCGCTTAATCAATCACGAACTTTTTGTTACTATGGAAAAATCACTGAAAAGACAAATTGTTGAGGCTGCAGATGCTGTTAAGAAGAAGGTGCGAAAGATGAGAGATGCTGAGCTTAACAATCAGCAAGTACTGGAATCAGTTTTCAAGCCGGTAACAGAACCACTCAACCAAATTGCTAATGTCAGTAAGCAGGCTTGTGTTCCGCATAATATAGAAAATGAAGAAATCGAAGTTCCGTTTATCGATAAAACTTTGCAAAAAGAACTCACAATTAGTAAAGGAACCAATGATAATAACGACAATGAAGACGAATATGAATCTGATATCGAAAGTGACTCTTCGTACAAATCATTAGTTGAAAACAACCAAGGTATTGATTCGTCATCCTGGTCAGTGTCCTCAGAAGCTCTGACCGATATTCCGTTTGGTGTCAGAGTAGAGGACGGAAAATTGATGTTAGGTTCTACTCGTATAACGATCAGTGATGAGTATATCATCGTAGCTGGACGCAGATACCGAAATACGCCTGGTTTAAAACAGTTGCTGTTGAAAAAGAACGCCGATTTAAGCTTGGTTACAGAGAGTGATATGAAACATTATAAGTCGATGCTACTTGACACAAACGCACATCGACGAGACTATGAGCCCGGTAAACCAATCAAAAGTAATAAAGGACAAAAATATTTGCAAATTATTAAGCCTCTATTCCAACTACGAAGTACAATTCAGGACCACCAATCGAAAGGAAAAGGACTACCCTTTACAAAAATGTGGAAGAAAAATGTTGATTTTGTTTATTGGAACGATCCAAATGAATTGGTAGATAGGTTAAAATTACTAATTGCATCTCGAGATGCTGGTAACACAGGATTAGATAATGAAATTATATCTATCATTGAAGAATTGCGTGAAAGTAAAGTTATAAATAAATAAATATTTTAAAATGTGTTTATTTTATTATCAGCCTCTCGATACAATACACCTTAAATATGAACGTAGACAAATTCGGACACTACATTCACAAAAGAATGCGTTTATCAGAGTTATTTGAGTTTAATGAGAACGCATTGTTAAAATTAGAAAACGGAGATTTTGATTTAAAAACATCAAGGCTAAGAGGAGTCCGATCTCCAGTAGAAGCAGACGATGCTGTGAACAAGGATTATGTAGATCGATTGAATGCTAACATGTTAAAAGAATTAAATAACCTGACCGTGAACAAGGATTATGTAGATCGATTGAATGCTAATATGTTAAAAGAATTTAATAACATGATAGGTTCATTGCGCTCTCAAATCATAAAAGACGCAAAGGGCACAGTTCAGGCTACTTTAAAAGCAAAGATACCTGAGATTTCAACTCATTTGGAAGATAAGTTTTATACCAAAGCAGAGGTAGATAAATTACTACAAAAAACTCCGTAATGGCAAAACAGCAAATTGTTAATGAAATACACAAAGCAGCACGAAGAAATTTCGTTAGACGTCCTGTCATTCTAAAGGGGATCGATGACTTGTGGCAAGCTGATCTGATGGACATGCAAAATCTAAGAAAATATAATAAAGGTCATAATTACATTTTAGTGGTGATTGACTGCTTCTCAAAGTACGCTTGGGCAGAGCCATTAAAATCAAAAAATAAACTTGATGTTACTCATGCATTTAAACGAATACTGATTAACAGCAATCGCAAACCGGTTAATTTACAAACTGATATGGGAACAGAATTTTATAACAACTCATTTCAAACGCTTATGAAGACTTACAATGTTAACCATTACTCAACGTTTTCTACCAAAAAAGCTTCGATCGTAGAGCGACTGATTAAAACTCTTAAAAATAAATTATATAAATATTTTAGTCTGAACGGAAACTATATGTGGTTAGGTATACCGTTAGAGGTTACGTTAAAGATATATAACAACACAAAACATCGTACCATTAAATTTAAACCAATTGAAGTAAATAAATCTTGCGAGTCTGTTATAAAAGAAAATATTAAAAAAGCCTTAAATCATGTAACCGTCCGTAGAAAACCTAAGTTCAAAGTAGGTGACTTTGTTCGTATCAGTAAATACAAACACCATTTTGAAAAAGGTTATACACCTAATTGGTCAACTGAAATATTTACTATAAAAAAAATTAATCATACCATACCAGTAACATATCATATACAAGATCAGCGAAAGCAAGCCATAATGGGAACCTTTTACGAGCAAGAACTTCAGAAATCTTACTATCCAGGTATTTATTTGATAGAAAGGGTTTTAAAAAGAAAAGGATCAAAAATGTTTGTGAAATCGTTGGGTCTAAACAACGAAGAAAATAGTTGGATCGAGAAAACTGCAATAGTGGATTAAAATAATTATATAACGATTACTTTTGCATCATTTCTCTCATTACACATTAGACAATGCAAGGAGGTGAACTTGTTAATACCTTAATTAATAATCTACCGTTCGAACTTCATTTACCCGGCTACAATTATTGCGGTCCCGGAACTAAATTGCAGAAACGTTTATTACGAGGTGACCGAGGTGTAAATAAGCTAGACGAAGCTTGTATGCATCACGACATTGCATATGCAAACCATACAGACTTACCCAATCGTCACAAAGCTGATTTGCAACTACTAAATATGGCTAAACAAAGACTTAAATCGAGCGATGCTGGGAAAGGTGAAAAACTTAGTTCATGGTTAGTGAGCAAAGTTATGAAAGCCAAACTGAAATCTGGTTCTGGCATTAAAACGTTTAAAAGTTTCGTGTCAAAAATAAAAGCAAAAATAAAGAAACTGAATCCAAAGGACAGTAAAGCTTTAATTAACGCTGCTTACTCAGCAGCAAAAAAAATAATCCCATGCATTCAGAAAATTCGAGTGCCGCGAGTGATACCCTTACCAAAGACTGGAGGTATTCTACCTTTAATCCCAATTTTTGCGGGTTTATCAGCTTTAGGAACTTTAGCTGGTGGTGCGGCTGGTATTGCAAAAACTGTTAACGATTACAAAGCAGGTCAGCAAAATTTGCGAGAAACACATCGACATAATAAGGCTATGGAGTCTTTAAAGTTAGGTCAGGGCTTGTACATTAAGTCACATAAAAATGGTAATGGTTTATTCATTAAGTCTTCAAAAAACTGAAAAATAAGCTACCTAATCGTCCTCTCACTAATATAGACATCCAAAGGTTTGCACGCAACATCCCTCACTTTCGAGGAGTATACATGAAGGATCAGTTACCAAGGACGCCAAAACGGGTTGAATGTGGTGTCGTTAACTTGGACGACTCTAAGAACGAAGGCACGCATTGGGTAGCTTATGTAAAAGTATGCAATTATTGTGAATATTTTGACAGCTTTGGAGATTTAAAACCTCCAATGGAATTAATGCGATATTTTAAGAATTGTAATGTTTTTTATAATTATACAAGATATCAGAAATTCAACACTGTAAATTGTGGACACTTATGTTTAGAATATCTATGGAATTTTTGGAAATAAAACGTATAAAACTTATGCTTTTCTTTTATTTGAATCATTTGCAAGATGTCACTCACATTATCGATAACTGGAAACTCGTCAACTTTATCTACTTACTATCCTAACACGTTGCAACTATATGAACAGTATGAGTGTGCCTTATTGCATTTCGCAACATTTAATTCTATTCCAAACATTGACAAAACGAATAATAAGTTCTATTATGGTTCTAACGAAGTTATTGAAATACCTGACGGCACCTATGAATTGCAAGATATTAATGATTATTTAAAATCTGAAATGAAAGATGCATCAATCAAACTACAGTGCAATAACAATACTTTAAAAGCTGCTGTATATTGTACAAAAGACATAAATTTTAATAAAGAAGGTACGTTTAGGAATTTGTTAGGGTTTAATAAGCAGATCTTAAAAGCAAATAAATGGCATGTATCGCACTTTCCAGTCAACATTTTACCTACAACAGTCATCAGGATCGAATGTGACATTGTAAGCGGCTCGTACACAAACGGAGAACCCAGTCACATCATCCACGAATTTGCTCTCAATGTGCCTCCCGGATATAGAATTATAGAAATCCCGAAAAACGCGATATACTTTCCAATTAACCAAAACAACATTAGCTGTATACATATCAGGCTGTTAGATATAAATAACCGCTTAATCAATTTGCGCGGTGAAGAAGTGCAGCTGTATTTGCATCTCAGAAGAAAAAAATGATTGACTACAATAAATATATGCATCAACAAATCAAAAATATCAGTTCCGCTCAAGCTTCCAACCAAATAAGAGCTCGCCCTAAGAAGAAAATTAAATTAACTAAAGAAAACAAGGCATTTCTCAAAGCGATCGGTTTGCTAAAATGAATATCTTAGACGTTTTATCTGCTCCGACTTATGACAACACTGTTGAAGGAATCGAATTCCATTCTTACAAGCCCTACGTAACTAGTTTCAATAGAAACGATGAAATCCGCATACCTATTAACCAACAGGACTTGTATATACTTCCCTCAGCTAGTACCTTGTATTTGGAAGGAACTGTTGTCGTAAGTAAAAAGGATATGAAAGAGAAAGCCACTAGTGTTAATTTTACGAATAATGCTCTACTCTACTTATTCCAAGATATAAGATATGAGCTGAATGGAGTGGAAATTGATAGAATAAAAAACGCTGGCATAACTACCACCATGAAATCGTTAATATCAATGAGTGAAAGTGAATCAAAGATAGCCAATGCATGGGGCTGGAATATCGATGGAATAAAAAATATTAATGGGGGTAGTTTTTCTGCTTCTATACCACTCTGTAACATCATCGGTTTTGCAGAAGATTTCAAGAAAGTCGTGATAAATAGTAGGCACGAACTGATATTGCTACGAAGTAACACTAATCTGAATGCTGTGAAACTTAACACCGGGGAATTTGTAGACGACGTTCAGATAAATAAAATCATCTGGCGTGTACCGCATGTTAAAGTGTCCGACAAAGAAAAAATAAGTTTGCTAAAACTGTTAGAAAAAGATCGACCACTCCAGATGATATTCAGAAATTGGGATCTGTACGAATATCCAGCTTTACCTAAAACTACAAAACATACCTGGTCTATCAAAACTTCCTCACAAATAGAGAAACCAAGATACATAATTATGGGTCTACAAACAAATAGAAAAAACAATTCAAGTTCTGATATGTCCCAGTTCGATCACTGTCATGTTCGTGACGTTAGAGTATACCTAAACTCAACTTACTTCCCGTATGAAAACCTAAATGTCAGTTTCGCGAATAACAGAATCGCTTTATTATACGAGCAATACATCAGATTTCAACAGTCTTATTACGGACGTCGCTCGGAACCCTTATTAAGTGAGAAACAATTCAAAGATTTGGCGCCGCTATTTGTCATAGATTGCTCTAGACAAGCTGATAATGTAAAGACAGGTCCTATTGTGGATGTAAGAGTGGAAATTGAGAGTGATTCCGATATACCAGATCAAACTTCTGCATACTGTCTTATATTGAACGACTGCATAATTGAGTACAAGCCGTTGAGTAATACTGTGAGAAAAATATCATGAATCCGAATACTATTATATTAGATGTTCAAGGGTTTAAAGACCTGAACAATAATTTTATAATAAAAGAATTAGCTTTTGCAAGTCGTGATTATACGCAAACATTTTTAATAAAACCGCCATACTTGTTTAAACACTTAACAAGTGACGAAAAGAGACAAGTTAAATGGTTGGAAAGAAATAGAGGTATTTATTGGAATGAAGGATATATTGACTATAGAGAATTTCGGCGTATAATCGTTCCATATCTAGAAAATAAGGAAATTATTGTAAATGGTTTGGAGAAGGTGAATTGGATAAAGGAACTGTGTGTGAATTGTAAAGTATCAGACCTTGGTACAGAACAATGTCTTAGTTTCTCTGTTTTGCATAAAAAATACTGTGAAGGAAGATCTAATTTTAATTGTAATAAACATCTAAAGCATTGTGCTCTTAAAAATGTGCTTTGTTTAAGGAAATATTTAGAATGGGTATAAATGTATGTACTCATATGTGGATTGTATTTAGATTATTGGTTTTAAGGTTTTTAAATAAAAATCAAAATAATGTAAATTTGCTTTTATTTTGTTAAACACCCCCACGCTACTCCACAAATAACACAACCTAATACAAAATTAAATAAAAACATCATAATGAAAATACAAATATTAACTTCTTTACAAAAACGGTTAATAAAAGTCAGTACCTATTAAAGATTTTGATATTTTCTTAACTAAAGACTCAGTTTCGTCCATAACACTGTCGATGGGATCTTGAACAATATATTGAGCGTTTATAATAACGTTTTCACTGTCACTATCACTGTCTAAGGTTTGAGGATTGTTGTTACACAGATCTACCACTGAAATTTTTATTAACTTAATCCCTTTTCGCTGTAGTCGACTCATAACGAAGGATTTTGTAGGTTTTTGCTTTATGGGTTTTTCCCTGCACCGTTGTTTTGGTTTTTTATCTTTCGTGACTTGTTTGCTTTGCCCGGGTTCACTGCGAAACATCTCGGAGAATCCCTCGTAAGGATCCTGAGCATACTGACTGAATACAATCTCGGTGTCAGAATTCTGGAACAAAATATAAACACAATTTATACCACTATTCCGCTAGTATAGCGTTTTAATTGGGTTTTCAATCGAGAAAGTCTAGATTTACTTTAGATTAGTGACAATAGGCTCTGGAAAAATGCAACACAACACAGCTCCGAACACAATCTCTAGTTATGAAACAATCATAAAAAAACGAATTAAAAATATTTTACTCACCGACATGATGACTTTTGATGGAAGTTAAAAAAATATTAAACAGGTGTTCGCGCCGAATAATATTTCGTAAATGATGACAAAATAACTAAATAATTACATGTCATACTAATATTGTCAACTAAGCGTTTGTGTCTCAAGGCTAAGGCCAATGAACTGCAACGTAGGTAACACTTATACAATGACAAACAACGCCTTGTAAGCATGTTACTTAATCGTAAAACGTTAGTTATTCGAAAATCAACCTTATGATGCATGGTATTTTAGGTGCATAGTGAGATAACTGCAATCAGTACGTAATGCACAAAATCGAACCATACATAATTACAGAACACGCACATGCTTCCAGTCAGTGACTACCTTTAGCTATAAAATGTTCACTAAGCATTTTTAGGGACAATAAAATTAATAATATAATGTCGAAACGGATGTTGTGATCATATTACATTCAGGATGAAGAAACTTCAACGAGTCAAGGTTTCATTACCTATTATTTAACCAACTTCAAAAAGGAGGATGATGTTTTTGATCAAGTTTCTGATAAATGAAACAAGTACATACATGGTCACACATTTTATTTATATTTCTACAATCAGTAACTTATTAAAAATATACTAAGTATAATATCTATATTATAATATATATGTATATTGTATATACACTTAAGTTTACATTTATTTATATTTTTAAACAATTATTAAAATTAAATTACCTATACAATTTTATCTAATTTAAATCTAACACTAAACTTATTCGTATTTAGGTACATTGTAATATTTATTCAGACTAATTTGAAACTAAATTAACTAATTAGGTACTATTATAATACAATACTAAATTAAAAATATACAAACTAAAAATAAATCTTACACAGTAATATGTACAAAAAAATTAAAAAGGAAAGTAATCAAAGGGCGTTTATTTAGGTAGGTACAGTCGACAAAGTTGAATCATGACCCATTTTGATGATAAATCGTTTGTAACCGTCAAAATAACAAAGATCAAATTCGTTGCCATGACAATGTATGTTTACGCGAATGTCGACCTAATTGTATTTGAATGTTTGTAGGAAAATAAGCTTATGGTGGGTCATGATTCAATTTTGTCGACTGTACATATTTAAATATTTAACTTAGTTGAGTGACCCCAGGCCTGCGTTGATATTTTGTTTACAGATATCGCTCGTTTGTCGTCGTTGTTTGATAAGGCAATTTTATTAATACTTTGGGTAAAAATTTCGTGCTTGATAGATTTAAAAATTATATTTTTTTTACGAATCACTCCACCATTAAATAAAATATGTTTGTAGTTCGTAATGTCTAAATCTCTCACTACGCATGCTTTTACTCCCTTTGCTTTTTTAACAGTTTTATCTGGAGTTTTTATAGAATATAGTTTTGCTCTTAAACCAACAAATTCAGAAATATATTGTCCACCCATTTCATCTTTGAATAGCCCCGGAACTTTTTTGTTATTGAGAGGGATATTAAAAATGTTTTGTTCTTGATAATTACTGGTATCGAAATACTGCAAAAAATGAAACTTGAGATCGGTATAAAAATCATCGGTATATATTTTGTAGACAAACGAATCGGTATCTGTATAACACAACTGTACTCGATCTTCATAAAAGGGTTTAATAATATTGTAATGATAGTTGTACATATGTGATTTAGAAAGCTCTAACACCGTGAAACCGATATAAATTGGCTTATCTAGAACAATTTGGTCTGGTTTCATTTGTATTGCAACTAAATTTTCGGATAGAATAGATGCACTATGGAAATAGGGGTTGGCTATAAGTCTCTCAGCGGATTTAAATTTCTTAGTTCGATTAAGTGTGTCATTCCATTGATTAACTAAATGAACGCTTACTCGGTTTTCAGTATTTTCTAATGTCTTGCCGAATACGCTGTTGTTTAACAACTTAAAAAAGTCCTGTTCGAAGGAACTTTTAGCGTTTTGTCTTAACTGTGTATTTAGTTCTATATACTGTTTTAAGTAAGGACTTTGTCTAAACGTAATAACCCTGTGAATCTTACGAAGTATTAAACCATGCTCAAGACACTTTTTTAGATGAACATAATGTATAACGTACCTATACTTATTATATAAATTAGCAATCAGTTTTTTTGTTTTACCTCCCGGCGGTATACATTTTTCAGGACAAAACGGTAACTCATTGTGATACTTATGTAAATGTTCAGGATACAAAAGATCAACTTCCAATATATACCCCCATTCAGCGTTGTCCTCAACATGCTCTACACATAATTGATCTATTTCATTTTGGATGAGAAATCTAAAACTAGAATACGGTAAATATTGACACATGCTAAACCCATACAGATTATTACAGTCTAAGTATACTATGAAAGATTGAGGTTCTGTTGCATTACACTCTGGCATATATTTATGATTCGCTTTTGCATATCGATGGGAACACATACACAACCCACCACGTATACCGCTTTGAATCATACGAACCATGGCTAAATCCGACATGAGTTCTAACTGAACCCCTGTCTTAAGCAACATTGCGTCGAACGACAAACTAGGAGCAGTTATGTAAAATGCCGGATCTAGTTTATAATGCTGTTTACATGTTTTTCGGAATTTTTCGAATATATCAGTTAATAAAAGCACATCTGTTTTTAAATATAAATCTGTATAGTCACCCAAATCGTTAATACCGAACATATTCCAAACGGTTTTAGCGTGATTGTAATCGTCATCGCTAATATATTCGTTGGTTAAAGAATTATGAAAATAACATTTAGGTGGTAACGATTTCTGATCATAACATTTCCAATCTGACATGTAATCATAAGGATATATGCCTTTCCTTGTTAATAAACTAAATTGTCTTTCATCAGGAAATTGTGATTTTAGATAAACGAAATCTCGTGACTGTAAAGTTTTAGCGAGTTTGTCTAAACTTGTGCCTAAAAAGTTAAACGAATCTAAAAATCTTAATTGTATATATTCATTACTAGCAATAGGAATAAACTTTGTAAACGTGGTGTATTTTTCCTTTGTCTTTGGTATAATTCTAATTTGCCCGGGAATTTGACCTAATTGTTTTATAAATAAATGACAATCATAACCAGATAAATTATGAAAAAATATTGGTACAAATTTTGGTACTTTACTTTGTAAGTTGCAATGTCGATGTGCTGCACCACGATAACGTCCTGAAATATGACAGTGATCCCTAACCCGATCGCTTAAGAGCAAATTTTCACATATATGACAGACAACTGCGTGTCTGAAATCATAAGAATCATTTGTAGTAAATATCATAGGTACGTTTTTTGTTAAAATGGTGTGTAGTGCCTTAAGATCTTCAGTTAAAAATTGTATGAATTTGGAAACACAATCAGTACCTCGATAACATCTATACCCATTATTAGTATTATTAGTAGATGATACGATATTGTAAGCGAACGCCGCAGGCACATGACGCTGCAAGTTTGATGTCTTGACGTTTTCGGACTCGTTGCAAGAAATCGGATTCAGCAATGTTTCGAAATCAGCGTATATGACAAATGGAACGTCTTGTTTTCTTTCATAATTTTTGAATTTTAAAAACGATCCCTCGTTGGGTAATATTGTAACAACACCACCACACGAATGCGTTTCAATTTGATTTATATTAGGAAAAAATAATAAGCACGTCTCACAAAAATATAATTTACTGTGATGTCTGGTTATCTGGTTTCTAACTAATCGCGGTAAATCTTTAATTAGACAAAAATGACTGTTTGTGTTATTTTCTAAAAATAAGAGATGGATGCTCTTAGATTTCTTATTAGTAGTTGTGTACAACGGTCCAACAATCGTCTTATTATTTTTTAATCCATAAACAAAAATATTTAAATTAGGGTTATTTTTCTCAAATACGACTATGTCAGATAATGTGATTGGAAATGTTAAATCACTAACATTTAAAACATTCTTAAAATGGGGATAAGACGTTACTCGGGTAGGATGTTGAGTTGTGGGGTACAAAGCAGCCACAACACACCACAAAAAACAATTTTCATCCCTATTTTGAATATTTAAACATGCTTTTTTGTTTTTTATAGCATTAGGCAAAGGTATAAATCTAGACCCGCTGAGAGTTTGATGTTTATTAATGTTAACTTCTAAATGAGAATTACTTAAAAATGTCCAACCACTATCTCGATGCTCAAATTCTTCTATTTTCTTTGTCAGTATCTCGACTACTGATTTATAAATAAAATCAAAGTTATAATAAAACGGAATAACAAAGTTTTTGGTAGCAAACGACTTCAATTCCTGCTGATCATTTTTAAATAAAAGGAAATACGAAAAAAGTTCAAAGTTAATCTTAACAGATGTATGTTTTACTAGTAACTGATCTATTAGAGTTTTAACGTATACCTTTACACTATTGAGGAAAATTTCTGGAAAAGTATTTGTTTGTTCGTTAGTTGCAGTGATTCTGTAACTCGAAATTCTACCTTTAAACGTAGAGTTTATAATTGAAACGTTATCATGCAGAAGGGTCGTACTACTGTTTTTATGTACATTAGTACGTAAATGACTTGACCACCGTCGATTATCTACAGACACATTACAAACTGTACAGTATGGCATTATTATTTTTATCGTCTGATTCACAATAATAAAGTCAAACAATAAAACTCATGTAAATACGTACCTAATTACTACTAATATTAAAGATCTTATACAGATACGTTGCTTCTGGGTTGATACTTCACGCGTCGACGTTGGCAAAAGTCGTTCGAGACTAGGTCTGACTTACTCTCGTTTCCTGTTCGTATTGTTGGTAAAATAAGTTTACCAATATATTTCTGAAATTAAACAAATAGAATGAAAATCGGTAACCACTAGACACAAATGATAATAAAACATAATAGAAAATATATTGGCTTTATATCTTACCTAGATACTTCGTGATTCGACGTTGACAAAAATCTTTCGAGACTAGGTCTGACGTGCTCTCGTTTCCTGTTCGTATTGTACCATCACATAAATTGGTAAAATTAAGTTTACCAATATATTTCTGAAATTAAACAAATAGAATGATAATCGGTAACCATTAGACATAAATGCTAATAAAACATAATAGAATTGACTTTATATCTTACCAACAAATAATTGTGTTTTTTAATTTTCTAATCAACGTTCATTTTTAAGAAACCTTGGAAGAAAGAATGTCGATAATTATTATTGTATTATTTTCATTTTAATGAAATTTGTGAAAAATTACCAATCTTTTAGACAATTTATTTTATTCTCGATAAAAGAACGAGTTACACAATGGCTAATCAAGAGGTCTTAGTCAATAATAATGCTTTGAAATATCAAATTTGGTACCAAATAATTTTATGTGATATTGCGTAAAAATTACACGTGTGCTCAACCTAATTATTTTTCCAGTAAGTTGACACGTTTATTTGTGTAAGCTATTTTACCTAAGGCTACCACGAGTTTACATATATGCACTCGTGCACATTAAAAATGTTCGATAACTAATGCAATCGGTGTGACAACCCTGAACGCTTTTACTGCATCAACACTAATCAACGTCGATGCTCCTCAAATATCATCTAGCCAATTATTTTTCGTATGTGTATAATACGACCAGGAAAAAAGTTGTTTTTTACGTAGTTGTTTCGTCAGTTGTACATATTCTAAACATAGCGATATTATTGTAAGTTTCTGACTTATAAACAGTATGTTATCGGTGTGCCTATACAATCGACTCGACGAGTGCTAGTAGAAATCTTCAAGACTCCAAGTACTTATCAGTGATAGTTAGACAGTAGCTGCTCACTGCCACTGTATCAGCCAACCGACTCAACGAATTAGCTGCTCTTAGTCACTGTGCCTGCCGACCGATTCTTCAAAGAAAATGTAAGTATAAAAACCAGCATTCTCCACAAACTTCTGACCCTGCATGGTTAACCAAACATTTTTTTAACTTTATGTATTTATTTCAGGTCAGACTCTGAGTACGAAACCTACCTACCAAGTGATGTGATGGAGCACGACACTAAGTCTAACCGCAAACCAACTCTACCAGTCCCTGGGAAACGGAAATCAACAAAGCAAAATTTAACGCACCCAAGGTAAACTTTACGATTTATTTACTTCATTGTTTTGTCAATCAATTGCGTAGATGACAGTCGCTTGATGCAAGCGACTACTACGCTGATGTCGTGGGTTCAATGCCTATTCGAGATTAATATGTGTGCATGAATGTGATTAATAGCAAAGATTTTTTATGTTTCTGTGTATATAATGTAGTATGTTTTTACTAACAAACAGTATTTAATTGTAATGTATATCAGCTGTCTAGGTGCTATTCATAGAACATGGATAGCGTTGTGTAGTATGTCTCGTCTCTCATTCTTGTATATTGTATGTGTTTTAAAGCAGGTTCAAGTTAATACTATAAAATAAATTTGGGTGCGAATTAACAAGAGATCAATTTGTTTGTTTCAGTAAAAAATCGAAATCTGACGTCGATATATTTGGCATCAGCCGCAAACATAACAACAGGAGGGCAACAGCGAACAGCGAAACCTCTTCTCTCCCATCATACTTCGTGAACCGAGTGGCCAACGGTAGCGAGCGGCGAACGACAAGCACGAACGGCGAGTACTACATCGACTGTAAAGTATACAAAACTGAGGACGCGCGCCTCACCGACTCGTTGGAGCTGTGGAAAAAGGCGTTGGTCCGCATCAAGGTCCAGACCGACGTCAATTCTACACAATGGTGTAAACTACAAGAGTTTATTATATCGACTGATGCTTTATTTACCGAACCACCAACATATTACGATAAATAATATATTGTTAATCATTACTATAATAATCCATCCATCCATTTTTATTGTTGTTGAGATTGGTTCCCCTCAATTATAATATTGTAATCTGTGCTCACTAAAAATAAATGAATCTCATTAGCATTTAGTGTTTCATTCAACCTACATACATGTACCTTCCACTATTGTGATGAGGTTGAAAATCTATTAAAGATAGATTCAAAGCGACAGAATGCTAAGAACTCGAACAAACGAACAAAATGAACGAGTCGAGTCGATTACCGATTATTGGGCGTTCTAGACCACTGTCGGCAGCGAGGCGTCGCCGAGCGATTTGCCGAAAGTGGTCTAGAATGCCCAATAATATACTACTGGAATGCCTTATTAACTTGACCAGTTCAATGTAATCTTCAGCGCTTCTGAAATCCCTTTCTCCGATCATAATCAAGCAGTAATCATTAACAGTCAGGTTTTGGACTTTGTTGTTTATATTTGCCAGGATTTCTTTTAATCCGCTGCCTGGTGATACAAAATGAAAGAAATCAAACTGTTCTCGGAAAGTATTATCTATGTTTTCCAGTGCGTCTTTGTAATTGCAGTTGCTTATTATGTGTAGTTTTCGCTTCTTTGGAATTGTTATTTTCTCAGAACAGTTACTGAGTATTTCTTTTCCTGAATTACACTTGGAATCATTTTTAGACTTCGTTTTAAGCGATTGTGTAGAAAGAGTCTCTGCTTGTTTTGTTTTCTTCTTCCCTTGAATCTTTTTCAATGGCGAACGCGCTTTATTATTTGTGAACTCTGGACTGTAGGCCGTTTTACCGTTGGATTCATTTTTATTTAATATTTCTACATTTATTTTTTTAAGTTTGTTATTCTCTGTAGAAAGAGTTTCAATTTCCTTATGAGCAATACTTAATTCAAGCTCAAGTTTATTTATTTGTTCTCTTAATTGTAACACATCTTCGTTGCTGCTATCAATAGAAGTATTGGGTAGACTATTGGACGTTTCATCTAAGGTCTCATTCAATACTTCAATAACATTTGTCATGGAGTCAGATGTTGTTCGAGTGCGACGGAACGTAATATTTTCAAGGAAGTTCATTTTATTATAATTTTAGAAAGCAGATATTGTTAATGAATGCGGAATATTGCGAGTACTGTTCTTCCTTTGCTTCTTAACAATGTTTTACCAAATTTGTAAATTGTCCAAAAAGACGAATCGCTAGTGGGATTCGAACTCGGGTCATGAGACGAATGGGCCACTCATTACACGCCAACGCCAGCGTAACAGTTACGTAGGTGATTGAAATTGTCAATCACAAGACTCATCTGTTTTAAAAGTTCGTTAAAAAACCGGTTGTAGTTTAAATTATTTGAATATTTTTTCTCACTATGTCACTTTTTGTTTATAAGTTTTTTCACTGTTTTTGTCAATTATTCGTTTGTCACACGTTTGTTTAATGACGTATTTGTTGTTGTTTATATCTAATAAGTGTCAGATATCACATAAAAAACTGTTTTTGTCACAGATTGATGTCCACATTTAAAAGTTATTTTTATATAGTACACAGTAAATCGTTTGCTGAGATAACATTTTCACACACGGATTATACTACTATCTTCACTATTACGATATATTTGTGCGGATAATGTTCATTAAACTATTTTAAAGAATTTTAAAACGGGAGCTCGATGTTCACTTGGCAACTAGCGCCATCTCTTTTTTCATCAAAATTCATTTCAAAATCATCAATGAGTCCTCCCACCAAGGGCAGAGCGGGAAGGGCTGTCAGACTCGTACTGACTAAAATCCACGGTGTCCTTCAATAGCCCTTTACGTACCGGGGTCACGGTAATTCGTGAGTCCCGCGACCCCGGCAGGCTTTGGCCCCCTACAGGGGGCCCCGTCACTATGCTGACACTCCTTGAGGCGCGCGTGGAACACAACGCGCCGCCGTGCTGGCAGGGTCTTAGCTTAACCTTAAGTCAGTCGTGCTTCATCCGAAATGAAACCTTTGCTTTTAGTGTAAAAAAATGCCAAACACATGAATTTGGTAACAGCAAATAACAAACAGCAAAATTTAATTAAATAAGTATTCGATAACCTTTACATCATTCATTAAAACAAAATCCAAACCCGACATTTTCTCTTTCTGACGTAGCGATCAAAATCAGCGGGCATTCCATTTTTCGCCACCTCTTAAGATGTTGATCTCTGCATAATAAGCGTAGCAAAGCCATAAATACGGCCAAATGTGTCCCATAACATTCTTGTCCTCGCTAACTGCTAGCAGACGGCATTCTGAACGTCTGGCGAATTAGTACTGGAAACTGGTCTTAGTGCTGAAAACCAGAGTAGATTTTTTTCAGGAATCAAAAACTATTTTTATCTTTCATAGAACATTGTTTGTTGAATTTTCTTTTAACCCTGATTTAACACTTAGTCTGTGGGCGCAATTGAGTTCCATAGTCACAATCAGTTTGCGATAAAATATAGAATGAAGCAAAAGGATCAAAGAGTCTATATCCAAAAACAAAATTAACTGCTTCGACTGGTAGTTTAAATATTTCTATGTTCTTTATGCTTTAGTTGATATTTTAGGGTTTGGCGCCTATTAGGGATCACGCGCGACTGCTGACCGTGTGGTCCTGTGTACAATTCCCACTCCCAGGTCGAGCAATGTTAGAGGGTTTTTTTTTTAAATGTAGTTAGATACCATATTATCATTCTATCGTCATCGTAACAGATTACGATGACGATACAATGATAATAATACGATTTTCACTTATAGAATCCAGCTGTAAAAATCAAAAGAAAAATAGGTTCGTACCTATACAACCAGGGCACGTAGTAGGTTCTGAGATCTTTATAAAGCTTTTTTTTTTCTTCACTTCAAGTATGTTAATTTAATTACAAAATGTAAACTCAATTTCTTATTTTTTAGGACTGCTCTATCGCGCCACGCCAGTAGCTGCGCCAGTGCTGCTACTGCCCGCCACTGTCCACATGAACAATGCACATTTGTGGCTACGAACTCTAGTCAACTTGCTAGGTAAGGATTTGTTTTCTGAGTTTTTTCTGCCTTTTTCTTTAATTTCATTCGAAAATACTAAGCATTTTATTTCAAACTAGCTGTACCCTGCCCCGCTTCGCTGTGGCACAAAAAACTGTATTTCAACAAAAAAAAAATAGATAAAAACAATCCTTGATACAGATTATTTAACATGCTAAAATTTCTTCTCATGTGACTGCGTCATTACGACTGCAGTTGTCAGCGAGTGTTATCCTCGCTTCCGGTAGATGGCGCGGTCACTGGTACAGAGCTGATCGTTAAAAAAACTGTTTTTTCGCGGTTGCGGATATGTGATTGATGCAAAAAATAGATAAAAACCATCCTTGATGCGGATTACATATCATGCTAAAGTTTCAGCTCAATCAGTGCAGTACTTTTTGATTTTTTAAAGCATACACAAACCAACATAACATTTTTATATATATATAAGATCAATTATTTTTTATTTGTGAACAGCGTCATCTATGTTTTTTAGAACCATTTGTAACTAAATAGAATGTGAGTTAAAATGTTGCGATTGTAGATTCTCAAACTAGATGGCGCTTGTTAACATGAACAAAAATAGGATAGGGCTGGGATTATACTTCACAATCCACAATTTAAATAATTCTATACTTTTTAAAATGTATTTCAAATCATATTTAAAAAAGTAACTTTTATTAGAATTTTTATTCGGTTTCACTACTCGATAATAGATGGCGTTGTTGTATATAAATATTTCAGACATCGCCGGACTCATGGGGAACAAGTTAAACATCACGAGTGCCATCTGTGCACGTTCAAGAGCGACCAAGCAAGTCACCTGAAACGGCACTTGCTGTGCCATCAAGGAATCAGACCTTATGGCTGTCCACACTGCTCGTTTAGGTGTGGTAGCTTGGTAAGTACACGCTACACCTACAGCAAACAACATTACTGTATTTTAACAGTTTGCCCTCTCTGTTTACTGACAAATCAATGTTATTTAAGCATTAGGCTTGCTTCTAATTATCTTTCCAACTTCTACATTTCAGGAGAACCTTCGCAAACATGTTCTGCGTAGTGGTCGCCATCCAGGTTTATACCTTTACCATTGCCGATTGTGTCCGTACAATACCAACACAGCAATGGAGCTGCGTGCACATTTAACTGCTGCCCATGCCCACAAATATGATTCCAAGAGCGCTGTTGAGACTGTGAAAATGCACTTAAAAATAAGTGATAGTAAATGATAATAGTGCACTTTTTGTGCTAAAAATTATAAGGTTTTATAGTACTAAGTTGTTGCATTTTTTAATTGAATTCCCAAATTATGTAAAAACGAATAATTTATGTAAAAAAAATCCTATCACACTCGTCTGTTGATTATCATTTGGTCTAATTAAAAAGCTTACAAAAATTAACATTCTTCGTTAAAATTAATCTTCCTAATTTCCATTCATAATATTCCCATGATTACGCAAAAAAATAACATGATCAGTATTTTTTGTAACTGGCAAAATATTTTGTTTATTTAATAACTGATGCTAACCAAAGTGAAACGGCGCTGGAACGCGCCAACTGTCAAAACGCGCGCAACTCCGCGAGCGAGGGAAAAAATCACAGAGTCAAAAATACAACGTTGGCTTGTTGACGTCTGTCCGTTTTTTCGCTATCGACAAAAATAATACCCAACAGATTTCAGCTGTGAAACACGACAATATTAACACAAACAATTGTAAATAAAACACACAAATATAAGAATCTGTTACGTAATTCATGCTAGAGTATGTTTTAGATAGAATGTGTTCAAAATAATATTGAAATAAATAGTGCAGTGTGTTTATAATCGTAATTTGCCGAATTATGACTGTTTGAGTACACGTGTGGTGCTGGGAATCGATTTAAATCCATAATGTCACTGAAGGTAAGTGCTGTTAATATTGATTTCGTTTAAAATTGCCGTAACATATTCGGATCGTGCTTTAATTAATTTTTGCGTGGGTAGCGTACCCTATCGACCTGTTATCGAGGGTCGTTTCATCAGAAGTTATTTTTGCATTATCACGAATATTTGTAATTTTTTTCTCGTTATATTAAAATAAAAATCTATGTAACATTGTGCGTCAGAAGGTCATGGTTAATTTTTATTGTGATAACAAGTAAGTAGAGGGAAAAACTCGAATAATAATTGAGAAGATTGTATTGTTAAAAATAATGTCATTTAGTCGTTCTTTTGTAAAGCTAAATATTTGGTCAGTGGGTCGTCGTAGGGTTTTCAAAACTAAATTTAATTACTTAGTGTCAGTCAATCAGAAAAAATTATTGTATAATCAGAACTTGCAGACATCCAGGTGTTTGTTTTACTTTATTTTCAACAAGAATAACTACCATACAAGTGCACATTATGTATCTTATATACTCAATAAATAAATAAACAACATCCGGATTATACACTTACTTTTTTCTTAGGAGGAGGGTAATGCCAAGAGTTTGCTTGTTTCAATTTGTTAGCTTATAAATTTTGTGTTTTGATTACCATTCCTTTGTATCACTTATTTATGCTGACTCTGATACTTGAAGAATGTGCTGTCTGCAAAGGCAAACAGTCCAAATTGCAACAATGCATTGTACTTTGAAGGTCAAGATCAGTATCATAATGATTAAAATAAATGCAAAAGATAAACAGAAAACTGCCTCATGTCATGTCTCTTGTCATTCCCACAGCTGGGACAGAAGCCTCCTCTCTGGGACTGGGAGAAAGCTTTATTACTTAATGGGTCTACTATACGGGTAACTTACACAACATATTAAAAAAAAAATATTAAGCATTTGTAAACAAAAAATACAGCCCTATCTTCTCATGAAAATAAATTATTTAACTTAATTACTTTAGCCACTGAAATCATAAAAGTAACTTCTATGACTTGCTTTTATTTGCTTGCTGTAGGTCAAGGACTTGACATTGAGATGATTAGGTAAGTTGTTATCAAGGGCAATGCCTAATAAATATTTGGCTTACATTTTTATTGACATGAGTTTTACCATTTTAATAAGATGGTAAAATAAATTTATGCTGTACTTAATGTTGTATCTTCGATGAACACATTCAAATAATTTGCACTGACAAGTTCACACATTGTAAACTGCAGGGTATTAGTTTTAATGTGCTTCCTTCAGTGTTTCTTTTATTACAAAATTAAGCATGTGATGGATTTTTGGAAATTCATCCCCTAAATCTTACTCAGTCCTATATTTTAACATTATAACATAAAAACTATGTAGGTAAGTATGGAAGATTATCATTTTGCTTAATGGTAAACCTGGGCTGGCTGTCCATTCCATATCCAGAAATTATCTATTCAGAGGTTGAGTGTTTCCCATGCTAAAAATTTCAATTAAACTGTGAGGAATCATCAAAAACTAAACCCTCTTTCTTATGTTGTAAACAGTATGTAGGCTTAATATTACTGAATTGCCGTCATCATTACCAACTTCCTTCTATTAAACCCTTAAATAATAAAACTCCTTGGAACATTAAACTCTACTATTACCTACCATATAATGACGCACATGTCACTGATTATAGTCTATTACTGGTTGGAACAAAGGAATTATGGTAAATGCACTTACGACTTATTTCGTCAGCAGATGCACCTAAGCTTAGCAGACCTAGCTTTGCATTCGATGTCACAGTAATTTCGATCTTGACTTGACTTTCGATCGAGACATCTTTCGACATTTATATTACTTTACAGGTGCTAAATCAGAAATATATCTGGTTACTTGCTTATTCATAATATTCATACTACTCCCATACTTGGGGTACCGGCGTAAACACGTTTTGGGCTTCCATTCCCCCCCTTACAACCGTCTCGTTACCTATCAATTCATACACAGTCAAACATTGAAAAGTAAATGAAATATAACTGCGTTATGCTTATATGGGTACCTACGAAAGAACGAACAGGAAAAAATATTCAACATTGACACAAAAACATTGGAAAAATCTAATCTTTGGGGCAATTCGTCGAGAGGAATAAAAATAATAGAATAGGTAAAAAGGAAAGAAAATGTAATAGGAGAGGGTAGCATTATGAAGGCTTCGCGAATATTGTACTCTCGGGGAGTATAAAAAAATAAAAATATGCCTGTTTCTTTAGGTAAGAATAATACTGACGAAAAGTTCCCTAGTAAATAAGTTTCCTAATTACCAAATCTACTTTTTAAATCAACTGGACAGTTGAACTGCAAAACATGCCAAAATAACGGACCAATCTTCGTATAATCGCGCATGAATTTTAAAACTAGTAAAGATATGTGAGAAAATGAGAAGGTCAAATTCATCAATTAGTCAAATGTTCATCTCAAACCGGTAACAAGACAATTAAAAAGGAAACTCCCACATTTCCTCATAAAATTCTCTTGACAAAGATTCATCTAATTATTACTGGCTGCATTGAAACAAACCGGTCGGTGGTTGCAGAAGACGGTCCATATTTAGCGCGCCGCCGGCAAGGTACGGAAACCAGTTGTACCAGTCACGGTGTCACTGAACCAAGGGTGGTCGAGATTCGCTATATCATACCGATGACGTAAATCAAAAGGCTTGCAAAAGCGAAGATGGGGCATTTGAATTAACCATCATTTGCCCAAATTCAGAGTAATTGGAACAAGAACCCAGTTGAATTGATGAATGGAGCTCAGGATTAAACAGTGCTCTTCATTTATCCTGGGCTGAAATCGCCTTGGAAGTCCGGAAGTTGCATAATGCAGGCCGAAAACAACCATTAGCTACAATGAAAAACCTAGACAGGTGATATTTGTACTTATGTGCTACGGGTCACTTTGCAAACTCATGCCTCTATGATAATAATTCATAATCACTTCTGCAAATATCACATCGTGATTGTCGTCATACATTTAACTATACCGATCTTTTAAAAACCATGTTTTGCTCTGTTCTTCACCATCATTCACCAAGTCACCATTTCCAAGGCTCGGTAAAACTTGCCAAGGAAAATTGAGATTCTCTTTGTATGCCCACTTTGCCCCGATCCTTTTTTCCTTAGCAACTAGGACGACTCATGAAACTAAAACTTTTATATTTCAAATTCTAAGTAACCCTTTTACTTCCTCTTACTTAAACCATGTAAAATACATTATATTACGTATTGTTATAATTTTAGCGTCCATAACATGTCCATTCTACATTCGAGAAGCACCATTAACTATCATTATCATTGCGGTGTAATACCACAGAGCACTGAGGAATAAATGACATAATGGCTACTTTTAGCTGGCGCAGATCTAGCCTTGTTTTCGTAACAAAGTAGCCGGTTGTAAATCAAAGTTAAAATTACAATGGTCTGAGGAATATTGGTAAGTCAGCGAAATTGAGCAGTAACCTATGGCAATTTAAAATAGAAAGGGTAATCAACATGATAGATGATTGTTAGCTCAATTTGCGCTTTGCAGTAACCGATTTGTATACAAATTGTTCTCCCCTTCTCGCAGTTTCGCTCCTAAACAATCTAAACTTTTGTTTCCTAATTCCGACTTCCTTAGTTCGGAAAGAGGTATTCCTCGTAGCGCTCCCGTTTTGAAGCGCTCCCATCTAAGCGCTCCCGTTTTGTTCCTCGAAGCGCTCCCAAAAGGAGCGCTTGGAGGAACGATTAAAAATATTAAAATTTATTTCCTCTAAGCGCTCCCATGATTAACTTTCGGATAGAGATGGGACTATACTAACTGAAATTATCGATAATAACTAGGTAGGTAATAAGTCGGGCACGCCGCAATCGCGGCGGTAAGACCCCTCTTTGAGAAGTGGCTGGATAGGCGTCACGGCGTCCTTACCTACCGCATGACGCAGGTCCACACCGGACACGGAAGTTTCGGGAGGTTCCTGTGTCTGATAGGGAGGGAAGAAACGCCTGGGTGTCACCACTGCGAGGATCGTCCGGAGGACACGGTGGAGCATACGGTGCAGGACTGCCCCGCTTGGGCAGAGCACCGCCGTGTCCTCACGACGGCGATAGGCGGAGACCTCTCGCGCCCGGCATTGGTCGAGGCCATGCTGCGGGGCGAGACGGAGTGGGAAGCGGTCGCCTCCTTCTGCGAATCAGTCATGCTCGTGAAGGAGGAGGCGGGCCGCCTGAGGGAGAGGACAGCGTCCTCCCTCCACCCCAGCCGCAGTGGTAGACGCCCACGGCGTCGGACGTCGCAGGACGATCTCCGGCCACCGTAGGCGCGGGCATGCGGGCAGCGAGTAATGGGCGACTCGCTGTCCGACCATGGACCATGCCCGGGTCGACGGCGCGTTGTGTTCCACGCGCGCCTCAAAGAGTGTCAGCATAGTGACGCGGCCTGTAGAGGGCCAAAGCCTGCTGGGGTCGCGGGACCAAGGGATTACCGTGACCCCAGTACGTAAAGGGCTAGTGAAGGACACCGTGGATTTTAGTCAGTACAAGTCTGACAGTCCCTCCCGCCCTGCCCTGGGTGGGAGGACTCATTTGATGATTTTACCACGATAAAAAATAAAAAAAAAGTTAGGTAATAAGTAGAACACATTGTTATAATATACAACTAGCGGCCCGTCCCGGCTTCGCACGGGTTTGGTAATTTTATTTTATTTTTTGTTTTATTGTAAATCCTTTAGTCCACCAAATAGATGAATATAATCTGCCGACATATGCACCTATTTTTTTTCGATCAAATGAGTCCTCCTGAGTACTGTCAGACTCGTACTGACTAAAATCCACGGTGTCCTTCACTAGCACTTTACGTACCGGGGTTACGGTAATTCGTTAGTCCCGCGACCCCGGCAGGCTTTGGCCCTCTACAGGCCCCGTCACTATGCTGACACTCTTTGAGGCGCGCGAGGAACACAACGTGCCGTCGACCCGGGAATGGTCCATGGTCGGACAGCGAGTCGCCCATTACTCGCTGCCCGCATGCCCGCGCACATATGCACCTAATCATATTTTTCGTTGTTTAGAAAGCTTATGATTTCTTGCCATTATGTTTCCCATTACTACCCCCCTCCCCGCACACCTCAATGTTTTGTCTGAAGTTTTTCGTAGGAATAAGGCAATGAGGTGTCTATCGTTTATGTCAATGGTAGAAATGACTTTCCTTGTCCTAGGCGGGGCGAGAGAGTGTCAGACTCTTACTGACTAAAACCACATACTGACTAAAATCACCTGCTCTGAGCCGGGACCCAGTAACGTATTGCGCTCAACGGTGATGCTACCTGCGATCGATAAAATGGTTAAAACAATTTTATAATTAATTTTTGCCAAAAATAGCGATACTAAGAGTTAAAGATGCGGCGCGCGTGGCGCGTGAGTCCTGCACACACACATACAAACTGTAACCCCGCCTCCCCATTGTATCCTAGAAAGTCGCGTTTACCGAATTCACACGAACCCAGCATTGCCTGAACTTTTGTTTGCGTAAAATTGCGTTTTGTTGCTATCGCAATCATTATCGATATAATTCATTACGTTTACTTCATGCTTTTCCCTATTTTTAAACGTGGGAGCGCTTCGAGGAAATAAATTTTAATATTTTTAATCGTTCCTTGAAGCGCTCCTTTTGGGAGCGCATGGAGGAACAAAACGGGAGCGCTTAGATGGGAGCGCTTCAAAACGGGAGCGCTACGAGGAATACCTCTTCGGAAACGGTCTTAAAAACTTCCTGAATCGACATCTCTCCATCGATAGCGTAACTTCCCTTATTTATCCCTTAAAAACTTTCGTTGTAGCACCAATTTTCTTCTGAAACTGAGGCTAAATTGAGTCCTAAAGGAGTGTATTGTGAAAAAAAAGAAACCCATCTGCTTCCCGACAGTCTGTTGTAAAAGACGAAGAAAGTGGGTCACAGCTGCTAGTCTGCAACGCTGGCCACACATCAGTTTACACTGCGACCTTTAATGGGAACCGGCCAGACATCGCATTACACATTCACATTGGCAACATACTTGATCAGTCTATAAAGGTACACATTGCGATGAGCCCCCTAGGGGATTATTTAAGTTGTTATTGGCGAGCTAAAGGTTAGCGGAGGTCAAGGTCAGTTTTACTACATGATAATGTAATGTTAGATCTAACAGAGAAAAGTGATAGTCCGTTTTCAGGCCCTCAAAAGTAGTTTAACTAAAGTGATGTTTTGCTCTACTGACAGTCTGGCTGATCGTCTTAATAAACATTACAAAAAAAAAACATTTGAAGTAAGAAGAAAGGTCGTGATTCACCTGCCTATTAGGTAGCGTTCTGCCACAACTTCCTCATTTTCTCCTTAAAACTTAATTTAACTTTAGTCAATCCACAAAACTCAAAACACATACTTAAACTGCTATCTTAATGCATTCATTTGAATGAACACTTTCAGCGCTCATTCACGGCAAAATCTCCAATAACGGATCGTCAGACGATTCTGTTTCCACCACAATTTGAGATACCCCCTATAACTGCGACATTTACCGCCTGAACTAAACTAAATATAATCTGTTTAAGTATTCATCCGTTGCTCTGCATCCCAGCTTGTCTGGATTTAGGTCTAGACGTTATAAATAAAGGCAACTTTGACTTATGGATTGGATTTTCGAACGAAGACAATTTAGCTGAGGTTGAAACATTTACGATAAAAATGTTTCAGCTAAATTGTCTTCGTTAGTAGTAAAAAATATTGATAGTACAACGTTGGTATACATCAAACTGAAATGAAGAAAAGCAATATCATTTTTCGACGTAAAACATTTTACGATCGTCCTTCACGGCAATTATCTTTCTCTATGGTATTTTTTTTAAATTTATTTTTCTGAGCTCCAAAATAATAAGCAGAAGCAATAATTTCCAGTACTTCTAAATACTGTTTTTTATCGTTGCCACTGCTGGGGACACATGCCTCTCCTTTGTGATTGGCTGAAAACATACCCGCATATTTTCTGCGAGTAAACAAGATTCATTATCACTACCGCGATAACAAATCAATAGAATAAACTATGACGTCATGACTAGCCATTTGCATAAGTTATGGCCCATTAAAACTATAGGCAATTACAAATGTTACGATCCCAATATAATGGCTGTAATAAATACGTAATCTAAACTATCCGTTTTGCAAATTAAACCGTTGCATTTTACGGTTTGAAATCTGTGACCCACTAGTATTGTTTATGTTTTATGGTGATAAGATTTCATGTTTGATGTTTTCAAAATTGAGCAATGAAAATATATCGAGCTTTTCATCTTAAGTTTGCTATTTAATATGAAAAGGCCTAACGGTAAGTGAAGATTAGGTAGTAGTTTATCTAGAAGTTCAGAAATGGTCTGCGCAGTTGCATCTTTTTCAGCTGAATGACCATGTTTAAGTTAAATCACGCAAATGCTTCGGACTTCAGTACTCATGAACATCATCATTGTCGTTTCAGCCTAGGGCTAGTCCTTTCCTTTATTGCTAACACGATTGACTCTAATATTTTTCCTCCCCAACCACCATGAACTGTAATAGTAGATCGATCCGAACAAGTGCATCGGAGCGAACAGCAGCTACAACACATAACGGAGATTAGAACCACATGGAGCAAGTTATGTGCTCTTGTTTATAAGACCGTAACCCGGCGAGACGCTAGACGGCTCCAATGGCTTTTATGGAGCGTAAATAACTTATGTGTTTTGACCCTCTTATCGAATAGAAATGTGCTTTTAATGTAGTCCCTCCAATAGTTTATTTTCTTGCCTTTTTCTTGGAAAGTCAACAAAAACTATAACTTCTAATAAAGGCTCTTTGTCGTCTTCGCCCTTTATTGGATTTTGATATGTTCTGCTTCCAGCCTTTTATTTCATAAGTATCTGGATATTCCTATGTTTCAAATCTCGATGAAACCATCTTTGATCTTCCTGCGACAGGGAAAATTTCAAGTTTTAAGGTAAAAGTAAGTATGAAACACGTTCAAAGTCTTCCGAACACAAGTGTTTATATGCAATTTTGTTATTTATAGCCTGAACTATTGTGTGGCTTCAAGTATTAACATAAGCGTTGTATCTTAACACTACTGCTAGACATAGACTTAACTTAAAATGCGTCACTACTTACAGTGTAGTCATTGCGTCTTTCCTAAAAATACATAATTATGTTGTCATCTGCAGGATTACAAATCAACCTATTGCCTGTCTTTCCAAATTATATAATACTAGCTTTTGCCCGCGACTTCGTTCGCGTGGAATAGTGACTTCCGGCAGTTTTTTATTTATTTTTTGTAATGAAAATCCTATGTCCTTTCTCAAGTTCCGAACTATGTCTATACCAAATTTCACACAAATCGGTTCAGTAGTTTAGGCGTGAAGAAAAGACAGACAGACAGAGTTACTTTCGCATTTATAATATTAGTTTGGATTTCTTCTTACATCTAGAGTCGAGACCCTTGCAAATATATTATTTTGTTGACCTCAGTTAACAGTCTCTGCCAGAAACGGAGGAGCAGTTCAACTACCGGTAACCGGATGCAGTAACCTCTTATAATTGACATGCGGCTTGTTAATGGACTAGAATTAGCCACAGCACTTTCCCTAATTACTCGCCTGACATGCGAAGCGGCGGAGGTGAACATTGTTATCGTATAACAAGGTTACGCCTACTGTTCCCAGGGGTCAAGAGATGTACTGGGTACTGTAAATGTGGTATTTAGGAACAGTGAAACACTCAAGAATATTATTGAAGTGTTATCCTACTCCATAACAGAAAACACCATAACTTAAGATACTGTGTACAGACGCCAATCAATCGCCGATCAAGCTACCACAAATTTTTCACATTTCTGTAATAGATTTTCAACTTTATCAGAAAACAAGAAGGGAGAAGTTCACTTTGATTGGCAAATTTTTGACGGATTCGGGGTAGTCGATATGTCTGTGCGAGAGCAATACTGTTTACTGTGGAAGGACTGGCAGTGTGCCCCAGCAGAGAGAAGAGTATACGCTATTGATACGTAATGGTTTCGATATCTAAAAGTCGGCCCGATGAGATACTACGCGCTAGTGTATTTTTTGAAAGACTTGGAAGAAGGGCCATTTTCTTACCTATAGCGATTATTCCTTCGAAGCTACACCTATATGGGTATTAATCACAGGAACTGAAAGCCAGTAGCTAGCAGTCCGGAGCAATGCTAATTACGAGCACGTTAATGAGGCAATCTTTAGCCATAGTTTACAAGACACAGTTAAGGAAGCCATTCTAATTGACCTGCAGTTTAGCGCAGCCTATTTAATTACAGCAGCGCACAATTATGAGTTTGTCGCTAGACTGCTAGATAGCATGGCGGTGTTAGGAAATGTTAGCCCAGTAAATGTTTGGAAATGCCTTCTGTTTACCAGACTTCGCCGTTTTAAAGACCAGTTTTTGGCCGCCAGATGTTCACGATAAAATCTACATATAAAACCACAGGTCTTGGAGTTCAAACCTTTACCACATAGTTATTTCATTTCGGATTCTGTTCACAGGCCTACGCCTAAAACAGGTATATTCTGATTTACCTAAGTTACAACGAAATCAGGTAACTGCAAATACCCTGTGCACTAAAAATGCAAATCATCGGGACCCACCCAATCCAAACATGGTACAAAATTGCACAACGCCCGTCTAAACGCAGGTAAACGCAACTATTACGCGTGTTGGCAAACCGGTAACAGTGGTAGTTAACTTGAATTACTAACTTTATGTACATACTGTTTCCCAGGTAATGATCTTTTACGTGAAAAGATGCTGAGTCATAGAACATGAGCATAACGATTCTTATCTTAGCTAACGTCTGCCAACATAGGAATATTTACAATTCTTTTATGCACACTATTCTTGTCATAAAACTATTTGTAAGATACAAAATCAAACTCTTATAGCAATGAGCACCCACTTGTGATACGCTCCCCTAGATTGCCAGATTGGCTTTAGTGGATGTACAATCAGAACACACTATCTTTTCTGCGAAAACTTTAAGAACAGAAACAAACTATCAGCAACAAGAATCAGACGGGATTACTGTAATAGATGCAGCTAACGTAGAGCCAAATTATCCCAAGAAAGCAAACCTATTGTAATTTTAACGATCTAATAGACATACCAAGTATTGTTGAAAGAGCATCCCAAACCCATTGACTTGAAAGCAACTCAATTACCATGACGTCACTGATCTATTTGTATGCAAATACTTGAAACGTGTCTAAACCGATTTGTTGAGCAAATTGTTCTACTTCAACTAGTCATAATCTGTGATCTAATTGACAAATGTATGCTAGTTTATTTTTAGTAGTGACCAGATGAAGTCATGTATGTTGTTAATGTTGTTGTAGTTTTGCTATTGACCTGATTAAATGACATCCCATTTGTGTGTGATTGTACTATTTGTGTCACTGCTATTCCAGTGGCATGTTTCAGTTCGTGGACGCTTGTGTTCTCTTTTCTTGTCTTTAGTCGCATGTACCGTCCTTTATCGGCAGACTGTCTTTAAAGATGACTCTTTTATTCCCTTGACTACCTAGCTAGGCTTTCTGTTTACTTTTCTTCCCAGTTCTCTTTATACATTTATAGTTTGCGCACTTTTTCAATGATTTTCTAAAATCTTTCGTACGACTATTTGTAGAGCTAGTCTATTTTGACAATTTACTTGAAACTGTAATGTCAAAAAGTAATTTCCAATGTAGATATTACATTAATGTTGTACTAGTCTCGGTTCGAGGGCACTAGGACTTCCCGTATTATAGGGGCTAGCGGCCAAAATAACTGTATACAATTGTCAAGAATGAACGTGCTTTTGCTAATTAGAATAGGTTCACTGAACCCGTGTATTTGAAATAAATACGTGCGTTCAGTGATATTCCAATAAATTAAACCCCCAAAATTAATTACTCAAGTTATAGAGTTAAGCATTCTTTGTATATCAATTTCAGAACTACCATCGCTCCAAATATTTGTGGTATCAAATATCTGAAATTTTTCCCAAAACTTTTTATTTCAGCATTTACTATTGGCTCAGTCGGAAAACTATTTCTTATTGGATACTAAGCGCAATACGGCGCAAAGGTTAACGACTTAGGTACCCTTTGGTCGGGTACTGAAAAACAATACATGTGCTATGGAACCGTGGCTGTCATATGAATGTCAAATAGCTTTTGGTGTTTAACCTTCTAAGCCCCGTAAAATGCTTTGACTCTCATGACCTTTGGAAACTCTAGGTGATTTTAATTTTTGTTTAAAATCAATGTATGGAAAACCTAAGTAGGTAAGAAAGTTAGGATGACTTCAAAAATAGCTGACGTTTCTGGAAAAGCTACCTGTCCATCTGCTACATTTCTTAGAAATCAAAGAACACAGTTGATTGCTTATTCAAAAACACATTTATAAATCTGTGAACACAGTTAGAGAAAGGTCTCCGTTTATTCTTAGTAGCAACATTTTATAAAGATTATAATAATGTGATGAAATTGATGCAAGGCTCTGTGATTTACATCACTTTACATTCACAACCGGTGACTGCACAATATTGCGCGTCTACATCCATCACTATCAATCATGGTCACTTTATTGCTAATTAGCTTTTACCTTCATCTACACGTGAACGTTTGTGTATAGTATTTCATATAGGCAAACACTCTTGCGACATAGTGTCATTATTGAGCAAGTAATTTATTAGTTTAGTAATAGCTTCAGCTACAACATGATTCCTTTCAGCTTCCCTTTCAAAAGATTTATTATTTTCAACATTGGAATTGTCATCAACATCGTTTTGTTCCTTCAAATGTTTTCTTGATTTCACGTCTGACAGTGGCTTAAATATATTTTAGTTGTTTTGGCACTTCATCATAATTTCCGTCAGATCATATCCGATATACGTTGACTTTCCACATTTTTTAATCTTACTTTATTAGTGTTTTTGATTGAGGAACCGACAGTAAGTTGTCATGCTCCCTTAGTTGACATTGCTTGCGTACTCGTGAACGGGTGCTGCTTGTGGTGACTAGTCGACTTGCTGACCTTTGGTTCTGTTATTTGTAATTTAATTTCTTTTTCATTAAATTATTATTTACTGCGTTGGTCATAGTTTATCTCTTGTGCCTTCTAGTCACGGTTGGGATGTAATTTCTGATTGATGTATAATGCGAATGTTCTATTAAATTGTATAAAATCTTGGTTCCTCTAACCGTACAGACAGATGTGTTGCTGGGAAGTTTGTTACGCCACTTCTTCTCAGCCAAAACACTAGGAAGTGTCGAAGTGGGGGCGCTTTGGGGGACTGTCTTATGTAAAATTGAATTGAAAAAATGAGTTTTGATTTTGATTGATTTTGAACTTTGATAATGACAGCCCTACGTGTTTTTAGCTAAAACTTGTAATTTTGAGAAGTATTTTCTCGTACACAATTAGTGATCGAAGGGTACACAAGGGCCTAATATTTGGGCCATTTCAATATTAAGAGCATCACCGATGCCGCGATGATTGTGACTGTAATGGTTTTGATCGAGAATCTTCTTACACCTTTAAGGCTTTGCGTGTTGATGATTACATGGCTACTTAGGTTTTTATGACTCTTTTAAATTGCACGTGCTAGCACATGACGGTAAATTAAATACTACTGTAGCCACCTTCGTCGTGCGTGTCACTATTGTGTTCAACAGTACTTATGTGTCTTCGAGGCGGAGGTCTTAAAAAAACTATGTATAGAGTTGACTTACCTAATATTATTACTTAAATCTAATTAGTTAAATTAGAATTACCCATGTAATTGGTTTTGTCTGTTACTTAAATCTGTCATATTTGTCTACGATTATTTGTCTCTTGTTCTTAATACTACTTACTTCTTGATACTTACCGACTATCTTACACTTGTGCCTTAATGTCAGTATTCTGTGCTATTCCCATAGTTTACTGACAAAACAGATACGGAGAGTGGGGTGTGTTACAATTTCATCTTGTATATTTCAAGCATTTACAAATATACATTTCGCTAATATTAAATTGCATATAATCCGATTCTAATGTTGATTAAGAAACATGGATAATGTTTGCTTTACATAATGATTATATGATAAATCTGACAGTGGACATGAAAATCAATCCAGAATAAATCTAAAACACTGATAACACCAGTCCAAAACCAGCAATCAATAACAGTGACATAATATTTGTTACATCTATATATATATATATATATATATATATAGATGTAACAAATATTATGTCACAGCCGAAACTACTGGGGCTAGGAATGTGAAATTTTGCACACGGCTTCCTATTATAATGTAGGGGAGCACTAAGAAGGGGTTTTTGGAAATTTAACCTTTAAGGGGGTGAAAAGGGGGAATTAGGAAAGTACGTAACCCACGCGGACGAAGTCGCGGGAAAGGTGCTAGTTAGAAATATAAACACATCGATTATAAACTGCAACAGTACCGACGATAACATACCTACCTATCACATAATAGTTTATTTTTAACTCATGCGTCAACCTCGGTTACTGAGGTTAAGGATTTACCTTTAACTGCTAAACATAGAACATAAGTTATGTAAGGTAGCTATTTATATAGGATTTTCCATCATCCGTGTGTTTTTCACGATAAGCAGAAAAACTGCTTGGTACAAAGTAATAAAGACTCATTAAGGTTGTTTAAATCTAAGGTTGTATGGAGGTCAAATGTCAAACAAAAGTTAATATTTGTTACAAACTACTAAATAAGAAATATTAACTTTTTGTAAGACATTTCGACACAAACGTTTTTGGGAGAATAGAAAAAAATCTCATCTCCTATTCAGTAAATGACTCAGATTTAAAATCATGTAATATCTTGATTTTCTGGCTAGATACTCGTAGATCGACAATTGGTATGGCATTTTATTTCGCCATTGTCACCATAGGACTTGATTTTACCAACTTATTATGACAATACAAAGTGCATGATCATCATTTGAGCTGAAACACGACCACTTTCAGACATAGGACATCCCCAAACCTCCCCACATCGACCGTTCCTGTGCTTCAAGTAGCATTCTGTTACAATATTAAAACAACTGGCTTTTCTCTCCAATAAACAACTCGAAAACCCCTTAAATATCTAAAAACCCTGTAAAAGCTTGCTTATGCATTTTAAAGCACCACTATCGACTAGTCGACAAAGGGAACAAAAGGCCACTACCCCTTGGATTTCCCCTACTATAGCCATGTCGATGTCGCTACATGGTAAGTATCGGTCGGGTTCTACTTGACCCAAGAATGACTCTTCTAACGCTTTGTCACGTTCATTTTGTTAAAGCCGTAACAGTTTATACTGTAGTGAAAACCATCAAAACTGATGGCAAAAAATCTCATTTTTTGTAATAAATAAAAATACTACTTTGTAATAGTTATTTATGCAACTGTTGTATAATCAGGGGTATTAAAACACGAATGTGGGTTTATCACACGAGGCGTAGCCGAGTGTGATAATAGTATCACATGAGTGTTTTAATACCTAATTATAACAGTTGCATACAAGACTTTATCTACAATCATGATGTGAATCCTCTATAAAAGATTTTCATACCATAGGGTGTTGTACAGAACTATGTAAATTCAAGATGGCGGGAAATAACACGATAAGACGAGAATCCGAAATCACGAATTAGTCTACAATTTATTGTTCTTTTTTCAAAATTTTAGCGATCTGGTGGTAAAAATGTCATTGCATGAGAATGTTCTTTTTTTGAAATTCATTATAACACGCGTTTGGATGATATAATGATCATTATAGCATTGGGTGTTTTAATGTTGGCAATAAGCTAATTGCTATAGGTTCTTTTATAGAGGATTAATAGCATGATAGTAGATAATAATATTTTAAATGATTGAATTTATCATCTTAATGGCCCAGCCCCTACACCCAATGCAGGGGCGGCTCCCCGTATAGCCGTATCGGGAATATGGACATACTAGGTGAACTCAATTTTACAGTAGACAATGATTTGTCCAAGGTTAAGGATCATATCAAATACTCATCGCCTGCCTGTAATATGTCTACTTACCTCTTGTAATGCACGCAATGTATACTTTTCAACAAATACGCAACATTACGGGTTTCCCTTATTCAAAACCGCCGCCGGTCGCGTCGCGGTAAGTAGCAGTCACATTACACTTGACCCTGCCTTTGTCAAACAGCGGTTTTCCTTCGACAAACCTTGCTCGCTAGATCGAGTTACATCACTAAACTTGTTTTTCTATAGTCTTCCTTGTTTAACACGATTAAATTGGTGTGTGCGACGTAATTTCATTGTGGGTTGTCATCAGTTTCTAATAAAACTTAGTTTTCCGAAAATAATTAAAGAAGTCATTCTGTTATTTCTTCTGTAAAACAAATTACTGTATGGTGGCAAGAGTAGAGTTAAAATAATAAGTGCAGATAACATACGTTTTTGGACAAACATTTTCCACTTGGTCGGGTTTCATTTACTTTTAAAAAAATCCTGGAAATGCCAAAGACTCCTGCACAAATTACCGAATAAAAGATAGTTCGAAACAGATTCGAACCGTGCAAAATCTCTGCAATGTCTATCTGTATTTACGTCTCGGTTCTTGCTATCAGCCGTAAACAAACACCAGCTGCACATATATGCTATATAGGTACAGTTCACACCATATGCACCTGGGTATTAAACCAGAATGAAAGCCTGTCTGTCGCATTCTAGTATCGACCCGTCTGCTCCTACCTTTTTACGGTTTCAAGGGTATTATGCGTGAAATATCAGCTATCGTTACGGGCTTTCTAGTTTTTTACCTGGCTATGGAATTGATGTAAAAAGTTGTCAGCAAGTTTGTTCTTTCTAACTCGATTCGGTAAGGTTGTGCATTCTCAACTCTTACAAGTAAATTAGAGATGACAACGTATGCGTTAAAAAGTTGGCTGTCAGGTTTTGTAAGAGCTGATGCGGGGATAAAACAGAGAGACTTTGAATGGTTATTTAGACCTTATCATGGAAAACCCCTCTCCAGTGTGACCTTTGAAAACTTTCTTGTACTTCCGGAAGTCTTTCATGGCATTTAGACAGTGTATTTCTGTCGTGCCCAAATATTAACCATATTTGTTTTTACTGTCAGTCCTTTTTTTATCTGAAATCAAATTAACAGGCTTTTGACAAGCGACCTTGCCGAAGTACTTTGTAAGCAAATTGGATTTGAGAGTTATTTTACCGCGTTGTTTGTTTTCTGTTGTCCCTTTTTTGTGCCGTTATTGCTACATGTTTTCAAGATTAAATAGCGTTTTTGTTTAGTTCATACAAATTGTGTCGTATTGCCATTTGTTTACTTTTCCAAACGCAGCTAATTTTCGAAAGGAGTGTGATAGGTTTCCAAAATTAGTCAGATTATCTTTTATTCATTTATTTAAACATGAGAGAATCCAAAAATCAAAAAGCTGGTTTCTTTTAGGAGACAGATGAAGAATAAAAGATGAAGATTTTATTTTAAAACTCGTTGTATATAATTCCATTTATCGTGAATTTAATCAGAATTCGAGGCAATCTATTCAAAGTGCTCAAGCAATGAAGTTTGCTCGTATCCTAATTAACGAACTAGTTAAAATTATGACGCACCACGCACTATCAATGGTAGCGGCGAAATTAACTGTTAGTTTGGAAACAAGTTATCTAGAATACGCCAACCTTGACCTTACTTGAAAACAAAAAGATCCTGATATCCGATAGTTTCCTTGTAACTTTCCACTCTTTTCTTTGTGCAGTTTTATTAATATTCTCAAAAACAAAAAGGTCTATAAACCAGTCCCTCAATTTTCATCTTTCATACCATGCCATTCACGAATCTTCCTAGCTATAAATCACTAAAACACTCAGTTCCAACGTTTTTAATGGTGCTCGTCTGTCGGTCAAACATTTTAACTTTACTACGGGAAACGTTTAGGCAATTTCCTTATAAGCTTTTTGTACTATTTCCAAATATCCTGTTTCGGGGGCTTCCTTGACGTTATTATGATGAAGAGTAGTAGGCGTTAGTAACTCAATCTGGCTTAACTGAGGATGAGCAAATGTTTCCATTATTTTATGCGTCCACTGTCCAAGATATATGTTCCTCTTTTGTGGTTTACAATAGCCGACTGGCCGCCGTATTTCATGTTAGCTTTTTCTGGTTTGCGTTTATTGTTTACTTTTGTTCTACGATATACAAGAAACAGTATTTATTATGTAAATTAATTGGAGCACTTGTCAAAAGAAACATTAAAACAGCATTAACAATAAACATCTTGTATTTGTACTAAAAATAATGTGACTGACCATATTTTTCCTCCAAATGTTTTAATCCTGATATACAATTCGATAAGTCATATTAACATGATGGCAACTAAAATATAGCCTTTGCCACGACCTTGCCATATGCCATGAAAAATATACGACAAGGTTGGCAACACTGCCAAGAAACTAAATGTAACTTGAATGTCATTGTCAAGGGCTCCCAGGAGTCCAGTATTTTACAGTTGCAATTTATTTTATTCAGAAAATGATAAAATACGATCCCGCAGAGTAATCCCCTGCATAATATTGAGAATTTTATGAACTTAGCGGAATGTACCGGAGGACCGTTTTGAGGAATTTAGGATGAATTTCCCTCTGAAGTATTTTATCAATGATCGATCGTTGATAAAATTCTATCAACGATCGAGCCTACATATTTTCTATTTTACTGACATCGTTTTTCATCGGTCACACTAAAGTTCCTATTAAAGCTCAGGCTTTACTTGATCAATAAAAGGTTTAGGCATTCAAAAGGAGACGACGCTGTCTGTAAAGTTAAAATCAATGCCAACTAATTGCTCACTGTTCTTAATGAAACACTTTTTATGGTGATTGCTTTTTTATAACCTCTGCCGTTAATCCAATTAATGCCTTGTCTTTTCTTCAGTCACTGCACAATTCATTTCCTGCCGACGAAATTACGATTGCAAAAACATAAGGAATTCACTTAGCGTTAACATTATTGTTTTAACATACTATAAATAATTTCAATAACATTCGCCTTGCAGTACCTACTCCATTAACTAGAAGTTAGGTGTGCACCTTTCAATTTCTATGACTACATTTACCGGTTGTCCTTATCAACTGACAGACCTTGAAATAATAACAAACGGAAGCCACGTAATAAATAATCGAACGGCAATTGCAGAAATACAATCTGCCAATTAGTTACCGTTGCGCAACCGGGGAGCCGTGGTGCTCGGTTGCGCGGGAGTTCGTACGATACGCCGGTATTACGTCACTGATGATCTAGCAATCTGGATGGTGTGACGAAATGCTGGCTTACTCATTGAGGATTTTAGCTGACGGATTTGAGCTTTCCTTTCACAAACCTCAAAGTACCTGACGGAGTAAATGCCCGCATCCGGTTAGCTATGGTTCTGGGAAATGGGTTTTAAAGGATTTCAATTGGACACAGACCTTGTGCGAATTTAAATTAGTAGGACAACACTCAATGGGGCAACCAGATGTCCTTATTACGGACAGATTACAGACCTTGGCTTTTAGTGTATTTTTTTGTGTTCTAATTCTTGCTCCATAAATTGGACGATGACGCCGCCAGATCTTCCAAAAAATCCAGAATCTCCGATTGATTTATTTTTTGCAAATAAACACCAAGTTCAAAAAACCAGTCGCGCCACAAAAGTCAAGGCCTCGCGTCTTTTAGAAATGGCTATGCTCTGTCTAGATCTGCATTATGCATTCATCTCAAGGCCACACCATTCGTTCCGTTAGTACTGCCGCGTTTTTTCCTTTGGCCACGTTTCGGTGTCGCAATGCGTTCGGCACTGTTTTTTGTGGCAAAAAAGTTGCTGTCTCGTGCTTGGGCCATTTCGAAATGACGAGTCTTTGCTTTGAATGGAGACGTAAGGAGTTTCGTTCTGACAGTGACAAAACTAAAAGTTTGTTTTGAAGAAGAAGAATTTAATGCTTGAGGAAATATCTGTTTCTAGATACGTTCTTCCCATTCGAACCGTTTTTGTTTATTTGTATTGGTTACATTCATACAAGTAGGTAGCTACAAGTAACGTCTACATTTTGGAAACCAATTTAATTTCGAATAATATCACGCTGATTCTCGCTATTCAAAATTAAATAAAGCTTCGCTATTTGAGCACAGACAAGCAACATTTCATCCTTTGTTAGCTTCAAATGTTGTTTAATTATAGACAAGCAAGTTCCTCTAATTTTATAATTAAAGAGACGGCCGTTCTCTTCATCTCGGCTAATTAACATTGCTTCATCCAAAACATTGCTCAACAATGTTTTATTTTTGACGTTAACACGCTCTAAATCATTGTTACTGAACAGATAATATTTCAGTCTGATTTATTTGTTTAAGTTTTGAGATTTTCGTAAGCTCTGTTTTGCTATCTTGATTCTGAATAAAATTGAGTAAAATATTCAATTCTGTTTATCTTATTCACTACTAACTACGATTATTTGATTACTAGTAAATAATCCCTTGATAATATCGGTTTTACTAATTAACGAATCTTCATCGACGAGCGGCCTGATCTGATTGTTCAACGCCCTTTTTGGATCACTGGTTTCCAAAACTTTAAAGGACATAAACCAGAGTCGGCTCACCCGATTCCTCTTTCCCCATAAATTTCATAACAATTTATATGATAAAAGGGCTTACAAAGTCCATTCCCATCGTTTTCCATGAACATTGCTGCAATAAATACACTTGGCATTGTGCAACTGCATTCTGACAGGCGATGCATTGTTGAACAAAAAATTGGGCTCGCCATGCGGCCGTTGACCCCGCATTGTAACGAGATGGAGCCTTAAACAATACTGTACTGTTACTGAATAATTTCACTTGCATACAGTCCTCGGTTGAAAGGTTTTGAAGCTTTGAATGGATAAATGAGTTTATTGTTGGGTTAGTTTACAGTCAACTGCCATTTGTTTGTCAAAAGGACCACTTTGTGAAGCTAAAAGACAAAAGTGCTGTTTGATTTATCATTTGGAACCTTTAGGATCAGAATTTTAATTGGAATCTGTTGTAAAAATTAAAATAGTTTTATTTTTCAACAATCTAACTTGAAGATTACGCAGCTTCATTTCAAAATCTCTCATAAAGCTAGTTTATAGAACTAGGATCCCGCAACATTATTGTTGTACATTGTACAAGCCCAAATCAATTTCATCTAAGCCTTTACTTACCGACACGCGATCCATCAAAGCCCTACCACAAACCTGCTGCATCACTCCCCTTATCAATTTCCATTTAATATTCCCGCGGTGTATTGAGTAAGCTTTGCATTACAGTCGCAACTTCATCTCGATAGTGACTGGGCGACTTTCTCGTGACTCATCAGTGACCTGACCCCGCAATTGTCATTATGGAGATCTTTATTGTGGGTAGTTTCATGTTGTTAGGCTAGGTTTGTTGGAAGTGTGATTTACTTGTCTGTTACTGTGTTCTTATCGAACGAGACATCTAACTTTCGGATTTCAAAGCCTCGTTGTGGCTCAAGTCTTTTAAGACTTAATAATCTATTATTGAGCCACTAAGAGATGATAGTAGAAGGGAATACTTAAGAAACGTAGAATGCACTGTGAGAAGGATTACAAAGGGTTGAATTGCGGCAAATGAAAGAAGACTTGTCGCACGATCTCCAAATACATTTGGGAAAAGGCAAAAGAATCGTGATGGTGATGAAGAAAAAAAAACAAAAAATCTTGAGCAAAAACTAAAATCTAAGCACCTTTCCATGACTATGATGCAAAACTTACAGAATACGACACGCGGTAATCGAAACCTCAACGATAAGAACAGAGAAGGAACACTGCACCCCCGAGCTATTTGAGCCGGTACTACGTCGTTAGATATTAAGATCACACCCCTCAATAAAGAGTAACTACAGGGTGTGTCCCTCCTTGTTATTGCAGTGTAGCAGATGAAGCAATAACGAATGTAACATTTGTAGCGAATGTGAGCATTAAGCAATTTAGAGGCTTAATTGAAAGAGGTTTATTAAGGTTGTTGTGTAATATAATGTTTGTTGGGTTAAATTGTTAGTATTATAAAAACAAAATTTGCCCGTAATGGATTATAGGAAGTTTTATTAAAAATATGTATACTACCACAACTGACAACAGGATTCAAGTTAAGTTTTTCTACCTTACTTATACTAGTTGAACCATCACACATTTCTACGTTTGTAACTATGATGAACAATCCAAACAGTGAAAACTATTTAACACTAACAACAATTAACAGCGACTTTCTAACGATTGCAGCGAAAGATAAACATATTTGCACGCGAGCTGATGTCAACGTGGAGAAAGTACATATGACACCGATTGCTCCTTGCGGGTCGCGGATACTAACGCCATAGGTCCTGGGATTGCTGAGACGGTCACGGAATGTATTAGATGGTTAAGTTTAAGCGGTATGGACAAAATGCAGAACGACTACGGACACCAGACAATGACAGATCTATGAGAGTCTAGACCGCAATCTGTCAGTACTGATTTGACAAATTCTTTAGTACTGTTTATGCTTTTAGGTTTCCAGTTTTTCAAATGGCAGGCATTGTTAAAAGATTTGGGACTGCTATTGTTGGAATTCGAGAATAGACTTATTTTGTAAGCTTTGTCTGTTCCACATTTCGCCCGTCTGCGGGCCAGTTTCGAGATAGGGCAATCATGAGTCATTAAAGTGTTTGGCACACACACAGCTTGGCCATCTGGCATATGTATAGGCTGTCAAATAATGCAACTGCGGTAAAATCATTTTGACGACAGATTTTTTATTACCTGTTTTTTTCTGAGTTTGTGTTCCTTGTAGGATTATCCTGCTTTTTGTCGCACACATGGCTATTCTAAACGCGGCGTGTGTCCCTTCAGATAAGGTTTGGTACAGTTAGCTTAAGGCTGATAAGAACTCTTGTGAAACAAGACAGAATGTGAAATTGCAGCAAGACTAGAGGTTGGTTTGAAAGTATGTAAGCAAGATTGTACCGTTGCTTCCACGTTGTTTGGGCAAAATTAGTAGTCTTCAGAGTAAGGGAGAATAAAGTAAACCAAACCGTTGCGCTAAAATTACTGATAGGTATGGGCTGAAATTTTATCAGACATTCTGCTAACATTAGCCTAAACAAGGATTAAAATAAATTAGCAAATAAACGTTGATTGGACGAATTCCTGACGAAGAAGATATTGTTGCTTGACGCGCAGTTACATACGTTAATCTTTCTCCAATTCCGAATGCATTAAACCGTCACAATTACCAATTTTCACACTTATTTTACTGAGAACAATACGGAACGCTCATTGCACATGAATGTAGAAACTAGAAAGTAATCATCTGCTAATACCATTAGCTAGCTAGCGTGCAGTATGTAACTGTTAATAATTGCTCCATAATTTCTAGCTGTGGGAACATGTTGCATTTCCTTTAATTTTATTGATATTTAAACTGTCAATGCTCGATGTGGGCATGGAATCTAGTAAAAATGCAGTAAACGGTCTTTAAGAATCTAAGCTCCCGTGTGAATAATGTTTACTCAGAATAGAAGCGATCATTGGTCATGGGGATATCCTGGCCATACATCCAGCAGATGCTACGAGATCTGGTATGCTGATGTTTAACAGGATCTGGAACAGTAAAGGCTCTGTGCAAATTAGATAATACAGATCTTTCGTGAATTCTTTGCAGTCAACTGTACTGAAAAGTTGTATGCGACGAGTAGCCATTCGTCTTTACCCTTCTTACTATGAACTTAACTTTATTCGGTTCAGAGTGAAAATCATTTGACTTTTGTCAACTTCCTTAAAGTAAGTATAAAATCTATCAACGACTATTTTCATTACTTAGTGTGACGTAACACTAAAATGGTAACAAATGCAAGTGGTCTAAAAATACTTGTAGGTTTGTAACAAAAGAACAATGACTGCGTACAATTTTGACACGACCGCCAACGAAATAGAGAGTTGTTTACGTCTGAACGTTGTCGGCAAAAAATATTTGGGTAGGATCAGAAATTAAATTGGTGCAGAAGGACCACTGGGGAAATGCAATACAAAAAGAGACTCTTCTTCTTCTCTACTATACACGGAGAGTGGCAGTTTTGTTTTTCATGTGTCTCCGCTTTTATTTCTCTGATTATTTTAGTAGTCCTTGCGGGATCCAAGACAGTTGAATCTTTCTTCGGGACTCGTCAAACTTCAACGACACTCTTTGAGATTCATTGGTTTTCAATGATGTGGGGTGTAAAAAAAAACACGAGCTACAAATCTCTACAGTTTCTGTTGTTGTAGCAATTCTCGTATTTTCCTTGCAAGAGCTTTTTATAATAACTGTACAGAGTTGAAGTTCTGTATTTTCTTATTATTTGTCAGTATAATTACTTTGTTTGGATGTTGCGCAACTTTTCGAAGGGATTTTTGTTTATCAACAATTAACTATATTCTAACAAACCATTTTGGATAGGATTAAAGTCGTCACGTCACGTAATAGTTAAACAGGCAATTATTGATTTTCCTGTCATTTAGTTCACTGTGTCATCGTTGTTTGAGTGATTATAATAAAAAACATCATGAATAACAAAGTACCTATGTTATAGTTTTTCATATTTACCTAGGTATTATAAAATTTTCCTTAATATTCATTGTGCCTGTTTTCAATATCATTAGGTGACAATAAAAATCATTGCTACATAAAAGCGCGTGAAGTTTTGACACTCGACTCAACTATAATAACCTATAATGTTTTACTACTGGGACCAGCAAGGGCAGCCTTCAAGGTGGACTTTCAAGGTAGACAGACCACAGGATCGCGCAGAATACAAGCCTCTTCCAACCCCTATTAGAAATCAATAAAGGAGACCTATTTTCAGCGGTGCACATCCTGCGGCTGATATAATGATGACTGGGACACAAGCAAGCATCCTCTCTGTAATAGGGAGTGGGCCGTAATCCACCACGTCTGCGCATGAGTTTAAATTCCAACCGTTCTATAATATTTACAACTAGATTTTTCCCGTAACTTCGCTCGCGTTAATTTAGTCGTCTGTTATCGTATGAAAGTTGTTGTCATGTCCGTCTCTATCTCTCCATACACCTGACAATATATATGCAGAATTCTGGACGATCGATTCAGTGGTTTGGGCCTGAAAATGTAACAAATAAATTTACTTTCGCATGTGTAATATTATTAGTAATACCCGGCGCAGTTAGTGGCGCAACAATCGCTCAACTTATCAGTCGCGCACGAGTTCTTACTTCTTAACATATTCCTCGAATACCTTGAGTGGTTCACAATAAACTGTGAATAACGTTGTTAGTGCCGCTCTAATAAACATGTTCATTGTATTGTACAATTTATTCACGTCTTTAAGTTTCCGTAAGTTAAATGTAAATAATAAACTTTTTGTTGTTATTGTAAATAATTAAAACAACACCTCGGTTGTTTTAATTGGCCAGTAATTAATTTTGTGAAAATTTATTTTCTATTCGCGTGTTTTTTTGTGTATTGGTATATACTCGTATTATGCTTGTTGTATATTAGTGTTTTAATTGAATGTTCGTGTTCCGTTCTTAATAGTGATAATAATGGTTTAATGATTAAAAGCCTTGTTTTTGTATCTTCCAATCGTAATTTAATCAAGTTATTTTATTACAGATTTTACCTCCTTTTTCATGAGACCTATATATAGGTATGGCGTAACTTGTCGCGGCCCTTGTACGCTAGGGGAGCTAAAAGCTCACCGGGGTCGCGGGACTGTGTAAACAGGTAACCCTGACCCTGAAACATAAAGGGCTATTGAAGGAACACCGTGGATTTTTGTCCTTCTGCTCTACCCTGGGCGGGATTCATTTGAGGATTTTACCACGCTAAAAAAAAGACCGAAACAATCTACTGCAGGAATGTGGGTGCACTAAAAACCGGCAAACTTCTGATTCACTTGTGCATTACAGGCGTCTTGTCATGTTACCTATACTAGGCACAATCTCCAGGGGTCGCGGGACCAAGGGATTACCGTGACCCCGGTACGTAAAGGGCTATTGAAGGACACCGTGGATTTTAGTCAGTACAAGTCTGACAGTCCGGGAGGACTCATTTGATGATTTTACCACGATAAAAAAAAACATACAATCTCCATTACCCACAATTGTTTCCAAAACGACCAAAACTACAAATTTTCGTCATTATTACACTCTTTCTACATCAAACCAGCTTCTACACTTTAGTAACAACTTCCTCACAAACGCATTAGCAGACAGTCCTCACTCCTCGCTTACACCTTCACAAATAGAAAGCGACACGACACATCAATCATTGCCGACGGTTGGAGCAGCAACTGATGTGCTGACAGCAATAGTTACGACATTCGCTAGGTAATGCTTATGGTAGTGACCGGTACGAATAGGCAAGATTTAGGCAAACGAATAAGTTGAAGTATCGTACCGTTTTTTAATGGAAAGATAATTGCTGCAAAAAGATTAGGAAGAAAGTTTTTGTGTCAATCAGTCATTGTGTATTATGTGGTCATTTAGTTTCACATAAAAATTAGGGATGGGATGTGTGAAAGATGATGTGACTATAAACGGGGTTACTCCTGAGATGACGTATAAAATAAATGTTCCGAAGAAAAGAAAAATGCTGCATCGACTTTCGTCACATAACTTACATAAAAAGGGCAGGAGAATCATGACCAGCCTAATTTGTAAACAGAATAAATTGATTATTTACGATCACACATGTATATTTCTGAGTAATCTGCATATATTTCATAGGATGAAAATTATCCTCTCAATTCTAATTAATATCAAGACGATCACAATCAATCAACTGTAATCAATTTCACATCAATCTTTAGCTAAGTAAAATGTAGAAAACAGCATCGCATTTGCATCGCATACATCAAGTGCAATCGCCTCTAATCACTAGCTGAAGGTTGTCTAACGGCTTGAGTACCGCTAAGGCAATTTCCCGGGATAGTGCAAATGATTGTAGCCACAGTAAGACGGCTATGTGTGGTCGGTGTTGGAAACTGGCCGCTTGATTCACAATCACAGACAGGGTTGAAAACTACTATTTTTGAAAAGAATCTTTGAAACTCACTATGGCTCCAGTAAGGCAATTTCCCGCAATAGTACATTTGCAGTCATTACAAATTATTGTAGCCACAGTAAGACAGCTATGTTCAGTCGGTGTTGGAAAATGAGCGCTTGCTTCATAAACAAAACAAAAATGGAAAAGGAACGTTGGCAAAAAATCAGAGGCTCTCTCGCTATACAGCTCAAATTCAGCACTTACGTCATAACTTGGGACTGAATAATTGAATAGTAGATATTTTTCTTCTACACGACTAAGTTGCCACGTTATATCAAATTAAGTTAGAGCGACAAAAATCCTGGAGATATTTTTTGTGCGCCAACCATATAAATGTCATCTAAATCCGGGATGTTGACATCCCTGAAGGTGAAGGAAACTTCGTAAATTCGTGATTGGCACTTAGAAACATGAGGATCTAGTTTTATGATAACCTTTTTTAATATGCATGTAATGTTTGGAGTAATTCTGTATAATTCTAATCAGACTTTGAATAGGACAGGTGCATATAGCTGCAAGTCAAGAAAACCCATAGAATTCTCTTGTTCAACCGCAAATATATATTTTCTAACATTCCGTATGCTGCATAATATCTCCACATGACTTTCCCTATATTTAAAATGCTGTACTGAATGATCGGATACCGCAAGATGGATGCAAGTGAATGTGTGGTTGCAATGAGAAAACTGTCCACTTAATTCATAATCACGCCAGAAATGCAGTGCATGATTACCTATTGTGGTAAAAAAAATATCTATAAACGTTTATGACAGGAAAACGAGTTTTTCAAAAAAAGACCGCACACTTCTACCAATTAGCCAGGTTTTCCTGTTTGATATTACGTTCCCAGAATGTTTAGAGATAATAAATTTTTATTTTTTATCATTCAGTTGGGCAATAGCATATACAATACTTACACACATACAAAACAACACGGTTACGGAAGAAGTATATATAATTCATTCCTTTGTTCTCAAAATTCTGTATTGTTATACGTCCTAAATAAGCGTAGGTATTTGCACAAGTGAAAAATTTGGCTCAACACAAACAACCAAGTCGTACACAATAAGTATTAAAGATGCTATAGGTAGAAGCTTTTCGAACCTCTGATTCACCTTATTATGAAACCAACTATGGCAAAACGTGAAATGAATCTAAATAATGGGACGGCAACCTATAATTTTGGAGCACAATGCTATCTTGTCCAACATCCATCTCACCATACCTAAAATAAGAGCAGTGACTAAAAGCATACTTAGCATTCAAATTATAGTAGTAGAACCTATAATTACTGCAGAACAGAACCACAGTGTAAGTGAACTTTGCCCTTCATTCATCATTGCACTCGGAGCTTTCAAATTAGACACTAATACTAATTCTCCAATAGATGCAAGACAAGTTAGAGTGAGAAGCTAGATGGTTCAAGTTATGGCAATAGCGCTCAAATTGTAATAACTTCGCTTGCCTTTCGCCTACGTGCGCCACCGTAACCCAATTTACTTCCATACTCGCAACATGGACGAAAATAAGACGCTAATTCTGAATTCTGTCACATTTCCTCGACATTCAATATGTTCTTCACGTACTTTTGATGTTACGGATCCTGGATAACATCGGTTTTCAATATGTTTTCTTAGATGGATAAAGATGATAAAGAAAACATTTTTCTATCCGACTTGTTTTTCTATCTGACTTAGTTTATCTTTCCTAGCCTCATGTTCATCTTCAACGATTATAGTAAAGTTCCTTTGATTATTTTTCAGATAATTTTTCTTTCGTTTTTATATCATTTTACTCTTATATCTTTCGGCACCTCATCAATCTAAATCTTCTAATGTAAACTTACGGTAATGCACTCAGCGATTACATAAGCAAACAATCGCCGAAAATAATCGTGATCGATCTGATCGTCCACTTAATCGGATGGGCAGAGCTTTCGACTCGATGCTTCGATGTTATCGATAAAACACGAATTTGCTCTTACGACTGATGGGGAATGCTCCGATTACGTTGAATGGTGGCCTAGAAATTTATTAGTGGACGACAAGGGCTATTATTTGCTTGGTGCATTATGTGACTTAAAACTTAACTATCAGGATTTGCCTACTGCATTGCACGTGTGGATACCCAAATACTAGTTTTCTCCATAGATAACGCTTTTAGTTGCTATAAGTAAATTGAAATTGCTTTATTGTTGAAGGCTCCCTTTTCTGCATTTAGATTCTAACGCGGTCCATTATGCGCTACTGGAACTATTTTCGATAAGATGGGATCTGCAACTTCTTTGGGCATCCCAAATATGACCAGAACTTTCGATTAAATGATATTTTGCTGTCCATAAACATATATAGCACTGAATAAGGCTCTCCTAACCTCATGTTTCTTTTCTCCAACCCCTATTATCACCCCTTAAACATATAAATAATCCACGGATCCCCCTATCCACTCGGTGCACGGTAATCAGAGAGCGTTCAGTCATCTAATATTCAGCGGAGGGAACTCGTCGCGTCGTCGCCGCCTGGTCGCTTTACCTATCGCCACGGTTAGGGCAAATTGACTGCGAATTTGTTTGTGGGGAGCTGTAGATGACTGTTTTGATTGTGAGATGAAGATTGATCGTAGGGAGAGACGGAGAGACCTTACTATATACAACGAATGGCTTGTTCGATTGAAATAGGAAAACGGAAAAAATAAAGTCTGTTTTTTTATGTAAATCTGGTCCTCTCCTGACCAGATTTCAGATAGTTCTTTTATTTAACAGAATAAATCGACATTTGCGTCGTCTCAAACACTACTTATCCCCCTCAACGTCCAAAATCATAGTTTATAGACTGTGACACTTTATGAAAAACTGATCCTTGATGTACTCAAACCTTGTTAATAAATCTGCTCATAACCAAAACAAGAACAAATCTATCTGTAACTCAGTTTTTTTCCTTTCTCGAATAAAGTGTTATACCACGTTACCATAAATCTGTTGCCAAAAAAAAAACAAGTCTACAAATCAGTCTACAAGAGGTATCGAACTACCGACTCACTTGATATTGCCGCAGACTATGTAAACGTCCTTATTTGTGAGATTCAACCGTTATTTGACATTCATACATATGTAACGCCATCCACATTATATCCTTATACAAATGTTGGTTTTATAATATTTACCGTTGATCTTCTGATTTTTTATTGGTGTTCTTGATTAGTAACGGGCGTTTTTTTTTTTTAATGGAATTGATACCTAGATAAACAATTATTATTGTTATAAACCTTGGTTTTGTCAAAAAACACGTTGTTAATTTTGCATTTGTGTCGCATTAAATCAAAAATGCACAACAGCTGAATTGGTCATAAAAGAACAAAAACGTGCTATCTTTTACACGCATAATACTAGACTTTATCGATTGAAGAATACCCAAGAACAATGATGCATGAATCGATATTCAGAAATAAATTTATCCTGATCTTATCTTTTGTATTTTTATGAAGTAAGACAAAGAACAGCAAGGTCAGTTCATATTAACGCGATTGAATGAATCAGCCAGATTCGCATTTTAAATAATAAAAATGCGGATATTTTTATTTTATTTTTAAGGAATGCAAGGTTAGCACTCTGCATGCTGCCATTAACAATTTTTTTTCGCATTTCTGACGATTTTCGTCAGGATCTCGTCGTAAGCTTTTCGATAGCTGTGAATCCAAGACATTTCCCTATCAGTCCACTGTCCACTTTGCCTAGGCCTCAAGGTATGCTCTATAAAAATAAGACAATTAATACCACATCCGTTTCCGTACATTCTCGTAAATCACATAAGTAATTACAATTAGTTGTAGAAAACAATTAGGTACAGTACACAACAATTACAGCGTGACAAACACGCGATGTTTTATCACGCTATGTGTGGTTATGTGCAATTGTCTGTAATCAGTACTGCAGTATGTAGTCTGTGGTGCCAGGGCTCTGATAGCAATGTTTGGCAGATATTTTCGTATACTGATAAGAAAGGATGTTTTGTTATGGAATTTGTTTGCGGTTTCATTGTTTGCTTAGACGTTTTAGAGGTCGAGAGTATAATTTCTTTATTTCAAGGTTGATGAATAGAATTTTGTGAAGTTTGTTTTGTGATGTAACAGTGGTTAGGTATGTCTAATTTGCGTAATTTTTCCTCTGCATATGGTTGCAAACTTGCAAATATGAACTCTGTATCTTTTATTCATCAGGATAGGCTCTCACATCAACATCTTTCTGTCCTCTCCTCATTCATATCCATAACTCTCTTAGTCACATGATCAAACTCAATATTCTTAGACAAACTGCTTGGACGACACCTAGTCATTTTATAAAGGAAGTTTTTTCTTTGTTTACAGAAAGAATCTCGCACAGACGTGCAGTTCCACTTGGCGGCGCTGCGAGGAGACTGCGACAGGCTGCGTCAGCTACTCGACACCGGGAAGGTCCACATCGACTCCAGAGACAGGGTGAGTCATCTCAGTAATATAGGGTTAGACAATGGTGTACCGAATATACATCTCCCAAGCCTATTGGCATCAACCAGCCAGAAATTTAAATTCTTTGGATGCTACTGAGCTTTTGGAAAAACTCGATAATCATCCTAATATCCGTCCATCTGAATGGCTATATTCAGATAAAAGTACTTGTTCTTATTACGTAATCGCACAATTTACGATATGCATTATAGTCGTGGAATCTCGAATTATCCATCTCGATCCAAACTTTAGCACGCGCGATCTCAAGCAGTCGATCTTGCTGGACGACTCGAGATTACATTCCCTAAATGCAATTTTTACCCTGTATGTATTTTTTTTTTAGAGTTGCTAACCGAAGAGTGGTTTAGGAAGAGGTCCAGTCTTGTAAAATACCTACATAAACTTTTCTAGAAAAACACATAATCCATGCCCAATTATTCATACGTTTTTATGGATTATTGTGACAAATGATCACAAATCGTCACCTCGGCTGACACTTGATTGGAAACAAATCTGATATATTGAAATCAATAGAGGATGTATCGATTTCAACATATCAGGTGCATGTCAAATGAGTTCAGGGTGTTAGGGCCATATATTAGGTAGGTAGGTAGGTATAGATATGTATTTATGCGATTGCACTTGCCTTTGCAGATATTACGTCTATTTATGACTCTTTACCAGTGTTATTAATTTAGTGTTTAAATATGTAATCATCTAACAGTCCACTGCTAACATGAATAAAAGTTTGTAAAAATTTCAATTAATTCTTCTTTAGTGTTTAAGATATTTCACTAGGGAGTTTTAGATAAGTGTCGATTCTCTACCAACTATAATATTCAGCAGTCTTGCAGCGTATGCTCCACCGTGTCTTCCGGGCGATCCTCGCAGTGGTGACACCCAGGCGTTTCTTCCCTCCTTATGCGACTCAGATACCTCCCTAAACATCGGTGTCCGGTGAGGACTTGCGTCATGCGGTAGGTCAGGACGCCGGGACGCCTATCCAGCCACTCCTCAAAGAGGGGTCTTACCGCCGCGATAGCAGCGTGCCCGTTGCACTAACGCTTTATTTTATCGCGGTAAAATTATCAAATGAGTCCTCCCACCCAGGGCAGGGCGGGAGGAACTGTCAGACTCGTACTGACTAAAATCCACGGTGTCCTTCACTAGCCCTTTACGTACGGGGTCACGGTAATTCGTTAGTCCCGCGACCCCGGCAGGCGTTGCTCTAACGCTACACTAAAAATATGAAAACGTGCCTATAAACCTCGTTTCGAGATCACCCACTAAGATTAGCGGTGTCACAAACAAAATTGATGACTCGTCGCAGTTCAGTGTCACGCTTTGCCCATAAAACGCGTTGATGACGGCCCCCCCAAGACCCCGGACCCCCAACGTTACCTTATCCCTACTGGAGCTAGAGGAAAGACGAATGGGGTGTTACGTAACCTCGATAGCTGAAAAAAGGTTATTTAGGCGCCTAAATAAATCAATGGCCTAGATTTTGTGAAGATCTTTTGTTTGTAGAAGATTGATTGTATTGTTTTTTGGGTACTAAGTCTGAGCGTTATTTTTCAACTAGGTAAAGCCAAAAGCATGTCACCAATCGTGAAAAGCCACTCCATTGAACACCATGCAATATAAACCTAAATTCGTTTCCGAAGAAAATGTTATGCATTGATTTACGATTGACTATACCAAGTATAGGTGTAGTCTTATCAAAACACACACATAAAATTATAATAGCTGGAAAAGGTGCTTTCTTAAATTCTAATCTAAGAAATCTTACATACTTAACCTTAGAAAAGAACCGTGAGAATTTTTCTACAGAACCAATCTACCAAAATTAATTAAAGAAAAATCTAAAAGTACGTTACTACTCCACAATAACTGTAATTAATAAATCAATTTCCATTCAATGTACCATGGACTTTCATTAATCAAAGCTCAATCCACTATGGCTCACTATACAATGGGTAGATATAGTTCTAATGGTTTTATAGTGACGTAAAATTAGTGGCCCACTTTCGTTCAGTCTCCATTCTTTATGACTGATATGAAATTCACGTTACCACGCTATCAAGTTATGAGCTGAAGCGTTTTCTAGATCGCTGGGAGTCTGTTGAAGCTTATAATTTGTTTTTTTTTTTCGTATATGATTTACTAGCGTCCTTGTTTAGATAATACATTAAGCACCACAGAAGTGATGTTCAAAAGATAAAAAGCCTCGCCAAGTGGCATTGAAACATTACTATAATCTGATCGTAACTACCAGGGCAAAAGCTTTCTCGCTGTGCAAAATCCACCATAGAATAGTGTTAGTTGAGAACATCAGCTTTAGTCTATGCCTTTACTTTAGTATATTATGTGTGCTCTTCAGTTCGCTATTATCTTGTATTGTGGTAGTTATGAAATAAATTTAAAAAATTTCAATCGCTGTTTTCGCCATCTGCCATTTTGCTAATAAATAATTTCTCAGCATCCGTTCATAACTTAGCCCACAATAAGTTCGTGAATTCATAACTAAGTTGCTACCTGTCATGTTTTATTATAAATAGCGGTCCCTTTACGTCGCTCTTACATTAAACCGAGTAATAGGTGTGAATGGCAGTTGGAGCAACTCATAAACTGCTCCTGTCATTACCGTCAACCAAATGCGATGTGACAAACTTTGGCAAATGTTCATCGGTCTACCTGGTCACAGTCTTCCTTTTTCATATGGCCGGCGAATCTAGAATCGCTTGGTTAGCTAGAAATTATACTTTTGCCAATAAAACCGACGATTATTTTGAAATCGTTTAGTTTGGTTATATCTAGCTTTCCTATTTTTCATACCGATTTAGACATATTATTATGGAATAAATCGATCATGCACATAAAATTCCGACTTTAAACGATTCAAACTTGAGTTGCTTTAAGCATTAATCATTAATCAAATTCATTAACCATGTCCAAATAAACCGCTCCGCTTAAAACTTGGACCATTCTTACTTAGAGAATTCACAACAAAGCGTTAACTCCACATAATATTATAAACAACTCCTGAACGTTACGTAAACGTGAAAATATAATGGTTGTGAAAACACGCGGTAGGTATTCGTAATAACGTGCGAATCGTGGCCACGTATTGTTTATGATGAGTGTGGGAGACTACGCGTTAGGTTTGTGGATGGAACCCCATGTTTATGTAAAACATAATATGAGGATCTAGTTTCTTGTAAAGATAACATTATTCTTGTAATCCCCAAAGGGATTCCCATTTCGCCAGTGATGCAGGGGTCGAACCTTTTGCCATCAGCCGGGAATACTATTCTGACTCCAGATTGCTTTTGGAAAATTCCCGATGTTTTCTAGTTTTTATTTCATTTGCCTGATGGAACATATAAGAAACACCAGACGGATGTATTTCACTAGTCGAAATGGACTGAGAATGACATAGCAGGTGAGACGTAGTCTCATTTGTCTTATGTGACGTTTTACCTAAAGGCGCATGACAAGTAGGTAAAGTTCGTGAGTAGAACTCATGTGCTAAAGGCGAACTTATGACGGGGCCTGTAGAGGGCCAAAGCCTGCCGGGGTCGCGAGACTGAGGAATTACCGTGACCCCGGTACGTAAAGGGCTATTGAAGGACACCGTGGATTTTAGTCAGACAAGTCTGACATTCCCTCCCGCCCTGCCCTGGATGGGAGGACTCATTTGATGATTTTAACTTGACTCTTTGAAAAAAAGGCGAACTTTCGGTGTAAAACGACTGCCTTGGAAGGTTCTAGTGGATTCAGTATTAGAATTCACTAGTTATCTATACATATAATAAATCTGTAGAAGGGTCCATTCTATACATTGAAAATATTGAAAAAATAAATAGCGGGGGGTGTTGCTGGATCGATACCAAACCCAAATATATGATTTAAAAAAAAATTGTCTGTATGTCTGTTTGTGCAGGCATCACGTGAAAACTAACGGTTCGATTTCGATGAAACTTGGTATAATTATTCCTTATTATCCTGGCCATAACATAGGATACTTTTTATCCTGGAAAAATACGTAGAAAAAAAATCTTATTTTTCAGTTTTATTCATAGACGTTGTTCTGTAGAACCGCGAACACACGTTGCATTACCCGCAGTGGATTCAGCGCTGTAATATTTATAAGATGTCATTTTCAGAGTTACTCAATAAGGAAATAAACCATCCACGCGAAGACCGACATCCGCGCGGACGGAGTCGCGTGCGGAAGCTAGTAATTAATAATATTCTACGTAGTTGTCGAACATTCTTGACAAAAAAAGAGATTTTGTGCTTATTTATAACTAATCGACTTACTTTTAGAATTCTTTTTACATTGTAAGTGGAATTCAGCTTTTCTCTTCTCCACATTTTCTTCACGAAGTAAGCGGAACAATTAATCAATCAATTTTAATTCGTATTTATTTTTTCTCTTGCGGATTAACATACATATACATAAATCACCATCATGTACGAAACATTCTTAAATTGTTATGTTAATTGTTGAATAATTACAAAATGCAATTAGCATTGGTGGTTTTTTTAGACCTACAGTACACTAACTCTTTCTTTGTTATTAAAGTTCGTTTGTTTATTGGTTGGTTGGTTGTCTCTGTCTTTGGATTGCCAGTAGATCTCCAGCAAGTAACAAATGTAGCTTATTTTTTATGTAACATTTTTTTATCCCTTTTCGTTTGTTTTATAAATTTATTGTCTCTACTTTTGTAATTGCCACTGCCTTTGTGTTGCCAGTGGATCTCCATAAAGTTAATTATGAATGTTGCTGTTTTTGTTAGCCTATTGTATTCCATTCCTGAGTACAGACTTCCCCCATTCCCTCCACTTTTCTCGATCGTGTTCTCTCAAGGGTTCTTTTACCCTGATGACTTCTTACAGACTTACAGCAACGCAATAACATTCTAAATCGCGTAATGCAGCGAGCCTATTTGTTCTTGCCTGGGAACAGCAAGCTTTTCTCTACATTTTAAACTAAAGCCTCATTTAGACGGAGCAAAAACTCGCATGCGAGTTTAACTACATTGCGGTATTTGTTTGATAACTGGATTCGTTATACTTAAAAAGTCCGCAATGTAAAGGTGGCGGTTCGCACCGCGACAGAGTCAGGAGACCGCGACCGGAGACCGCGACAGGAGGTTTTTAAATAATTTAAAAAATATATTTCAATTATAAAGAATTGTAGGTGTTAGGACTGGGAAAAGTGTTTCCGAAGGAGGCTACTTACGAGTATATGAAACGTAACTATTTTCCATAGCATGTAGATTGCAGAGCCAGCCTAAAGTCGCGTGCACATCGGTTACAGTAAGCTAAACACACGAAATGATGCTGAACGGACGTGATTTATTAGCGGGAAGCTGTGTGCTCACGCCTTTTTATTACAAAGAATTTCAGAGAATGTAACGTGGTGATAACAGATAGTATATTTGATAATTTATCGAGTGTGGGATGTAAGTGGTGTGATAGTGATTGATCTTTGTTTACACAGATACGAACATTCGGCATGACTTTATACTAGTTTCTGTGTTTGTAATGTTTGAATTTTTTCTTTTGAGGGTATCAGGGTATACGAGATCAAATTAAATCCCTCAGCCGGGAAGGGATTAAGAACTCAACAAAAAAATGCATTTTTTTTGCTGCGCTGCATTATCGCGGCTTCGATCCCTGCATGGAAACAATGTATGGCCTAACAAGTACTTGTTGTTAGCCTAGCATTTGTATGTTTGTAAACTCACTCAGTAAAAACAGGAGAACTTCCTTATGTACGAAAATTACTATTGAGGGGCACAAGTATTTATTTTTATTACGTTACATAAAATAAAAAAATATAAATAAGCGTCTTTTGATTCCAAAACACCATAAACATTTCTCTTACATTACTCTACTCCACTTTAATCTTTAACACTTTTTTATGTGTAGTTTTAATGCTATCTTAAAGTAAGCGTGAAACGGCACTATCCGTTAAACAGAGCACACTTGACAGCTCGTTAGTTAACTGCCGTTAACGCTGCGTTTAAAGTAAACAACGCATTATAATTGCGCTTGAAACAGGCACTTGTTAATTACTGAAAACAGAGCTTGAGCAGCTCTCAACATCTGTTTTTTTCTCTTATAGATAATGATGGATCAGGAGCTTTAATGAAAATAAACTTACTGAAAATCGAAAAGCTACTGTGTGGTAGCCCTAATTATTTAATTATCATTTTGTACCTATTTTATGTTTTACCTGGTTGACAATCGCATTTTCAAGAAAATATGGCATAGGCCTATAGTCAGCAGGTGGGTAAAACAAGGCTGCCGATGACGATGATGAGTTCAATTTTTTAGTCAAATAGCCAATTAAACCATGGTTTTAAAGTTGCGAAGTGCTCACTGCTGTACTTCAGTTAGACGATGATCAATAGTAGTCTGCATTGTCATTGAGGAATAGATACTCGTATCATAATACCTATTCCTCAATTCGTGTTATGTTAATCACTCAATGCCTTCAAAGTTTTTACTGTTGCAGTCAAATAGCTGTGCATTTCACGGACAATTGAATGTGTCGCTACCTTGACCGGTGATTAAACGTTGACATACAGCCTGTTGACAATATAATAACTAGCTGCAATTAACTTGGAATACATTGTAATTTGTGATGTCACGATGTCATTATGTGTCTTTCTTGACGTTCTCACTCGTATATATTTGTCTAAATATTATGAAAGGTGCTCTCTATTATAGTAAGACACGCGAGTTCAGTGATTTTTCTACTGGTGTTCTCGTGCTGAGTGATTTATTTCTGACGCTGAAAAACTTTTTCAAATTATTTTACTTCAAAGGAATTTAATTAAAGGAGTTCTTATAAAGTTCCAGCGAATTGTAAGATAGGTAAACTCTTTTGTATTATGTATGTCCCCATAATATAGCCATGCCAAATGGGCAGATGTTATTTCAAATTCAAGATTATTTAACACGCCTGATAAAATGCTATACAAAAAATTAAACAATACGACAAATAATTTTAGCTGTAATCATTGGTTAGAAAATGTAATAATATATACATTTTAATTAATAGTTTACTACTGATCAACCAAATTGCGCTAAGCTACGAACTGTCAGTATCACGGAATATTACTAGCTTCATCTGACAGCTCTTCTGCTCTTGAACGCTGTTTAGATTACCTTGATCGTGTTCAATTTCTTTCTATTTTAATATTGTTGTCTTTAAAAATATCACACAGTTCAAATCGAAAGCATAATATCAACATACTAACGAAATCAATTCTTATTACAGTCTATATCCGGTATAATTGATAGTAAGCTGTCATCATAGCCCATATTTGTCTACGTATTAACTCGATAAGGTAGCGGATGTCGCCATTTTTGTCTAGTGTTGGTTATGTTGGTACTAGTTAGTCGTGGACCGGCATGGTGGTTTTGAAGTGTACCGCGGAGAACGTGTGTAGATTATATTATGATAAGCAAGTGATGTAGATTTTTATCCTACAACTGTCAGGCCTAGTTAGGAATGTATGTCATGCTTTTACTCATTTTACTGCAAATCATGGTTTGCTAGGCACGATTTGAAGAAAGTGGATTTTAATTTTTTATTGTTACTGACTAATATAAATGTTTTTCTGAAATTAAAGTATGAAACTCTCATCCCGCGCGGCTTCGATCCCCGTACTTAACCTAATATTTGTATAATCTGCAAGTAGTTGTTCCGGGTCTGGGTGTTTGTGTATGTGAGTTTATATATTTGTAAACGCTGCAACAACACAGGAGAAATCCTAGACAACGAGGACAAAGTTTAAAACAAGACAAGAAAAAAAAAGAGACTAAGTACCTCCCTGGTCGCGGGACTTACGTTTGTCGCGGGACTCACGAATTACCGTGACCCCGAAACGTAAAGGGCTATTGAAGGACACCGTGGATTTAAGTCAGTACGAGTCTGACAGTACCTCCCGCTCTGCCCTGGGTGGGAGGACTCATTTGATGATTTTAATACGATACAAAAAAGTACCTCCATGATGATGACTGCTGACTCGGCTTTACTGACGATTTCAGGCTAACCTGACACGCTACAAGTAGTTGTTTGAATCTGGGTGTTGGTATATGTGGGTTTAAATGCTTAAACACCCACCATACATATAGGATATATGTATACATTCCTAGTGTGGAGCAGCGTTAAAAAAAAGTACAAATTGAATGGATTCAATCGACTTCTGTTCCCGAATAGATGTTTTTCCGTTGTTTTTATTCAGATATTCAAACTTCTAAAAGTTTTTGTTGATACCAAATTAGACCCGGGCCGTTCACTTTATGCGGCATTTACCCGATTGATAGCAAAAAAGAGGTTAATGTTTTTCACGCGTGCACATCTCGGATTCTTTGCATTATGTATTGTGTGTCCGATTCAGTGCGACGGGAAAGCCGGCCACAGATTCATCTTCATTATTTGGTAAATGACGCGGTTCGTGTGTTAAGATATTCATCTTGAGATTGAATAAGTCAATATGTATACAGCAAGCTATGAAATCCATTTTTTTATGATTCCTTGCTACGAATGCTGCATACATAAGTGTATAGCCTACGAAGTTATGAAAACTTCCAAGTGTGAACACAAGATTTTAAAAAATTACGAGACCTAAAGGATGTCTTTGCAACATAATCACTGACATAAAAGCTTAGGACATTGCTTGTTACAAAAATCAAGTGAACGATTGCCTAAACGAATAAAAGCTTTATAGTCAACGCGATTTAAAACTTCTACTTTTCAAGTGCGGATAAAAATTAACTTTTACAATTAACTTTTCTCGAGTAAACTTCTAAAAAGTTCACGCCAACGTAAACCCGGCCTCTTTCATCAAAGCGGCGTAAAACACAGCCTACATTCACAAATGGAGGCTTTATGCCGACAAAAAGCGGCAAATGAAAGTTCCTAATGAGTTTTCTTTTACGGCGGAAAATGTGAAAAACCTTGGCCAAACCATTTATTTGCATACACGATTTATGTTGGGAAAGTGACGGAATTGAAACTATTTATGGTTCAACTTAAGCATTTACAATTCTCCAGTTGCCTTTGTAAATGTTGCTTAATATTTAAAACATTATCTTATTATAACATATACAAGATAAACCTATGGAGTATCAGTTCATTGCATTACGTGTGAATAAATTAAAGTTCTGTTTTAGTAAGACACATAATTTCACCTAATCTAATCTAAAATATGCAAACGAGACACATTTTATCTCACTAGGAGACCGCGTGAGATAACAATAGATCAGATGAAAATGTCCTCATTATTCTGCGTTCGTAGAAATATTGACACGCTGAATGCAGATTCCTTTAGGCAAGGCATTCGAAAGTGGGAACAGAAAATTATCAATCTTTAAGGTGAATTATAATATTGAACGAAATGAAGAAATTAGTATACTCGTTTATAATTTGACAGCTTCATAGTCTAGCCCATACGTCTTCATAGCATTTACAAAATAGCACAAGGCCAAAGTCAACGAATGGCCCATTTTTTCTCCATATAATGTTACTATTATATGCATGCCATTGCCTTAGCATTGGACAGTGTTTACCTCTTTATTAAGATCCAGATAAGAACTTCCTTCCTCAATTCATTGTGTGTATCTTGAAATCTTGTTTAAATACGCCGTATTCCTTGTCAATGACACCGTATTCTTACCTTCCCGGCTTGTCCCCAGGATGGCACAACGCCGCTGATCCTGTCAGCTGCGATGGGTCACACGGAGTGCGTGCGCGAGCTGCTGGCGCAGGGCGCAGACCCCGCCTGTAGCAGAACGGTAATTATAGCTTCTATGTTGATACTGTTTCATAGATTTTAATATCGTAATGAAGAGAGCAAAATGTTAAAGAATAGTGCTAGAGTATATCTTCAATTAATTCAGCCTTTAGCAGTGCTGGACTTCCTAAGTTCCACTACACCCTATCCTCTGACTTCATCCAGTCTACCTCAGCCAGATTTTGAACATCCTCGGTTCATCTAGCGGGGGCGTACGCGTTAACCCGGCGCTTGCTGATAAAGTTCCCTCACCAGGCCTTAATCAGTCCATGGCAATAAAACATCAGGTTGGTAAACTTTAGAACTCTCATTAAATAAGTCTGTCTCTATAATTTCAGACGGGAACGAGCGCGTTGTTCTTCGCAGCGCAGGGCGGGTTCCTCGACATCGCGCGACTACTGCTCGACTCGGGAGCTGCCATCGACGCGCCTAGCATGGTAAACAACAATAATCAGTCATACGTTTTGACGTCCTTGCGATGAATACGCAAATTAAACGAAAGAATATGAGAATTTTATCTAAGGAATGTTGGGATAACGAGTGGGTTTCCAAGAACCTCAAAAAAGTGGAAGAAATTACATAATTTTATATTGTGATTCCAGGACGGTGGCACGCCATTGTTCGTGGCGTGTCAGTGCGGTCACCTGCCGGTCGTCGAAGAGCTCATCCGTCGGGGAGCTAACGTCAACTCCTCTATGAAGGTATGGACTTTGAATCTCTAAGTCTAAATCTCCTCATCTAACATTTGAGCGCGAAAATATCCTGATTCATCCCAGTACTAGATGAATCCTCATGACTTCTAGTTTTTTTTGATTTTGATATGTTCAATATTCCCTGTTATCCCAGGACAAAGCGACTCCTCTGTTCATCGCGGCACAGAACGGGCACGAGGAGGTGTGTCGTGCGCTGGTGGCGGCGGGTGCGGCCGTGGACTGCGCACGCGCCGACCGCGCCACTCCGCTGTGGATCGCGGCGCAGTGCGGCCACCAGCACGTGGCGCGCCTGCTGCTGGCGGCCGGCGCATGCGTCGACCATGTGCGACAGGTGACCGCCATTTTACCTATGTAGTACCCGCGATCTTCTAAATCTCGTCCAATCATCTACAATAGCATAGTTATTAGGTATGTCTAACTATGTCTTTTTCCTATAGGTGTGTAAACTACTGAATGCTGTCTACTACGACTTATAGTTAGACCATGATAATAACTGTATGTTCAACATGTTTGTGAAAAGGCCGATTAACTGGAAAACACAAAGCACATAAAGGATTCTCATTGTAAAATTTAACGCTTTTCTATTTCAGGATGGTGCGACACCGCTGTTCAAAGCTGCACACAAAGGCCACGCTGCTGTAGTCGTAGAATTGCTCAAATATAAACCAAACCTTGGACTGCTACCCGTAAGGACACATTTTTTTGAGCCAATTTATCAAACGCATCTAACCGGCAGTAATACTTGTTGCGACATCTAGTTTGGAATTCTGTAAACTCAACGTTATGTGATGTATTCGTCGAGAGATGGCGTTGTCACAACTTGACGTATTATTTCTACTCGCTAACAGATGGCGCTGTGATATATTCAACCCCTAGTAAAGCTAATTTTACTTATTTAACGAATATTCTTTACTTAAAGTAGAAACAACAGATGCTGTGTTACAGTAACAGTAGTAACAAGAGTGGTAGTTGTATTTCACATCTGACCAGCGTCCTGTAGTAAATAAACGGTGCTACACTATTCTGCTGTGACTTTTGGAAATAACAGAATAATTCTGTTATTTGATGTTTAAACATTTCCTAATAAAAGTTTCTCCCATTCCAGAACGGTCAGTCTGCCCTGCACGGCGCGGCCATGTTCGGTCAGCTGCCGTGTGTGCGTCTCCTGTCGCGTCGCTCCCAGCTGTCGCTGCGCAACTCGGCCGGCCTCACGCCGCTGCAGGCCGCCGCCGCCGCGCGCAAGCACGACGTGGTGCAGCACCTGCGGGGGCTGCAGCGGGACCTCACCACCTGATAGTGTGCGGGACGGAGGAAGGGGGGTGCGGTTAGTTGGGTGCTGTCTCCGAGTGTGTGTGTCAGAATAGAATTATGCGTATATCGCTGAGTATTTGTATAAATATGTAATGAGAAGACAGGACTTCGTTGACAACACAACAATTTTTTTTTAACCTGAGAAAAATTGTAGCAGGTCTATCAATTCTGGTATCTAGAAATAAGAACGAAAACAACACGACATCTAATGGACGCACCCAACTAACAAAGACCGCATTTGTTTAAATCTCACGTGGTAATCGATCTGCATACAATCTCGTATTCCTAACTATAGTTACTAACCGACTATTTTGTATGATGTACTCGCAGCCATACTTGTATAGCTTTACCCACTCGCCTTACGCAATACCTCACTCAATACTGAATATATTGTCATTATGTACACGGTGGCAATAGAATCAACTGAAAAATAATTAAAACAGAACACCCAAATTGGGAGGACAAAAATTAATACTTGCCATATTCCTTTCCCATAAAGTGATTTCTTTGGTCCCCTCATCAACAAATTCCTACGGAAACCGAATTAGAGTATTCTATTGCTACCGTATACACTAACAAAAATTAATCAAAAATTGGGTTTATCTTGGTGCTGATTTAGTCAATAAGCGATATTTAAACATGTTTTAATTTTACACTAGTCAACTTAGTCGCGGTCACAAAATGTATGGAATCGAAATTTATTTTAGATAACTTCATTCGTTTTTAACTCCCAGAATTATACGATTTGATAAACAAAACCACATGACCGCGATTCATTTTAATCACTAGCTTAGAATCGATAAAAAATGTATTTTTCATACAATCACATACACAACTAGGTTATAGGATAACTGTTGTATTGTTGTAGCGTAGGATAAGCTAAGTATTTATTTATTATTTGTATCATACGACACGACGTGTAGTCATCGCTCAATTTGTATTATAAATTGTATCAAAGATTTGGGCGATATCTCAATATGGAATCTCATGAAGTGTTTTGATTGAAACCCTACTTGTGCAGAGCTATTGTATTAATAATTGTTACTGTCGGTAAATGGTGACAATATTTTATGTCAATGTCCAAATATTGGGAAGGTACTTCTTAAAGTATAGCTTCCATTTATTGCATCCAACGAGTAACTATTTTGCTCCATATCATTGCGCCTTCAGTATTTTTAACTTTGATGAATTTAATCTTGGTATAGGGCAGATTAATTTTCAGTAGCGCAATATCAGTAATATATCTAACTTTATGAAGATGTGTGACCTTTTAAGATTGGACGATATTCTAGATTTTGTACTATTATTTTTGCCAATAGTAAGTTCCTGTAGCAACACAATATAGTTCCATATAATGGTCAATTATTTAAATTAAAAGGTTTTAGGGTTACTCCACCAAATAAACAATTATTTAACTAGTAAATAAACATTGTATTAATACATAGCATAATACGTGTCGGTTTAGAATAAGTTTCAACATTGTTGTTATGTTATATGAACAGTACAGTTGTTTTTTTTTTATAATATAAAGTTTTACTTAGAAATTCTGTTTTATTTTTTTGTAACCAGATAAAATAGATTGAAGAATAATATATCATATTAATAATTAAAATTACACTATTAACCTTTTAACCGCCCGACTTCAAATCAATTGTCGTGGCTCCAGCGCCCGACATAGTAAATCGAAAAACAAATTCCTACAATAGAGACGGTAGTGCAATACTCAAAGCACATTAAATGAGTTGCAGTATTTTAGTCAAATAAATCCGACGTAGGCGGTTAAAAGGTTAAATACATATATCTACGAAACTGCTGCTACCTGCACGCGTAACATGACCAATTTTATTCTATCTCTATTCTACCAAGAAAAGACAGTTATTTCATCATTATTTCTATACAATTTGACTCTTTTTTTGCATGAGTATAGCACAATCAAAGAATAGCAACATTTTTTTTTCAATATTTTATATATTACCATGGTTTAAATGGTAATAATCTTTCTACATTCACTCATTTTGTCTTATCTTCGATCGACAAAACTTGTTTCTACGGTGCCATGCTATACATGCTGCAGGATGATCAAACATAACATGTCACAATTTATTCAGTCCATTCATTACATTAATTATTCTACAAGTAATTATAAATTCTCCATAATCATTATTATGTACTACAAAAAAAACAAGTAAAATACAAATGAGTAATTTTACCTTAACAATGGTATAAATCAACACATCCATATCATCATCATCCATTCTTAATTAGTTATAGAAAACTTTAATGTCATCTAAGTTCAAGTTGAGGTGTTTTCTTAAAGCAGAGGTTTATCTCGTCGTCTTATCACACTGATCCAACATGTCCTGCGCGGCGACACACAGATGCTGCGCGGTGGGTCGCATGCCGGGCGAGGTCTCCGTGCAGCAGTAGAACAGAGTGAGCGGGTGAACGTACTGCTTCTCTGGTATGTTCACTGGTACTGCAGGCCTGGTGCCTGACAAAGAAAAATGTTGTCACCACATAATTTTATTAAGTAGACGAGATGTAATCTCTGCTAAGTGAATGCATTTAGCACAGATTAGCACTTAAAAAATATTTTTTGTAATGAGTCAATTCATTTTAATTCTAGTGCAAAATCGAATGCGCGCGCTTTCGACAGTATTCGTCGATTACCTACTACGCGGATGTGTGTTCATCTCTTCCAAGCATTTTAGTTGATCAGTAATATGATGTGACCATTGACAAAATTAACATCAACACATAAGTAAACGTAAAATTACACAGCAAACTGATCTAAAAATTATAACTACTGACTTGAACTCACCATATCTATCTGAGAAGTAATCCCCAATGCTGTCCACACTATCATCCAGACACTGTACACTGTCCTCCATGGAGTCATCATCAGTCTGTGTGTGAGGAGGCATGAGGGCCATCATCTCCCACAGTGTAAGGCCCAAAGGCCATATGTCTGTCTTGCAGGATATCTCCCCACTGTTGATCACTTCAGGGGCACTCCATGCTTCTGTACCTGGAATTTTGAAAGTTAGATAGGTAAATAAGTAGATGTATTCTACAATCATTATAAACATCTCATATCACGGTGTTTGCACTGCTTCAAAATGGCTTCAATTGGTATGAGAAGAGCTTGTAAAGAATTTAACATTGTTCTAGACCAACACATTTAAAAAAAATGTTTGTCAGCCAAGGAAGTGGGCCAACTATTACTTTGCATAAAGTCTGCTCCTGAATTATGTTTTTCCTCTGAAGTGGTTAAAATTTTTCACTGGGTGCTTCAACATTTATTATACTCATAAAACAAATATTAAACATATTCAATAGATTATAAAAAGGTAATCAAAACATCAGGATGTTTATAATAGCTGTATTATTGCAGCTGTTATGATGTTGAACTTAAAATGAAGTTTTTCATCATCATTTTTAGGCCTGACGCCGGTCCTCTCTGGACACGGGTTTCGGGAGGATCCCGTGTCGAATTGGGCGGGAAGGCCTACATTGCAATGTCACAACAACGCAAGAACAGAAAATGAGAATTTTTTTTTAGCAATAAATTTTGAAGAAATGCAAAATATACACCAAGATAGAATCAAAGTTTTTAAAAAATACAACAAATGAAAGAAATTCGAATAGCAGATTTCCGTAAATTTTATGATAAATTGTTTTGGATTACTAAATGTAGCAGTTTTTTTTTAAACATGTTATTTTTGTTTAATTATTTATTTTTATAATAAACGATTACTATATAAAGCAAGTTTATTTTTAATAAACATAAAATAACAGTAGGTTCTCAGTTCAACGTGTATGTTTGTATGTGTTTATCTGCGATAATCTGGCTTTTGGCTGAACCGATTTTGATGCGGTCTTCAGAAAAGTGTTTGTTACATTCTGGGGGAGGTATTCAGTATGTAACAATAATGGTTATCACGTGACGTTGCGCGCATTCATTCATTTTTATACGAAGATTTTTGTTGAACATCAAAAAAGGGTAAAATTAAAATCAACTTCAAAAACAAATACAAAAAAAGCGTAAAATAAATTTTCTTTCGAAAGTCAGTAGCAAGAGTGGATAAAATGAAAAACAAAGCCACTCACTTATTCTACTGACTTACCATGAAAAAGGCGTTTCACCCTATATACAAGCTCTCATGAATTAATTATCCGCCTTGCCTTTTCACTTTTTTTTTATTGTGAATTTGTTTGTACCATATTTTTAAATCTCAATCAAAGCATATCAATTTCACCAATTTATGTAACAATACTTTGCATCATCGACTGTTGGACAACAGTCCAAAGTAGCTATAACCATCCAAGTTCCAAAATACTTAAAGTAAAAACTAACCAAAATAAACAGCTCTCCCTGCCTTCCTCTTGTCAAACACTCCATTTTCGTCAAGTGGCAGGGTCACTCCAAAGTCACACAACTTGCAGATCACAAAGTCTCCATTGATGAGGATGTTGTAGGATTTCATGTCTCCATGCAGGATCTGCATCTTAGTGTGCAGGTAGTCCAGCGCACTGGATATGTCTGCTGCTACCTGTTAGACAGATTAATTAAACACAGAGAAAGGCATTTTAATATTGAATTGATATGTATCTACAGTGTAATGAACAGAGGAGACACTACAAAAGAGGAGATCTATAAACTTGTTATTTTTGTAATTACTTACTTTCAATATTTGCTTTGGCACGAATGGTTCACCATCATCTTCAATTCTTTTTTCAATCATATCACCAAGTGATAGGTCACAAGCTTCCATCCCCAAGTATAGGATCTTCGCCTTGCTGAATGCACGGAACCCGACAATGTTAGGGTGTGACATGCGCTGCAGAAGATCAGCTTCGGCCTGTATACGGTCGGTGTAAACTTTGTTCGGTTTCACGCGTTTGTTCAACATTTTGAGAGCCCAAGGCGATCGAATTTGTCCCGCACGAGGAGATCTTACTAGCTGCATCACACTTACACCTAGACATTACAGTCAATTATGGTTTTAACATAAGTTTAAAGTACGCGGTTGAGCAACATATAAAACGACATAATTTTACCTGTCCCATAACCAAGTCTGTTCAGAAACGGTGACGGAGGTATTGTGATTTGGTCATTAATATCCAGGGCTTTGTTTTTAATAGGCGTCTTGAACTCAGTCATACTTGCACTTAATTTTTCTTCACAGCCTTGCGAACATTAACGTTAGCTTTACAAACGCTTGTTTTGAAATTTGAATTTGCTTGATTGACATTGCAGCAGAGCTACCAACCTAATAACGAATGACGAAATGTTGTTGCTATCTCTCCTAGATTGTACTAACAAGAAAGAGATAAACCCAAATATTATGCAATTTATACAGTTTTATTTAAGGAAAGGAACAACCTATTCGTCCAAAAATTAAGTATTTTTTTAAATTTGTAGATTTTTGTTTCGTTCAGAAAAATAACTTTTAAATGGCAATAGTGAAAATTATGATCAACAATCGTAGCTCAGTCAGTTAGGAGGGAAATTCTCGGAATACATTTTTTGACTTCGTAACTTTGTTTGAACCAGCTAGGAGATGAACATTTCAAAAGTCCCCGCCCCTAGCCGTTGAACTGTGGGGAGTGGGGCAAGGGGGGTTTTGAAATGTTCGTCCTAGCTAGTTCAAACAAAGTTACGAAGTCAAAAAATGTATTCCGAGAATTTCCCTCTTAACTGTTCGTTGACTGAGCTACGATTGTTGATCATAATTTTCAGTGTTCACCACCCTAATACTAGTCTCATTATAATTTTTTTTTTATTACTCATTTTAATTTTCGGTGTTAATTATACTACTACTAAACTTAGACTTACTATTTATGTCCGTGTAAATATAAAAACCTAATAACCCAGCTATTTTGTGTCAAGTAATATTTAGTAAGACGACGCCTATAATTTAGTAAGACGACGCCTATAACTTAGTAAGACAACGCCTATACTTAAGCGAAATAACGCCTATAATTTAGTACGACGACGCCTATAATTTAGTGAGACGACGCCTAAAAAGGGTATGCAACTTTTTGGCATCAAAATTTTTTTTCTTTCGCCAGTAATAAAATGTTGGTCATTAGTAGACCACAACCTAAAAACTTCGTAAAAAATAATAAAAAAATTCTAAACCGTAACCAACCAGAGATATGACGGATTTTATTTTGTTCTAATCAGTAGTATTTTTTGTAGGAATCCATAGATTTATTGATGTGCTAGCTTTTGCCCTTGGCTTTGCCCACCCCAACCACTTTTATGTATAACCTATAACCGTCTCTAGAGTCCCATCTATCTCTGTACCAAAATTCATCAACATCTGTTCAGCTGTTTTGACGTCAGACGTTTTGTAATACGAAAATAAGTATTTAGGTATGTAATACGAAAATAAGTATTTGGTGGTAGTTATAATGAGTGGTTTGTTTATAACAATGTTAAGATCTTTTTAACCGACTTCAAACAAGGAGGAGGTTCACAATTCGTCGGAACTGTATGTTCCATTATTTCTCAATGACGCCTGCACCAATTTGGGAAATTCTTCTTTTGTTTGAAAGGGTATCATAACACATGGTCCCATGGTTACTAGGTCAGGATCTCATGACGGAATCTTGGAGAAATCGAGGGAACTCTTTAATAAATGACAGCACCAGACCTGTACTCACTAAAATACACTACTACAAACACGAAAATAAGTATTTAGGTATGTTCCGTTTTTACGTCATAATGGCTGAACTGATGTTGATGAATTTTGGCACAGAGATAGATGGGACTCTAGAGACGGTTATAGGCTATACATAAAAGTGGTTGGGGTGGGCAAAGCCAAGGGCAAAATTTAGCACATCAATAAATCTATGGATTCCTACAAAAAATACTACTGATTAGAACAAAATAAAATCCGTCATATCTCTGGTTGGTTACGGTTTAGAAAATTAATTTTTATTTCTATGATCTTCTTAGGTAGTAGTCTAATTGTGCCCAAAATTTAATCACTGGCGAAAGAAAAAAAAATTGATGCCAGGGTCCCTAGTAAAAGTTGCAAACCCCTTTAGTAAGAAGACGCCTATAGTAAAGTAAGACGACGACTAAAATTTATTAAGGCGAAGCCTATAATTAAGTGGGATGACGCCAATAGTTAAGTAAGACGACGCCTAATATTTAGAAAGACGACACCTATTATTTTGTGTGACGACGCCTAATATTTTCTAAAACGACGCATAAAATGTAGTAAGATGACGCCTATAATTTTGTGAGACGACGACGACTATCTCGTTAGTCGACGCCTATAGTTAAGTGAGACGACGCCTATAATTTATTGAGACGACGCCTATAATTTAGTCAGACGACGCCTAAAATTTAGTAAGACGACGCCTCTAATTTAGTCAGACGACGCCTAAAACTTAGTAAGACGACGCCTATATTTAAGTGAGACGACGCCTATAGTTAAGCGAGACGACGCCTATAATTTAGTCAGACGACGCCTATAGTTAAGTAAGACGACGCCTAATATTTAGTAAGACGACGCCTATTATTTAGTAAGACGACGCCTATTATTTAGTCAGACGACGCCTTAAACTAAGTAAGACGACGCCTGTAGTTAAGTGAGACGACGCCTATAGTTAAGTAAGACGACGCCTAATATTTAGTAAGACGACGCCTAATATTTTGTATGACGACGCCTAATATTTTGTATACGACGCCTAAAATTTAGTCAGACGACGCCTAAAATTTAGTCAGACGACGCCTAAAATTAAGGGAGACGACGCCAACTATCTCGTAAGTCAACGCCTAAAATGAACTAAGACGACGCCTATAACTTATTGAGACGACGCCAATAATTTAGTCAGACGACGCCTATAATTAAGTAAGACGACGCCTAATATTTAGTAAGACGACGCCTTTAGTTAAGTAAGACGACGCCTATAATTTATTGAGACGACGCCTATAATTTAGTCAGACGACGCCTAAAATTTAGTAAGACGACGCCTAAAATTTAGTAAGACGACGCCTATAGTTAAGTAAGACGACGCCTAATATTTAGTAAGACGACGCCTATTATTTAGTCAGACGACGCCTTAAACTAAGTAAGACGACGCCTATATTTAAGTGAGACGACGCCTATAGTTGAGTGAGACGACGCCTATTATTTTGTAATACGACGCCTAAAATTTAGTAAGACGACGCCTAAAATTTAGTAAGACGACGCCTATAGTTAATTAAGATGACGCATAATATTAAGTAAGACGACGCCTAATATTTAGTAAGACGACGCCTATTATTTACTAAGACGACGCCTAATATTTAGTAAGACGACGCCTATTATTTTGTATGACGACGCCTATAATTTAGTCAGACGAGGCCTAAAATTTGGTAAGACGACGCCTCTAATTTAGTCAGACGACGCCTAAAATTTAGTAAGACGACGCCTATATTTAAGTGAGACGACGCCTATAGTTAAGTGAGACGACGCCTAATATTTAGTAAGACGACGCCTATTATTTAGTCAGACGACGCCTTAAACTAAGTAAGACGACGCCTATATTTAAGTGAGACGACGCCTATAGTTAAGTGAGACGACGCCTATTATTTTGTAATACGACGCCTAAAATTTAGTAAGACGACGCCTAAAATTTAGTAAGACGACGCCTATAGTTAAGTAAGATGACGCATAATATTAAGTAAGACGACGCCTAATATTTAGTAAGACGACGCCTATTATTTAGTAAGACGAGGCCTAAAATTTGGTAAGACGACGCCTCTAATTTAGTCAGACGACGCCTAAAATTTAGTAAGACGACGCCTATATTTAAGTGAGACGACGCCTATAGTTAAGTGAGACGACGCCTATAACTTATTGAGACGACGCCTATAATTTAGTCAGACGACGCCTATAATTAAGTAAGACGACGCCTAATATTTAGTAAGACGACGCCTTTAGTTAAGTAAGACGACGCCTATAGTTTATTGAGACGACGCCTATAATTTAGTCAGACGACGCCTAAAATTTAGTAAGACGACGCCTAAAATTTAGTAAGACGACGCCTATAGTTAAGTAAGACGACGCCTAATATTTAGTAAGACGACGCCTATTATTTAGTCAGACGACGCCTTAAACTAAGTAAGTCGACGCCTATATTTAAGTGAGACGACGCCTATAGTTAAGTGAGACGACGCCTATTATTTTGTAATTCGACGCCTAAAATTTAGTAAGACGACGCCTAAAATTTAGTAAGACGACGCCTCTAATTTAGTCAGACGACGCCTAAAACTTAGTAAGACGACGCCTATAATTTTGTAAGACGACGACGACTATCTCGTGAGTCGACGCCTAAACTAAGTAAAACGACGACGAATGATGCCTATAATTTAGTAAGACGACGCCTATAACTTAGTAAAAAGACGCCTATAATTTAGCAAAATGACGCCTATAATCTGTAAGACGACGCCTTAAATGTAGTAAGACGACTACTATAGTTTAGTAAGACGACGTCTAAAATTTAGTAAGACGACGCCTATAGTTAAGTAAGACGACGCCTAATATTTAGTAAGACGACGCCTATTATTTAGTTAGACGACGACTATAATTAAGTAAGACCACGCCTAATATTTAGAAAGACGACGTCTATTATTTTCTATGACGACGCCTAATAATCTGTAAGACGACGCCTTAAATGTAGTAAGACGACTACTATAGTTTAGTAAGACGACGTCTAAAATTTAGTTAGACGACGCCTATAGTTAAGTAAGACGACGCCTAATATTTAGTAAGACGACGCCTATAATTTTGTAAGACGACGACGACTATCTCGTGAGTCGACGCCTAAACTAAGTAAAACGACGACGAATGATGCCTATAATTTAGTAAGACGACGCCTATAACTTAGTAAAAGACGCCTATAATTTAGCAAAATGACGCCTATAATTAAGTAAGACGACGCCTATAATTTAGTAAGACGACGCCTATAGTTAAGTAAGACGACGCCCAATATTTAGTAAGACGACGCCTATTATTTTGTATGACGACGCCTAATATTTTGTAATACGACGCCTAAAATTTAGTAAGACGACGCCTATTATTTAGTCAGACGACGCCTAAAACTTAGTAAGACGACGCCTATATTTAAGTGAGACGACGCCTATAGTTAAGCGAGACGACGCCTATAATTTAGTCAGACGACGCCTATAGTTAAGTAAGACGACGCCTAATATTTAGTAAGACGACGCCTAATATTTTGTATGACGACGCCTAATATTTTGTATACGACGCCTAAAATTTAGTCAGACGACGCCTAAAATTTAGTCAGACGACGCCTAAAATTAAGGGAGACGACGCCAACTATCTCGTAAGTCAACGCCTAAAATGAACTAAGACGACGCCTAAAATTTAGTAAGACGACGCCTATAGTTAAGTAAGACGACGCATAATATTAAGTAAGACTACGCCTATTATTTTGTATGACGACGCCTAAAATTTAGTAAGACGACGCCTAAAATTTAGTAAGACGACGCCTATAGTTAAGTAAGACGACGCCCAATATTTAGTAAGACGACGCCTATTATTTTGTATGACGACGCCTAATATTTTGTAATACGACGCCTAAAATTTAGTAAGACGACGCCTAAAATTTAGTAAGACGACGCCTCTAATTTAGTCAGACGACGCCTAAAACTTAGTAAGACGACGCCTATATTTAAGTGAGACGACGCCTATAATTAAGTGAGACGACCCCTATAATTTAGTCAGACGACGCCTAAAATTTAGTAAGACGACGCCTATATTAAAGTGAGATGACCCCTATAATTTAGTCAGACGACGCCTAAAATTTAGTAAGACGACGCCTATAGTTAAGTAAGACGACGCCCAATATTTAGTAAGACGACGCCTATTATTTTGTATGACGACGCCTAATATTTTGTAATACGACGCCTAAAATTTAGTAAGACGACGCCTATAGTTAAGTAAGACGACGCCTATAATTAAGTAAGACGACGCCTAATATTTAGTAAGACGACGCCTATTATTTTGTATGACGACGCCTATAATTTAGTTAGACGACGCTTTATAATAAACAAGACGACGCCAATTATTTTGTATGACGACGCCAACTATCTTGTAAGTCGACGCCTATGATTTAGTAAAACGACGCCTATAATTTAGTAAGACGACGCCTAAAATTTAGTAAGACGACGCCTAAAATTTAGTAAGACGACGCCTATAGTTAAGTAAGACGACGCCCAATATTTAGTAAGACGACGCCTATTATTTTGTATGACGACGCCTAATATTTTGTAATACGACGCCTAAAATTTAGTAAGACCACGCCTAAAATTTAGTAAGACGACGCCTCTAATTTAGTCAGACGACGCCTAAAACTTAGTAAGACGACGCCTATATTTAAGTGAGACGACGCCTATAATTAAGTGAGACGACGCCTATAATTTAGTCAGACGACGCCTAATATTTAGTAAAACGACGCCTATTATTTAGTCAGACGACGCCTTAAACTAAGTAAGACGACGCCTATATTTAAGTGAGTTGACGCCTATAGTTAAGTGAGACGGCGCCTATAATTTAGTCAGACGACGCCTAAAATTTAGTAAGACGACGCCTATAGTTAAGTAAGACGACGCCTATAACTTATTGAGACGACGCCAATAATTTAGTCAGACGACGCCTAATATTTAAAAGACGACGCCTATTATTTTGTATGACGACGCCTAATATTTTGTAATACGACGCCTAAAATTTTGTAAGACGACGCCTCTAATTTAGTCAGACGACGCCTAAAACTTAGTAAGACGACGCCTATATTTAAGTGAGACGACGCTTATAGTTAAGTGAGACGACGCCTATAACTTAGTCAGACGACGCCTATAGTTAAGTAAGACGACGCCTAATATTTAGTAAGACGACGCCTATTATTTAGTCAGACGACGCCTTAAACTAAGTAAGACGACGCCTATATTTAAGTGAGACGACGCTTATAGTTAAGTGAGACGGCGCCTATAATTTAGTCAGACGACGCCTAAAATTTAGTAAGACGACGCCTATAGTTAAGTAAGACGACGCCTATAACTTATTGAGACGACGCCAATAATTTAGTCAGACGACGCTTAATATTTAGTAAGACGGCGCCTATATTAAAGTGAGACGACGCCTAAAATTTAGTAAGACGACGCCTATAGTTAAGTAAGACGACGCCTATAATTAAGTATGACGACGCCTAATATTTAGTAAGACGACGCCTATTATTTTGTATGACGACGCCTATAATTTAGTTAGACGACGCCTTATAATAAACAAGACGACGCCTATTATTTTGTATGACGACGCCAACTATCTTGTAAGTCGACGCCTATGATTTTGTAAAACGACGCCTATAATTTAGTGAGACGACGCGTAAAATTTAGTAAGACGACGCCTAATATTTAGTCAGACGATGCCTATTATTTTGTATGACGACGCCTAATGTTTTGTAATACGACGCCTAAAATGTAGTAAGACGACGCCTATAATTTATTGAGACGACGCCTATAATTTAGTCAGACGAGGCCTAAAATTTAGTAAGACGACGCCTCTAATTTAGTCAGACGACGCCTAAAAACTAGTAAGACGACGCTTATAGTTAAGTAAGACGACGCCTATAATTTAGTCAGACGACGCCTAAAATTTAGTAAGACGACGCCTACAATTAAGTAAGACGACGCCTAATATTTAGTAAGACGACGCCTATTATTTTGTATGACGACGCCTATAATTTAGTTAGACGACGCCTTTTATTAAACAAGACGACGCCTTTTATTTGGTATGACGACGCCAACTATCTTGTAAGTCGACGCCTATGATTTAGTAAAGAGACGGCTATAATTTAGTGAGACGACGCCTTTAATTAGGTAAGACGACTCCTATTATTTAGTAAGACGACGCCTATTATTAAGTCAGACGACGCCTTAAACTAAGTAAGACGACGCCTATATTTAAGTGAGACGACGCTTATAGTTAAGTGAGACGGCGCCTATAATTTAGTCAGACGACGCCTAAAATTTAGTAAGACGACGCCTATAGTTAAGTAAGACGACGCCTATAACTTATTGAGACGACGCCAATAATTTAGTCAGACGACGCTTAATATTTAGTAAGACGGCGCCTATATTAAAGTGAGACGACGCCTAAAATTTAGTAAGACGACGCCTATAGTTAAGTAAGACGACGCCTATAATTAAGTATGACGACGCCTAATATTTAGTAAGACGACGCCTATTATTTTGTATGACGACGCCTATAATTTAGTTAGACGACGCCTTATAATAAACAAGACGACGCTTATTATTTTGTATGACGACGCCAACTATCTTGTAAGTCGACGCCTATGATTTTGTAAAACGACGCCTATAATTTAGTGAGACGACGCGTAAAATTTAGTAAGACGACGCCTAATATTTAGTCAGACGATGCCTATTATTTTGTATGACGACGCCTAATGTTTTGTAATACGACGCCTAAAATGTAGTAAGACGACGCCTATAATTTATTGAGACGACGCCTATAATTTAGTCAGACGAGGCCTAAAATTTAGTAAGACGACGCCTCTAATTTAGTCAGACGACGCCTAAAAACTAGTAAGACGACGCTTATAGTTAAGTAAGACGACGCCTATAATTTAGTCAGACGACGCCTAAAATTTAGTAAGACGACGCCTACAATTAAGTAAGACGACGCCTAATATTTAGTAAGACGACGCCTATTATTTTGTATGACGACGCCTATAATTTAGTTAGACGACGCCTTTTATTAAACAAGACGACGCCTTTTATTTGGTATGACGACGCCAACTATCTTGTAAGTCGACGCCTATGATTTAGTAAAGAGACGGCTATAATTTAGTGAGACGACGCCTTTAATTAGGTAAGACGACTCCTATTATTTAGTAAGACGACGCCTATTATTAAGTCAGACGACGCCTTAAACTAAGTAAGACGACGCCTATATTTAAGTGAGACGACGCTTATAGTTAAGTGAGACGGCGCCTATAATTTAGTCAGACGACGCCTAAAATTTAGTAAGACGACGCCTATAGTTAAGTAAGACGACGCCTATAACTTATTGAGACGACGCCAATAATTTAGTCAGACGACGCTTAATATTTAGTAAGACGACGCCTATATTAAAGTGAGACGACGCCTAAAATTTAGTAAGACGACGCCTATAGTTAAGTAAGACGACGCCTATAATTAAGTAAGACGACGCCTAATATTTAGTAAGACGACGCCTATTATTTTGTATGACGACGCCTATAATTTAGTTAGACGACGCCTTATAATAAACAAGACGACGCCTATTATTTTGTATGACGACGCCAACTATCTTGTAAGTCGACGCCTATGATTTTGTAAAACGACGCCTATAATTTAGTGAGACGACGCGTAAAATTTAGTAAGACGACGCCTAATATTTAGTCAGACGATGCCTATTATTTTGTATGACGACGCCTAATGTTTTGTAATACGACGCCTAAAATGTAGTAAGACGACGCCTATAATTTATTGAGACGACGCCTATAATTTAGTCAGACGAGGCCTAAAATTTAGTAAGACGACGCCTCTTATTTAGTCAGACGACGCCTAAAAACTAGTAAGACGACGCTTATAGTTAAGTAAGACGACGCCTATAATTTAGTCAGACGACGCCTAAAATTTAGTAAGACGACGTCTACAATTAAGTAAGACGACGCCTAATATTTAGTAAGACGACGCCTATTATTTTGTATGACGACGCCTATAATTTAGTTAGACGACGCCTTTTATTAAACAAGACGACGCCTTTTATTTTGTATGACGACGCCAACTATCTTGTAAGTCGACGCCTATGATTTAGTAAAGAGACGGCTATAATTTAGTGAGACGACGCCTTTAATTAGGTAAGACGACTCCTATTATTTAGTAAGACGACGACTATTATTAAGTTAGACCACGCCTAATATTTAGAAAGACGACGTCTATTATTTTCTATGACGACGCCTAATAATCTGTAAGACGACGCCTTAAATGTAGTAAGACGACTACTATAGTTTAGTAAGACGACGCCTAAAATTTAGTAAGACGACGCCTATGGTTAAGTAAGACGACGCCTAATATTTAGTAGGACGACGCCTATAATTTTGTAAGACGACGACGACTATCTCGTGAGTCGACGCCTAAACTAAGTAAAACGACGACGAATGATGCCTATTATTTAGTAAGACGACGCCTCTAACTTAGTAAAAAGACGCCTATAATTTAGCAAAATGACGCCTATAATTAAGTAAGACGACGCCTATAATTTAGTAGGACGACGCCTACAATTTAGTGTTACGACGCCTAAAATTTAGTAAGACGACTCCTTTAGTTAAGTAAGACGACGCCTATAATTTATTGCGACGCCTATAACTTAGTAAAAAGACGCCTATAATTTAGCAAAATGACGCCTATAATTAAGTAAGACGACGCCTATAATTTAGTAGGGCGACGCCTATAATTTAGTGTAACGACGCCTAAAATTTAGTAAGACGACGCCTTTAGTTAAGTAAGACGACGCCTATAATTTATTGAGACGACGCCTATAATTTAGTCAGACGACGCCTAAAATTTAGTAAAACGACGCCTAAAATTTAGTAAGACGACGCCTATAGTTAAGTAAGACGACGCCTATAACTTATTGAGACGACGCCAATAATTTAGTCAGACTACGCTTAATATTTAGTAAGACGACGCCTATATTAAAGTGAGACGACGCCTAAAATTTAGTAAGACGACGCCTATAGTTAAGTAAGACGACGCCTATAATTAAGTAAGACGACGCCTAATATTTAGTAAGACGACGCCTATTATTTTGTATGACGACGCCTATAATTTAGTTAGACGACGCCTTATAATAAACAAGACGACGCCTATTATTTTGTATGACGACGCCAACTATCTTGTAAGTCGACGCCTAAAATGTAGTAAGACGACGCCTATAATTTATTGAGACGACGCCTATAATTTAGTCAGACGAGGCCTAAAATTTAGTAAGACGACGCCTCTAATTTAGTCAGACGACGCCTAAAAACTAGTAAGACGACGCCTTTAGTTAAGTAAGACGACGCCTATAATTTAGTCAGACGACGCCTAAAATTTAGTAAGACGACGCCTAAAATTTAGTAAAGCGACGCCTGTAGTTAAGTAAGACGACGCCTACAATTAAGTAAGACGACGCCTAATATTTAGTAAGACTACGCCTATTATTTTGTATGACGACGCCTATAATTTAGTTAGACGACGCCTTTTATTAAACAAGACGACGCCTATTATTTGGTATGACGTCGCCAACTATCTTGTAAGTCGACGCCTATGATTTAGTAAAGAGACGGCTATAATTTAGTGAGACGACGCCTTTAATTAGGTAAGACGACTCCTATTATTTAGTAAGACGACGACTATAATTAAGTAAGACCACGCCTAATATTTAGAAAGACGACGTCTATTATTTTCTATGACGACGCCTAATAATCTGTAAGACGACGCCTTAAATGTAGTAAGACGACTACTATAGTTTAGTAAGACGACGCCTAAAATTTAGTAAGACGACGCCTATGGTTAAGTAAGACGACGCCTAATATTTAGTAAGACGACGCCTATAATTTTGTAAGACGACGACGACTATCTCGTGAGTCGACGCCTAAACTAAGCAAAACGACGACGAATGATGCCTATAATTTAGTAAGACGACGCCTATAACTTAGTAGAAAGACGCCTATAATTTAGCAAAATGACGCCTATAATTAAGTAAGACGACGCCTATAATTTAGTAGGACGACGCCTATAATTTAGTGTAACGACGCCTAAAATTTAGTAAGACGACGCCTTTTGTTAAGTAAGACGACGCCTATAATGTATTCAGACGACGCCTATAATTTAGTCAGACGACGCCTAAAATTTAGTAAAACGACGCCTAAAATTTAGTAAGACGACGCCTATAGTGAAGTAAGACGACGCCCAATATTTAGTAAGACGACGCCTATTATTTTGTATGACGACGCCTAATATTTTGTAATACGATGCCTAAAATTTAGTAAGACGACGCCTAAAATTTAGTAAGACGACGCCTCTAATTTAGTCAGACGACGCCTAAAACTTAGTAAGACGACGCCTATATTTAAGTGAGACGACGCCTATAGTTAAGTGAGACGACGCCTATAATTTAGTCAGACGAGGCCTAAAATTTAGTAAGACGACGCCTCTAATTTAGTCAGACGACGCCTAAAAACTAGTTGCTTAATAAAAGGCGTCGTCTTACTAAGGCGACGCCCAATATTTAGTAAGACGACGCCTATTATTTTGTATGACGACGCCTAATATTTTGTAATACGATGCCTAAAATTTAGTAAGACGACGCCTAAAATTTAGTAAGACGACGCCTCTAATTTAGTCAGACGACGCCTAAAACTTAGTAAGACGACGCCTATATTTAAGTGAGACGACGCCTATAGTTAAGTGAGACGACGCCTATAATTTAGTCAGACGAGGCCTAAAATTTTGTAAGACGACGCCTATAATTTAGTCAGACGATGCCTAAAATTTAGTAAGACGACGCCTAAAATTTAGTAAGACGACGCCTCTAATTTAGTCAGACGACGCCTAAAACTTAGTAAGACGACGCCTATATTTAAGTGAGACGACGCCTATAGTTAAGTGAGACGACGCCTATAATTTAGTCAGACGACGCCAATAATTTAGTCAGACGACGCCTAATATTTAGTAAGACGACGCCTATATTAAAGTGAGACGACGCCTATAATTTAGTCAGACGACGCCTAAAATTTAGTAAGACGACGCCTATAGTTAAGTAAGACGACGCCTATAATTAAGTAAGACGACGCCTAATATTTAGTAAGACGACGCCTATTATTTTGTATGACGACGCCTATAATTTAGTTAGACGACGCTTTATAATAAACAAGACGACGCCAATTATTTTGTATGACGACGCCAACTATCTTGTAAGTCGACGCCTATGATTTAGTAAAACGACGCCTATAATTTAGTAAGACGACGCCTAAAATTTAGTAAGACGACGCCTATAATTTAGTAAGACGACGCTTATAATGTAGTGAGACGACGTCTATAATTAAGTAAGACGACGCCTAATATTTAGTAAGACGACGCCTTTTATTAAGCAAGACGACGCCTAATATTTAGTAAGACGACGCCTATTATTTTGTATGACGACGCCAACTATCTAATAAGTCGACGCCTATGATTTAGTAAAACGACGCCTATAATTTAGTAAGACGACGCCTAAAATTTATTAGGCGACGCCTATAATTTAGTGAGACGACGCCTTTTATTAAGCAAGACGACGCCTAATATTTAGTAAGACGACGCCTATTATTTTGTATGACGACGCCAACTATCTAATAAGTCGACGCCTATGATTTCGTAAAACGACGCCTATAATTTAGTAAGACGACGCCTAAGATTTATTAGGCGACGCCTATTATTTTGTATGACGACGCCTATAATTTAGTGAGACGACGCCTTTTATTAAGCAAGACGACGCCTAATATTCAGTAAGTCGACGCCTATTATTTTGTATGACGACGCCAACTATCTCGTAAGTCGACGCCTATGATTTAGTAAAACGACGCCTATAATTTGGTAAGACGACGCCTAAAATTTATTATGCGACGCCTATAATTTAGTGAGATGACGCCTAAAATTTAGTAAGACGACGCCTATAGTTAAGTAAGACGACGCCTAATATTTAGTAAGATGACGCCTATTATTTTCGCCCTACTCATTAAAGGCGTCGCCCTAAAAATTAAAGTCGTCACCCTACTAGTTATTATCGGCGTCGTTCTTCCCATTATTCGCGTTGTTGGCGTCGCCTTACTCACTATAGACGTCGCCCTACGCCTTATAGGCGTCCTCCTACTTACTATCGGCGTCGCCCTACTCATTATAGGCGTCGCCGTACTCACAGACGGCGTCGCCCTACTCGTTATCGGCGGCGTCCTACACTTAATTGACGTCGCCCTACTCATAGTCGGCGTCGCCCTACTCGTTATAGGCGTTGCCCTACTCATTATTAGCGTAGTCCTACTCAGTATTCATGTCGCCCTACTCACAGTTGGCGTGGTCCTACTTATTATCGGCGTCGTCCTACCCATAATTACCTTTGTCATAATCATTATTAGCGTCGCCCTACTCATAGTCGGCGTCGCCCTACTCGTTATAGGCGTTGCCCTACTCATTATTAGCGTAGTCCTACTCAGTATTCATGTCGCCTTACTCACAGTTGGCGTGGTCCTACTTATTATCGACGTCGTCCTACCCATAATTACCTTTGTCCTAATCATTATTAGCGTCGCCCTACTCATAGTCGGCGTCGCCCTACTCATTATAAGCGTTGCACTACTCATTATCGGAGTCATCCTACACATAATTAGCGTCCTCCTACTCATAATTAGCGTCTTCCTACGCATTATTGGCGTCACTCTACTCATTATAGACGTCGCCCTACTCATTATCGGCATCGTCCTACTCATTGTAGGCCGCGCCCTTCTCATAATAGGCGTCATCTTACTCATTTATTAGCGTCGCCCTATTATTATTATTCAGCTTTTATTTTATTCATGATGCTATGTCGCTAGGATGCATGGTTTCCGAGATATTAAATATCCATAAAATAGTACTTTCAACCCCCCCCACCCCCTCCCCCACAGCTCAAGGGATTTTTGATATGTTCACCTCCTCTCATCTAACTAGTTCAAACAAAGTTATTTAGTCATAAATTGTGTTCCAAGAATTTCCCTCTATACCTTGTTTTGAGCATCCGTTGACTGGGCTACAGTAACATTAAGAATATAAGTTGGAAGAAATTAAATTTTTAAAAAAGACTTTGTAAAAATTATGCAATCATTTAAGTTTACGCTGCTTAACTTAAACATAACATTTTCTTTTCACTTAGATTAAGTCTTGTCCACCATAATGTTATGTTCAATGCAGGAAGGAAAAGAAATAATAGGTTTGAACATATTTTCAATGGGCGTCGATTACAATATCGACATAACACTCATCGACGAAGAACTCCAGCCACAACTCCACAAGTAAATCGAGTGCCGATGTAATCATTACGTGTTCATAACACTTGATTACAGCTATGTATCATTATGTTCTTTGGTAGTAATGCTCGTTGAACTTGTACTTATGATGTATGCACGACACGACGTTGTATTATAGCTACCACAAACACGATAGGCGCAGTTCACGTAAAAGAAGCAGTAAGTAGGTACTTAACTAAGTATTCGTCGGTATTTGGTAGCAGTTACACTTACTTAATACGATATTTCTTAACAAAGTATTTGGCGCGATCGAAATCATGTCTGAGTCGGTCATAGAAGGTTAGGTGCTACACCAATCATATCTATAATGAGGCTGACTGGGCCACTGACCATCAGTCGTGGTCATATTTAGCAAGCTAATCATAATTAAAAAAACTTCACATAACATCTATATTTCATTACTTGTCCGCGAAACTACTGCTATTGCTATTGAGAAACTGGTACTGAGAAAAACCCAACAACACAGCAAGCCCGACACGCGAAAAGCGTAAACAGGACCGAAACCAGGTGCTGGACCCGGGGGTTGCATATCGAAGGAATATGTTTTAGTCAGTAAGAGTCTGTCAGTTCCTTCCACTCCATCCAGGGCGGGACGACTCATTGTCTCATGATAATTTATGACTCAAAAAAAGGGGGGGGGGGGATAGTAGGTAACTTTCGAGGTTCATAAGCAAAATAGTTTAGGTATGAATAACATTTTTGCATAAAGCATTAAATTGCTCTAAGCTTTAGAGCAATCAAGAGTCTAAACCCAGGGAGGCTGCCTAGAACAACTCTGGTTGTTTGTGCCACAAGTATAATGTAGGTACCTAATTAAAGAGTTTTAATGGCATTTAGTTTGTTTTAAGTTACCTAATGAAACTAATTATCAACTACACTAAATTCTTAAAACACTTAGGATTTTCAGTACTACTATCCTCAGTGCCTCCGTATAGCTGGAGGTGTAGGTCCCAAAAATCTGTTGACAATCTTCTACACAAGTTGACACATTGATTTCAAATTACAGATGCTAAGGTTCAGACTATGAGACAAGTAAACATAGGCCTATCATTTACCAATATCGAAATTGCCAGTTTCGAGGGGAAATCAGTTCCTTTAATTAATGACTACGGATGAGCTATGATACATCGTAGGTACCTTCAATTAGCGATTCACATAAAAATTGCTAGCTTGCATACTAAACACGACAAAACTTAATTAATATTACCTATTCAAATTATGACGCGTACCTAATAATCATGTGAAACTGATTCGCGAAGGCCGCTCTCCGGAACTTGAGGAAGCATCGAATTACGCGAGAACATTCGTCCTTAGCGGTAGGTCCAACATTGCTCAATGGAAGGAAGCGTCGCCGTCGACGCTGAGGTAATGCCCCGCCAGTCATGGAGCGGTCACCGCGAAGCGCGGCCGTGCGTCCCCGAACTGGAGCCAGCATGGGCCAGTACCACACACTCAGGTAGGATGGCACGCGCCATTGGTTCGCGTATTGCGTTTGTGTTGTGTTGCGTTAGCGAGCGGTCAGTAAGGATGGGAGGTAGCCTCCTTGTGCGACGGGGGTAAGTACAACTGCAACTTCTGGTGGTGACAACTTTTAATCAGTTTAATTTTGATAGTAAATTAGCTTAGAGAATATCTTGAAAGTGTGATACCTACTACAATTCTCCTTCCGAGTCTGAAGTTAGTTTGCAGATCTGTATTTTCTTAATGACTCAAAAGCATAATTGTTGTTGTTGTTCCTATGGCCGGTAGGAATAAAGAAAACTGATAGTTGTTGAAGACGTTTTCAATACTGTACTCACCTTGTCAACCGTAGCTGTTACATTTCAGAAATGGTTAATCAAATTCAATGTTTTGCAACTTTGTAAACCTGCATTATGTAAACAAGAGTGGGTTCAGTTCTCGTGCTATGCAGTTTCAAGTAACACAATCAACGGAGATACGACAAATCTTGTCTCTATCCTTTCAATAAAAACCTTAACTGAAAAAAATAACTGACATCGACATCTAGTTGATTTTCGCAGAAGTTCTGGAAATGTCTGTGAAAGTCTTGACCTCCGATAAGAAAGGTCACTCATAGATACTCGTCTACTGCATCGTACATGACCGCAGGTACCAAAATGGCGACAATAGCTTGTTTTCAACGCAGTAAACATTGACATCGGTGAATGAAAACATCATGAGGAAACCTGGACTTACATAATAATAAATATTTACAAGTGTAAAGCCATGACACAGGTCCTCAGAGGCGGCCCAAGTAACTGTGGCACCAGAGGATGCTCACATCGAGCGCATTGATGTTACACGTTGTACCAAGGTACTACAAATTGTATCATTAGAAGATGCGCTTTGTAATGTTCGATTTTCCTCCTTCACTTATGTGATGGTCGAATCTGTAACGTTACATTACAGGAGTCACTTGTAAGTGCCTAATCACAAAGACCTTTCCATCCCACCAATTTTTTTGTTTCTTCTTTGCTGCCTGTGGTCAATCTTTCAGCAGAATCATGTTCGTGACACGATAGTGTTTTATTTACTTGTCTGCTTTCCTCCACAACAATGAGCTATTCACTTTTGTTTTCGTGAAGTATTCTGAAGTTTACAATAGTTGAGCTCGACCTCATCCACACAAGATACGACGGCACCGACTATTGTCTCTTTTTGTCATCGTTGGATCGATGCGGTGGCATTGTTTGGAAAATGTTTCAGAGATCCTAATTAATGATAAACAAGCACTATTTTTCGGACAGAAAAAATAGTTTAACTTTTACAGGAAGACCCGGAAAGTGTGGATCTAATTAAACCGGTGCATGGGAGAGGTTATTTCCAATTTTCTTACCTCTGAGACATAAATATATTATATTTTCTCAAAAAGAAAAATCCCTTCTCACGTTCGGTTCCATCCTCGGTCCATGTTTGCTCATTGTTTTGAACACACCTGATCTGTACCGGAGACACCTGCTGTTAAAGAATTATGTTCATATTATTGAAATGTCCAACATGTTCCATCATATACACTAGCATCGCCGCTGTTGTAAGGCAACACATATTAGCGCAGTGCTTAGCTAATTACTGGGGTGTTGTCACTTGCCAGGCCATTGCCCGCTGACATCGTAGCAATCAGATAATTGTTAGGACCTTGCTTATATTCTTCAGAATCGACGGCAACAATTGATACCGTCTCCGGATAAGACGCACCTGTGTTCTGTGCTCAATTACACTAATCGTGCCGGTGTTGCAACGTGTTACAAATTAAACTTATCAGGAAGACATTCATTTTGTAGCATTTTGTAAAAACATTCGTTTTAAATTCACGGAACTTCTCATTACAGTATTCAGCACCAATTATTCTGCAGTTATAGACATAAATAAATGCAGAAGGAATGTTTTAAATTATGTAAAATGATCGGAAACGTTTCACACCGAGGTGTAAGGTTAAGTCATGTAGCCCTGCGTGCGATTACAAAGAATCCACCGGTGTGTCTAACTACTTTCCATGTGAAATATTCATTGACCCACTTAGAGGGATATCACTGATGTCCGGAATTATAGAAATTAGTGTTCAAGGGTGCACGCGAGCTGAGTTTTTGTAGTAAACCTACAAAAACACACAGTAGTAGTAAAAAAACGTACATTCCCAGTATCCGCATAACAAAATCTTCTTTTAGAAATTAAAAAGTTGCAGGTGGTTATTTGCCGGGCACGCCGCAATCGCGGCGGTAAGACCCCTCTTTGAGGAGTGGCTGGATAGGCGTCACGGCGTCCTTACCTTCCGCATGACGCAGGTCCTCACCGGACACGGAAGTTTCGGGAGGTTCCTGTGTCTGATAAGGAGGGAAGAAACGCCTGGGTGTCACCACTGCGAGGATCGTCCGGAGGACACGGTGGAGCATACGGTGCAGGACTGCCCCGCTTGGGCAGAGCACCGCCGTGTTCTCACGACGGCGATAGGCGGAGACCTCTCGCGCCCGGCATTGGTCGAGGCCATGCTGCGGGGCGAGACGGAGTGGGAAGCGGTCGCCTCCTTCTGCGAAGCAGTCATGCTCGTGAAGGAGGAGGCGGGCCGCCTGAGGAAAGGACAGCGTCCTCTCTCTACCCCAGCCGCAGTGGTAAACGCCCACGGCGTCGGACGTCGCAGGACGATTTCCGGCCACCGTAGGCGCGGGCATGCGGGCAGCGAGTAATGGGCGACTTGCCGTCCGACCATGGACCATGCCCGGGTCGACGGCGCGTTGTGTTCCACGCGCGCCTCAAAGAGTGTCAGCATATTGACGGGGCCTGTAGAGGGCCAAAGCCTGCCGGGGTCGCGGGACTTACCCATTACCGTGACCCCGGTACCCCGGTAAAATCCACGGTGTCCTTCACGAGCCCTTTACGGGCTCGTGAAGGACACCGTGGATTTTAGTCAGTACAAGTCTGACAGTCCCTCCCGCCCTGCCCTGGGTGGGGGGACTCATTTGATGATTTTACCACGCAAAAAAAAAGGTGGTTATTTGCACCACGATTTGCTCTAAGTTCAGTGTTAAAGTAAAGTCATCCTGTAAGTGTCAACCAAGGCATCATTTTCCGGTTTTTTCTTAATATTTTCATTTCATTCATTAACGGAATTCGTGGATACTTAAAAAAAAAGTTGTTCCACTCTAGGAATTTCTCCTGTATCGTGGGTGCGCTTACAAACATAGAAACTCACATACACAAACATCCAGACCCGGAACAACTACATGCAGATCATACAAATATTTGTTTCGTGCGGGGATCGAACCCGACAATACACCGATACACCGGACAGAAAAGCGAGTCGCATACCATAGATGATCTTATTTTAGTTAAACATGTTCAAATATTTAATTGAGAACACAGATTGACCCTAGAACTGCATCAATATTCGTACAAACACAAGACCGATGAAGCACGTAAAGAAAAAATATATAACAATGCATTAATCGTAGTAGTTTGCAAAATTCTAAGAAATTAGAGCAATATGGTAATCCGAAATTTACGCATGACCGACGTTTAGGGACGTAATAACAACTATTTACATAGTAGTGGTCGTTGGCACTCGATGTGAGCACGACATTCGTGCCTGTCAATTCTCAAATTGCGATTTCAGGGCAACGCTGCACCGGACAGGAAAAGGATGTAATAAAAAACTACAAACAAATTACACGCTCGTACATCATTCTGTCACGTCGATTGATTGAAATTACGAAAAGTGATTTCTTTATTTATTGAGTCTATGAGTAGAATATCATATTTCTGAGTATCCTGTTCTAGTATCTGGCTAGGCTTAGTCTTCATAAACATGTGTTAATAGTATTTTCACTTTGATTGAACCTATAAACATCAAGGATGCCCTACAAGGTTTCAGTTTAAAAAAGAACTAGGTACGTAGGTGAAATGCAAAAAGTGGCTAAAAGTGCGGATATCTCTTAACAGTTGGAATTTTGTAAATTAATGAACATCTAACAACAAATTGAAATGCGACCGCTTATTTTTTTTGCGATTTTCTTGTATTAGAAACCACTGAGTGATTGCGCGCGCGCACGTTACTAGAGAGCTAGCATCCTCAGCTTGGCTTGATTTCATACGCGTTAATTAATCAATGTAAATCAACGTAAACACAGTCATAATAGCGACTGCCCCATTAATTATTTAGTTGATATTGTGGATAGTTGATAAAACAGTTTCGTGAAACACGTAGGAGAATTACAGTGCGCTTGTTAAAGTAGCAGACATTTACTGTTTGAGTACTCTAGTTATTGCATCACCTGTTATTTAATAGGCAACCTGTTCGATACTGCGCATCAATACGTGCTGTATTGTTTGCCCCTCGAAATACTAGGTCCATCGATTGAAATAGTCATTACATTCCGACGCAACGTTTTATTAATTTCCTCATGCGTGGTGGTTTGTTAAACATTACAAAATAAAATTGATGTTTCGTCTGTAAAGCTATCAAAACACGTCGAAAACAATTGATGTAGAATTGTGTATTATCCAAACATACATTATGATACAACTTATATAATAACACTCGTAGCGCTTTAACGTGGCCGCTATGTTTGATAACACGCTCATTGTCCTGCCCTGCGCTACTCCCGCGCAGCCTGCGTATGACATCAGACACTATCAGTCCACCGCATGAGTCGTGTCGTCGTCGACCTCGCGATATGTTGTCCGGGTAAGCAGTACACAGAGCAAACATTCAGATTTCCACTTGAACTTATTTTAACAGTATTCTCGTAGCATCTAGCATCAGACGCATTGACAGCAAGAGGTTTAAAAAATGTTCTACTAGAGGTAGGTACACAGCACGACCAGACAAAACCAGTTTATAGATAAAAAAAACTGTTTTAATTTCTCCTGAGTCGTAGGTGCGTTTACAAACGTATAAACTCACAATCACATACACAAACGCCAAGACCCGGAACAACTACTTGTAGATCATACAAATATTTGCTCCGTGCGGGAATCGAAGCCCAGAAACGCAGCACAGTAGTCCTATTGCTCAGTTACGCCAACCGTACCATCCATGGTAGTCTCACTTTGTACCATCTTTCTGCACATTCAACGATCAGCTTAAACTGGTTTTGCATAGTTTGATGTATATTATTTTTTTGTATACAATCTTATTTTCTTTTTTCAGGTCATTCGTGATTTCCTTGGCAATCGCGATAGTAATAAGCAAATCACCAGCCAGTGGCTTCAACGTAGCTCGGGATCTTTTGAATTCGGCACCAGATCTGGAAACCGGAGAAAGCAAACAGCTGGAAGTGAGATACGATTTGAAGACCTTAAATGATGACAAGACAAACTATACCAACAAGACCAGTGAAGACTCCAATTCTATTGTAATAGCAATTAATAACAATTATAATTACAGCAATGACGATGGTAATGCGAAACAGCGGATTGTCACCCACACTGACGATACACAAACAAAAGTATCAGGAAATAACGAAATCTCATCCGATAGAACGACAATAACGACGACCGAAATAGATAATTCTGCTTTCACATCTATAGCGCCAAGCACGAGTCTGTCTACTATATTTTCAGCGGAGACCACATTTGCTACTAACTCTCAAATTGAGTATACCGTTTCAAATATAACTACAGCAGAAGAAATCCAAGAAAATACGAAAGCAGCACCAGAACATCAGAGTTATACGAACAATACTTCCTCCATAATATCTCCAGTAAATAATGATGGTGTATATAAAAGTGAAGACAAGACGAATAAAATAACAACAGTTACTGATGTTGGAAGTAAACTTACGACTAAAACAGACATTTCTGATCAGAAAGCTGATCAAACGAATAGTAAAGAAGCAAGTACGATAACGACCACAGATGGACATACGACGGCACTAGATACACATACAACTGTTCCGTCTGAGTCAAAGACCTCTGCCTCAACAGAAGGGACCGCACAGACCTTGAGTGACGATCTTCTTACCATTGATTTTTTTCCACCGACATTACCGCCTTGGAAAAAATATACAACGATTGATAGGAAACGCACAAGCACAGAAGACACCACAACAACAGATAAAGATATGACGCAGGCAGAAACAGCCCAAACTCGTATAAGTCTAGAAAAAGCTTTAAATAACACACCCATACCTTCATTAGAAAAATTGGGGAATGATCTTATTAAATCTCAAGAGTCAACGACAAAGCAATTAGAAAAAACAACAGGAATTGTGTCAACTAGTGTGAGCAATGCTTCAGACTCAGAAACAAACACATCCACAACGAAGATGAGTCCGGAGATTGAGACAGAACCAAACAAAGTGGAGCTCGTATCTAGAAGAGCAGGATACAAAGACAATCGAGAGACGACAAGTGCCAAGCCTAGTGAATCCACTGCCACAGAGTTCTCAACTATCGTGGCCATGAATAAAACAGACGTGTATGTTAACATGTACGAAACTGATGTTGAGGTGGTAAAAAACAAGACTGATAGTGTCTATGGGTCGCAAAGTCAATTGGTGAGTTCATTTAAGTTTACATTAATCGCTTTGTGACTGGTTATGTCAATGATAATGTGAATTTTTGTTATTACATTTTCTTGCCCAGATATAGACATAATCCTTTTTTTTTTCGTGGTAAAATCATCAAATGAGTCCTCCCACCCAGGGCAGGGCGGGAGGGACTGTCAGACTTGTACTGACTAAAATCCACGGTGTCCTTCAATAGCCCTTTACGTACCGGAGTCACGGTAATCCGTTAGTCCCGCGACCCCGGCAGGCTTTGGCCCTCTACAGGCCCCGTCACTATGCTGACACTCTTTGAGGCGCGCGTGGAACACAACGCGCCGTCGACCCGGGCATGGTCCATGGACGGACAGCGAGTCGCCCATTACTCGCCGCCCGCATGCCCGCGCCTACGGTGGCCGGAGATCGTCTTGCGACGTCCGTCGCCGTGGGCGTCTACCACTGCGGCTGGGGTGGAGGGAGGACGCTGTCCTCTCCCTCACGCGGCCCGCCTCCTCCCTCGCGAGCATGACTGCTTCGCAGAAGGAGGCGACCGCTGCCCACTCCGTCTCGCCCCGCAGCATTGCCTCGACCAATGCTGGGCGCGAGAGGTCTCCGCCTATCGCCGTCGTGAGGACACGGCGGTGCTCTGCCCAAGCGGGGCAGTCCTGCACCGTATGCTCCACCGTGTCCTCCGGACGATCCTCGCAGTGGTGACACCCAGGCGTTTCATCCCTCCTTATCAGACACAGGAACCTTCCGAAACTTCCGTGTCCGGTGAGGACCTGCGTCATGCGGTAGGTCAGGACGCCGTGACGCCTATCCAGCCACTCCTCAAAGAGGGGTCTTAGAGCCGCGATTGCGGCGTGCCCAGATATAGACATAATCCTGGTGATCTGGTCTAGCTCCTTTTTGATTACATATAAGTATCAATAGTATTATTTCTTCGTTGTTCTTCTTTTCCTCCCGCATCTATCGTATTTTTTTTTTATCGGTAAAAATATTAGCGAATCAGAGATTAGGTGTATCTACACTTGTACGTTATAACGCAAACTACTACGTACTAAAGTTATATTCAACATATTTAAAAAAAAAAATTCTTCAAACTATAGTTCATTCTGTTCATCATTACAGATTTGGATGAAATTTGGTACACAGATAGTTTATAACCTGAATAATCCAGGTTATTTCTGTTCGGATTTTATGTTCCGATGGGAAGTTTGCGTATGGGATAAACCATTTTCAACTACGGAACCCTTCATTGTGCGTGGACGCACTCGCCAGTTTTTTTTAAACCACCACTATAATTTTGTTAACATTTACAGGCTGAAGATGCACTTAAAGAAGAGTTATTAAGAGAGGAAATGCTTAACGACAAAGAAGAGAATGCAAAGCTCACTCATTGGAAACAAGGGCGGACTATTGATGGTGTGTCAGAGTCTGTTCCCGAAGACATGCTTAGCGTCAAGCCCATTGGTATGGAAAAAAAGAAAAATACCATTTTATATGCCGTCAATCCAAACTATAAACCCCTTAAGAAAATTGACATTCAACCACCAAAACAATTCGTCCGCGACCCGGATGACAACAGCTGGAGAAACGAAAGCATCAGCTCTTTAGGAATAGTATTCAAACCGAAGAATGCTTCAAAATCTTTCACAGAAGTCCTGAAAAATAAGACTGAGATAGAGTTAGGAAATATGACTGACAAAGAAAGCAAAGATGATCTCCCGGACTTAAGGGTTAGGTTGGAAAAGATAGCTGAAGTAAGAAAATCGAAGAAAAAGATTAACAAGTTTGGAGATACTGTGTACAGTGATTACGAGGAATCAAGTGAGAACGCGAACTTTTCTAGAGAAAACATGGCCACGCCAATGAGGGCCCACGTGGAATCAACGTTTAGCTTCACCCCGCCTCCACCGTCTCAATCAACATCGTCTGGTACAACAGCGTTTGATCTCGCTGTAAACTCAATATCTAAAGAACAATTTGACCTTTTCAAGACCGAAAAAACATCTCCTATTACAACCAATAAACCAGGAAAAGTGTACAAGTTAGCAGAATATTACGATACTACTGACGAGTATGATGCTGATTATGTAAATCAGTATAAAATTGATTTAAAGAAATTTACCAAATCAACTAAACCCCAGGAGGGCACGACGCAACTCCCAGAGTGGTTACGTACAGTACCAATGAGAGAATCTCAGCCTGAGAGAAAAGCTACTCTCCAGTATTTCCCACCTACTAAGAAAGTAGTCGAAAAAGTCAGTATTAATGATTACGATGCTAATTTTAATAGAAAAGTAAACTTGTATGACATTAGTAAACCTAAAGACATTCTGGATGTTTCTTTTGGCACTGTTTCTCCCAGACCAACAGAAAAATATGAACCATTAAAGAAAGTAACAGTAAAGCCTACCTACACTCCAATGTACCGAACTGACAACTTGGACAAGCACCTGTACTTATCGAATCAGCCGAGCGTGACCGAGCCTCCTCCCGGCGGACTTGTAGTAAACGACGGAAATTACAACAGAGCCTCTTATGTAATCAAACATTACCGGGACTTTATCAACGAGGCCGCGAAAGGCGGCGAGGACGAAAGGAGCTCGGAGTATACGTATACCGAGCCACCCGTCCGCGGGGTCACCGTCAATGAGCTGGCGAAGATGGCCCCGCGGGACAGCACGCAGGGAGGCGAGGATTACGAGGAGTACGACGTGAAGTTCCGCAAAGACATCATGAACCGGTTTGTCGATAACTTTAATCAGAACAGCGAGAGGTTCAAAGTGGACTTCCCGATCTTGTACAACAGTAGCGTTGTGCACGGAGAGACACCGGAGCACGGGAGAGTGGCGTCGTCGTCAGCTTTCATGAAGAGGTTGTATGAGGTGGGTAACCCGCGCCCCTCCAACTTCCTGAAGAGGCCGTGCGAGCCTCACTGCTACAAGACCGTGGAGCTCTCGCCCGCGTACGAGCTGCACTACTACGTGCCAGATGAAGAAGAGAAGGAGGAGATAGAGCCGCGATCCATCACGCCGCCGTATCGATACAGATTATGAGAGACGCGTCGTGTGTTTGTTAGGTAATGCACCAGTTGGTCGGTCGGGAACTGCGCGGACTGTACGTGACAATAAATAACAATTTATTAGTGCTTGTCGTAGTTAACGAATGTCCAACAATGATCGTCAGAGCGAATAGTAATTATATAAACAATAATGATATCGCAAATCAAGTAGTTGTTGTAAAACTTAATTGTTCTGTGAAAATGGGACAGAATTGGGAGTTGAATTGTTCACAAAAATATAATAGCACCAACAAAGAATATAGGTAAATGTACTTGATACTGAGGCATAACCTGAAGTAAAATTAAAATATCTGTGAGCAGGTTTTGCAGCAAGTCAAATGTAAAGTTATTTTGAAATCGTTCGTAAACAAATTGTGTCTTTATTTAAGTGTATTCTGCCAAATTGCCAAAGATGTAATTTTGATAAGGCTATGATATTTTGTTAAATGAGGTTCATATAGAAAATTAAGTCATTGATCTCCTACAATCAGCAGTTTCAAAATTATTTCATGTGTTTTTATAGTAATTAGACAATGTGATTCATAATTGCCTGATGTATACTAAAGTTATTTCCATGGAATAAATTAAAACGCAAATAGTTACAAAAGAAGGCCTGTATTACATAGTGAACTGTTGTGTACATAGAACGTAGCAGTGTCAATAACAGCTTAGATACTTATAATATGAAATGATTGATCTAGAAGCACCATCAATCCATCTTACTTTAGACTAGATTCCGCGCCACCACTCATGACGCGGCGCTAGTGTATATGTCATTTCAGCAAATTGCATTAAAACAATGTAGTACCTCGAATTTTCCGCAGGTAATGAGTGGTGACGCGTACTCGTAGTTCAACAATCGCGCTCATTTCATAAAAATGATACCGCTCGTCGCAGAACTCCATGCGTCGCGTATTTTGTAAGAATCTTGTAAACAAATTTTGATGCAAGCGTTGTGAGTTTGTGTGATAGTTAAATATAATTTTATGTAGATTTTGTGTTTTATTGTGTATACATGTATCCTTTTCCATAAAGCGGTGGTGGCCAAGTGGTACGAGCCTATTTAGATTTTAACCAAATTCGAACCCGAGAAGGCACTTTGTGGATTTAAATTGTGAACGAAAAAATGGAAGACATCCATCAGTTCACACTGACTATGCCCATATCCTTGCATACACCACGTAAGTAAAGATATAACTATCAAGTAGGTACTTACCAAAACTTCTCATAATCATGACTAAATAAAATTGAAAATTAACATTTTTTTTTCTACGTATTTTTCCAGGATAATAAAAAACTTTTTCAAAAAAATATGTAACCGCCTTCAAAAAGAACCACAAAAAAGGGTAAAATAATCTACAAAATAACTTTTATTTCGGAAGTCGATGGCTTTGTTATTTTTTATTTCATTGTTTGTTTTTTGCCGACGACTTTGAAGGCGGTTACATTTTTTTTTGAAAAAGTTTTTTATTTTTCTCTTTTTAGTTTAAATATTCAACCCAAATTCTTGCCAAATACATATAATATAATCCGTAGCACTGGTAATAACATCCCTCATGTACACAATAAGCTAATAAAATTCCCTATCTCGAAAACTACTGAACCGATTTTGATGAAACTTTCAGTATTCCCTAAGTCGAACAATACCTAGCACAAAAAAAAAGAATTATTTAAATCGGATGTGTAGTTCCGGAGATTCGCGAACAATGAATCAGTCGATGCCTACTCCTTACTGTTAAGGAGTTGTACCTTCCATCATCAGCTCAGCTACATAAGGATGATGATTACCATACGCAAGTACTTGAATTACTTCATAAGATTTACGAAAAACGATGCGTGGGCCTATAAAATTTGAGGGTTGCCCTCGATTTCTCCAAGAACCAATCATCAGATCCTGATTTGGTGACAATGGGACCACACGGGAAGCACCAGCTTTCAAACAAAAAAGAATCATGAAAATCGGTTCACGAAGTCGGTCGTTATGCGGTAACAAACTACTGTTAAGGAGTTGTACCTTCCATCATCAGCTCAGCTACATAAGATCATGATTCCCATACGCAAGTACTTAAATTACTTCATAAGATTTACGAAAAACGATGGGTGAGCCTATAAAATTTGAGGGTTGCCCTCGATTTCTCCAAGATCCAATCATCAGATCCTGATTTGGTGACAATGGGACCACACGGGAAGCACCAGCTTTCAAACAAAAAAAGAATCATGAAAATCGGTTCACCCAGTCGGTCGTTATGCGGTAACAAAATTAAAAAAAAGATAACCTCCTCCTTTTTTGAAGTCGGTTAAAAAGTATCCTATGTTATGCCCAGGATAATAAGGAATAATTATACCAAGTTTCATCGAAATCGAACCGTTAGTTTTCACGTGATGCCTGCACAAACAGACAGACAGACAGACAGACAGACAGACAGACAAAATTTTTTTTAATCATATATTTGGGTTTGGTATCGATCCAGCAACACCCCCCGCTATTTATTTTTCAATATTTTCAATGTACAGAATTGACCCTTCTACAGATTTATTATATAGTATAGATATATGTAGATGACGCGTGGTGGTACAGTGGGCAATGAATATGGTCTTGGTTCTCCCTTACTCCAGTATCAAGCATGTTTACCTTTCAATACAACAGCAATTTATCTTATATAAGAAGTCTATTGAGAAAAATATGTGGGTAGATGATAGAGAATTCTACATACGAGAGGTCTCAATACTCAATACGTTTATTACAGTTACAATGTGAACAGTTGGTAGGTACATAAGGATATTCATTCATTTTGGAGCATTGAGTCTAACAGCTGCTTGCAGAAGTTAGAATCGTGTCGGTAAGGTTCAATCGAATAGTCGATCTTTATGTGTCCTCTAATTCTTCTCAAATTCCAATGGCGGAGATGACCCACGCCCTCTCACAGATGCGCTGTATCCCGGCGCTGGCAACATTATAGGCAGATTATTCTGCACATAAAAATCACGAGTGACTAAGTTAATACATACTTATCTCCGAACTGAACCACTGTATCAATGGGTTTGTTGGAAATGATTTTATTTTTCAAGCCGAACTTGATAGGTAGAATAGGTTTAGAACCGAAGGGTGGCGTCATGTATAGCAAGTGTTCATCGCAAGTAAAATGTAGTCTTTAACAAAAATAATATCGAATATTGTTTGTTTCTAACAAGTGTGCCTTTCGTTCAATATTTACAGTGTCATGTAAAACTGTGTTTATATTAACACACAGGTGTCTCATAATATCTGATCTAGAAAGGAAAACGCATTTAAAACACAAAATACTTTTTTTTAAAATACACTTTATTGACGTTCTTTATTGTAGAATAGTATGCAAACATCACTCGATCCTTCGATCATATTTTGTTATGGATTCTTTACAAGTCACTTTGAGCATAATCATAATAGGTATCGTTACAATAATCATATGTACTATAGCTAAATCATACTTGCACAGGTTCACTGTAGACGAAATCATATAATCGAGTGGGAAATGCAATTCTGGATCCAATAAATAATTATGTTACAATCTCATAAAAACGCAAATTAAAATATTTTTCATAGATGAACACATTTTTCTCTTTGGATAAACAAAAGAAAAACCAGAACACTGATTGGGTAATTATATACAACAATAAATTGTTAATGAAACTAAAACATTCTCCATTAATGTGTCCACTTTTTGTAAATAAAAAATTAAAACAAAAGAAAAAATAATCTGAGTGAAACTAAAATATACATAAACAACGTTAAATTAATTTAATAAAATAATTGGTACCATTCTACTCCTCAGCGCCATCTGTCGGTTACAATGAACACCAATGCAGTCAACTTGTAACATTTATATCATTCGTTACATCACTAGACGTTTTAAAATACAAGTGATAATGGGCCTTATCTACTAAGTCTTTAGATTTAAATCGCTAAAGTAAAGAGATGGAGCCTCTGACAATTTAATACAAGAGCCTAAGTTTAATATGTAATTAGCACCAGTATTAGGTATTTTTTAGAAAGCTTGCATTGGTATCATTGTGTTTAGTGATTAGTTCGTGGAATTAGAGTGGAATAGAGATGGCAGCGCTATCGAAGTAAAATGATACGTTTAGGAACATAGACAAGGTGAGAGTTCTCTAAATAATAGCAAAAGCAAGTCGGTAACGTTGTGATGGGCTTTTGTGCTGAAAGCCTTCGCCGATAAATGTTCTGGTACGACTGGTTGGATATGGAGCTTCTGTCTTTGCTTGGTTCAAAAAGTTAATCATACCTTTTGGTATGTGGTGTACTGATAAACCGTTCAATGTTGAATTTCAGTTAGCAAAGTTCTGTGTTTATAAAGTAATGACTTGTATATAAACAAGAAAGACACAAAGCGACACAGCCGAAACAGCCCATTGTATTTTAAAACAATTAATAACCGAAATAATATTAAATAAAATGCGAGATACATAAATAGAAGCAAATCAGTAATGTAGCGGCATTTGTATGCTATAGGTAGATAAGTAGGTACGTAAATCAGTTACAATTACAACAATAATCATTTATAAGTATAGTTTTTAGACTAAAAGCAAATATTTACAAAGAACACGCCACTTTCCTAGCTATAAACCTGCCTCCCATGGCGACGCGCGGTACCGGCAGACAGAGGTGAACAATTTCATATTTTCCTAATATTTTATAATTTAATTATATTCCCTAATATACATAAGTAAGCGTACATAACTTTTTGGTAACGAATACGAAAATTCCCGCACTCTTAATAAATTAGAATCTTAAGACAAAAATACGCGTTTGAAAAAGGCCGAGTTGTTACACTTAGCGTAGTGTAATAATTTACAAGTGTGTGATACCACAGAATAGGTTCGTACAGAAGGCTCCATACAACGAGTGTAACGTCACGTACAGCGTCGGGCACTTGTTTCAGATCGACCGTACGTACATTAGGTCGTAGTTCATTTGATGCTTTCATGTCATGGGCAAGCAGGCAAGCTGTTGGTAATTTGTTTAATTGCCCATAGTAATTGTAAGAAACAAGATGGCGGTGTTAGTTCCAAATATGGACCCGCGTCAGAAGCACCACGAACGACTCTACATGTCTTGCATATTTGCGTCTGTTAAGAACGTTGTACGGAGCCGGCTTTCTATACAAACTATCCCGCGGTATCATCACCTCCGTCCGTAGCTCCACTGCGTCTGGTGTCGCTAGTACAGTCCGCACGTCGCCGCCATACAAACCTAACTCTTTACATTAGCCAGTCTTTCGTTTCCACTACTCTAGACTACTGCGCTACTAACTCCTGCCTTCGACGTCGACACGAGGACTAATGTGTGACACGTACTTCACTTATGTTCTTTTTTGTTGTACAAATTGATTTTTTGGTGACAATATTGGTATCTCTTTTAATACAGTAACTTATAATTTATTGAAGAAATAAAATTTTCTTCTATATAATTCCACTTGAAGTTATAAAGTACATAAAGCATGTGCCACACAGTGGTCCTACACAACCACGCGATGAGAACGCTCCGTAACCGAATATCTATCGATGTGAAGGAAGAGGGGAATATGTCGCATCGAGTTTATATTCAGTGTGGTAAAAAAACCGAGGGGAAAAATGTATGAACTGATATCAAACTCAAACTACATGGCCCTGTTTGTATACAAATCTTGCACACCTTTGTTGCAAAAACCTGTTCTTGTGTTACTGTAACATGTTGCTAATTGCTACCAACACAAAAACAGATAATACGAGGCCAGGAAAAAAGAGTCTCAAAAGAATACTGAAAATGGACAAACAAAAACCTAGCGACGCGAACATTAGTACTAAATCCCCTGCTAACTACATCGTTCTATTGTCTAGCTAGTGAATGAGTTTATATTGTCAATTGGCAAGCCGTTACTTGTGAATACTTCTGAAGGTTTAATAAACTGTTTTTGAAATTAAAATTGTTGGCACCTTATATTTTTGGCACCACTAGCGTCAACCAAACGTGAAACTTGTTGTCCGTAAACTGTAACTAACAAAGAGTCGTGAACTTGGCTTTCCACTGCCGTACACTTAAATATTGTGGACTTATTGGATATTCTGACTACAAGTAACATTTTCTACCAGAGATTTTCGTAGAACGCAAATATACTAAATTTTAATTGAAATAATAATTGTATTACCTACTTATACTTCTTAGTTATTTATCCAGTATTTTCTTTTTTGAAAGTCACACGTTTACGGACAAAAGCGCAATATTCGCTCAACAAATCAAAACGTGTGTCAGCACCAAATCATTAGAACATAACTAACGAACTAGGAACCGATGCCGATGTGATACTCTACGACAATACACATGATAACACAACATACAGACGCACAGAACGAGTGCTTTAAAACACGCAATTTAAAACTAACTCCACAGCGAAAACTATTGCTATCTCATCCCTGCAGATCAATTAAGAAAGAGATGGAAGATTATTTAGAGCTGTCAAATTTTGTTGAACTAAGATTTTTAAGTAAAAGTGTTTTTTTATGTGTCGGACTTTTTAACAACCCTTAAAACACAGCTGTTGATGATTTTTCAACTAAAATGACAGATATAAACGATCGCTATCTCTTTCTCGCTCTGCCTGGTAAAGAAACATAGCAATACTCTTATCCCAGTTTCAAATTGCCAGTTGTGTGTGACTCTTCCGTACTTATATATGTTGTCAAAATACAATATAATAGTGAAGTTTATACAATGCTGTACATACATACTAGCACCACTATAGCTTTACGTATAATAACTGAAACTTCAACCGTTTGTATAAAACCAAAATGTACCTATGTGTAAATGCAAAACATTGTATTCTTATAATGGATCTTGTATTGATGTGTGGGTATTTAAAAACAGGAATGATTAAAAATTAATAAATGTTATTCTTTAAATTATTTTTTTAATTTAAAGTATGGCAGGTAAATAATTCAGAAATTTTAAATTTAGTGGACATCAATACAAAACCCAGTATAAAGTTATTAATTTACATTAAAACATCACAAGTTTGGACAATTGACTTCAATCATGCATATAATAATGTGTCAGGACGCCTGTCGCTCACACAATTGTACTGACAAAAAAAGCTTTTTTAAAAGGAAATTTTGGAGAACCTGATTAAATGTCTGGAGAAGTCACAAGGTAGTTGGCCACAGACGTCCTCACAGAACAGAAGCCTTACACAAGCGTCTCATATAAAATCTTAACAAATATCGTGACTGCAGTCAACAAACGAAGTCCAGTTTCACCTGTCGGTAGTAAAAAGTAATAATCGACGCGAGTACAGTACAAATTTCAACCTTATCTTCATAGTGAGTATGTTCAATTTTCCGTATACTTATTATTTATAACCACATCCATAAAGCTCTAAGAGGAAGCCTCACTATACATATAATTAAAAGTAAACGTTTAATTTAAATATTTTTTTCTTTTAAATATCATTTATAACATATACACATTCATACAAAATTCTACATCACTAAAGCGTACTCGATGTTCCAACTAAACTATGAACCGTTCCGAATCTTCAATAACTTTACAGTTTTTACATTTCGTCGTCTTAAAGTGAATTTATTATTTTACAATTTCCTTTAAGAAAGCGCAACAATTAATTTAAAACGAACGATTCGGTTGATCGATTTAGATTCACACTCGACTAGTAAGTTTTTTGGGAGGTGAAATGCAATATTAGAAGGTACCTTAACCCGTACATCATCCACGTAGTGCTTTGATGCATTACATTATTTCATGTGTCTAGTGAAAATTTAATAGCAATGTTAGGTAGAAACAAAAATTACGGAAAAATCATCAGTACAGAGTTACACTTTATTGATTTTTATAACTTTTAAACTGGTGCTATAAATGACATTCAATCCAGATATTTTGAAAGTACCCTTTTTTTTTGTCGTGGTAAAATCATCAAATGAGTCCTCCCACCCAGGGCAGGGCGGGAGGGACTGTCAGACTTGTACTGACTAAAATCCAAGGTGTCCTTCAATAGCCCTTTACGTACCGGGGTCACGGTAATCCCTTGGTCCCGCGACCCCGGCTTGAAAGTACCCTTAGGGCGTAGTTTGGACGCTTCTGGGGCACTAATAGGCATGGTCTTTTTAATGTTCCAGACATTTGCCCACTATCATCACAGTACTACGCAGACGATGTATCATACAACTACGTCACATGAAGACTAAACAATACCTCCGCTCAACAATTTGGATTACCTGGAACTGCCGCTTACAAGAAGTCGTGACCAACACGGAAGATTTAACGACTTGTTTATGCGAGGATTCTAGAGTTAAAATATTGGTTAAAGAAACTAAATAGTGATGTTTCACTCGCATTCCTTAAGTTCTAATATTAAGATAAAAATAAATAACATTCGGAACCGACCGCGATCCCCGCGTAAACAAGCCTCGGGGAGGCGAGAGCTTGCGGTACACTCGCACGGTCTATCGGTACCATACTTATGCAAAAATACACGATACGGCAATACAAAATCTCATCATAAGACCCATCGTTACTACGTATAAATATGCGTTAACTCTAATCTATAGACTACCGCGGCGATGTCGCCGCAACTAGTTGACTAAGAACCTTGTTTAAATATCGATAAAAGCTAAAGTGCTCCGGAAGTATAGCTGTACGTACCACGAGGTGACGTCATCTGTACTGGGGGGTACACACACACACACACGCTGGCCGGTGATGTGACGCTAAGAACTGCGATGTTTAGGTGTCCTAAGAATTACAAGCGACTACAAACAGTAAAGGTGTAGTTAAACCAACCCGATTAGACTGTGAACTGACTGTGGACTACGTACGGAAATCTTCAATGCTTCATCAAAATCTGGTGTCCAAAGTTCACTTCACAGTCAGTGTGTGTCAGTTTCCCTACAAGTTTAGTGTGTCGTGTATGTCGTCCCTCCAGCGCTGCGTGTGACGTCACTAGCTGGCCACGTGCGCGCGCGCGGGGGGGGCGGGGGGGACGCCGAAGCTGCTGCGGAGAGACTCCTCCATGAGGCGACAGATCTTGTCGCGATCCGCCTGGAATACAGTCAAACAATATGATGAAGATATGTCTGATGGGAAGATCCAACTCGTAATGGAATATTAATAACTTTATACCCTGTTCCTCATCCTCCTGGGATATATTAAAGCTGCAAGTAAAACTGAGCTATGCCTACAAACAAAACAAGTATAATTCCCGTACCTCATGTATGAACCCGAGCTGCACCAGCTCGTGCGCGAGCGCGGCAGCAGTGTCTCGTCTGGACACGGCACACGTCAGCTGACGGTTCATCTTGTCGTCCATGCGCAGGAGGATCGTCATCTGAGAGAGAAGAGGACAAACAAATTACTGCCTCGAGATTATAGGGCCGGTGTGGGAGCCCTTGGTGATGCTTATAATACGATTAATGCAAAATAAGAAAAAAAAACACCTTTTTGTTTAACACGCGAAATTAATGTTTTATCTCAATTCAAATCCAGATCTGAATTCTTTGACGACAGCTTCTGATTGGATATTTTTCAGATATCCAATCAGATTGGATATTTTGATAGGCAAATTCGACGATTGACTGAGATAGAATATTAACGTTTAGCTAAAATGATATTTTAAAAGGAAATCTAAGGATGGATATAGCTCCGATTTCCGCAAACGGAAAAACTCTAATTGAAAGGCATATCTGATGTAGTTATTTATTAAGTATTAAAAATTGCACAAGGATTTTTCGTTCGTTAGTGAAAACGAAAAGACGAAGCGGTAGCACTGTGAGTAGACCAAGGTATTACTAACTAAAAATTGGTGTTAATTTATCAGTTTTATTTAAGGGACAAATCCGAAGTGGCAGCGTTTGGAAATAGATTCTAGGATTCCAACCATGATCTTTATTCGAGACAATGGTACTTTAAATGTATGTCGGAGAGGCAACCGGATGGCGAGTGGTAATATGGGCCTGGAAGAACCTGTTCGTTCGTACGTTTCCGAGGCCCAGATACCTCGTATCGACCGAACTGACCCCAAGAGGACACTGGTGGCAAAAATGAATGTTTTTTTTTTGCCACACAAAAATCATGTTAGATAACTCATAATTGGTGAACTTATTTATCGACGCTACCAAATGCTGGAAAAATCCCTATTATTTGATCTTTTCAATAACATTATAAAATAAGCACAGTATTTATAAGTGACTGACGGATTGACTCTTCGAAACTCCATAAAATCTGATGGCATTTTTTTCCAACGTACGGTTAACATTAAGTATGTTCACCAATTTTGAAGCGGTTACTTATTTTTTTTTGTTTTAGCAGCCCCAGTCCTTTTTGGGTCAATTCGGCCGATACGAGGGTTTCTGTACCACTCCAGGGTCCAGATTACCACTTGCCATCCAGTTGTCTTTCTGACATACATTTGACGTGCTATTGCTTTAACTACTTGGTTCAGACGTGCTTCTTGTCTTTAAGTAATAGCTCGCAGACTAGTTGCAATAATTGTTGCAACAAGACCATGAGATATTAGGTTACTAGTTTGTAGATCGATGATAGATTTGGATATTCATAAATATCATGTCATCTTTTTAACAAATAAGACCAGAAAATGTCATAAATTGATTACGACTGAGACATTATTTAATATAAAATGATGAAATGTGGGATGACAATTTGGCATCGAAAAGTATGTTGGCAAGTCCCGAATTAAAGTTGCAGATGTTTTAATTTAAAACAAATTTTATTTAAAGCAGGGAATTAGATATCTTTTAATTTCATGTCGAGCACACGTCTGGTGTCCAGGTCGCACAATGCGTGGTGTACTCACCAGCAGGTCCGCGGGCGGCGCGTCGGGGTGCGGGTGTGGCTGCGGCTTGAGGGAGCACATCATGTTGACGACCCGCCGCGTCTCAAGGTCGCGCGGCTCGGGGGACGCGGGCAGCGACTCGGCCGCGCGCTCCGCCGGCGACGCCGCGCGCCCCACGCCGCGCGTCCAGCCGTACGCCGTCAGAGGGTAGATGCCGTATCTGAGGACACACAGCCGTTACTACACCGCCCTTATTTGCTTCGCGCTGCTCGCTTACACAATGCGGTATCTGCGACGCGATCTGTACGAATCCTTCAGCACTCACTTGACGTCCTCAACGAACTTCTCCAGTTTCTCGTTGTGCGGCTGCAGGTCCTTGGCAGCGAGCTCGAGCCGCTCTCCGCCGCGCACGCACCACGCGAGCGCTTCGCCGCTGCTACCGCCCGCCACCTCGTCCGTTATCGTCTCCGATATGTTCGCTACGATATAATGTATCTACTTAATAAACTGCTGAAGGTAGAAGTAGGACTCAATAGACCAAATCAGCTACATGAATCGATACAACTGACTTTGCCCGTTTTGCAGAGTAGTTATGCATTCAGTGCCCGGAAATGGGGGTAAGAAACTGGCAATTGTCCAGACAAAACCGAAGATAAGAAATAGAGCCTTGGTTACCAATGGGACAATATGTTGATTAAAAGAATGGTGCGAAAACTAGGACCAAAAAGATAATACCATATTCAAAACATCTCACTACAAGCTACTATTTTAATCTTTATAAAATTAAAAACCATTATACTGAATTACTGACATATCATAGTTTATCGTTACAAAATGTGTAAAACATCAAAGGGAGAATAGATACAATTTGACAACTCATACATCTTTAAACTTACCGGTGGTATTGACAAGCGTATGCGCTGCCAACAGCTTGAGGGAGTGTACCTCGAAGAGTAGCGGGTGGAAGAGGAGTTCCCTTGCCGTCGGCCTCTTCGCGGGGTCCTTGTTTATACACCTGTCGAGACATGGCGGCATTATGTACTGTCCGGGGGGAGACGACACACAGGCAGTCACCCTTACACAGGGTTACTGAGAGATCGAGTGCTTATGTGTGTTCTGAGAGTCTTGGATCAGTCTGCAGTGATGCGTTGTTTTGAAACAGTTGAGTACTCACACCTCGTTCAAACCAAAGCTCCGCTGCGATCAAAACGTTTCCTTCGTCACAAGCTTGAGTGACACACATGAGCAGTCCATCTCTCGTTTCGTGCATCCATCATACAACAAAAGCGACTTACCGCCACGCCCACCTGTAAGACAAGTACCTGTATATAAAGTCCTTCTGTCGCGGCTCCTCCAACGATTCGACCGTTCGTATGATGTGATCCTCCGTGACGTGGCTGCCAGAGTCACCATTGCCCTGAATCTCAAGTGCAGCAGTCTCCAATGCGCACATTCCGAATGAGTAGATATCCATCGCTGGCGTCACCATTTGTGATGCTGATACGGGGGGAAATAAAGATGTAATGAATGCAAAAAAATGGACAACATAGTTTCGGTTGCTGTGATACTTGGACACGTGCACAGTAAACACTATACAGGAGCTTGACATCCGGACGCAACGCACGCAGTCATAAGCATGGCTTGTTTACAAGGTATTCATTGCGAAAGCTGTGAACTCACTCACAAAGTCACGATTTCCACATAGAATTCCATGAACGAGCCAATAATGCATATGTGTGCGAGAGCTGGGCAACGATTAGGCAAGTTTCTGCATAGTTTGTTATCGGTGACACGAGATTTGCCTGTTCCAAAACATTAAACAAACTTCCTAAACAAGGAAAAGGCAAAAGTCCGACAACTCAAGGCAGTCGAAACTATGTGGTCCCTTCTTCAGAGTCATCTGTTAGTTAAAGGTACTTACATCCGTATTCCGGTGCAATAAAGTGCATGTTCCTCATGTTCTCGCGGCAAGTCTTGACGTGGTGGTGGATGGCGTCGGGAGCCACGGAGCCAATCTTCACGAGGCCGTTGTGTTGGATGAAGATGGTGTCGCACGTGAGGTTGCCATGGACTATCGGAGGCACGCAGCCATGTAGATAGCTGGATGGGGAATGATGGGTCTTGTATTGAGGTGAAAACAAAGTCGTGGCTGACTAGACCGAGACACTTTTTTAAAATAGTGAACAGACTTAACTGTGTTCCGCCTTAACAAACGAAAATTATTGGTCTTACCTGAGCGCTGACAATATCTGTGTGCACCATCTCTTCCAGGCCTGCAGTGGCAGACGCTTCACGTTCCGCTTGGTTCGCTTGAGGAACTGCTTCAGAGAACCGCAAGACATGTACTCCGTTATGAATATTACCTGAAACAGCCAGGCATTAAAACTTAGTACTCATGTATTTTGGTAGTGAAGCAATTCCCATAAAAGAGCAGATAATATATTGTACTGGAATAAGAACCTACTCGTATATGAAACTGAATATGCAACTCAATGGTAATACTGCAAATAAAACCTGATCAATTAAATAAAAATCCTACTAGATTTTTGTTATTTACTAAAATTATTTCAAATGTCTTAAAAATAACAAAATTATCTTATTTGATTATGACATAATGTTGCTAATCAACATTATGTCATCTATACATATAATAAATCTGTAGAAAAGTCATTTTTGTACATTGAAGAAATTGAAACAAAAAATAGCCAGCGTGTGAAAAGATAAGTAACAGAACCCATTTCCATCATTTTTGAAATTTTTGTCTGTTTGTCTGTTTGTTTGTGCGCGCATCACGTAAAAACTACGAATTCAATGCTGACAATATTTATATACAAAAATTATACGCAACTTGAGGTTTAACTTAGTTTTTGTTTCATCGAAATCGGTTCACTCTATCAAAAGATATGATTAATTTAGTGAGTTCAAGAAGTAAAATATTACGTTACGCAATATAGTACTTGCAAAATATAGTACTTGCAACGACATCTTAAGACTAAAAATAGAACTAATGTTGATAGTTGAAATCCAAATCCGATAGATGGCGTTGTGCAAATGACGTCATTTTCTGAATCGCGGTGTTAAGATTTTCTTGCGCGAGAATGACATCCACCGTGTTTGCTAGGAAAATTGTGTTTCGTTAGGTGTCTTAAAAGTTCTTGCGTGTGTCGTACAAGTTCTCTGGTTGCTTGGTTTATCGATTTTCTAAATTGGTCGAAAAAAAGTATTGGCTTATCTTATTGGTTTCGTTTGGTCAACTTTGGTCATTGGTTTGAAGTACGAAGTAAAGATTGTATTTATTTACTTCGTAGTTTGAATCCAATAGTGTCAATCGGCGGGCACGCCGCAATCGCGGCAGTAAGACCCCTCTTTGAGGAGTGGCTGGATAGGCGTCACGGCGTCCTGACCTACCGCATGACGCAGGTCCTCACCGGACACGGAAGTTTCGGGAGGTTCCTGTGTCTGATAAGGACGGAAGCAACGCCTGGGTGTCACCACTGGGAGGATCGTCCGGAGGACACGGTGGAGCATACGGTGCAGGACTGCCCCGCTTGGGCGGAGCACCACCGTGACCTCACGACGGCGATAGGCGGAGACCTCTCGCGCCCGGCATTGGTCGAGGCCATGCTGCGGGGCGAGACGGAGTGGGAAGCGGTCGCCTCCTTCTGCGAAGCAGTCATGCTCGCGAAGGAGGAGGCGGGCCGCGTGAGGGAGAGGACAGCGTCCTCTCTCCACCCCAGCCGCAGTGGTAGACGCCCACGGCGTCGGACGTCGCAAGACGACCTCCGGCCACCGTAGGCGCGGGCGGCGAGTAATGGGCGACTCGCTGTCCGACCATGGACCATGCCCGGGTCGACGGCGCGTTGTGTTCCACGCGCGCCTCAAGGAGTGTCAGCATAGTGACGGGGCCTGTAGAGGGCCAAAACTTACGGGGTCGCGGGACTCGCAAATTACCGTAACCCCGGTACGTAAAGGGCTATTGAAGGATACCGTGGATTTTAGTCAGTACAAGTCTGACAGTCCCTCCCGCCCTCCCCTGGATGGGAGGACTCATTTGATGATTTTACCACGCTAAATGCACGTATTATATATTCATGTGCGTATTATAAATTAATTATCACTTGCTAAAAACGGTGAAGGAAAACATCGTGAGGAAACCAGCACACCTGAGATTTTTCAACGGTGTGTGAAGCCATGTCAGAGGCCTACGGGCGGTTTAAACTCTGACACCAGGTTGTTCATCAACCATACGATAAGAAGAAGAAGACCACGCTAAAAAAAATAGTGCCAATCGTTATACAGTAAGTTAGTGTTGCCAATTCGTTGAGTCACGACCACGAATAGACGATACGTTGTCACACTAGACTGTTCGACGCACCGTTCTTTTAAGTTTGTAGGCTATTCAGTTATAAGTGTTGTTGGTTTTGTTTATTGCTTTAATTTTCCTTTAAAATGCCTCAGGACTCTTATCTAAATCATCAAAAAGGTGATATACTCTTATCTGAACGACGTTGTTTTGTCCTCGACAACCACGCGAACGAAGTCGCGGGCACAGCTAGTAAGCAAATAAGACAATTTTGTACAAAAATATAAACTTGTTAATTTTATCTGACGAAATTTAAAAAAAATAACATTCGGCATCTTTTATTATAATTACTAAGAATTTCTTGTCCTTTCATCAGAAAATATAACTGGATGTCAATATTTTAAGAATGATCTATTTTGCACTAAAGCTTGTTTAATAAAAAGTAGTCGGACTGTTAGAAAAAGTACCTAAGGATAATAATTGATAAACGATATCGATGACACAAAAGGCGGTAATAAGCTGCCAGAAAGCCCGGAAAGTATAATTGTGTTGACAGTTGTTGCAGAGGAATCAAACGCTTTGCTGCTAGCTGGAGCGCTGTCACCCAAGTCCAATGATCATCTTCTGAAGAACAATGATGACGACGACCCTTCAAAAAGTAGGTGAAGTTTGCAAAGACATTAATAAAAAAATGGTCGTCCATCTTACCCTAGGCTTATCGTTGTGTGTATCCGTCCAGTAGCGGTGGAATTTGACGATGTTGGGGTGTTCTAGCCTGGTGAGGTTGTCGAACACCATCTGTATCTTGTCCTCCTGTGCCTTGAAGTTCTTGCGTTCGGAGAACTGCACCTCGTTCCAGACCACCTCGACGCCTTCCTCGGTGTCCATGGCCAGGTTTGCGCAATCGATACCCGGGACATCGCGCTGTTCCACCTGGAAAATGGAGAGGAGATAATTAGGAATGTTTTTACTGGAATTTGTATTTTGCTAGAGGTTAGAGATAATAATTGCTCTAGTCGTAATTTAAATGCTGAGGATCGAAATAATTTTTATGCCGCGTGTCAGAGTATGTTGCTCTTATCACGTAGGTGTTTGATGAAACGGAAAGGCTACACTTATAACATTTTATATGCACCATAATCACAATGTTTGGTTCAGTATTTAAAAATGAATATTTACTATGAAGTTTAATCAAATAAACAACAGTTTTGTACCAGTGCGCTTGGGCAGTAGATATAACTCCATTTCATAAATAAACTGCCAGTTAATTCACTAGCAATTGTTACTGAAAGCAATAGAGGTAAGTTGTCAAGCAAACATTCAGACTTCCCCGGCCACAGATGGAGAATCGGCCAATCATTCAATTGAGCTCCTTGACCGCAGATTGGGCCAATGATGACGACAAACAGATGACTGGAAAAGTTTTGGCAATCAGGGCTAGATTGCAACACAGCAACTTCGTTGTGTTTCTATAAATCGTACGTCCACGATATAGGAAGGATTATGCTTTGAATAAAACCAGCGCGAAATGCATTTGGTGATTTCTGGTGGAAGCTAATGTATACTTTTTTTTTTGTCCTGGTAAAATCATCAAATGTGTCCTCCCACACAGGGCAGGGCGGGAGGGACTGTCAGACTTGACTGACTAAAATCCACGGTGTCCTTCAATAGCCTTTTACGTACCGGGATCACGGTAATTCGTATAATTCCCGCGACCCCGGCAGGCTTTGGCCCAGTACAGGCCCCGTCACAGCTAATGTATACTTGACGGAATAATGAGTCTGTTTTGTAAATAGACATCATCTGGAATTCATATCAGAAGACAACACCGCAGACATACCTCAAATACATTACTTATTTGACGAATCGCAACCGATCAATTAAAATCTACAGGAATAAATGCCGCCCGTGCAAGTTAACAAATGATTGCGATTAATCGTACAGTCGCCGGCGAGTCGTCGGCGTCGTCGCGACAATCGACAAATGTGCAATTACCTTGTTATCGGTCAGTGACCCTCGTTGCACTCGTTGTATATAGCTGTTATCTCTGCGTAATGAATAGCCAATGTTTATTAATTATGACAAGTGTGCTATTTGCGCGCTCGCGCCCCGTTACTTTGTGTTGTTTATTGAATTTCGAGGGTAATAATGAAAAGAAAATAATAACAACAACGAGACTTTATTCCGAACAGACAAAGAGACCACTCCGTCTTCGTGACTAGCCTGAATAAGTATGACCAAGAAATGAAGCGGTTCAAAAAGTAGGTCAAAATTAATTCAAACTTAGTCATTATCATCAGTAAGTGCTTTGTCCAAACAATCTATTAACGTTTCTTATCATTGTTATATTTAATTAGTACTAGGCCATCTATGAGTGGTAACGTAGAGGTTTTGTGTTCTCAAAACATAGAAAATCGCATGTATGACTTATATAGTCAAGATTCCTATAAAAACGAGTTATGTAAAAGAGATTAACTTAATTAAAATAACGGCAATACAAATTGCTGACCAGACTATTAACATAACTAAACAAACATTTTTGACATACCAAGTACTGAGAACAAGAAGGCTGCAAAAATAGTACCACAGAGTAAATAAATACAGAAGCTCAATGTGCACTCGGTTTATGTGGACGACATGTTAAATAGCGGATGCAATCAGCAAGATCTTAAGCAGATTAGGACTTTCACGTAAAACCCGCTTATTTAGAAAAGCATAGTCAATAATGAATACGGACATTTAATTAAAACGAGGGGAAACTTAATAATCCCACTACACAGCATTTCATTACCAATCTTATTTGTGTATGAGCTGTGTGTGATTTTACGCATCACAACCTACGTAGGTACTCCCTCTTGGTCGCGGGACCAAGGGATTACCGTGACCCCGGTACGTAAAGGGCTCGTGAAGGACACCGTGGATTTTAGTCAGTACAAGTCTGACAGTCCCTCCCGCCCTGCCCTGGGTGGGAGGACTCATTTGATGATTTTACCACGATAAAAAAAAAAAAAAGTTACTCCCTCTCATAAATACGTACATGACCTGGATTTGGGTGGACCCTTATAGAAGGCCTGTGTTTCAAAAGTGAGTACGACATGGCATGATTATTGTTCTAAGCAGATTTTCTGTACTATTGAATGATAGTGTGGTCAAATATTGTCTTTAGAACACGCCCACCCAACTGCGACTGCGCAGTTTAGTGACGTCGATACTGCGCACTGGCAGAATCTAACACATATCTTGAATAATAACGGCTATCATTTAGATGGAAATCAAATGTTATGGGTTTTTGATTGTGCAATACAATTGCTATTTCGTCTTTAATGAGGTCATACTGGTGTTTTTTTTAATTGTATTGTCAATATCTCAAACAGAGCTATTCATTACCTTTCATTCATCGCCTTATTTTCATGACATCTTTTGGATTGTTATTATTCAAATCAATGTTACTTGGTGCACTATGTTATTTTCTTTTCATTTACATTCTCCCCCCCCCCCCCTACCTATTACTTTATTTTCAATATATTTAATTATTTTTTTCATATTTGACGACCGTTAAAAGTAAAGTAGAAATTAAACCATTAAAAGACACTTTGCCTTATCTTACTGAAATAAATGGTTTGACCATCCATACTTTTGTTTATCCATTAACATAGAAGTTGTTTGGACTAAGAGAGAGAGAGAGCAAGGCTGTGGATATACTTGCAGAGGCGATGTAAGACATTATAGAAGTAACACAGCTTATATAGCTTTCTTTTTTATATAGATTCTTCCTTACTCTTTGTTTCTGAATGTGGGAACATTGTTGGTCGTGTGTATATTTGTAGCACTAATTTTCATAAGGACTTCCCCCTTGTTACCAGGCCTACGTTTTTCTTACATATCTAAGTATTCAAAAATTGTAACAATCAGTTTGTAAAACCATACTATAATTTAAAAGAGTAACCATGGAGGTTCTTGTCAGTTCTTCTCCATAGAATCGACCAACCCGAACCGAGCACCTGCTGTCGACGTTTTATAAGTACCCTCATGGGCCTATGTGAAATAAAAACATTTGATTTTGATTTTTAAACAGACAATAATCTGAAGAACACTTTAAAAGACACACCTGTTGACACTTAAAAACTGCATCGGAATAACTTCAGTAGTTTTCTACTTATAAATCAGCGTGTGACGTAGACACATACAAAACATAACAAGAACAATGGGAGCAGGTGCCGGCAACATTTTACGCAACGTTGCTATTTTTACTGTTTCTACAGGCTCATTGATAACGCGTAAAGTGTGAATGTTTATAATAACCCAACTTTTCCAGAAAGTTGTGTAATAGTACCCTGTTCTATTTATTACCTTCCAATTCATTGATATTAACAAGGCGAGGGCAAGTGTTGTCAGTTTTAATTATGGTTAAAAACTTCCTTGCAACATTAGCTACTATCTATGATGAAATGTAGCCTCTGACTTCCTTCAGGTACCGTGGCTTAAGAACGAAAAGGGCAATTGAAGGAAAGGGACAGGGTGGACTTTTAGTTAGATTTTGACAGTCCCTTCCGGCGGCTGATGGCTTGCTAGAACAATTAATATTGTTAACATGAGTTTGGATTTTAGGGACACCCAACACCAAGAGGCTACCACAGAGTAAATAACAAGTGAAGGACACCACAACTCACAGGTTAGTGGCTATAAGTGCAGGTATAGCAAGATTGTTGCAATTGGCCAATGTATACCGTTTCGAGTTTCTCAAACAACGTGCACTGTATTGAATTTCACTTGGTTGAGACCCGAGAACTTATTTGATGTCATTCTGGTCTTTACGCTTGTAAAGCGTTTAATGAAAGGCGTTAAAGGAGATCTGTTTTTCTGCTTTGCTTAGAAGTAACACAATGAATTGCCATACACACCAGGGACTTGAGAAATTATCAAATTCGCAGGTTACTTAAGTAAAGTTAAAGAATTATTTCACAAGTTCTCCACCTAACATTCTTATTTCAGAAACCGGGTGGTATGTAAACTTGTAAGACAAGAATTTTATCTGAATTAAAAGGTATAGTACCTACCTATCCTCCCAGTTCTCCGTTCCCTTAGAAACATCGTAAACAGCTTTACTGTAATCTCAAGATATTATCAAAGTGATTTTGATTGCATCGATTTGATTGCAATGGCGTCGATAACGTTATCACCAATCAGATTCATGTAAAGATTTCATTCGATTATCGTAGATAGTAGGGTTCATGAGATTAATTACTAATTTGTTATCACATTCATGTGTTCAGGTTTCTGGAATTTGACATTAAACTGTCCATTGTTTGGGTGTATCCATATTTTTTTCTGCTAGAATTCGGTAATTTCCTGGTAATTGTCTTTTAATTGACTACATAAATCACTACAGTTTATTATGAAATAACAAAGATTGAATTCTATAATGCGATTCATTGTAAAAGTTTCAAAATTAAAAACAATCAATTTACTTGGTTCAATTTCACAATTTCACTGGCTCCATACAAGCCTGAATCTTAGCAAAACATAAACTTTCGCATTTATTAACGAAGATAATCTAGTACTCGTTAGTTAGGCGGGCAATACACCGGCCGACAATTTAGTCGTACAGACAGCGCCATAAATCGTGCGAAGAAAGCCGCTCCAGACCGCTCGTTACTGGCGAAGCAACGAGTGGGCGAGCGAGTCCGCTGCAATGATTTAAGTTGCAGATTTTATACGGATACGTACATTTTAGTGTCGGCCGGTAATCGCGAGGTGTGGCCGCAGCCTTCCAAGTTTATTGTTACGACGATATTTTAAATTGATATTATTGTATCTTCCGCAGTGAAAAGGGCTCGCGGTATTGCTCCCGCCATTATGTCGGAGTGGTAGTTAGATGGACGCTTTAGGTTTTCATAGTCGTTGTAAAACGTAATGGTTATTGCCGGAGGAGGCCCGTGTGTGGCGTAAGAACATAAACGATTCGAATCAAACATGTATAAGGTTTATATGTTGAGAATTTTACTGATTTCTGTCGGTTTCAAAATTACCTTTACAGGAAAACTTTTTGAATTCGTATTAAGCTTTTTCCTAGAAGGTACTCGTACTAAGTCATATTTGAAAAACAAGTATGTTTTTGGTTATTTAGTTAACATGTGGGAAGAGTGTACACAAACCCTTCGTTTACGAGTAAATAATAACAAGCCCTTAGTTAACTGAAAAACTTCCGTACGATACGAGGATATAGTGTAAACGACACAAAGGGATTTTTGGGGTTATGTTCATATTTTGCTGAATAAAAGGCTTCGTTTGACGACCCTAAAAATAGAAACCTTATTTTCCAGAATGAAAACAGAGATGTGGGAAGCTGCAGACTAATAATAAAGTAAAATAGCAGTAGAATCCTGGGAAAGCTGATTATAAAGACAAATGATCAAACGTCGAGCAGTTTTCAAAAAGGACCATTAACCACTTTGATGAGAAAGTCCGCCTTTGTGCCTCTGCTCAGTTTAAATAAACAAGTGATTTAGCAAAACTGTTAGACCTCCACCGATAAAGCTATTAGTAAATTAAACGAGCGACACAAGACACAATGAGTAAGAGGAAGCAAGCACCATAAACAATAGTAACACAAAGATGTTTAAGGCCTCACAATACGAATAAGACAACAGTCAGTTCAAGCGTCCCAAGTTGAACAACAGATAAACATATCTAATTGAATTTTAATAGCTTCTTCATTTTACTCCAGTAAAGGAAAATAAACAGAGTATTGTCTCTTAATATAGATGTTTTACCTACACAACTGACCTGGCTCACCGATAAGCGAGTCACAATAATCATGTGCGGCTACGAATAAACAAATAATTGAATACTTATCAATAAGTTATTGTAGGTTAACCCCGGGGTCGGCTGGTGTGAGCTGTGCGCTAAAAATATGAAGAAGATGGTACAGTCTTTTAATAATCGAGTTGAGAAATGGGACTTGCACAAGAATGTATTGGAGAATGGTATGGTAAACGGGAGCGCATGGTTCTAAGTATAGAAACACGTGATCTCTTGTCAAAGGTCATCTTTGGATGAATTAGAGGACAAGGGTTTAATGTGATCCTTTTACATTCCACCGATTGCAAGCTAGGAGCTCAAGAGATATAGAAACAAATTCTAATTATTCAAAATCATTGGTTAGTCAGTTAGGCCTATCCAGCCAGAAATATAGGTGATATTGAGAATGCACTGATTGTGCATTGTAAATACATTGCAAATTTACTTTGTATTTTAGTGTGCAATATGTAATTATAACTGTATGTTTCGAGTGTGCTGGCTGCACAATCAAAACTCAAGTCCTAAAGTTATTCAGAGTTGGTTGTTATAAGTTACCTAGTTTTAGTATCGAACACTACACTGTCAAAAGCTCTATCTTATAAATAACTGAGGAAATAGGCTTTCAATAACTTTATAGTACCCATTTATTTCTGTAATGCTTTCTGTTATTCAAGCACGCTTCATTGGCCAAGTTTATGGTAATACTCTTCGTAATGGCTCGCATTTACTGGAAACTTGGCTTTATGTGTGACCTCCGAGTAAATGTGGATAGGTCCTGTTTAAAATTTAGTTTTTTTTAATCGTTAGTGTCTATATGAGGGAGGACGGTGTTGTCTGTAATTGGCAGTACAAATTGTGAACGCCTGGAAAAGAAAATGCGTCGTAATTGACGAGGATGTCAGTTCACATAATAATTTCGGAACTTAGCTCTGGAAGTCCGCTCTTAAATATCTACGCTGAAAACAACTCCTTCCAGATTCTTTACTGATGAAGAGATAAGAATAACGACTTTATTTTCTGCATTCGAAGGTTTAGTTTAATTATGTCAGAATAGCAAGAGATGTTCATTACAAGTAGGGGAAGAGGCCACCTTAGTACATACTATTATATTACGTATACCTACATTCAATTACATACTTTACATACATTATGTATGCTAATTTGTGTGCTAAATACACAGTCACAGAAGTTTCAATTCAAACAATATCATCCTCAAGGAAAGAGACAAAATAATTAACATATTTAAGTTGAGATCAATTTAATATGTTGATAGATACTTTTTTAGAAAGGCGTGTCAAGACAAGCGGGAACTAGTACAGATAAGAGAACAAGCATGAAAGGGGGACTTATAGTCAGCAGTAGTCAGAACAGCTGCCAATGACAACGATGATTAATTAGAGAGTACTTGAGGTAATTCTGCTCACAATATTTTATTTAATCGTATAGAAACAACTACAGTGTAAGTACTTCAAAACTAAGTCTACCAGGACATACCTCTAAATAGGCCTTCTGGAATTCCTTAAGTAATGACAAGTGAACGAACTCTGCGCCCGCGTTGATAACATTTATTACACACGTATTACGCGAAACGATAACGAAATGTGTCTTTGTGTAGCCATTGTGTGAAGGAATGTACTTGGACTGAATGCAACTAATGATTTATTTGTGTTTGGACACCGCACAGGATGTTGTGGAAACTGATACGGCTGCGAGGGCTAACAACCTTACTGTATAGGGTGATATGGTTTCATATGCTGATGGACGCGGAAAATTGGAATCGATACACGAGCGTGAAAACAATCAAAAGAAGCAGCCTGAGCTTTTGTATATTTCCCATTAAATGTGAAACTTGGAACTAAACGACATAATATGTTTGTAAATGTCCAGTCAAGTATATTTTGACATCGGAATCTTTTCAAAAATCTACAAAGTTAGATGAGAAATGTCGCAAGCGCACGTTGACGCTGCGATCAATATTTGCACGGAGTGAACAAGTGTCGCGAATTTTACGAGGAGACGCGAACACGCACAAACGATGTCATGGTTTGCTGCAAGATGTGCGTAATGTTAATATTTTGCATGCATCTTGAATGATAATGATGACTTCAAGTTATAGTATTTTGTCACATCACTAGATAATTTTAGTAAAAAGACGTAATAAGCAAGAATATTCCACATCTACCGGAATTTCATGACATCCCTAGGGATTTCGCGAAATCCCTGATATCCTCATTTCCCTGCGACATATATAAATGCGTTTACGACGAAAACCTGAAGTAATTCAAGGATATTCTTGGTATACTATCTACTTAGATACGAACGGTAGGTCTTAATGGAAATATAAAACCATTAAGTCACATAAAATAGTAAAAAACGTCCTCAAACATGAATAAGACATTTTAATCAGAACGAAGTACTTCGCTGAAAGCAATTACCATAAAAGAAGGACGTAAGATAAATGACCACCTGCAGACAGGGTGTGCCTCAAACCCCATAAAGTATAAACTAGACTGTAGCCTAGACTAGAGCTTTCGCCTAATTAAATTCTTTGTCGTCCACGTTCACACACAGGGATGCTCAAAAATATTGCTATAGGAATACCCAACGGCACAAAATGATTGCTATATACTTTATAAAAGTATACAGCAATCATTTTGTGCCGTAATCCTATAGCTTGTGTAGGCGAGCGCATACAATACAAATAAGAGCTTAATGCAAAAGGAGTTTCACAGTTTGTAATTTCGATATTGTCGGATCAAATCTGGATTATTTTGGATGGAGACATAAAAAGGTTGGTTTAAATTAAGAGATTACTGGAGAGCTTGGACGTGTTGACAGCCTGAGAGGAAGTAGGTTATAATAGAGTGGATAAGAGAGAGAACGCGGGAATTTCGCTGATTTTTTATGGTCATATTTAGGTTCGGCATAATTCGAATGTATTTTTGGAATTTCTAAATCATATTGACGAGCATGATATAATTACACTGGATGACTGTAAAGTGTACAATTTTGTAATAAGACAAACTCGATTAAAATTAAAGTAGGCCTACGATCCTTCGGGCACTTTAAACTAGAAGTATTAACAAACTTGAAAGATCAACCCATCGAGTGAAGTTTCGACAGGGTAAGATTTCAGAAATTCAATCAAAGTGTAGCAGTGATAAAATCATGAGAACATTCGTGATTCCTTAGGGCCTCTTTTAATTGGCCGCTTGATAACGAGCTGTAGGTAGGTGCTAGGGCACGTGCCGGGAAATCTCGGTCTCGAAAATGCCGGGAATTCTCGGGACTTTTTTAAGCAATCCAGTAGTTAGTTTTCTTTCTTTTTTTCAATATAAAGTAACAAACCAAATTTATACCTACTACTTTAAAAATACTGAGAATTAAAAAAAAAGTTTGATATCCTCAAATTTGTTGATTTTATATATTTTTTTATTTTGATCTTAATGTTTGTTTAATGATAGTTGTAGTGGAAGGAACAAAATGATTTTGGTGACGTAAAAGACTTCACTGAAAAAAGTTTTGAGTAACAAATAACAAACAATTGAGTAACCTATTACATAAAAATAGTGACTACATAACTATAGTTCTTATTAGACAAACTCAGTTTTGTTATTAAAGTTCTGTTATTAGTAGCTCGACAAAAATGATAACTTCTTAACAAATTTATTATTCACGTTGTACCAAAGTGTTCTAGAATAAATAACTTAATATGTGTATTATGAACAAAATTGTTATGTAAAAATAGCCACGTTTTATTGTTAGCGCGTACAAAACCGTTTGGTTAAAACTTGGTTATGGGTTTGGTATTGTTCAGTTATTAGTTACATCACTATAATATTATTGTAACAAAACTATTTTGTTATAAGTAAATGAACTTGTTGAATAATTTATGACTGCCCCTCATGTTACTTGCAACAGTGCGGAATTGTTATCTGTAACAGAACTTTTCGGTTAAAAGTAACATAACTTTTTAGTTACGGTGAATGCTCCGACCAGCCCGCGAAATTTAAATTTTCTTACGTTTTTTGCAATTTGCAGGCCAGTGCTAGGTTGTATGTTGATTAAAATATTGTTTGCGATTGTAAGACGTATGTAGTTACAGAATTATAATCATCAAAAGCATAAATACAATCCTCCAAGTTCTTATAGGTCTAGCAAAAAAAAAAAGATTTTTTGAAGGTCAAAGTTATTGCTAGACCTTTAAGAACTTGGAGGACTGTACTGTTTCATTTGATAATTATAATTCTGTAACTACATACGTCTTACAATCGCGAACAATATTTTAATCAACATACAACCTAGCACTGGCCTGCAAATTACAAAAAACGTAAGAAAATTTTAATTTCGCGGGCTACCCTGTAGCATCAGCCATAAGTGTTTTTTTTTTCTTAGAGGTTTTCATGTACCTACTTTTATGAAGTTTTAGCAAGATATATCCTTCCCCAAATCTTACCTACTAAAACTCTCATATACGGTACTAATTTCGGTTACAAACTTGAGATAGAATAAGAAAAACAACTTTATTTGTTACAATTATATTTATTTATTAAGTATCAAATGAGTATCAAATCAATTAATTTTAGTAGGAACTTATCATAAATTCAGACAAAGAGCTGCTAGCACACTACACTAGCCAGACCTAGCTAGATATACTAAATTAATATTTAAAATTCGATCATTTCCACTAGTTTCATTGAAGTTCCAACATGAAACTAATGCAAACTATTTTTTCCCACTAGTTCCATTGGACTACACAACGGAACTAGTGCAACTATTTATTCCCACTAGTTCCATTCCATTGTAGTTAATTTTTGCTAAATGCTAAAAACAAAAACATAAACATCTATACATACATCCTCACAAACTTTCTATTTTCTAGTAGGTAGCATTTAGCAAAAAATAACTACAATAGAAATAAATAGTTGCATTAGTTCCGTTGTGTAGTCCAATGCAACTAGTGGGAAAAAATAGTTGCATTAGTTTTATGGTGGAACGGTTCAACGGAACTAGTAGGAATGATCTAAAAGGGTTTAGCCATACTTCCATAGGAAAACTGCCCCCTATAGGAACTTATATCGTAACCTATGTTATATTTTAAAGGGTAATAATAGTAGTTAATCGAATAGACAATTAGCTCTGTATAAGATACGGAGCTAATTGTCTAACTGAGGAGCTATTTAAAAAAGTGTCCGGGGGCGACATTTTTTTTAAGTAATATATCTCTGTTGATTTTAAAGCTAGACATTCTTTGCGTAAAGACAATTATTATATATTTTTTCCAAAGTGGTAACTCTGTCCTATCTGATAGAAACCAATATTTTTTTTTGAATTTTTTAATATTTTTATTTATGCTTGGCTTATGGAAATTTAGATAAAATAAACTGTAAAGTGTACCATAAACACTGATATTTGTTTTATTTTTCTAGCTTTAAAATCAACAGATATATTATTTTGAAAAATTGTCGCACCCGGACACTTTTTTTAAATAGCTCCTCAATTAATTAAGACACAGCTAATTTTCTATTCGATTAACTACTATTAGTACAATATGACATAGGTTACAATATAGGTTTTTTTTTAGTTTAAGATCACAGTGTGATTTACATTGATTGAAAAGTAGCCCCACTAAGTAGTAGGCATACATAATTGAAGATGCTATGATTGGGCTCTCTGTGTAATGTACAATTTACCATCATGGGTAACATTGATATGATTAGGCACATATGATAATAAATAATCATGAAATATATATATCCTTTTCTTCACATCAGAATGCTTGACTTCAAAACAATCTAAATGAAAATTAAAATCAATCGTCGATAGTAATGTAGTTTCAAAAATAATTTTGTCTTCGTTGTATATATAAAGATTATTGACATTCATAAAAGTAACATTTCCGATATCATCATAATTCTCAGTTACATTATGAAGAAGAATGGTCCCAGGTTTATAAAGAATACTCTTTACTTTTGCCCATGTAACAGATACAAGAGATAGACACGGGTCTAAATTTAAATAAGATATAACATTACTCCGGTCAAGTTTTGAGATTCTCTTCGTAACACCAGCAGAAATAGGAGATTTCAATGAGCCTTTAACAAATATTTCGTTCAACTGCAACTGGTGTTTTGTAGCTAAACTAAGAGTAATATTGCGTCGATTAAAGTTAGCTCGAGCAGAAATTTTTGAAACGCGATGCTTGGCCTCGAATCGCATACTCCAAAAGTTAACAAGTGGACCAAATTTTAAAATCATTGAAGGGTAATGGACCAGAAAGTGAAATTTAGGTTTGAGGGTTTCATTACTTAATTTTATATAAAGCTCGTTGAGTTCACCTATTAAAAATTTTAATAAATTACATTTTTCTTTATTAAATATTGTACTCATTAATAAGTTAATTATGTTTCGCAAAGTTAAGTAAAGGGTCCAGTAAGGGTCATCAGTTGGGACAAAATCGCCCACAAGCAAATTAAAGTATCTCACAAATGATAACATTTCGGAAGCTGATAGTTGAATAACATTATTTGTCATTATTTGACAAGGTCTACTTGAGCTATCTGGACCAAAGTCAAAATGTTCCATTCTGTCATTCAAAGTTTTGTATGTGAAATATTTTAATTCGCTAGTATATTTTACAATAATAAATGACATGATGTACTTGGCTACGCCCTCTAAAATATCGTGCATTATGTCAACACCTAGTTGGTCAAATAAACTAAAGTTAGTAACTGAGAGCCATACACATTTTTCTTTGATACCAGTGTGAGATGAGGAGTTAAGTAGTAATTGGGTGTTGTAATTTTCAGAATTACGAAGCAAATTTACGTCTTCAAATAACTGATCTTTCAAGATTTCTTTTGACACATTGCAAATACGGCATGGAAAGTTTGAAGAAAATGTTTCATTAAATCCGGCAATTGAGTGTATCCCAAGGTTGTCTCCAAGAATTAGCCCTAATCTGAAATACAATTTGCCTTTATATTCAGGCACATCTATGTTCACACCAGTTTCTGATAAAAAATTTAATTCTTGTATCAAAGGTTCAAATATCACATTGTTCCCAAAAACTATTCTATCTGTGGAGTGAAATAATAAAGCCAGAAATATGTTATCTAGGGAAGATGTTCGGTCCGGAGGCATGCAAGCAACTGAAACATACACAGCTCCTAATTTGTGTATTCCAGAATGAGTTCCAAGTACATTTCCTGTCTCGTAATCGTCGAAATACATGAATAAAGGAAATACCAATTTACCATCATATTGTCCAATGACATTTCTCCAATAGCTACCTTGTACAAAGTTTTGCAAACAGTCAGAGTTCAAACCGTTAACATAATCTAATGTTTCTTTGATCACACCTTTGAGTGAAAAAAATTTTTGCAACACGAATCTAAGAGGTATTAGCTGCTCTGTACATTCTACTGATTTATATTTGACTACCCCTCGTTCTTTGATATTACACATTCTATTACCTATTACAACTTTTTTTGGTGGTATATAAGTCCCCTGCTTTTCCAAGAACCCGAGTCTTTTGAATTCAGTGTCAAACTCCTTACACTCATCTTTTACAACAGACAAAAGCTTTTCTTTAAAAGGTCTAATATCATTTCCTTGTTCAGCAGTTGTCGTTATTTCTGAAAATACACTTTCTATGTTTGATGTTAAACTACTACACATATACCTGTGTATGCCATCCACTACATCTTGAATGACCTTTCTCGGAAGCAGAGGATTTGCATACAGGGATGAAATAAAATGAACTAAAGTATATTTGTTGGTTTCTGATGGGGGTTCAACAAAATTCAAGGAAACATTAGGATGTGAATACGAGGGTTGAAGAACCGATATATTACTAGTATTTTCAGAATGTGTATTATCAGAATCGGAATCTATTATCTTACCCCTAGCAGTAGCATGACTATGGTATAGATGTTTTCGATAGGTATTTCTTAAATGGAAAGAACGATTACAATCATCTTCAATGCAATGATAAACACTAAAATTTTGTCTTTCATGATTCAAAGAAAAATGTGTCATTAGGTTCGGTATACTTGTCAGGTCTTTAAAACATAGGAAACACTTGGGCATTTTAGCTTGTATGCATAAATGCGATTTATGTGATCAATGCTGTGTTCTTTATGTTTTAATGCCGAGATCCGCTATAAGTGTATTTACTGCAGTAAAGCTTTTATCGTATTTCGTTTTTAATTCAAAAAGTACAGTTTGTACAAACTGCCAGACATGACGGGACTCTTTAGGGTATTCAGCATTCAAAACAAAAATCGCCTTTAAACAAGCTTCTACAGCTTTCGTAATAGTTGGCATTTCATATGTTATGTTATTAATCACTATGTACCTTGCTGTAATTGATTTATTCGGTGACACAACTGCAATTACAAAAGGTTGCATTTGAAGGTCCATTTCCATAAGCTTGTCTCTTTTTCTTGTTATCCCTGCTGCTACCTCAGCTGGACTTGCGACTTGAGTTATGAAGCCTTCCAATACCTCTTGCTTCGATGGTCTCCATTGTTTCTTTTTAGTTGCTTTCTTCGTAGACGTAACATTTGATGTGCTCATCAAAAAAGGTAGCGATGTTAGAGCGGCTAAATCAATTTGTTCTTCATTAGACTCTGTAAAATTTAATAAGAAAAAATAAATAACCCTCTCTCTAGCGCTGTCGGATAATTAAATAAGCCTTCAGGTATCTCCATCAAAGGAAGAAATCATCAATTATCATCATCATCATCATGTAAGTTACAAGGCCGATGAACGACCTTTCAAGCCCTGGTTGCCAATCATTCCCACTAATTCCGTTAAACAATTCCATCATCATCATGTGATTCAGCCTGCATTGTCCTAACTAGAAACAACCTAAAAAACTTTCACACAGTTTATTGTTTCCTGAGTTTTGAACTGACAACCTATGGATCAAGAGTCAAGGCTGTGAATGACTAGACCATCGAGGTAGTTATTTTCACATAAAAACGGACAACACTAGTGCAAAGCTATTGCTGCTGTTGTTTATTTAGCAGCAGTAAGAACAACAAATATTAAAACGAAAAAACTTTATTCACTTACCGTCAATCTCGTTTATTAATCCTTTCTTTTTTGCAACGCTGATAAGTTTTGGTTTAATTAAGAGCCAATTTTCATTAAACTTGTCTCCGGAGTCTGGGTACATTATCTTAAAATCCTTTAGTAACTGAAAATAAATGTTAGATTAACAGAAAGCAACTGAAAAATAAAATTAAGTAACTGTGGTTTCTAGTCACCCTATATTACCAGTTGCCCTTGTTTCGAACACCACCTGAGGCAAATAGGAATGATTACCCACAAAGCAGGAGCAACTGGGAATATAGGATAAACTTCAGGGGCAAACTGCTAACATGACTTACCAAATATATCCCACCAGACAGATTGATAGCCTTGTATTTTGTGAAATAATTTGAAATCGTCATATTTTTAGAAGCAAGATCGTTCAACCTTTCTTTGGTAGTAACTTCCCAATATGATTCTACAGTTTGCCATGGATCACAGTTGTTCTGAAGCCATAATAACTTCTCTGAGATGTCAACACTTTTGCTTCCTTCGAGGTGACTAATAGCTTCCTGTGCACTTGTACTGGGCCGGGGGGAATTTTGCTCATTTGAGTTTGAACTGTTTGAGGAGCAACGTCTTTCAAAATGTTTAATGATTCCTGTTTTGATAAAATCTCGGCGACGTTGTCGATATTGGTCTAGTAATTTTCCTTTTGCTGAAGTCTTTTGCAGCGGGCTGAAGCTTGCATATGGTATAAAATATACCGATGAACTTTCCTGTTTGAAGATCTTGCTTATTTCATATGCCAGTTGATAAAATCTTGAACTAGGAATTTTTTTCTCTGCATCGTTTTTCAGCTCGTGTGTAATAATTAGATTGCAAAGTCTTCGCCTGGCTGCATTATTCAAGAGACCCTTTTCTTGGTATTGCAGCAAAAGACCTTTGCCTTCATTCGATGAACTTAGGATTCCATATAATTCCTGGAAACATATTTTATATAATTAATAATAGAATGAAAAAAAAAACATAAAAATGTAAGAATTTGGAAAGAATAAAATTTTTTTTTCAAACAAAACATGTAACCGACTTCCCACAAAAAAGTTCAAAATAACTTTTCTTTCGAAAGTCGGTGACTTTCTTTTTTATTTCATTGACTTTTTGTCACCGAGTTTCGAAAGAAAAGTTATTTTGAACTTTTTTGTGGGAAGTCGGTTACATGTTTTTTTTGAAAAAAAAAATTATTTTATCCTTTTTAGTTTCAATATACTGAATCCTCGGAGTAATCGGTGTAGACAATGTTGAAAACTTTTTAGGATTTTGTTGATTTTTGTTGATTTTTTCAAAAAATATTAGTCCAATTTCGATAAAATTTTAATGGGACCATTCGGGAAGTATACCCTTTCCAACAAAAAAATAATTTTTCAAATCGGTTGGTATACGACGGAGTTATGCCCGAACAAACATTAAAAAAAATATATATATATAAACATTCGAATTGAGAACCTCCTCCTTTTGGAAGTCGGTTAAAAATACAGTTTTAAAATAGTCAACTATCCCCATTTCCTCTCCACAGCTAGAATTAAAAAATCTTAGCAAAAACCTGAAAAGAATGTCAAAATAACTAACGCAATCATATTCCGGCTTGTCCTCTTCTATTACATTTGTTTCTGACATTTCAGGGGGGTCCTCATCATCAGGGTATGTTACAACTGGCAAGTCTTCCACTGTATACAGCATTATTTTGTTGTTTGAGTCCGGAGTAGTATGACACTGAAATATAAAATAATAACCTGATCAAACTCTAACTTGGTTTTGTATAACGACCACTGTCAGAGACAGTGACAGGGACTGATGGCTGAACATGCTCCAAAGCACAGGATATCTTACTTAACACACAACAACACTGGATTTGGTTCGGCCTGCATTATCCTAATCAAACTGGGAACAACTTCACAAAATGACTTTCATGCACTAATTATTTTCCATGGGATTCAATTCCACAACTTCTGGATCAGGTGCCGAAGCCCCAAACCACTAAACCACAGAGACAGTAATGAAATTAAAAAGTAATCAATACTAACCTATATACATGAATTATAACATATATACTTGTTTTTATTAAATATTTTATTGTTGACTAGCTGACGTCACACGGTTTCACCCGTTCCCGTAGTAGGGGGATAAAATATAGCCTATGCTACTCAGGGTGAATGTAGCTTTCTAATAATGAAAGGATTTTTGAAATTGGCACAGTAGTTTTTGAGTTTATTCATTACAAACATACACACACAGAAATACAAATCTTTTCGCTTTATAATATTAGTGTAGATTTAAATGACTAATTAAGTATTAATTATTGTTATTATTACTTACAGTGTTCTCAAAGGCATTTGACATTATATTGGTCAAAAGTTTGATTTGTGTCGTCAACTTAGCCCGGTGTCCAATAATTGGCACTAACTCTTTCAGGTCAGCCTCTGACAACATTTGGAGGGTCTCCACATCAATGGACTCTTCTGAAATATTAATGAAAATTGGTACATACAAAAGCAGATACTTATTATAGGTACTTACATCAATTATTGGTAAAATTGATGTTAGTCACATGAATAATAAGTTTATTATTGTCTTTTTATCTCCGCACTAAGTCAGTTATTCAGCTTGTTTACTAGTACCAAGGGACTTTTCTAAATAAAAATCAGAGTTGGTTGGGAGAGGACAGGCCCTAGGTTATGTAGGTGCGGATGCGGTAGGTATGCAGTTAATAATATCATACACTAGGAAAGCAAAAGACCTGCATAAAGGGCTTTAAGGTTCACTCAGTTGGTTGAAGAGTCAAAAGTCAAACAATAGCTCATAACAGTCCATTGCTGAACATAAGCGTTCTCCAATACTGGAGGGTACTATCATAACCTCCATGTTTGGTAGAAAACGCTGCTGCCCGTTTCCTGGCCTACGAAGGTACTTATTAGGCGGTAAACCTTGACATCAGTCGCCTTGTAGTACTTGCTTTTCTACTTTGCCGAACACTACGCATAGGTATAAGAAGAATAGCAGAACTGCATCTAACGGGAAATGCCCTGTTTAAAATAGTGATTTAATGAATGAAACACTATTGTCCTAATTATGTAAGGAATAGAAGATAGAAACACTCACCCAAAAATTTTGGAATGTAAGCTTCTAATCCCCAAGACCGCAGATAGTCCGAGATTGTTTTCTCTGCCGCCTCGTCTGCCGGCGGCTGCTCCATTTTTGAAAGTTTCTTGACGTTGCTTGATATATTCAAATTCATGCATAAAATCAAAACTTAAAATCACGCGACGCACCAGCGTTCTCACTCGCCTCGCAGCGGTCGAGAACAGGTTTCTACAGGTTCCGTAATTCCGTTACTGTTTGATTTAACACAACTGTCAGCGAGCGGGAACAAAACGTTTCGTTATGCGCAGCATAACTTTAATCACCACCTATTATATTGCTGTGTTATTGATAGCCAAAAATATTCTAAAACCAACATAATCAATATTAGTTGATCTCAGCCAAATTTTTTGTTTATTTGTAGTAACTTTGCAACACAAATCTCAACAATACTTTACAGCTGGTAACAAACTAATAGCAGAGTTGAAAAAATAGCAACTATTCGTTAAAAAAATAGTTTTAGTTGGGTCAACTGTAAAGTCACAAGTGTGTTTGAGTATAGCAAAACATATTATGTTGCAAAGTGCCGAAACCGAATTTTGTATTAGATAACATAAACTTTAGTAGCTTATAACCAACTCAAATAACTAAAACATTTTTGTAAAATGCAACAAAAGCAGTTGATCAATACGTAAATGAAATTCGTTTGTTAGTTATCAAGGTTTGGCTATTTGTGAATTAACTCAACTAGTTTTGTAAAATACTTTTTTCAGTGTTATTTTATAATGGAAAAAACAAAATGGATTCATGACGAAAAAAAGGCTTATTTCTAATTCAAAACATACCTGAAATTACAGCTCTATTTCATATTTTTTCCTAATTTGATCTCAAAAAAACATTTAAATTCGAACGTGATTGTGTTCTGATGATTATTGTCATTTATAGATATTCAAATAATACATACTTTTATTACTTTATTAACTACATTAAAGTAATACATACATTTGTACGTAAGTACCGAAAGTACCAAATTTCGCGGTTCCAATTCCAGTACCGAAAATCCAGTTCAGGTTCTTAAGAAGGAACCGGTACTGCATTCACTAGTAGGTACCGCGTGACAAAGCGGTTTGACTTGTTAATTAGGCGCTATAATGAGTGGGAAATTACGTTTTTATTACATCTGCGGCGCTCACATAAACAATGATGAATCATTTTCTAATCGTTTATCAAAGCCTAGATTCCATTTGAGATAAGTTAACGATAATAATGTAGAATAGTAGTTCGTAGTTACGTGATTGTTCTAATTTGTGAACAAATGTGAATTTAATCACAAAATCGACATTGAGTCACTGGATAGTTCTGAAAAGTGTGATGTGATGTCACATTTTCTTCTAGATAAACGCATAAAGATAACTGCTATAAATAAATGCTGAATAGACTTTTATAGCACAACTTACGTGGACAGGGCAACAGAAAAGTTTAATTTTTTTAAAGCTTGTATATGACGTGAAATAGAGAATTCGCAGGAACGATTTGGCAAGGTTCGTAAATTGAAGCGCCGCGTTCGTAGATTAGATCGATAGAATCATTTTTGGTGGAAAGTTTTGTTTCCCAAATATTTTGTCTTTGTTTCTTTATCTCGAACACAATAATGATATTAACTTAATTCTCTTCAACAGGCTAATCCTCACGACATATCTTGTAAGATTATGATAAATTCGTCGCCTTGTCTCCGAGTCTCCAAGTGCCTGAAGATCGTTGGCGTAACGAACGATCGAGGGGAAATCTAATCAGACAGAGTTTCCTTCCCCGTTCATTTGACGAATTACTTGCTGGCAGCTCACGGAGGGAAATTGGACCCATCTTACATGTAATTTGTAAGAACGACAGACGCCCGTGCACCCTACTACATCTTGATCGTTTTCTTCCAAAGTGCGTCACGGAAGATGATAATGAATAGTTGTGACGTACGTTTAGGAGGAACTGCGTCATGTCCTTTCGTACCTTTAGTCTTTTCCTTTTCCGCTCCATTTTTATAAAAGAGCTTCTGATTGGCTATACCGTCATCAAACTTTACGTCAGAAACAACATTCCTTTAAAAATAAACTAAAAAACAGTCAGTTTTTCAATCGTGTTAGTTATGGTCCTTATTTTGCGCCACCTCACAGTTGATAAAGAAGGCTGCTTCGTAACAAATGTACCATTTTATTAAGTTGAACATTCTTCCCTGAGGTCTCTGCCAGGCGTGCCGCCGCTCGCCAGAATATAAACATTGGTAGCGACACTGATTGAGTCTCGTGCAGTGTTTGCGTTCGTGTGGAGACAGTAATTAACTTGCCGCGCCGTCGCGTTGCTGTGCACCGAATTAGATTATACCGTGGTACGCCGCTGCATTTTTATTTAGATTCTAACTGCAATGTTGAAAAATTATTTTAGCGCAGATGGGAAGAATTAGGAAACAGCAAGTTATTACGAAAGGAAAGTAAGTGCTTCAATGACAAGATTGTGGGGTGGTATTCCAGAAACCTCCTGCTCTAGGCAGTCGATAGTGCAGGTTTTGATATGGATGTCTTCCGAAAACTGATATTACTTATTTTCTCGTAAATAATACTGAAAGTATTCCATTCAAAATGGTTATCGTCGCCGTTGTTTATTTGTCACAATAAGCAGTTTATAGAGAAGAGGTGGAAAATTTTCAAAAAACTTTAGTACACAATATCTCTAAAATAAGTCAGCTTAAATTAAGACCCCAAGTTGTCGGGGTTAAAATCGTTGCATATTAGGTGTAGTATCACCCATTTCAAGGAATGCACCCACTTACCAATCACCCTGAAAATTCACGTAATTCGTACATACATTTTATATCTGGTGGTAGAAGACACTTCTTTCGGTTGAGTAATGTCATGACGATGTGATGGTACATTGAGCATTATCAAATACTAGACATTTTTGCATTTGCTCAATCATTCGACTGGCCTCAGCATTTGAAAAGCAAACATCAATGACTTCATACGACATTATGTTCAATAGCTAGGTTAGCTAGCTAGGTACATAAGCTAGTGTACTTTCGATTTCAATTTGCAAAACGAATCAATACGGATACGTGTTGACAATCGTGAACAACCAATATTGGTTTCATCCGTCTATTTGTTCGTCACAACTTTTGTTATTGTCTGTTGAAATGATTCGCGTAAATGTCACCTTTAAGTAGGTACTATATCAAAACTGTCAATATTTCTTTATACTCGTACAGTTTAAATTATGCAAATAGTTTTTTTGCAAATTTTTCACGCTCTAGCAGGAACTCATTTGTCAATATTGAATAAAAATATTGACATAGATGACAACACGTTTTAACACTTATCTCAATGTACACAAACATGGATATTTAATTGGTTTGAGACAATACCGAGTTACCGACAGTCGCTAATGTGTTAACATCTCGCAAATCGTTTTACAACAAGACACTGCAAACACTGAGTTTAATATAGAATTGCAGATGATTTGGCAAGCACAGCAGCTTAACTTGCGCTATTAATCGCGTCCGCAATCATGCGTATCCAAACGGCATCATTAACGTCCGCACGATAACATCCACTGATACACACATCTTATAAACGGTCCAAATATTTGAGGGAGAAAACAGCCGTATCGATCGCGGATAGACAGTTATTCGACACGCCACATACCGAGGGGAATTCTTTACGCGTTTTAAATAAAACTGGCGAAGGTCACGACATTGACCTCTAAATGACGCCCGGCCATTGATCAACCCCAGAAAAAGGCACGATTCAATGTCAAGTGCGGATCTATTCCTATCGCTGCATGTATACGCGGCCTGCTGCCTGCGTCACGGCGCCGTCACTCGTCACGGGCAACCCTATAGTCCGCTGCATGATACGCCCACCGTGCAGATACAATGATTAGACACGATAACGTATCGTGACGTCGCAGGCGCACACGCGTCATATGCCATGATTAATGGTGTCCGATGTGAGGCGAATCCTATTATAAGCTCGTTACGTAAGGGTGCTAAGTCGTGTCAAATCGCGATTTTCCTTTGACAACTTTTCCGTTACGCACTTCTCGCCTTACGTATATCGAGAGAGCACTTGCGAACGTCATTCAATATTCTTTTATGTTGAAAATGTTCACACGGGAACCTTGTTACATATTTTATCGACACCCTTACGCAAGTTCCACGTTAGACCTTAAAGTTATTTCCTCTTTCGTTTGCTCTTAGAGAAAACTTCAGCGCTATTATTTTAATCACAAGTATAACCTCGACACAAACTGATCGTTCCCATTTACGTTAGCTATTGGTTCCATTTGTTTGGTTCCAGCGACTTGTGATGTAAAAGTACTGTGAGGTGGTTCAGTCGTGGGGATGTGTCCAGTGTCGTCGACCCGCCGGCCCTGGCGCACTATTCGCGACAGTACGCTGGCAGCGCTCCAAGCGCCGGATGGCGTCGATACATCGGTTGCACATGCAACGCCAACACACGTTTTCACCTCCAAAACTGCGCCAACGCCATCTTCCATCCAATCTTCAACTTTAGCGCCAAGCGTAAAGATGCTTAGAGTTTTTAGAACAGCAATATAAAGTTTGTACATCGGTAAATTAGCGAAAACGCCGTCGTTTGATGTTACAAACGTCGAGGAAGTCATTTAGGCTTGTGGTGTAATATTACGGAGCTGCAATTTCATATTTAAATGTGCGAATGAAAATAGTTTTAGAGGCGTCACGACGCGACGGCATATATCATGGCCCCTGCGGTTATATTACACCACTTGTGTATGAAGTACGACGTAGATCAAAGCCTAGAGTGACTTTATGACGATATTAGTAGCTGCGTGAATAAAGTCAGCAAGAACTGTACCGAACAAGCCAGTCATGCTAAAATCTTTAAAACTATTAGGAGGTACTGTGCTGGACGTGAGGTATGTTAAAGATAAACACGCAATGACGTGTCATAATATTCACAACTTCTTTTTTACACAATTTAGTCATCATAATGACTTTTCGGTAATGAAGCATCAGGCGATGAAACTGCGATTACCCAGCGAATTTTGGTGTGTAAAATTTTGAAGTCTGGAAATCTTTCACTGTCTTCATATTTGTCAGAAAATTTCAAGGATAATTACAAAGTAGAACAAATTTCTTGTTGATGGCTAAAAATGCAGCTTTGTTTATTTACAGATGACTAACCACAATATATCAAAATTGTGCGCAGTTTGTTGCTGCCATTGCCTTGACAAAGGTAATGACAATGACAACTAATACTACGAGTATTATGTTCACTAAACACTTTGAACGTGTTAAACTGTGTTTTCCACGCGTGAGATTACAGCCCTTATCGGAAGAATTAGTATCAAAGCGGTGAGTTTTCCATCACATGATTTAAAATGTAAAAATGCAGCATATTGGATTTTAAATCAAATTACATAGTTTAACATGGCGTCTGTAGTTTCCGCGAAGGGTTAGGCAGATGTGTCATAAGTAGACTCATATTTAGCCAGTTATGTCTGTATTCATTTTAATAGGGGGCGACCATTTTGCCATTGAGTACAGACGAACCTAGCTTCCCAGTCTGCTGTTGTAAAATTCTGAAATTCACTCAGTTATTTAATCTGATTAGAATGCGTTGATGGACAAGGACAAGGGCGGAGTGGTCAATCACATTTCATTATTTTCAAACCAACTAATGGATTGTATTAAAATGGAAAGCAGATTCTACCTGTGTGAGTAACATTTTAATTCGATTGCGAGATCTTTTGTTAGGTGTTGGAAAGAGTCATTAATATACAAATGAGGTTTATAGCTCTAGTTGCACATCGATCTTCACAAATGTGCTTTCGTCGTCGACTGCAGCGAAAACTTTTCCATCAGACGTCCTTCGCTTTGTAATGAAACGTGCAGTCGACAGCTCTATAATCTAGCACATATTCCGTGTCGGACTGAGGTAGTTAAGTCCATAGTTATGGTCTCTATACATATTTTCCAGGTCGTTTCATTTCGCCCGGGTCAAGGTATCGTGTCGCCTCGCCAGATGGCCTGTGACGTCAAATGATATGATAACTAATCAAAAAGACATTTCTGGAAGTAGTAGATACCGCAAACTTTAATGATACAGCTGACAGATATGCTTAGTCATAATGACTGAGGAATAAAATAAATATGTACGATTGTACGTATTTTTTCAATTATTATAAGTCAAAACTAACACACTGCAGCAATCAGTAAGAGTAAATGTTTTCGTCACCTCTTTAAATTCTGGCGTCACGTAAATTGAAACATCTGGCAATTTGAAATACACCATTTCTCTTCAGCTACTGCTGGAGCGTGGACGATTAACACAACTGTTTTAGTATTTGGCTGAATGTTATTTGTAAGAAAACACAAGTTATTCCAGTTTATATTAATGATTCGCAGATTCGTTTCGAAATGAACCTTCAAATCTTACCAAAGCCCAAACGAAGTCCTTAAACAACCGCTACTAGGGCCTCTAACCAGATTCTAAGCTGTTGAGTCTTGTTTGAGCCTGTGTCAACATTTATAATAAGCTGCACAAACAAGTGAACTACGTAGTAATGTCCTCCTTCCTTTGATGATAAATTCTATCGTGTACAAAAGCATCTGTTAGCAATGTCGATGGCTGTATGCAGCACGGCATGCAATGCAGCTCTGTGTCGCGGTCGATCGCGCCGGGAGACGTACGGCGTTTGTCAATACTTCGCCTTTTTGCTCCGTTTGCAACTCAACTGCTCTATTCAAGGATAGGAATTGCATTAATAAAAGCAGATGGAGTTAGCTATTGGGCTTGTTCAGGGTTTTGTTTAGGGATGCCTTGGGTGCTTTTAGAAAGTGTTGACGAAGTTAGGTCTAGGAATAAGATGGAAATAATAGTTTAAGTTTTCCAATACAGCACATTACCAATACCAACACTGCTCCAAAAATACATCAAGATTGTATCAAATCGATATAGTACAAACAATTCCATAAAGTAACAAGATATCCACAGTATTGACTCACTTATGATTCAATTTGTGGTGTATACAATCATCCCCGTCCCGGTGACGTGTGTCCCGGAATAGAACATCCCTAGTCATCCCGGGAAAGAAAGTAAAACAAGTTATCTATGAGTATGAGTCGTGATTCACATCGAGATGTGAGTAATGTCGTGGACAGTAAGCGGCAGGAATTTTAGATAATAATACACACATCAAAAGTGTCTAGGGATCAAGCATTTTTATGCGGATTTCTTGAGATTGAGATGAGGCTTTGTAATAAATTTATAATTTTATAAATTTATATGGATCCTTTTTGGTGCATTTCATAATTTGAATCAGGAACTGTGAATCAAATTCGAGTAAAAGATGAAAATCAGCTGTCAATATTTTCCCTATAAAAACATACAACGCATTGAAGACATTATTAGTGCTACTGTTTCCCTACTACTGATTAAAACCAACGTTATTATGGAGCGGCGACGTCATTTAAGCAGGGAACAAATGCTCAGAGCCGTGGGAATGATAGAAGCTGGTTCCCGGCAACGTACTATGGCTTTAGCTCTGAATACAAGTCAGAGTATTATCAGTCGACTTTGGACACGTTACCGAAGCACTGGTACCGTGGCTGAGCGCCATGGAGGACGGTATCGCTGCACCACACGGAGACAAGACCGATCCATTCAAATCTTAACTCGAAGAGCTCCAACAATAACCGCCATGATGTTAGCCGTGAGGCTTCATCACTCTTCAGGGAACTTAATTAGCGACCAAACAGTCAGAAACCGCTTGCATGAAGTGAACCTTCATTCCCGAAGACCGCTACGGGTACCACCTATAGCAATGCACAATCGTAGGATTCGATATCAATGGGCTCTTGAACACAGAAATTGGGCAGAAGAACAATGGCGTTTCGTGTGCTTTTCTGACGAGTCTCGTTTTGGTATGAGACCGGATACAAGACGTATACGACACTGGAGAAGCCCTGGACGCCAACAGCGATTAAAATCCTGCCAGGAAGTCCATCCTTATAGTGGTGGAACCATCATGGTATGGGCGGGTATTTGGATCGGCGGAAGAACTGAGTTGATTTGGATCAGAGGCAACCTCAACGCTCAAATTTATGCTGAGACGATTGTATCAGACGTCATCGTTCCTCTACAAGTGCAAATCGGTCCCTTATTTCAGTTAATGCATGATAATGCACGACCGCACACCGCAAGAGTTGTAAGACAGACTCTCGCCGCAGCTAACATCAATGTCCTGCCCTGGCCTGCTCAGTCGCCAGACTTGAATCCGATTGAGCATGCATGGGATATGCTACAGAGAAGAGCTCTGCCGAATATGGAGGGTATCCAGTCGCAAGAAGACCTTTTTTTGTTGTTGCAACGAACATGGGCGGCCATTCCACAGCGTGATTTGGATGAACTCATTTTGAGTATGCCAAACCGATGTTCTTGTGTTGTTAGTGTTCGCGGTATAAACACGGATTATTAATTGTTTAAGTTACCCAATAAAATTTTAAAGAAAACTGTTATTTCAGTCTTTTTTTCGAACTTTTGTGTTAGTGGTTCAAATGTCAAAAATCCCTTTATTAGGAAAATGGCAAATTTCTTTATTAATGCAAAGGTGACTTGGTTTATCGTTACTGTGACAAACGAAAACACTTTATTTGATGAATCCTTAAAAAAAAATTTAATTAATATCAATCAGGAGAAAAGTTATTGCAAAAATATATGTTGATCCCTAGACACTTTTGATGTGTGTATATCGGAATGACATGTTTGGGCTCAATTAGAACCGTAATATAATGAATGTATGACTAGTACATAACTTTCATCTTTAGTCATCATGTCTGTAACTGATTAATTGAAAGTGGATAGTTTTAGTGATGTATACAAAGTGAGCGTCTGAATAGTTTGGATATGAAAGCCGTAAATCATTGTAAGTGACTATTTGAAAAGTCTGCTATAAAAGCCTCTGGTATTGACAAGTGATGCTGAAAGCAAATGGCGTCATTTATTTCCGTCTGTCTAGTCTACTCTAGTGGAACTACTTTTGTTTCACCAGTCGAACCAGACGGTTATTGAAACCGCGTTAGAAATACAGCTGAAAGATTACCATAGTTCACTAATATACTAACCCATTTTTTAACACTAATGATTTACGTGTGAACTGAGCGGTAAACTTTTTTATTCATTCCTTGTCAAACATAAAAACTAGCAAATGTTTGCCAAACTCTAAATACAATAGAAAAAAGTAAATAAGCCGCGACAGCTTCGAATATAAAAACAAAATGACACACTTTGTTAAAATGACTAATGTATAGTGTATTGTGTAAAAAATTTCGTACGCTTCTCTGTGGTCATAATTTTTGCGTCAGACTGACGATGACGTTGGCTGTGTATTTTTGAATAATATTAAAATACGCATCTTTATGCGTGAGATTTTGTACGCAATCTGATGTTACGGCAGTTCATCATGATCTGCCTGCCCTTTTGCAACAACGTCAGAGTTGACTCCCAGTCTAACCGCGTGCAGTTGAATACCTGTAATAATGCTTTTCTTCAGTTAGGAACTGGTACTCTTCTTTTGAAAATTTGAAGCGTGCATTTTTGTACAATGGTAATTTCTATTCATCAGACTATGCTCTTCGGAGTCACCGAGGGATTCTTTCAACTGTGATGTCAGGAGTCATTGTGTGTGTTGTGCAGGAAACGGCCAATTGTATGATCCTTGGCAGCCCATACGCCCACAAAGAGAGATGAGAGAATCCTCTTTATTCTATTCTCGTCTTCTTAATTGTATAATTTCGCAAACATATTGCATAGTGGCGCCGCGACACCTATGTACGTCGTTTATATGCCTTGCATATGACTCGTATTTATAGCACGATTGTTTTTGTTGTGTTTCTCACATAAATAAGTTACGTAATTAATACGAGGTGCGTGTGCCGTGTAGCTATTTTGATTCACTATGTTTATTTTGGATCTATTGATATGACATGTGACGGTGTTGGCTTTTTAATATGTTAGTGGTGAGACATAAAGATCTCTATAACTTTCGATCCAGGATAAGAGTAATACTAGATCGAAAGTACAAAGAAACCAGTGGTAATTTATACTAAGCTCTGCATTTTCTTTTAAAATTATCTGCAAGTTCAGCACCACAATTTGGAATGATTTTTCCGCAAAATGTACACATTACGACCAAAATCCGTGTCAACATTCCTAAAGTCTCGACTCTTGAGCTAATAGTGCGTACAGCTGCGAGTGAACCCGTAGGCATCCGAATCGTTTCGCTTTGACAAGGTGTCCTGCATTTTAACGTAGAAAGGTAGGTAAAATAGTGAAAACTAGATGTCAGGAACAAACATGCAATTTGTGTGTGCATTCAATGCTGTGTTCTGAATAGACTCTATGAATGAGTACGAGCTGTTCGTTTCCAAGCTGCACTCGGCCTGAAAGCTTTTTTAAATCCGAGTTTTTCTCGTTTTACACCCGGAGTATCTATATTTTATGTTTTTATTTTCTAACAGCGCATCAAGGATTCTCTTTACGAAGATATATTTTTTGTTTACAACGGATTATGCTTTCGTTGAATGTAAAAATAGACATGTCTATTTTACAAGCCACAAATAAAACAAAGACATATTCGCAGTATTGCAAGGAATAGTTTTCCTCGAAGGATAGTGCAATATATTCTGGTGTCAAATAAAACGGATTCCTCTCACATGTTATGTCTTTCGTTTAATGCCTCATAAAGTTTTCTTCGTTCGTTGCTTGTTTTGATAAGAGTGGGTGTTTCAAGGAAAGGCGTAGTAAATACAATCACGTGCTGGATTGAATTTAACTAGCTTTGTTAATAAACATGTTTTTTTTTATAGTGAATACGTACGTAATTTGTGAAGTTACCCATTTCTTGACGATACGAGAGAGATAGGTTGAGAAAATCAGGCCATGTATGATGCAAACTAAAAGCTTTTAGTTCTATAATAGTTTAGTTTTATTTTAATTTAGTATTTTTATAGTTTGTTGAAAAGCAATTGGGAAACATTTATATTTGTATTGTGGTATCATTGATAAAGTGGCAACATTGTTTTTTTTAAGTTTGAAAAATGAACGGTCTCAGGAATTTTTTTGGTTAGTCTGATGCGTGCAAAAATAAATCTCCATTATTTATTTTGAAGTGCCTTTTCTTTACTCAACTTCTAATATTAATTAATATTTATGTATTTGTACAACAAAATAAAGTCATCATCAAAGCTTTTAACATCTTTTTTTTTGTCGTTGTCACTCGGAAAGTTATGTCAGTGATTCAGATAACGTAAATTAAATAGAATGCGATAGTAAACGAAAATCGCAAATTTTGATTTAATTTGCAATTTTTATAGTTTTTATGTGGAGTTTTTGTCCCATTTCTCTTTTCGTCTGTCTATAAAAGCTGATTATTGGCAAAACCCAATTGACCTTCTGTTAGTGTTTCTTTTATTATTAAGTTCAATAGTTTGTTAGCAGATTTCGCGATGGAGTGTATTGAACCTGAAAAGCCAAGGGCGGTCAAAGACGCTGAAATCTTTAGGAAAATCTAGACGGTACTGTTATTATTTTTCAGGTTCGTTAATTTCTAGTTACACTTCATTATTACCTTTATATGGTTAGGTCATTTTGTACATTTTTTGTTTCTGGCAATCGGCCTACGGGAAGATAATTATGATGACGGTATCGAAAATCGGAAAAGCCTGTGATGCTATAATAAAAGGAAAACGTGCCGCCATCTATATGAAAATGTGGTGTATAAATATACGGCGGTGTTTTACGAGGCGCTTCTAAATTGATACGTATCCGTGTGTGCTGTGACGTCATGGAATTCGGTGAACTACGGAAAGGGTAATGACAGAGGAATCGGTATTTGTAAAGCGCGAGAAGGTGCTAAAACAAAAGATAAAAAACAGATCACGAAGAATTCAGTGTAAGTATTTGTATTGTAAGGTACTAGGTGCTTCAACACTTTGGACAAGACTGCCAATGAGTCAAGTAAGGGTGTCGAGCCTCGAGGAGCAGTTTGTGGGAGGCCTACGACCAGCAGTGGATTACAAAAAGCTTAGATAATTGATAGCACATTATCCTGTTCCTTACAGCCCTACGTATTGTATAGAGTTGTTTTTCTGATGTCTCTTGTGGAGAACATCAATTCTTGCTCGCTCACTGACTATGCATAAAATTCAGTTCGTAATCAACGTTGAAGTGCGCAGGTCGCATGCTATAGGTTACGCAACGGTCATTAAGATTCGCAGCAAACGAATTAATGTTATTTGCTTAATTACTTAAACCGTCACGATGTAAAGAGATGCTACAGAAGTGTTCGGGTCGGTATGATTTGGAACAGCCAGGCGGCAACAATCATCAAAAAACTTGTAGATGCCGAGTGTGGTTTGCCGATCAACACGAGCGGAATGAAACCCGAATATTATGTGTAGCAATTGTTTTCGGTTGACATAGTTGATCAACAAATACAGACGAATCGAATATACGACCCAAACAAGAATCTAGTAACCCCCACAGATGAATTCTTCAACAGACGTGTAAATATATCAATATCCATTAGAATGATCTCACCAGTAATAAGTTCGTACTATGAAAGATATATCGAAGTTAGAACACGAATAAAAGGACATGAAATCTCGAGAACACCATTACACTATACAGAGAAATGACAGACATAAGCCGGTATCGCTCACAGTAAATAACATCAATCAGACAGACAGACGGATCAGATGACACTACCAACGGAACAAAGAGAACATCTGTATCCCGATTATTCGATAACTGTTATCGATTCAACGGTATCGGTATCGATAAAGTTATCGTTTTGTTTTGAGACGACTACGACTGTAATAAAACTGAGAGTTGATAGCGAGATGCGTCTACTCTTGTTATTCGATGATATAATATTTGATAATGAAGTCAGTGAAGGAGAATTTAATTTTATAGCCTTTTTCTGACGTCATGTAAATCATAACAGCAATATCCGAGATATGTACAGTTATCAATGTCATATAACATTAGTTAAGAGATAAAAGAATAATTACATTTTATTGTGTAATGGAGGACGCTGTAGTCTCCAATTTGAAAAGATATAAAATTTAAAGCGAGTATCATAGATATTCTATACTTCAGTCCTCAGAACTCCCAAAAGAATAGAAGTTCTACCGAAACAATTACTCAACAATTAATTACTTAAACAGAATGTAACCGTTAATTCCAGTGTACTTAAACGATAGCTCTGTTAGGAATCCATTCAATTAAGTAATTGGAGTGATTATCATTTTTATTGCAGGTATTCAATATTTGTTTATAAACATTTATGTAATCACCGGTAGGGAAAGGTAGGACTGGGTAGGGCTGTATTAATAGTGAGAGAGGAAGAAGAAATGTATGGAGGTGATATTCAAAAGATGAGGAAAATCTATTTGTGGAGACATCAAAAGCCAAAGAGTAATCCGATTGATGCGACTTAATAGGCAATTAGGACTAAGCCTATTGGGTGTTTGTATGTTCGCTTTGGGAACGGGAGACGAATAACACCTACTATTTTTATTGATCAACGATATATTAGAATACAGTCGTTCAAGTGTGAAATTTGAAAGTAGATAAGGACGATCATAAACTGAACAGTGATGGAAAGAGGATCTGTTAATGACAACAAGAATTATGGAAAATGGTGTTTTTGAACAGAACCAAAAATTATTTGCAAAGAAATAACTGATCTATTAAATAAAGATGGTGAATTTATTGCCAGCCCTCACGTGTCAAGTCAAGAATCCACAGGTAAAGATAAGCTCTAAAAACGTACTCGCCTAAGTGATAACCGCTAATACTAAAGCACCTAAGCTCGCTTGCCTAGCGACCGGACTAGATAACACAAATAGATAAGCGTAATTATCAATTCAATATGCTAATTGATAAGTTAATTAGACGGGAGTATGGAAGCATGAAGCGTACGGCGTATAGCACGCGATTAGTTTACGAGTACGTGCAGACGTAACGTACTGTTATTTGTAAATATCGATTATTTTTTGTGTGGGAAACTGGAGTTTTCTGAACACATTGTAAGGCTACTTTAGCAAGTGTTTAAAGACCTGTAGATCCCAGTGTATTCTTAACTAATAATAATCGGCCATACCGCATTATGGAGAAAATGGTAGACGCAATTTTGAGGACGGATATCATATACGGACTTGGACAGCCCTTTATAGTTCAGCTTCCGATCAGCTATCTTCGATCAGTTAATTTTTGTTAAAATATAACATAGGTATTCTGCTTTATTTGTAACCCCAACATGTAGATAGACTGCTAAATTGTAAGGCTTACAGTTTAGTCAGGAGTAAGTCATAAAGTTTAGGACTGGATCACATAACGACACTTGGTGTAAGCTTGATGGATCCCGAGGGTGACACGATGGTCATCTACCCGTATAAACCAGAAACACTGAAGATAATGGTTAAGAAATTATTAGACGACTTGATAAGTTGGTAACAGTAGCTAAGTAAATTGAAACAGAAAATAATAAAACAAAGATTAATATTTCTATTTTTTCGCTACAAGTATTGTTTATTTTGTATCATCAACTTATGTTAGAAACAATACATAAACCTACAAAGAAAAGCAAAAAGCCAGACAATATAACGTCACATATCCTTTGTTTTTGTTTGGCGTAAGACTGAGCGACATAACATATATATTTAAGATCTTTGTAACCTCCACACCATACTGCGAAGGACGTGGAAGGTCCTGGAAAGTTATCTAATGTTATAAAGAACTACAGAATGTGCGAAGCTAAGAAAACCAAAAAAGAATGAATAAAAACTCTTAACAACGATTTCTCTGAATAGCCTGATAGTGGAGGCTTTTAGAAAGATAGAAATGATGGATGGATTGGATTTATTATTCTCATCACTAACCTGTTGCTTGAGAAGATATTTATCATCTATTTTTGGAGTACATCCTTCAGAGCCGGCCTCTAATAATGAGCAGTAGGGGATGATATTATTTCAGTTGCCAGTTAAAAATAAATAATCATTCGTTTGATTCAAGGCAAGAATACTATTGAGCTTGCAAAAGAATAGAAGCTTAAAAGTGATTATCATACAAACACACATGTATTTTCAACAGAAGATGATGTACGACAAACATAGTCAAGGACTCGATAACTTTGCTCCCCGCATTAGTGATGAAAAGAGTAATGTACCCAGAATAAAAGCATAATAGGACCTGTACAAACAAACGGGTTGCGGCATTGTGCCGTGAGAACCGTTCAGTTTTCTATACATCGCTTTATCGCCAATAATATCGCACAATAGGTCGGAATCAAGGACACAATACACAAATGTTCTGATTCTACATCTTTGATTCTCTTGATTTTGGGCAAAGACCAGGTTATTGGAATATTGAGAAGACAAGTAGTTAATGAAAACATGACACTGAAAAGGAAGGGAAAATGAAACATCCGGTAGGAACTATGAATTGATTTCCTCACATTTGTTTTCAAATTCGTTTTGTAGATGTTTTCGACAACCGATTAGTCACGCAATATGAACTACCGTAGTTTTTATCTTCAATTTATTATTCAATTTTTGTCTATTATTCTTAAAATATGTCCGAAAGCTGTTCAGAATATTATAGAAGCTACCAAAGTTTCTCAAGAAGTGAAAGAGCCATAAACATTATCCTTAAAATCGAAAGACACTGACAAGCAAAACGCACCCCACACATTTTCCGTTTAAATCAGATAACGCGATAGGATCTCTGGCTGATACACGGCGGTCGTTCCGTATCGCCAGAGTATCAGCCATTCGATCCGGCCGACCGCGAGCCCGCAACAATGGACGCGCGGCGCACGGTGGGCTAAAAATCGGCTTTAATAGACTTAGGCATTTTATTTTGCAAGTGCCAGTTTTTGTGCCGGATATCACTTCTATTAGTTATAACAATATACAAAAATGACACCAGAATTGATTCTGCACAAAAACGAAGGAATTATATTTTTTTTTACGAAAATTTTGTATGGAGCTAGTATGAAAAATCGAAATATCTCTAAAACGGCAGGGATAACCGTAATATCCTTATAGGGGGTTATAGTACTAATTATTTATGATTTTTTGACACACGTTACATAATGGTTGTAGATGCCGTTTTTTTTTTAAAAATCGTCAAAATATTTTTATTTATTTTTACGTAAGAAACGTTCCTTTTAGTGTTTAAGTTGAAGAATTCAGAGCTTTAACAACTCTTAACATAAAATAGCATCACCCCTATAGACCTGAAGGACTAGACAGAGGTGTGTAGTATCTTGTTGATCTTGTAAGATTTCCAACAATACCAAATATTTGAATATCAGTGTCAAAGTGCCCATGCTGTCGTTTCTTTTTGAAAGATAAGGGAATGAAATTATTAATTGATCATACCCTCCCTAAAAGTATGATTACAACATAACCGGACACATAATAATATCGACACAAAAGGAATTTTAAAACCTTACATACGTTCAAAATTATTATTTATTGTGTAGTCATCTAATGAGTCTGATGACAAGTAATTAAGTAATTAGAATTATGGTTGTAGTCTTCTGATTCTAATGAGCCTAATATGTGATTAAATGATTTGAAATATCTCGCAACCATACCAACTAAGAACTGCATTCACCTTTTTATAATTAGTAAGCTAATGTGATTTGCTAATGTTGATTAGTTGTACTATGAGTTCTAGGAAATGTTTTTGACGATTATACATTTTCATTATCATATCTTTTATAACTTTAACGAGGGTAGTTAACTAATTATTAACTTTATACAATAAAAGGGCTATAATTTTGTTCCATAATTTAGATTATTCACAACTGTGTAACCGCTAACAAACTATTTGCTTTGCGACTATAAAATCTTAGAATGGATAGTTTAATCACCAACTTAGACTTATTTGTTCTTCTAAAAAGTGAGTGTCCTTCATTTGATCATGAAGTATTGTTTAGTGCAATTGTGTCCCGCATAGGCGATTGCCTTTCTGCCGAAGATCAAGTAACTCTCAAAGAATTTTGCCGGAGATTTACGCGAGCTGCTTTAAACAGGTGGCAGAAATCTAAACGATTCTTTGATAATTTTAGAAATACGTACGGAGAGTGGCTGCAAGCAAATATTGATTGGCCGAGTTGCGTGCAAACTTTAATAAATCAAGAACCAACTGTTGATGAGATACCAACAGCACGCTCAGTCTCTCCAGAACCTTCGACATCATCGACTGTTGGAACGATGACAAAAAGGTCCCGAAAACCATTCAAAGATCTGGGAAGCAAACAGAAAAAGAGAAGATCTAGTGTGCACATAGGCAAGGATTCCTGTGAATTGGCAAATGCAGCACGTTTAAAAGAAGAAGGGTATGAAGATATCGCATCTGTAATCGAATATATGATCAAAAATCCAGAAGCTGCCGTTAAAATCAAGGAAAGCATTAAGAAACCAGGGTAAACAGTAATATTTACACCGCAGATAAGATAAGATAAGATAAGATAATTTCTTTATTTGTCCAAAACATGAGTATACACACACATAGCATGCAGGATGTTAAATCTGATTAAAATTATGTCAGTCATGTTTTGCCTGAACGGCGTACAAATATTTGTGTCGGAGGCTTTACAGCATCATTAATTTTAAATTTGTTCATTCATTAATACAAATAGCTAATATTTAAACAATTAAAATCCAATTTAGAACATACTTAAAACTAAATGGTAGAATAATTAAAATACAATCATGTCAAAAAAAAAAAAAAATATATATATATCCATGTCAATATGCAAATACAAATAAGAAAATAACGATGTCGAAGCAACTATTAATAAAATTAGGATGTCAATATACAAGTTAAATTAATTTATCGTTTATAAATTCGTTAGTGCTGTAATATGCTTTCTCTAACAGAAGGTTTTTTAATGCATTTCTTAATTTTTCTGTCGGTAATTCCCTCCAATGTTTTGGCAACTTATTATAAAGAATTGGCGCCATACAGAATACACTTTTACGCATTAGAGTTGTCTTGGATCTCGGAACACATAGCTTACTGTTGTCACGTCTATTTCTTACTACTTGATCTGACACCAAGGGGAATAGACGTGAATTCGATTTGACAAACATGATAGCCTCTAAAATGTACATTGACGGAAGGGTTAATATTTTATATGTTTTAAATATCGATTTGCAACTATCTGTAACATGGATGCCAAACATAGCCCTCAAGCACCTCTTCTGTGTTTTAAAAATCACATCTTTATTTGTTGAATTTCCCCAAAAAATTAGTCCATATCTCAACTTAGAGGACACCAAGCCGTGATAAGCGGTTAAAAGTGCATCAACATTTAAAATGGGGGCTAGTTTATACAGAGCATATGTGGCATTACTAATTTTTTTGCTTAAATCTTCTGTATGTGCTTTCCAATTTAATTTGCTGTCAATAATTACACCAAGAAAATTGGTTGTGTTTACTTTGTCTATGATATTATTACAGTAATGAACATTTACATTTGGTATGGATGATCTCTGGGCAAAATGCAGAATATATGTTTTCTCAAGGTTCATTTTAAGATTATTGTTTTCCAGCCATTTTACCATTGATTCTATGGATCTGTTAATGTCGGTTTCGTATGTCTCTCTGTTTTTACAAGCAATTGTAATGGTACTGTCGTCAGCAAAAAGTGTCATCGGGTGGTCGATATTTTTGGGTAGGTCATTAATGTACAGTATAAAGTACAGCGGTCCTAGAACCGTACCTTGCGGCACCCCAAATTTAACTACACGATTTTTTGACTTATATATAATTTCCTGTTTATTGCTTTTATTTACTGCTGAGATTTCCGTAAATTGTGTTCTGTTGCTTAAGTAAGATCTAATGAGGTTTGACACATTACCCCTAATGCCATATGCTTCTAACTTCTCAATAAGTATGTCGTGCCGGACATGGTCAAAAGCCTGTGTCATGTCACAGAAAACTGTACATACAGGTATATTCGAATCTACTTTTTGCATGACATTATGTAAAAAATCGTATATCGCCAAGTTTATTGTTTTACCATTTCTAAACCCTTTTTGTTCATTAGTGAGTATATTTTCTCTTTCGAGGTACGCATACAATTGTTTATATAAATACTTTTCAAATATCTTGGAGATTATGCTAATAAGGGATATTGGCCTATAGAATTGCATTAGCTCTTTATTTTCCTTTTTGAATAGCGGCTTTACGATAGATATTTTTAATGCATCCGGAAAAACACCTGTCTCGATGCACAGATTAATTATATGGCTTAGATGCGGTGCTACTTCACTCGCTACAAATTTTATAACTTTTGTTGAAAAGCCATCGTGTCCTACACTATTTGTATTTTTCAATTGTTTTATAATTTTAAATACTTCGATTGGTAGACAAGGGGCGAGAAAAAAAGAATCTTTTCTTTTTGGTATCAGCGATGTAGCATTTATTCCAGATCCTGGTATAGGGTTAATTTTGTCTATAAAGTAATTATTGAAAGCATCTGCAATAGCTACTGGATCAGTAATGACGTCATTTTTTACACAAATTCTGTCAATACAGTTTTTCGGAGTGTTGAATTTAGAGTTATTTATAATTTTCCAAGTAGCTTTTGATTTGTTATCTGATGTATTTATTGCATAGTTATTCTGTGCCTTTTGCGTAAGTTTTACAATTTTTTTAAATACTTTTGTATAAGAAGTTAGTTTTTTTTTATTTGTCTGATTTGGATTAAGTCTATATTGCCATAATAGTTGTCTCTTCTTTTTACTACATAGTTTTACACCACGTGAAACCCATTTTGGTTTTTTCATCGTACTGATTCTGACATTAATTTTGGGAAAGCACAATTTATAGAATAATGAAAATATGTCAAAAAAGGATTGGTAAGCTACATTAGGGTCATTGGTTTTATAAATATCAGAAAATGGTAATTTATCTAAGCAATTTTTAAATTTTGTCAAATTTTCATTGCAGTAGTCACGTCTTGTGACCTGCCAATAATTAATATTGCATTTTTTTTGTACTGGAAATGACATTAGTTGTGCCGTATGGTCCGAAAGAGCAAGTTCTAGGACTTCGACCTTACATGCTTTGTGAAAATTATGAGCAATATTATCAATACAAGTTTTACTCTTTAGGCGTGTAGGTTGATTCAAGGCTAGTTTCAAATTGTAATTCAGTAATAAGCATTCAAATTCAATTGTTTGAACGTTCTTTTTTAAGATGTCGATATTGAAATCCCCTGCAATGACAATATAATGATGGCATTTCTTCGTTAACTCTTGCAGGAGGAATTGTAATTTGTCCATACATACGTTGAAGTTTGTTAACTTGGGAATCCTATACACACATGCTAAGACAATATTATAATTAGGTAACTCTATCGCACAACATTCAGAAACAGAAGAAACATACAGAAAGCACTTGGATTGCTTCTTTCACTTAAGCTTTCAAAGTGGCAATATATTACATTGCGAGATGCCTGCCATTCGGGAAGGTGCTTTTTTTTTTTTTTTTTTTTTTTTTTTTTTGCGTGGTAAAATCATCAAATGAGTCCTCCCACCCAGGGCAGGGCGGGAGGGACTGTCAGACTTGTACTGACTAAAATCCACGGTGTCCTTCACGAGCCCTTTACGTACCGGGGTTACGGTGATGGGTAAGACCCGCGACCCCAGCAGGCTCTGGCCCTCTACAGGCCCCGTCAGTTTGCTGACACTCCTTGAGGCGCGCGTGGAACACAACGCGCCGTCGACCCGGGCATGGTCCATGGTCGGGCAGCGAGTCGCCCATTACTCGCTGCCCGCATGCCCGCGCCTACGGTGGCCGGAGATCGAAAAAGTTTATGTTTCTGGTGGGACTCGATCCGACGACCACGCCGTGTGATTAAGTGTAGCGTCTTATACCACTCCGCTAAAGTTATGTTTCGGGAAGGTGCTAAGGATATTTACCCATCCTACTATAAACTGCAACAAACTAAGCTTGCATGCTACCCTCCTAATCAATCAGTGTCAGTTACGGATTCATCAGCTAGAATTACACTTCAAGCTTTACTTGACATCACGGTGAAGCGGATTCTTCAAAGTCTTTCTGATAACGTGGAAAATAAGCAGTTAAAGCTGATATCGAAGTGGGGATTTGATGGTGCTTCCAATCAAAGCCGATACAAGCAGAAAATGGACGGCGAGCATGATGATTCAAGCATTTTCATGACCTCCTTGGTGCCACTGAAACTGACAGATGGAGATAATACTATATGGACAAATCCGAAACCATGCTCAACTTTTGATCAAGATCAACAAGATACTACACACCTCTGTCTAGTCCTTCAGGTCTATAGGGGTGAAGCTATTTTACGTTAAGAGTAGTTAAAGCTCTGAATTCTTCAACTTAAACACTAAAAGGAACGTTTCTTACGTAAAAATAAATAAAAATATTTTGACGATTTTTTAAAAAAAAACGGCATCTACAACCATTATGTAACGTGTGTCAAAAAATCATAAATAATTAGTACTATAATCCCCTATAAGGATATTACGGTTATCCCTGCCGTTTTAGAGATATTTCGATTTTTCATACTAGCTCCATACAAAATTTTCGTAAAAAAATTATTATTCCTTCATTTTTATGCAGAATCAACTCGGTTGTCATTTTTGTATATTGTTATTACTAATAGAAGCGATATCCGGCAAAAAAACTCGCAGTTGCAAAACAAAATGCCTAAGTCTATGAAAGCCGATTTTCAGCCCACCGTGCGGCGCACTTGTGCGCGGGAGTCGGATTACCAGTGCACAATGCACACCACGTGACCACCACCGAGTGATTGTCCCACATTCTCAAACGTGTGTGTATGCCTTTTTAACAGATGAACAGTTTTCTGGAATTCAATTACAATTTTCTTTTTCCATAAATTCGATCGCGCCAAAACTCACAACTAAGACTTGGTAATTGGTCATGACCTAGGATAACATATGAATATGAATTAATCTTAGTTCAACATCAGATAAGACCAGTAATAACTTAATGGCATTAATATCAATCGAATTCCAAAAGTCTAGAGCTAAGAAAGAAAAACAACTAAAAATGGTGAGATAAGCACGAAACCATCCATCATGAACACTCTGGTTTTTCAGTGTTTAGAGTTGTTTTTTAATAACACCTGGAATGCAATAAAAAATATAGTATGAGTAATATAGACATGCTTGAGAATGAATAATGAGGAAACAACATTATGAATTTCAAAAATCACGATATATAAGACATATTGTGAGAGATACTAAGAAAAAATAATTTTTACTTACTGGCTTACAATCTTCCTAAATTTTCCTGAGCTTAATTCTTCCGGTTGGCAAGATCCCGACTGCTGAACAGTCAAATGTAAGTTTTTAATGCATTTTGCATCTTCCTGTTCTCTTTATTTCGGCTCGAAACCAGAATCTTATCTTCCCTGGCAAGGTTTTGAATTCATTTATACTTTTCTACAACATCAATCTTTTTTTTGCAACTTTTTATTTGCCACCCTAATGCTGAGATATTCGGGGAGATAATACCGTGATAGACTTTCGCCATACTGCATATCGTGACGTCATCAGTGCCACTTCGCGTGGAGAATTACCTTTTATACAAGTTCGAGATATAATAAATAAATAAATAAATATTCCACAACTATCACACAACGCCATCTAGTCCCAAGCTAAGCAGAGCTTGTGTTATGGGTACTAGACAACTGATAAACATACTTATATATTTCTAAATACATACATATTATAGATAAATAATGTAGATAAATTACACCCATATGAACCATCGTGTAACAGGGTTTGTTATACACGCTATGTCACTGGAAGATCTTATTGCGTGAATTATTATGACACTTACATCTTACAAAATTTAAGTGAGCAATTGGTGTCCATCATAGTCAAATGCTAGATGTAATGAGGTGTTATAAAAAATATACTGCAGTTAAAATTATTGGCTCCATCGTCAGGGTGCAGTTCTTTATGTTGAATATCTTTTTTCTTTATCAGCTCATTTCGAACCACTACTGAACGTCGGTCTTCCTGATCAACACTTTTACTATGATGTTAATTAAGAACAATCAAGTCCACACATTTCCCCGTAAGGTTTCAAGCGTACCCAGCTATGATCCCAACGAGTGGCCATAACACCCAGTCACCCAGACAACATGGCGGGCACGGCGTTTGTCGCATTCAATACCTTATACAGGGCGATTTATGTCCGAACGTGTTTATTCGGCTTGTTAAATGTAAATGCGCTGTAGTCAGAGGATTTCTATCGTAAATCACGGTACGACTGTTAGTGCTTGTGCGATGTGTTGTAGATTGTGAAGCAGTACGTAAGTGGGAGCACGGTGAAGGATGAACTGGGTGAAAGGGGAAGGTAATTGTGAAACTAATGGGGTTATCAACTATTTTATCCATCAACACTTCTTGCTCCCCGTGGTTAGATTGGGGACCTAGCTACAGAGTCGCCACCTACAATACGCTTTGATTGACCTTCCGAAACTGCAAGGTGACTGGTTAATGATTATGTTATTCGATTCGATTGTTTGAAGCATCTGCTACTGTATTGTGCAAATCTTTTTTCAATTCGAATATACACCTGTTTAAACACAATGTTTGTGTTAAAAAACATTAAACACTGAAGTACGTATTATTTTGTGTTGCCATCAATAAAACTGATGACAAAATCAGAAAATCCAATAAACTGAATTTAGTACAAAGCGCATGTAAAATACTGCTGCTCCGAAACTTCATAAAAGTAATATCTGTAATAATAAATTAACATGGTCCGTTCAGTAGACTATTCCAAATCCATATTCCGAGAACAGATCAAACAAACAAACCTGCAAGCTGTTATTGTAATACACGTTCAATGAAATTAATCAAACGAATGATGTTAATACTACAATTATGTGCGAAAATGTAGACTCCCAAATTAGTGCTTAATCATTCACGCACACATTCTCAATTCATTATTAGAGTTACTTTTTGCATTTGATTGTACTCTGGTTATGATGTATTCTAATTAGGGAATAGATTCACAGCGTTTGTTCTAATAGTGGCATTTGTGGGACGTTATTGGATATCAAGTTTAGCTTTAATATTACCAAGAATCCTATACGGTAAACCGCAGACGGCTGAAGGCATTTGTTGTTAAATAGTTTAGTTTGAAAACTAATTGCTAACGCGATTTGCAACTTGAATACCCAGTAATACCGCGAATGTGCGTATTCAATTATGAGAATCATCTCATTTCGCAATATATGACACAGTACAAGAAGCAGTCCCACCATGCGAGGTGGTACTACGAAGAATCACACCTACGCGTGAACTCACGAGATGCAGTTGTAGCAGCTTTGAATTTCTGTTTCCTTTTTAATTTTACCTCTCAGAAATTTGTATCGCTAACTGTATTGTAAACTGAGTGACGACGAACAATTCGACAGCGTCTCAGCGTACGGTCGTAGTGTATTTTAGAGGTTTTACTGTAGAAATAGTTAAGAGCGCGCGAGGAAAAGCGTTCTGGGAAATAAAACGCCGGGAAATGTTTGCTTTTACTGTTAAAAGCATCGCTCTATAGATCTATATGATTTCCCAAGGCGCTGTGACTGTGACCATTTATTGGATTCAGTTCCATATATGAACTGTTTCTCAATATGAAAATGGAAGCCGAACTTGATCAGCTTTACGTGTCGTATTTGATACCATGAGCCAATACAGCGAAATAAAAATGTAAGTGTAACCGACACTGTCCACGCATGTACGAACAAGAAACGTGTTTTTAATGACGTACTGAACAAAATGAAAAGGGTGTCGAATGCATATATCGCGTATCGTGATACCCGGCGCGAAACCAATGGAGCTGCACTTTATCATGACATTATATGAACAGTATAATCAGCTATAAAGTTATCGACGAACATGCTTACATAAGCAGTTGACGTAACGTTGCAAAGGTGAACGACATGGAAGATAGATTGAATGATAATACAAGATTGATGTTTGTTGCAGTTGCGAATGTATGGCAGGGAGAACAGAGATCAAAATCTTGTAAATGCTAAAGCTTCAACACCTGGTCGCCTTCATGGTGATTATGAGAGGTTTTGCCTCAGGCAACTTCTGCATCAGGTTCTTCACCTATGTCAAATCAATAATCAACTTCAAGTTACGGAAAAGCAATAAATTGCAAAACAGCAGCGTATAAATGACATGACGACAACTAAATTGCAAGAATCTGTATCCCCTCGGATTTGCGACGTGACAGCAAATTTCTGCTTCATCTATATTGTAAAGTTGTAGAAGAAGTTTCTCGATGCATTTCCCGTAGTATGTAGGTAGGTAGGCAGCACATACTACTCGAAGTGACGGAAAGTGCTACAGATGTGTGCCATTTCGTGCAAGCTGTAAATCTTGCAGTGAAATAGGTTACGTGGCTTTCCGGCGATGAAGTTACAAGTATTATATTAGTTACGTGCTATTGTGAATTTGACGTGCTCTTTACTGAATGTTTGGGTACTGTAACAATGGAAAATTAAAGTAGGTATGGTGGAACGTAGATTGATTGATCACCTTAACATAGGAAGTTAGGTTATGTTGTAAATGTTGTAATGGAGGACGAAACTTATTATATTATTGGGTTGTTTACAGTAGTTCATAGACTGATTTTTATTTAAACAGATGAAAATGTAGAGGAGATTAGGATAAAACATGATTTGATAACTGGCGGATTACAAAATTTCTCATACAATACTAGTCTAAAACATCCTCATTGCCATTGAAACAGGTTGAATTTGATGGAGCCTAAACCCTACTTTTTTTTTAATTTGTACGAGTCTGACACTCCCTAGTGTCAGACTCGTACTAAGTAAAATCCACGGTGTCCTTCAATAGCCCTTTACGTTCCGGGGTCACGGTAATTCGTAAGTCCCGCGACCCCGGCAGGCTTTGGCCCTCTAGAGGGGGACGCCGTCATTTTTGCTGACACTCTTTGAGGCGCGCGTGGAATACAACGCGCCGTCGACACGGGCATGGTCCGTGGTCAGACAGCGAGTTGCCCATTACTCGCTGCCCGCATTCCCGCGCCTACGGCCGGAGATCGTGTGTCGACGTCTGTCGCCGACGCCGACGTATGCTCCACCGTGTCTTCCGGACGATCGTCGCAGTGGTGAGACTCAGGCGTTTCTTCCCTCTTCATCAGACAGAGGTACCTCCCGAAACTTCCGTATCCGGTGAGGACCTGCGTCATGCGGTAGGTCAGGACGCCGTGACTCCTATTCAGCCACTTCTCAAAGTGGGGTCTTACTGCTGCGATTGCGGCGTGCCCGTTCCTAAAGCCTACTAACGTAATAAATTCATCTGCAAGCAGGGTTAAAGTACAATAATTACTTAAATCAGCAGCTTTAATTTTTTTTCCATAAACGCTGAGGCTGCTGAGCTGACGTATATACGTAGGTTCACGAATCACCACACATGTAATAATCTTCGTGCGGTGTCAGCGCGTGCGCAAGTGCGCCGTGACGTCAAGATTTGCACCAGCAACAAGCTGCGAAATGCAGTTATAAATAAACAAACGATTAGCGGATTAATGCACCGCTTATTTGCGTGTTTTAGTTTTCTTGGCAAGTTTAATTATTCATGATGTGGGTTTTTATTGGACAGCCAACTTTGACAAAGCTGCTTCATTATCTTTAGTTCTTTGGTTGGTCACGTAAAATGTCTTTATCGAAATCATAATTAGCATTCACGGTAAACTAAGGTGAACGATCGACATTGGGCTGGTAACACAGGTTCTTCGAGTGAATGTTGCACTCGAAGAACCTGATTAGGTATCTAGATACTCAAGGCTTCCAGAGCTGGGAGTGAAAAACAACACGTATGAGTTGTAACTCTAATCAGTAACTGTAGTTGTTATCGTTCCCGTCGCAATGGCGGCAATGGTAACAATAGCCTATAAAGTGAGTGTATTGTCTTTGAACATGGTGTTTAAACATGTTCTCAATACTAGTTGATTGCTGCAACATGCTGCTGATAAGAATCTAGTGCGTTTCGGTTTGTGTGCAGTAAAATAATTATGCCGTCTATGAAGGGAATTCAAAATTATAGTTTTTAAACAGTCTTGTAGGTGAGGCGCGTACTACAGCTATAAGAATTCAATGTAAATAGAAATAGTGTTAGAAAAGTTTGCTATACATTTTTTGTAGCAAACGTTTACGTCAATAAAGATAAACATAAACATAATTCGCAATAAAACGCAAACGTTTCGATGATCCAACGTGTCTGAAATTAGAGTAGATATAAGACAAACATTCTTTGAATGCACTTTGAGAGATGATGTAATAGTGAACAGAAAGAATTTGAAAAGAAAACAATATGAAGATCTGTTTTCCCGTGGAAAAAAACTGTACAACTTTACAAAGAAAATATATAAGAATATAAGTACTAAATAACCTGTTATTGCATTTAGAAGGACAGATAGTGAGTCGCTCGAAATAAAATACCTCATTCAAATGTACCTTGTTGGATTGAAAGCCTGTCCCAATGACCCTAAGGTATCCTTTAACGTTGAGGTCTAGGCGGGTGATGATTATTTGTCAGAGATAAAAAAAAATCCAAATTAAAAGTCTAATCTAGGTCAAAGTCAAAAGCTGTAACATTGAAAGCAATCAATTCAGTTACACCTGAAAGCACCAAGAAAGGAGAACAACAAGCACTCAAAGCGCCCACTCCTCCAACAATAGACTTCAATTTTCCCATTGTATTTTCAATCGGAGCTACTGACAACAAAAGCATAGACACATCAACTACACACATAGACATGCATCCATTTCTATCTTCGTAGTACTTATACTCAGGAGTCCAGTGGACCGGTAATACGATCGCTTTTCATTATACAATACCGCCACAATCGGCTTAAGGCTTGCAACCTACAAAATCCGGAGCCGTAGGACGGATTAAAATGAGGCGTTCAGAAATTATTTTATTTTTGGACATTGAGGAATTTTAGGTTGAGGATGAGGAATGTGACATGTTTAGGTTATTAAAATATGAAGAACTTCATTGCAACTGTCAGAGGTAATTAATTTTATAACACAGAAGATATAAGGCTTTTGGTCAACATTGGCAATCGAGATTTTATAGACAAAAATATCAACGAAAGTGGTGTTTTTGTTAACACATTAACATCTAAAGAGTCTACTACATCAAAAAATACATTACTGTCGGCTGATCAGCGGGTAGTGAACGCAAAGGTTCCGATGACTCTAATACAACCTCGTCTTAGTATTAGTTTTCTGTATGTCTATATCAAGCCATATTTACTCAGGCTCTTCAGTTATTACTTACTCTTCTAGCGGTCTGTCTTCAGTTTCTAACAACCAAGTATTAACGCCACATAGTGCATAAGTAATGATCAGTTATGAGCCCCATAATAAGCAGTTTCATTCACTGAGCTAGTTATTACTACTTGTGCGGGATGAGCAGATATGCTATGATTTTCTCGAAAGTCTGGAAGTAATTAACGGGTGATATGAAAGTTTCCACGCTTTTATTGCAAAAAGATTGTTGTCGTGCAATCTCGGATAGCCTATCTGTACAATCATACTAATAATCCACTTAATACCAATCTATTTAAAATGGTTTATAGCGAGCAAAATGCAATTTATTATCAGTAAAAAGATCACAATGAAGAAGATAGTAAACGTTTACTAATGAAAGCGAACCCAGGAAACGAGCAGCAATAAACTGTTCATTGCAAGCAATATGCAACTTTAACTAAATGCCATTAAAACTTCGAATAGCTTGTGAAACTATCTAATAATCCCAATGGGATCTCGGAAGCTTTACGAACTAGGCAAACGGCGGAGTTGGACGAATTCGCTTGATATTGGCTTCCCTCAGAGATATTCATCATACCTAGCTACAAGACTATAAAATTTATTAACAGCTCTGCTCGTCGTAAACTGCAATATTTAGTACTTTTCAAATGAAAATATCCGTACCTCGTTTATAATTTATGTTTCATGAGAAATTTTAAATGCACTTTTATCAGAATACTTAATAAACTTTCGAAGTAAATGCTGTAATATTCAGTAAAATTTCTAATGAAAAGCCTTTATACTTGTTATGAAGTTATTTCTTTCATTGCCTTTGACGATCGTCAGACAGGTCAAAGAAGCTTACAATATAAGGAGCTTAGTTCTGCTAAATTGCGCATTGAGATGTATTCGTGCAGTCATGTCTGAATTGGGCCTTATGCATACGTTAGCATATTGAAATTAATGTTAAAAGCAGTGCTACAAAACGATTTTACATAAAAGCTCCAAATTGACTAATTTAAATAATTCGTTCGAAATTTATAAAGCTACGAATATTGTCACCTAAAAGAGATCTACATATTTAAAAGACCTTAGAAAAAGTGAATGCCACCGTGTTTAGAGTCACGTATGCCACCGCTGTATTCCCAAATGACACATCAATTTTCACTATCACCTGAACATCACGCATTGATACAGGGGAATGTAAGCAGAACAACTGTTTGTGATTTTCACAATATGACGAGGACGTGGTTTGAAATATTTTAGATATCACAAATTTTGTATCTGCACTTCTATTCAATAAGGTACATATAAGGAGCAACGACGACTTAACGCGTCGTAAAAAGAAACTTCCACAAGAAAGGGCCTACGATCCACAACATCCACGCGAGCGGAGAAACAGGATAAGAGTTAGTATGTAAACATATAAAACAGCCGTTTACACGATACGTTTCACACGGGCTTTTGATTTGTGTCGACATAAAAACTCTGGACATACGCTTAAAAATATAGTCTCATGTAGATTGGTACTGAAGACAAAATGAAACAGACTAAACTCTTACTATACTAGTAGACGGAAGTAGTTTACAAAATATATATTTTATTACATGATTAGTCAATTTGAAAAAACATAATAGGATAAGAGGTGTACAAAACAATTTCGAGAATTTATATTACGCTCTAAGAGAGATAAAAAAGTTCGTTAAGCACGAAATGTACGGTATGCTTCGACATTTGGAGATTCATATAAAAGCCTTTCTATTTGAATGATCCTAGGAATTAGAATCGTAAAACATACTTATGTTCCGGACCTATTCGCATGTAAGTAAGTGTATTACTAATCTACGCGATTTTAGCAGTTTCTAAACTACCGAATCATCTCCCGAACCAGATTCATTGAATTCAAACACAGGAAGACAAAAAAAAGTGCGTCGTATCGTGCCCTTTGTCACGTAGACCCTGACAATGAGCCCCGGGTGACATCGTTTGTCACTATCAACTGACGGGATGCAGGGGGACATATTGACGCTGTTGAGCCCTTGATTCTATGCATTGTTTACCATTAATCATCAATTCTGATGGGGAAGGAAAGAGAACAGAAGATAATGAATGAAGCTTATGGTTGGATTATGAAATCATACTTTTATATGATGATTTTTATAATTGGCAGTAAGATAGAAACGCAGTTTAAAATAGATGGCCATGATAAAACTTGAAAGTCAAGGCTGACGTTGTTGAAGTTAATAAGGAAATTTGAACGCCACGACTTGCAGTTTGAACCCTTTTGTTTCTGTATGATCGTAATGCAATAAAGTTGTTGGACGACACGACTGTTATTCTTTGGCTAAAGATTTAACAAATTCCCAATACTGTGAATACATCAGTCATTAAACTGTAACGTATTATGCAAAAGCAAGTTTTTAGAACGCCATTTTACAAAAAGAAGATCAATCACAATGATTCCTAACATTAAGTAATCAGTAAGATTACGAAACGGTTCTGCCCAAATGAAGGACGAAACATACAACTGTACGTCCAAAAGCGTAGCTACAAATAACCTTAATCTAATTACGGATTTTCCTAACTTTTGCAAAACCAATAAGAAAGCTCTTGCACCCCAATTTGTCAAAGAACAGAGAGTTGCGAACGTATCGGCGATCTTTGTACTGCGAGGTGCGAAACCGGAGCTGTACTGATGAATTATTCAGCACACAGCATGCAATACAAATAAATAGAGAATTATATTGATCGATGTTAGACGTCTACGCTTAACGATTAAAAGGATGCGTGGAGGAAGATAGATCCTGATATTGATATACATAGTAAGAAGGTTTTAAATGTCGATGATAACAGTAAATCGTTCAAATGATTGATTTGTAGAGACTCGGTGTAAATCTTTTCTATGCTGGCAAATCAATAACTTTTTTTAAATTAAACACAAGTGTGAGAGGACCAGCGAGTAGAACATGAAATACTGGTGAGTGAGGTTGCAAAGATTATGAAAATTAATAAACATTTTTATAACTTAGTTAATGTCACTAATTGAAGCCAAATGATTGAAATGATTTATGATTACCGTGGAAGCGAGTCGCATATTTACGTAACTCCTATGCTAACATTGGACTTGCTTTGAAATATGAGTTAAAACTCACATTGTAATTGCAAAAGTTTGCTTGTTTACTTCATCCAATGTCGTTAGAGCTACTGTGTGAAATTGTGAAACTTCGGCAGATCAGATTTATATCACGAAATAAAGCAAACACATTTTGTAGAACAAGAAGCTGTCCACAAACTAAATATTAATATCCTTGAGGAGATATCCCTCTTTTTTGTTCAATTACTTGAGGGATTAGTAAAGTTACCAAAGTTAGGTCCGGTGGGATTTGAAACCGCAGGTAAAATGTTTGAGGCTACTCTAAACGTTATTACATTAGCAGGTTGAATAGTGAGCACGTTATTTCGTTGCGTGCGTGTTATAAGTGCCCTTAGCTACTACATGATTATATCAGGCATTCATTATAATGGCATGGTAACGCAAACTAGAACCATAAGTTATGGTTTCCCCGTATCTATATCTATTTTCCGTCACTTACCTACACAATAAAAAAACAATTGGTACTTCTTTTAAAAATTGCAGTTTTGCCTTCTCTATTCTTTAGATTGAATCGTGTGGCCATGAACATAATCAAACTTAGATTTATAAGTAGGTTGATGCGCTGTAGTGCGATGACTCATTGTCCTGATTACCGTAATGCGCGTATGAAAACATTGTAGCCAATGGCCTTACTGCCTCGAAGATTATCGACCTGTGTACGGTTTCTATTTTGTCCTCTGAATTTCAAAGTGTTGCATACTACTATTTTAACAGCATTTGGCGGACTGGATTCTGGTGTGGACATGCTTACCTGGAAAAGAAAAAAAATATGGTTATTACCAGGCATTTAAATTATAATTCTAAATATTTTTATAATTAAAATTAATAAAATATACAAGCCTGATAAAAATCAGGCTTGTTTTCAATATAAACATAGGTACTTAAAAACACTTCCTGGTCTATTTCTAGGTATTGTGACAAATATAATTGCATGTCCCGAGAATTTTAAAGGCCTTAGATGACTTGCCACATTTACTGGCGCCACTCAACACAAAACCATATCTAAAATGATCAACTGCGCAGTACTTTTAAAGCTCAATCTTAAAAACAATCTAACTGATGCAGATATCTATCCACCTAGCCTTTTCTTCACAACGGAATCTTAAGGAAATGGGATTCCCCAGTAAGGTCCCCCTGCACAAGGTACCCTTTGGCAATGCTAGTTGTCAGACTTTCGGGCTACTGAGATCCATCACCCAACAAAGATCTACAAGACAGCCGAACATAATTTCCCGTTCTCGGATTTATCGATTACTAAAATAACCTATTGCAAACATTTTCTCCAATGATGTATGGTTAGATCTCAAAACAATTTTCACTCCCGACACAGTTATATCGACGAGACAGCGACTCATGACAGATGATCAACGGACTTGGCCGATCAATGATCGTGTTTAATGATTCATGACAATGACTGGGTCTATCGGAAGGAGATCAGAAGGCCGAATGACAACAGCTTGGTATACTCATGCTACAAGAATGTAGAAAAGGTAGTCTTCTTTGTGTAGTTCTGGCGCGACAATATTGAGTGATTTAGCCAACTCTACGGCAGCGTCGTGTTTGGCAGTGCAGAAGTCACTGGCTCCATGTTATGGAGCTTAGAGGGCAGAATCAGAATCTCGACGCAAGGTGATGTAAAAAAGATGATGAATGAAGATTATGATATTTTTCATTTCAGGTGATTGATAAAGGTTGTAAATAGTTTGTATGAAGTGAACCTTCTGCCGCAATTGTTTGTATTGATTAGCTTTTCATGCGCCGGCGCCGAGTTTTTACGCACGCCCAAAAAGTGATGTTGTTATTCAATATGATAATATTACAAAAAAGTAGTGGGTACTTGATTTTCGTTTTTTTGAAGCGCAGGGCGCTTGCGCGAATGATCGTGTGTGTTTATTACTATTGAAGTTTTCACTTCTGCCGGCACTCCCAGAGTGCAACCCGTCCTTTTTTTTCACAAAGTGTGATACTCGTGTACTGTAGAAGCAAAATAACTGCTGAGCAAGTAACACTGTGCGATCTCCAACGAACTTGCTACGATTAACACTGGATTACAACTGTAAACAAAACGGTTTTACTTTTGAAATTTCCAAGTGAAACCAAATACAAAAGTAAAACTGAAGAAATAGTAAATTTTTATTTTTAAACAGGAAGGTACAGGTTTCATAGATCTATATTATTTTACGATGTAAATGAGGCTTTAGTTTCCTCTACCAAGATTATGCAGACGTCATATTGGCGTATTGTTTGTATGGAAAAATTAACCACAGACCCAACACATTCCATAAAAGTTCATCGTCCCTTACGTATATCCTGCGATTAGTATTCGCCTGCCATTGTTTGGAACTGAATCATATTTCAATTTGTTTTCCAATCCAACTGTTTGCTTGGGATGTTTCCCTTTAAGCCATGCGCTGTTTGTATTGCAAATATAAAAACATATGGGGGATTGATGGGATCATGTGATACCGTTGGCTTTGTATCAATGGCGGATCTGTTCCGAGCGGGCATGGATTTTGTTACATCAGGAACCTCGAAACATAAGAGGTGGCGAAGTAAAATAGGTACGAATGTAATATCATCACACCCTCGTTCGCAAATATTCCAAATACGGTCATACATAAGATAAACAGATTGGCAATTCCAAAACGGCCAAGATTGTAACAACCAATCTAGTTATTCTAAACTGGATACCTACAACAATCCGTCTCAACGATTTGGTACGTCAGTCGACATCCTGGGTATTTTCCTAAGCTTCAACTATAGGATTCAGGTCGTTGCGACGCGCGTAGGCAATAAAAGAGGGCAATTTGTTATGTCTTTGCATTTAACCTTGACAGTGACATGCCTTGGAATCCCTACTAAGGTTAAAGAGATACAAGAATATGTGCCCCACGTCCATTCGATTTATGGGATGTTCAAAATTACGCGCCTCATACGTAGCCGTGAACTTTAATACGGAGTGCGTTGGTACCGTCGAGGTCACGAGCGCAATACACCGACGGGTTTCCAGATCGCTAGTGAATGGTTCAACACTATACAACTTGAATTAACTGACTTTTCTAATGTCAGCTTACTGTGTTTCACTCGTTTAACATAAGACTAAGAAATGTTGGGTATTGACGTTGCAAGCAGATTGTGACGTTTCGTTTTCCAGAAATAGGTCGTTTTACAAACGACTTACATCAGAGAGTTAAATTATTGAGTCAAGAGAAAAATGGTACGCCGTTTATGGTTCTACGAATCGCTTAGCTGTTTGAAACATCTCGACATTTCCAGTTCAACTTATTATTCAAACAAGTAAGTTTTTCGGATCTCTTAATGTTCTCTTTTATATGTTTAGCCATAGATCCCAGTATGGAAGAGTATATCATGTAGAAAAATAGTAAATTCATCAATCATGCATCTCAATAAAATTGTTCCCCACATTTTAAAGAATTTTTGCAAATCTTCAATGTCGGTATCTTTAACGATTCTATCCATTTCGCCACGGCAAACGAGCGTGAAAACGAATATTCTCCAAACAAACATATTATAAAAAGTCTCCATTTACACGTGTCGTCGGGTCGTAAACAATACAGTTAATGGTGTGAATCATGGACACGGCAATGGCGACGGTGAATCAGACCTGCACGCCTTACTAGTAAACTGTAGGTAGCATTCGTTTGAAAGGTATAGAAGTTCCACTCATTAGTATGAACGTTTAAAATCTGTTCTAATTTAGCAGTGACTGTTCTACTTTTTTCTAGTGTTGTCAGATTTCGACCTTTGTCAATCATCGTCTAATGGCCTCGTCTTATATTATTTGGGGTCGGCACAACATCTTTATTACTTCTTTTCTCCGCGTCCTCACGCTATTATTTACTTCTTATTCTTTAATATCATTTCGCACACAATTCGTTCATTTGCTTTTGTGTTCCTAGCCCTCATCACCGCCATAGTCTTCTACTTATTTAGAAAAGTCGGGAAGTTCTTTTTTACCGATCCTTGCAGTTTTCTAAAAGATTTAATTTTTCTTGAAGTAAACAAGTTTGGATATACGTGGTTAGCATTTACCTGCATTTGCATTCTTGTGCCACTTATGTTCCTTCTTAGGTCAATAGTAACAGGTAGTTGATTAAGTGGCTAATTGTATAGGTATTATTGTACGCGGAAATAGCCTTTATAGCCAGGCTATCAGATTACCTAATAAGGTGAATATAGGTTATATGCACCTTAGAATAAACATTACTTGTAGGTTATAGTCTCTATGATGCTGTATGCTAATTGTGTATAACTAGTGTTTGATTCTAATCTATAACTACCTATTATGCTTCAACGATCTCACCGCTGATCTGATTGGTTTATCCTTTTCTCTTGGCAGGCTGCTTGTTATTTACTGTAGCAGCACAGAATTAATTATTTATTCGCGTATTATTTAGAATTCTAGCATAATAATAAAAAACTTATTCGCAAAATGCAGTACTATGAAAGCGTTCAACAGTTGTTGCCGTAGCAGGTATCAGGCCCTTTTGTTGTCTTACCCAAATCTTTTTATTCATGCATACGTCGAAACTGTACTGAGTAGACTTTATGTATGGTATCATGAACATCATGCTTAGTAAGATTTTATAACAAGCAGCTGGTCTATTTTCGACCCTATTCCTCATCCCATCGTTATTAAATAGCCTTTCAAACAAGCAGCAAAGTTTTATTCGCAGACTAATAATAATATAAGGCATTCAACAATTTGAACTCTATCAAGCAAATAAGATTAGCCCGCGTGACCTGCCACGTCAAAGGCAGACAAAATAACTAGACCGAAAAATCCATATCAGTTGTCCAATTGTTATTCATAACAAGACGCGGGGATCTAGGTGGTGACGATGATTCACGAGGTGACGACGCCTAGCGTTTACACACATTGAGGAAGTGGAGAAGGTTAACACATAATGGGTGTTTTATTGGGACTGTACTTCTTGGTGCTTTGGTATATCCTTTTAACCGTTCAAGTGAAAGTGTACCCGTCTTTAAGGTTGAAGGAATCATTGAGTTTTGATGTCTTTAGGACATCGCTTTTGCAGTCTTTCTCTCGAAATTATTTCTTTACTTCGGCACTTAGGAATGAAAGTATAGGCAAGATGTGAGCCTTCTGTGCCTATCTCTTCTATTTCTAAACAACTTAGCATTCCCAACACGCTGAAGGCGATGACTGCTTAATGGCGTCTATACTTAGACAACAATTAATAGGTACAATGAGAAAATTCCGTAACATTACCATGTAAACGCATCATTGGGAGCTAATGGCGCACAGCTCATGGACATGGCTGCGTTTATGGGTGCTGCGGGACCAGGAATGGTGGGCTTAAGTCGTTAAAATTCTTGCAGACATACCTATTCTTTACAAAGTAACTTAACTCTTATACTGTCAGAATCGGTTTTCTATGCAGAATTTTCTAGTGATGTGATGTTGTCACCAGATATGACTCTTATAGTGGAAGACTCGGTTTTCTGTGCAGCATCTATTAATGTTTTTATTATGTCGACGCCTGTTTGTCTTGCAATCGCCCGATGACTTGTAATCTAAGTCAGTTTTTGGTGTGATCAATTTGTTCCACACACTATTGACGTCAGTTATTTGGGTTCAACAAAATGTTCTTACTTTTAAACTTTCCTTCACGCTAGTTTAATGTTTCCTTGATAAAACTTGTTAACGGTTAAAGGAAATATCACCGGCTGTTAAACCTAGGTATCACAGACAGATGTCCCGTTTTACAAATAGTTCAGCGCCCTAAATACAAAGGTCAATGAAGGTAGACCACACACATAGAGCAGTTAAGGAAATAGCTGTCTTTAGTGCATGATAGTAAATGTCAACATCACTTCTTAATCGTTTCGAAGTATGCCCTTAAGTTAATGTCATGATTGCCTAGCAATTAGATATCGCTTAGGATGTTGCTACGCAGCTGGACTCACTACCCATTACTTAGAATATTAATCTGTTTATAATATGACAAGACCGTGTCACTGGTTGGGTGGTTAATAACTTCATAACTGGTTCTGATGGAGTAAAGGATTTGACAGATCTTGAGAGGGAAGTTTCATCAGAAGAATGTAGTTGAAAAGAAAACGCTGGAACCTTTCGTGCTACATACAGGAGGAGAAAGAGATGAAGACTGTACATCTAATTTCACTAGTCAAAATTGATTAAAGTGCACTCTTTTCTTAGTCGCGTGTCCAATTAGCAGTAGCGATGGACAGAACATTATTAATCGTAAGCGACGAGGTCAAACTGTCTAATGAGCAGGCATTTAGACCGTTTATAAATCAGTTCATATTTCCTTTGAGCTGATGGAATTTATAGCGCATTGTCACGACAGCACAGCACGACAGGATACTGTGAATCAAAGATAGTATTGGGTTGCATTTTAAAGTTCCTTTTATGGGTTACTGTTGGTTTTTTTTTTGAACTGATTGTATCTTGCATTATAGGGTTTGCGTTTGATTTCAATTTTTTTTTATAACCTTGATCCGCACTAGTAATTTCTCCTGTGTCGTGGGTGCGTTTACAAACATAGAAACTCACATACACAAACACTCAGACCCGGAACAACTACTTGTAGATCATACAAATATTTGTTCCGTACGAGGATCGAACCCGCGACACGCTGCGCCTGCTGCGCAGCGTGTCAATAGCTCAGCCACTGCGCCAAACGTGCCATCAAAAACTAAAGGTGGGTAAAGTTTTCAAATTAAAATTGTGAAAGATGTTTCATAACAATGAGTCTCAAAAACGAATTGTTTCAATTGCGTTTGTGAATACAGCCTTTTTTTTTACGTGGTAAAATCATCTTATGAGTCCTCCAACCCAGGGCAGAGCGGGAGGGACTGTCAGACTCATACTGACTAAAATCCACGGTGCCCTTCAATAGCCCTTTACGTTCTGGGGTCACGGTAATTCGTACAGTCCCGCGACCTCGGCAGGCTTTGGCCCTCTAGAGCCCTCTCTCTCACAACGCGCCGTCGACCCGGGCATGGTCCATGGTCGGACAGCGAGTTGCCCATTACTCGCTGCCCGCATGCCCGCGCCTACGGTGGCCGGAGATCGTCTGCCGGTGAATACAGCCTAGAGAAATGTTCACTGGTTGTAGCAGTTAGGTCTGTTTTGACGAAGTACTATTTGTTTTACGAAAATTACTGCAAGTTGAGACGCAAATTAGCGAGAACCTCGCGTCGGCTGGGAGCCCATCGATCATATTATTTGCATGTCTGCCGCCATTACTCCAGCTGAGCGTACAGATGGTAAACTTAATTGCAATTTTCTCGACCTTGACATTCTGAACTTGCCTGACGGAACCGCAAGAAGTTTCCAGACTGTTTGAATTAGTAACAAACAGAGCTCGTATTTTCGGAAAACACGAACAACAGCTGCGACTGAATGTGAATAAAGTGTTTCTTTAAGTTCCTATCTAGAAAACTTACTATTAGGTTCTCAAATATTGAATTCCTTTGGTAGCTGATGTATGGCAAACTTTATCTTAAGAAAAGTAGATGACAGCCAATTTGAACACATCATCAATATTCTTCCAAACATGTCTGATCCACAAGTGTGTGATTCGTCTCATGATTCTTTAAAAGGTTATACTGTGTCGCGAGGAGAGAGGCGAGGACGCTAAGGCGTGCTATAAATAACTCGGTTTAAATAAACGGTGACTACAAATCACCCCGGCGTATACTTAATTAGGATACACTGCATATTTCGCTCGTTAAGACGCTCTGAGGGAAGACTGACGCGAAATTGTGATTACTGAGTCAGGGTGGTGATGCTTGGAGTCCCAGTCTAGTGGAGGTGCAAATATGAGGAGAAAAAGAGAATTAGAACTTAGGTTGTATGCCATTTCTAAGCTATCATAACAAAGCCTTTTCTCGTTCCACTTAAAAAAGTGAAGTTTTGTGAGTTGGCCACAAAAACAATTTGACAAAGGACTGGGGAAAATTTAATAACGTTTGTGTGTTTGTGGTTCTACGTTCTATGTCAAGACTGAGAGTTAAGAGGAATCTCCTGACTGCACTTCGACGAAGGTATTTTTACGGAGCATTAAAACGTCGAGGAGTTATTTCAGGCTTGATTGTGTTGAATAAGATATAAGCTTTGAGGGAATCGTCTGGGAGTTGAGGATAAAACGCAGTTTTGCAAGTCACGCCTTTCCTCAGACTCATATATTGGGGAGAAAAACATAATTTTGGGAACAGAAAATAAATATTAGTCACAAATGAAACTAGTACTCAAAACTGATGATGTATTGCATGAAAAGTTTTTATCATAAATAAAGTCAATAACTTATAAATAATAGCGGAGTTATCATAAATCTTGTATCGAGGAGCAACATAGATAAATTATAATAAAGAAAATGTACCGGATTCCACGGTCCACAAGCAGATAGCGTGCACAATGCACGGACGAGTCGTGGGCGCGTCCGCTCCCAATCGCTCCCGATAATACGAATGGGAACTTTGACCAACTATATCTTGTAACTTCTACTATCTATTCAAAATGTCCAAGAATAGAATAGGAAAACGAAATACAATGATATGAATCAAAAGAGAAATGGCGAGTCGCGAAGATCTCGCTATAAATTATTGCCAGATTACTCTTACATTAGGAGATAATATTCAGAGTTCAATAAATAAAGATGAGAAAGACGTCTGCAATTCAAAATAATAACTGCAGTTATAAAGTTAAGCTTTAATGCTGATTAGGAAATAGTTATAACTAACAAACGAGTAGAAAGTGCACTAGTCATACTAGTCTTTACGAAGCTGTTAAACGTGACAGAAGAAAGGCAGTGTGTTTCACGAGACGGAGGAAAATATTGACCGCATAGCGCTAATCTGATAACTTGTAGATCTTCATATTAAGTACACCAGTCTGAAATACTCAAAGATAGTAACTAATTATTATATCCCCAGCTTACCCTGTTACGGTTCGCAACTGGTGTCTGCACAGAACAGACTTATCAAGAACTAAATGTCGCTGGTGCGTTTCAAGCGTGACTTTTTAATTGAGATATAAATTAGTTGTGTTGAATATAAGTTACTTGTACATTTTGTAAGCAAGCGATACCACATGTCAAGAACATGCATTTCTCTTGAGGGACGAGTTATCGACGAACAGCGTTAAACTAATGAGGTGGGTTCTTTATGGGAGGTGATCTTCACTAAAGCATACTTTGCCTAACAAGTTTGTAGATGTTGGGAAATGGGCTAGAAACTACTGGTTAATGGATACTGGTTAAAGACAAGGCGTGAATTGTCTTTATCCGCAACACCATGTCACATATAATGCGATGAACCGCCTTATTTTACGTGCCTTACGCTTAGGACTGCCTTTACTTACTCTCTCCAGCCAAATAGTATTTCAAATATCTTTAGCTAAAACGCTATAAAACCGGGCCCTCCTATAATGTACACCGCAGGATACGCTTGGTGCTGCATCGCCTACGCTGCAATTTGCGCGGTCAGCTGCCTCGCTGGCCGGCAATTTATCGGCGCCTTCAACTTGATCTGTAACGCAACCCTTTGCTGTCTTGTTTGTTTTAATACTCTACTAAATGTGCATTAAATACAACTAATAACTTGGTTTGGGAATATTTAAGTGGCTTACTTCAATTTTCATATGATTTATGACAGGCTTAGGCCAGAAATATAGAATTAAAGGAGAAAATATGTCACGTGTATGAATTACTTTAGTCGGGACCACTCATCGGTTTTAAGAAGTTTCAAAGGCAAGAAAATCGGTAAACCGTTCCAAATCCAGGCTTTCAATTTCCTTTGTCAGCGTGTCAAGGAATTACATTGAGGCCGGAAAAAACTCATCTGTCAGAAGTGGGAACGCTTTCGATCTCAGCTCTGATATGTGTAAAGATAAAGATTCCAAAGTCACTCGTGAAAAGGAGGTTTCGGAAAGTTAAATAAGTCACCCTCCCTGAAAATTGAATCTCTCAAAATGTTTATAGAAATTGAGTTAATCTTGGGCATAACATTGAAATGGATTATTTTGTGACTATTCCTTTCGAAATCAGAATAAGAAACACAAGAACACTTTTGATCTCTAATGCAGTAAAGTCATCCTGAAGGCAATAAACAAAGTGTGTAACTTTCCATTTCGTCCCCATTGAGATCCAAGGGGCGTTACTATTCAAACTGATGACATTTTCATTCATTTGATTGTAATTGTTCGTTAGCTTGACAGAAAAATTAGTGCGAATTTCTAAACTAGAAATAGATAGCTACACAATTTATAACAATTGTCTTCTGAGAAAATTGTTGCAATCCATGGCGTTTTATGGTTAAGTAAACGATAGTAAAGAAAATGTCACTAAGAATTCTCGGCACACTGAAATACTCGTAGCAACATGCAATGGCGAATGCATTGTAGTTTAACTTAATTATTTTTTCATGATTACATATCTCAACGTTTCCTTTTCCTATACAAAGCAACTCTGCTGTGACAACTGCGAGCATTAACCATTCAATTTAAATTTTATTAGGACGCATTGTTAACTTAGCTCATTCCATAGCTTCCCTTGGTTAATTCCCGTAATTTGCAATATCAATTGCAAATTCCTGATCAACATAGAATAGAAGCTGAATATAAAGTATTCGTGTTATTTATTCTAGTTAGCTAGTCTGGAATGCTATAAGCGTTTGTTTCACTGTTAGCGAGGAAACGATAAGATGCCAACTTATTTCTCGTCTGCTGGGCTGTTTGTGGAGAATATGTCCTTTAGCTAGAAATGATTATGAGAAAACATTTTGATTAATTTAGTAGTAGTTTCATGGACCCCAAAGCCTACCCCACGGCATCCAAAGAGGATTTCCTCAAGTAAAATAAAAACTGGTGGACATTCCAAGGCAAAGGTTGATGGTTCACCTTTAAAAGCTCTTGTTGCATGAAACACGCCATGAAAACGAGCAAAAAATACTAGGTAACTTGTAGCGTGGTATGACAGCGCATTAATTCTCTAGTGCGCGTTGCCCGTTCATCTCTCGGTCATGTTGCCCTGTGTTTTATAGCTGTCCTCGCAAAACAGTCGCTTCCCAGTGTCTCCGTTATTTATTGCTCGCTCTCGCTCCCCGGTGCCGGTGGGACAAGTGCTCGAGATCCGGCAAACGGCGATATTGTCACGGCCCATTGGTCACATTCAATGCCGCAGCTTACATTCAAGTTGTTATAGACCAGACTATTACAGTATTACTTGCAAAAACTTGCTATCTTGTTAACAATAGTGTCCTATAGGGGTTATATTGGGCTTATGATATTAGATTTTTCTGGAAGGAAAAAGTTTGGCGCTTAGTCAACAATTGTTGTGAATAGAGAAATAACAGAGGCTGGGTATTATGAAACAAGTCAAAATGTAAAGAACTTTAATCATTCAAACGGTAAACCAATACCACAAAATTAACAAGCTTGAAAATTGAAGTGGAGTAAACACCGGGTTGTGCTATTTTAGTATCTGAAAGCTTTACCTAAATTAGAGGTGGGATCAATTCTCAAGGTCCCACTTGACTAGCTTAAACACAGTGCGGATGGCAGCACAATTTCCCATTCCATTTATTTTAATGAGACTACTTAATCTTGTGAACTTACTTTCTAGACCTTTAACACTGAACTGGGTATTGAGGCTTTCCCACACGATAACAATGTGAGCACCGACGCAGCGACGTGGGTATTGATAAATCAATAAGCAATGTCAGAGATGATTCATAGTTTGTGAGCTCTGACATTCTAATCGCGGCACCACTTCGGTATTTAGGCAATGTAGTGTCAAAGTTACTTGCAATAATCTGCAAGATGCACATCAGCTTATTTAAACGAAAAATTTAAACTTGAGAACATGTCAAAATTTATATTAGCGTTACTTACGATGATTGCTATAAAGCAGTCCGCGGAATGAAGTATAGAAATGCAGGAATTACCATTTAGTAATGCTAAAGCAGATTTTGATAAGTTCTCAACTTCAAACGATCAATGGAGAAACCGGGTTGCTCCGATCAAATGAAAGTTTAACAAACTTGGAAGCCGAGAAATACTGTGGGTAAATCTACGATTCAGCACTCTTTGTTCACAGTTTCACAGTGACAAGATTACATGGATTTATTGGCAAAGGAGCTAATGAGTTTTGTCCACTCAGTGTCATTGTTTAAAATAGTACTGTCATCTTGAAATTTGTCAAATTACTTTAGGCGCCATTGATTGATGGTCTTGTCCGAGTTTTCTTTAAGGATAAAACAATATAATTAAGTATTGATTACATGGTTCATGCATGACAACAATTATATCAAAATCAGGACGAGATTATCCTGTAACGGACCACTGATGCATAACCAAACAATCACAACAATGTCCTATTACGTAATGTGTCATGGAATGTTTGCGGTTAGACGCAGCACCGCAGCAGTTACTGCCACGAGATACAAGCTTAGGCGACACGCGTGTTACGACGACTGCGGAGGAAACGATTAAAAGGATTTGCTTAGCGCTGGTCTCTGCTACGAGACAATACTCAAGTAGAAAACAAGTGACATATTATGCGCGATTGCGCGTGTAGCTAATAACGAAAGTCTCGTCGCCTAAGTTGTGAACGTGGCGTTGGTTAGTTAGGATTCAAAGGTATTCCCAATTATTCAATTGACAGACACAAAGCTTGACTCATCGATTAATCTAATAACAGCGTTTCGATCGATGTTACATTTCCTTCTCGCTTCTCTTCCAAGCTGTTCGTTTTTTCGGAACATTCCTCAGAGTTGTAACGAGACGTTCCTAAGTTCCTACATCGGTCACGTAACGAGTCAATGCACCGTACCTTTGAGTCACGCCTTTCTCTCGTCTACCGGCCGTCTGGCCCACACGGCCAACAGATGATAACGAATTGGACGTAGTCGTAGAAATTGTTCACTTGGCTACGATTTGGAGATGTAGTTTTTTTTTGTGTCTGTACTTTTTTCAGTTTGTGGGTCGTTCTGTAATTTGTTCAGAATAACTGTTTAATTTCATTCACATTTCCTTATCTCCTTTGTCTGTCCTGTTCGTTTGGTAACGTTTTCCTATCTAAGTGAATCTTGTGTCACTTTTCACTAGACATCAATTGACAAAACAATTTTAGTCATCTATCCATTCTCAAACTAAAAGGATTAAAAAGATAAAACTCTAGCCGCTCAGTTACAGCGTTGAAGAATTATGACAGAGCAGTCAAAATATGTGCACGAGTTTAGAGATACGAGAGGAGTTCAAGCAAAGCAAAATTTAAGCATTAAAGATGATAAAAAGTTATAATCTAATTCAGATTACAGATTAGGGATCAACTGCGACGTTTCAGTAAAAGTATATTTTAAGTATACAAAATTTTATATTCAAACTTGTTGTTACGCGCAGTTTAGCAGCATTAGATGAATAAGAGACTGTAAGCCATTACCGAATAAATAGGCATTGCATAATAAGAAGTGATAGATGGCATAACGAAGTGTAGACTAGAAGTGCTATAATTTCTACAGCTGGTGTTACGCACGTTTTAAGGAAAAAAGATCAAAAGTGACCGCAGACCGCAAACAGCAACGGTGAAGCTACCTCACTGCATTGACAGACCGCAGAGACATTACTGTTTTTTTTTTATGAAACCCTTTACGAATGTTGTTAAATTTTTAATAAATCTCAGTACAGGAGCAAGCTTTTATAGCCAGGCCGTACAGAATTACCCTGGGTGTACAAGCCAATCAGAGGCTTACGTATTACCAGACCCAACATGGCTATCTCTGCCCAAGCCACATCATCAGTTATGCCATTCATAAATACAAAAAAGATTCCGGCCGCTCTTTTGTAATTTTTGTTTCCGTGCTATTCATCAAGATAACATCTGCAACATGGCAGCAGTGTTCAACATTGTCGCAATATTTCGGAAACAATATGTTCATTATATGAGTAGTGCCGAAATAGACATGCCAGTGCAAATGTCAACAACTTCTGTCCTGACTGTAATGCCAGTTTGGGAATATTTTGCGACTGGATCTGCAAAGTTCTTGGTGGATTCAAAGTTACTTTTGGAATTTGTTTATATACATTTTTATAACATAAAAAAATGTATTCAGCCTTTGTTATACGGGGTTCAAACAAATAATCTAAATGGTGTACTTCAGGGACAATTCTGCCTAGAAGCCTTCAGTGAAATAAATGATAAGCATGATATTATAAATATATATAGGTATTTTATTTAATTTACTCATACGCAGAGAACGCTGGAGCATATCGAAAATTACGGAGATACCGTATAGTATCTTTTGTTGTAGGAGTTTTATTTAAGGTCCCTCTCTCCGAATTTGAGTAATACGGGAATGATCGTGTAGGGAGCCATAACTTTCCATACGTTCTATCTACGTAATGTAATATCAATTTCTTCTTTTATCTTTGACCAGATTAACATAATGTACAATCAATCATGGCTAGCTAGGATGGATAAGATAGCGGCTGCTAGGCGCGCTACTGTAAAATAAGCCTAAAAATCAATGACATAATCTACAATTTCGTATCCGGTAAAATACAAAGAATTTAGGCATTTATTTATCTAAATGTACTAATGCAAGGCCTTCTAATATTTGCGTGACGTGACGTAAAATCAGCGAAATCGGTCATCAATTAATTGTTGTTTTATCAAGATAACTAGTTGCTGTTCCAAACGCTTACAACTGATTAGATAAAAGAAAATCGGGTCTTCATGTTCTTATCTTTTACATAAACATACTATTTACATATTGACTGAAATTCGCCTGTAAGTTAATCAATAAGTTTGATTCATGAGTTAATACAAACGAGAACTTATTCACTAACCTCAGTGACGCAGCGTTTATGTTGCTCTACGTTGAGTCAAAGTTTTAGATATAAATAACCATTAATTACTTAACACGTCATTTAGCTTAGAAAAACTTTTGTCACTGAAAATCTACAAATGGAAGATAAAGGCGATAACGTAGTCACGGCCAAAGCAAGAGTTAAGTAACGTTTATCAATCTTCACTTCAAAACAAGGCACTTGAAATTCTACACTAGACGAGGATAATGGACACAATCGACTACCTATCACTTTTTACCACGAACCGATCGCAACAAAAAGGCGTTCTACGAACCACTTTCAAAACGGGCTCGCGGTCCCGTTTCATTATCATTTAACTCAGCAATTAGATCTGGTCGGATTACATCTCATATTAAACACTGCTACTGTTAATGAGCAACTGCTAATAGTCAGCAACTGGTTACATAATGATGCTACGGGATCCAGCTAGATCCCTGGATCTAGCCTCCTGAGGTTCATTAACGGTGATTAATATGAAAGTAAGGATTAAAAATTGCTGGTACATACGGCTTTATTAAAATTAAGGCTGCCTGCGGAGGAAAATTTTACACGAGCTTCTGTTTAATATTCGTTCCAGGAATTTAATAAAATGGTTGGATGAATAAAAGTTGGTGTTATAATATTGAAAAGGGGCGATAAATTGGACTCTGGAAGCAGTTCGAGTAGGTACATGAAGGAAAAATCATTGAAAACTCCAGTAGTTTCCAATAAGAGACTATCAATAATAAATTTATAGAGGGATCACAAAGACCAGACGTAATTAAGTTTTTATTTTTAATATTAAATCTACTGATGGCAGAGTAGTGTGTCATAATATAGCAGAACCAATGTTATAAAGTGGATCAATTTAAAGTTTAAGTAGTAAAAACAAAATAAGGTGATTTCAATATGTTGACTTCGTGCAATAAACTCTTGTAATTACAGAACTACACATTCCAGACTCTTTATTGGCATTCGTAATATTGGATTGGCGAAGTTTATTAGTATTTAAGGATAGACGGAAGCACTCATTGCAGATTTTAAATCAGGCCAGAAAATAGTAATGATTCGGATGAAACCGAAGCAGATTACTCCGGTTAAAAACCCTGAAGTCATGACGCATCTTAAATGTAATAATGACGAATAGATGATACATTTAAATGTTCAAAAACAACTACCACTACTAATAACAACTGAGATAAGCAAGCATGTTTCAGCAAAATCCTCGAATCGTTAGCTCTCTTATATAGAAGTTTCCTAAAACATTCAAGTTCTATCAACGACACAATCGTTATGATGTCCGTGACACTTTCGTCTACAAATCCCATAAGGCTGTCGGGGGCATCGGGTCGTTGTTTGTCTGGCTAATGGCGACGTCAGCGTCTCCAATTACGCAGTTAGGCGACACCGGGTTACCACACTTGCGAACATCGATGATACAATTTTCAGAGGCAACCTCGTTACCGTGTAAAATGGCTTCATTACCGTGTACGTTGGTAGATGTTTCGTGTCAGTAATTTGTAATGAGAAGCCATTATTTAAGCAGACGAACTACAAAGAGTAAAATTTTGGACAATATGTCGACCAGATACTTTCTTTTGCTCAAAATCAAAATATTACTTTGATAACTAAATGAACGGCAAAAAATGGGCACAGATGATGTCTAAAAAAGTTCATTCAAAACCGGATTGTAACATAAACCTTGGAATCATTGGACTCGGATCACCTTCTGGGTGTTATGACTAGTGTTCGTGTTGAATGATGCTGGCCTACACCCGGGAATACAATCCCGGCCCATTCATAACGACGACGAAAAAAAAACTGGCGTAGGTAGGCGCGAGAGAATAATTCATTAGAAAAAATGTAGTGACACATCCGAAACGAAAGCAATATTTTAACAGTATCTTTAACACTAAATTAAAATAAACAAACGTCATTTGGGCAGTTATGAATGAAGATCCACTATCTGGGGGCACGGCAGTGCCCCAGCCAAGTCTCGAGCAAAACGGGCACGGCCGTACCATCTTTTCTCGATGCGATTCGCGGCTGTTTCGCCCCCCCTATATCTTCGACGTGGACAAAGCTAGGAGTTTAGGTTTTCGGTGAATAATAGTAGGCATTAGAACAAGCTTAAGTTCGAAATTACATGCCAATTGAATTAATAGTTTAGGAGTTACGGTCGATCAAAGTTACACCATTTTGTCACTCACTCACTGACTCACTGACTCACTGACCGATCATCAAAAATCTAAGGTACTTCTAGCAGACTTAGAAACTTCAAATTTTGCACCAAGATAGGTCATTAGCCACATATAAAGGAAAAATTATAAAAACATTAAAAAATAATATACCATAGAAAACAATTTTATATTTGCGGTTTGGCAAGAACATTATGTATGGATTTTGACTGCATTGTTAACTTTGTTCGTTGTTTAAGTATTCAATTGGATGAATAAATACATAGAATAGAAAAGAATAATATAAATGTAATACATAGACTATAATTAATTAATACATAAAGTTCATAATTCATTAAATTAATAAAGCTAAAACTCCATTGTATTGCGATAAATTTCGATTGTATGCGCGCTCGATAGATGGCGTTGTACTTGTCTGAATCGCGCTATGGTTTCGTTACCGAGCGCAGTATAAGTAGTACTTTAAAATAATTCGATAATTTTCATTTGATAGCGCCTACCTATGAAATTAACGCCTAACTATGATCTACCTATGAAAAACCATTTCGAAACTAAAAAAATATTGTAGCTATATTCGGAGAACTTAAGTTAGCCGGATTAGATAGTAGATTTATTATTGTTATTGAAACAGTTATTTAGGCAAATAGTTTATTAAACACTTACAAAAAATAAATGAGATCCCACCAAAAACATTAAATGTAAAAAAATGCCAAGTCTCTCGATGCAGTCTTTCCATCGTAAAAAGTTTTGAGATCTCATAGAAGCCAAGTCCTATTCAAATTATTTTGTAGTTATAAATCAACATTTAGTAATTGTATCAATAGTTTTCTTTATATTATAATTATAGTGACTTGGCAATGAGCACAAGAAGAAACATAAGTTGAAAGTCACACACCGCATGCGTAAACATTAATATCACAAAATTAATTTTCTTTTGGTTTATCCGTGTCGTCCCAACCGAATTTCGGCAACGGCAGTCAGTCTCATCCAAGACTAGTAAACTGCGCAGGACATAAATTATAATGCACAAGTGTGTACGCAAACACTAGTGTTAGTGTACTCTCGGTTCATTTACTTTCATAAAGCGATGGCCTGTAAGGTATTTTTTATTATTGTATTGGAGCATGTAGTCGGTAGTGGCCATCATGATCCACACGTAACAAATAACCTGATCACAGGTCTCGTCAGTAACATTTGCAAATAATTCCAGGCAGCAAGCAGCTTTTAATTGGTGCTCATTGCCAAGTCACTATAATTATAATATAAAGAAAACTATTGATACAATTACTAAATGTTGATTTATAACTACAAAATAATTTGAATAGGACTTGGCTTCTATGAGATCTCAAAACTTTTTACGATGGAAAGACTGCATCGAGAGACTTGGCATTTTTTTACATTTAATGTTTTTGGTGGGATTATATGGTATTCAGCAGAAATGTAATACGGCATTACTTGTTTACAATCTTATGATTTGCGAATCTCGCGGATTTCTTTGATTCCTTGTGGCCGTCTAAATTCTCCGCGGCAAACTTTGACAACATCTCATTCAAATTCTCCTCTCATAGAACTTTAGTTACCTACAACTATATCTAGCTATGCGGAAATGCGATTTTTTCCCAATAATGCAGCACTTTCACTTGTTGCAAAAACGCGGTATGCAAATCTGCCAACTCTCTTCCTACATCTAAAATAATTTTCACTTTCGAACAAAAAGTGATGAAAAAAAGGTGCCATAGAGTTTAATATCTGTGTCGATGACCCATCGATGAAAGTATGTTACCTATAACAAACCTAACGTGTACAGCGTTCAATAAAATATGGTTCTTATACCGTCGCTGTACAATTGACAATGATAGCAAATCGAGCGCTGTGTGTATAAAAACTAAGGAGTAAAAAATGAGATGATTATTTATTATGATGAATGAGTCAGTTGGTTCCGCTATGACGATTTCAAAGGTGAGCAAGGTAGAAAGGAGATAGGAAATGAACACGATTCAAGGAAAGAGCATAAATTGTACTGAAATATTAAATGGTTTTCATTATTATGTAATCATCGTCTATATCTGTACAGATTGATTTCATTGTCCTTCGTGAAGTATCAGGGGAGACCGTGAGACAGACGTCATAATAAACTACGTAGTCGTAGTGGGCATTCCGCAATAAATACACAGTCTCGACTAGCTCTCAGTTGCGGTTTAATTATACAAATAGTGTATTTAATGATGACATGTTATTATTAATGGTTCATTAAGAAAATAAATGAATTGGACAAGTCAACAATCAGCACGTTAATTAAAATCAGAAATTACGAGCTTTTGCGTAGGGATGTCGCGTTCCGGATAATATTGGCACTTTCTACAGCCACAGACAGAAATATCAGATTTGCTAAGGTATAAAGGGTCGTAAGGGATCTTTTATTTGCCTTTTCTCTAAGGAATAACTGAGTAGGTATCAGATTTTCGAGTGAACAATATTTTACCGATAACTAAAGACAACATTAAATGCTCTTCAATATCGGCGGAGCCTAATATAAACGAATACGACATTGAACAAGTCTAGGTCGCTGTCGCAAATATGACAATTGACGAAAGCTGGACATGAGACGACCTTTACACCGGCGAGGTCGACACGAAAATAGACCCAAGTACATACTACTTACATCTCAATGAAGATTTATCGGGATCTCGCTTTAGTACTTTTACTTCAAACTTCTGAAACCGCGAAAAGAAACGGCAACTTTATCTGAGTGCTAGCTGTTACATCACTGCCTGCAATGCGTATTGAAGTAATGCTGTAGACGTGAAGCCTCAACTTTATGGGCTGAGGTTGCCTTTAGGCAATGTTTCTCAGATTCTTGCGCGCTCCACAACATACTTTACTTTTATATGCGCCTATTTCCATAATGTTTGGAACTGTGGAAATGCTACGGAACCCGCAAATATTACTTGTAAAGCTTTTCTGAATAAAAGGTTCCATTTCTCGCAGCTGCGAGCTACAATAGTTGATAGCCTACATCAGGAGTGCCTCAGGGGTGATACCAGAGGTACAGAATTTATTGTACTCGTCCATTTTCTCATTTATATTATGCTTCAGAATGTTGATGGAACTACAATGGGGCGGCTGATATCCACAAATTAAAATTCCCGTCGTACCTCTGTGGTGGATGGTAGAACAAAGAATGCACGTTGTATTTTTAACGCACAATTGCCCACAAATGCCACCTACTTCGGCTTCATCTATTATTTAGCTTAGCTCGATATGTTTGCTCCGGTGTATTTGTCAGGTCTTGTGTGCAATATTTCAGTCTTTTCGATAATTGAGGGATTGATGCCTCCTACATTGCGAAAACAGTTAAGTGCTCCTGTCATTTGTTCTTGGAATACACGATCGATGTTCATTTACGGTTGCACAACGTTTCCAAAATATGATTGCTTAAACAAGCCATGTCGTTGCATCCATTGTGCGCAAACATTACAAGCCACAATATTATGTTTCCAAGAAAACCGTTCTCGTAACCAGTGCCATTATGTCTCCGAGCCTTTTTCTTGTAAGTCAAAACACCAAAAATTTATTCAATAATGCGAAGTGCAAAACAGGGTGCTGTTAGCACGGGATCACATCTTCAGCTTGGCAATATTTTTAAGAGCCTCCCGTTACGGGACAATGGCATCATAACAGGAAAACTAAACGGGCCGTACCCGAATTATGATGACGTCAAAACTATTAGGTGTCATTGTCAGTAGGTATCATACACCCACATGGATTTATTTTTATACATAGATATACGGAAAGCATGATCTTTGTATTGTTAACATCCTCATGTTGGATTACTTAAGTTTAGATAAAGTAAACTGCCCTTTTTGGGAAGCTGGGCTCAAAAGACTCGTTTTCACAGAGAGAGACAGAGTATTGTGTACCTTCATAATTATACAAGTCTAGTTAAATTAATTTTATAACTTTTCTACATAAATAAATGATATAAATGTACAACCAATGCACCAAGTTGTAATTTCACCAAATTTTAAATAATAAAACGCCAAGCAAGCCATTTAGGTTTATAGTTTTACGGTCGATGCGGTAATATTGACGAAATCAATTTGATTCATCTGGCATAAGTGTTGAGGATGAAATGATTACAGTAACCATTTTACGAGTTTGTTATTGTTGGGAAAAGTTTTTTTTTTTAATAGATGCGTCTGTGTTTGTTACAAACATTGAGAACAAAGTCTATTAGACAGTAGACCATAAGCAACACAAGTGCCTGACCAACTACCGCCCCCAGAACAAATTGAATTACTTTAATAAATGTACGTAAGTAAATCAAGCAAGCCAAAATTATCCAACTGTACAGACAGCACCTATTCTCCATCCAGCAGCCCGATCCCATCACCCTAAGCCTAGAAAGCGACAGTGATTACTTGCGTAAGCGCCGAATCGTAAGCGCAGGTCGTCGACCGGCGGGCGCGGCGAAAGTGGCGTACCTAAGTATTGCCGGTAATTAGAACCTATGTGGCCGACATCCGATGAGCATTGAGCGAGCACTAGATGAGGGTTAGCTTGATGGAGCGTAGAAAGTACATGGTATTGTTACTGGCTGACTGAGAGATTCACTTTGAATGATTAATGCTGCCAGTTGATTGTAAATGATAGCACGTTGGAGATGTTGGCATCAAAAAGATTTCTACTCAGTCAAGTTTAAGGAACTGTGTAATAATTATGTTAAAATAATTTCCGGTCATTTTTTTTAAATTATGCAGACTTCATGTAGCAGTGGAATTAGGTAAAGGCCTTTTATTTAAAATAATGATTTAACGAATAAGAGGAAACTGATTAACAAAAAATCAGAGAGTTATTGCACCACTGAACAGCGCTTGGCCAGTGTAGTAGATTACGACTTGCTTCACAAGGAGCTTCCTCCTTGATTCCCATAAAGAAAGGAAATATTATTAAATAATAGGCTGTTTACCTCATTGCAGACTCGACAATGTAGAGGACAGATAAACTATAAAAACATTTGGTTTAACGCGCAATTGGCGAGCAGTCGAGCATACTCGTGGATTGTCCTCCGCCACTGCGCAAATTGAGCCGTCAAAAGTAACACGCATTTGTCAGCTGATTATCACGAAGGAATTATAGGTCAATGTGGTATTTAGTAATTACAATAAGCTAATAGGCTACCAGTAGATGACTGCTTTGTTTTCCTCAAATTGTACAGACATCAGCACAGCAGTCTATCCTAATCTGTTAATGTTTTCCAGTTGAACGTGAACCTTATATTTTTGTGATAAAGTTGAAAATCTGTTACAGAAATTTGACAGAATATTGGGTAGCTTGATGTGCTGGCGTCTGTATTCAACAAAACTGCATGCAATGCCTGCCAGTAATTTAAACATTTCGCCATTTTATCCTTGACACTCAGCAGTAACTAAGAAGCAGATTGTTAAGGTGTGTCAAATTATTTTAAATACACACATCAAAAGTGTCTAGGGATCAACATATATTTTTGCAATAACTTTTCTCCTGATTGATATTAATTAAAAAAATTTTTAAGGATTCATCAAATAAAGTGTTTTCGTTTGTCACAGTAACGATAAACCAAGTCACCTTTGCATTAATAAAGAAATTTGCCATTTTCCTAATAAAGGGATTTTTGACATTTGAACCACTAACACAAAAGTTCGAAAAAACACTGAAATAACAGTTTTCTTTAAAATTTTATTGGGTAACTTAAACAATTAATAATCCGTGTTTCTACCGCGAACACTAACAACACAAGAACATCGGTTTGGCATACTCAAAATGAGTTCATCCAAATCACGCTGTGGAATGGCCGCCCATGTTCGTTGCAACAACAAAAAAAGGTCTTCTTGCGACTGGATACCCTCCATATTCGGCAGAGCTCTTCTCTGTAGCATATCCCATGCATGCTCAATCGGATTCAAGTCTGGCGACTGAGCAGGCCAGGGCAGGACATTGATGTTAGCTGCGGCGAGAGTCTGTCTTACAACTCTTGCGGTGTGCGGTCGTGCATTATCACTCTTCAGGGAACTTAATTAACGACCAAACAGTCAGAAACCGCTTGCATGAAGTGAACCTTCATTCCCGAAGACCGCTACGGGTACCACCTATAGCAATGCACAATCGTAGGATTCGATATCAATGGGCTCTTGAACACAGAAATTGGGCAGAAGAACAATGGCGTTTCGTGTGCTTTTCTGATGAGTCTCGTTTTGGTATGAGACCGGATACAAGACGTATACGACACTGGAGAAGCCCTGGACGCCAACAGCGATTAAAATCCTGCCAGGAAGTCCATCCTTATAGTGGTGGAACCATCATGGTATGGGCGGGTATTTGGATCGGCGGAAGAACTGAGTTGATTTGGATCAGAGGCAACCTCAACGCTCAAATTTATGCTGAGACGATTGTATCAGACGTCATCGTTCCTCTACAAGTGCAAATCGGTCCCTTATTTCAGTTAATGCATGATAATGCACGACCGCACACCGCAAGAGTTGTAAGACAGACTCTCGCCGCAGCTAACATCAATGTCCTGCCGTGGCCTGCTCAGTCGCCAGACTTGAATCCGATTGAGCATGCATGGGATATGCTACAGAGAAGAGCTCTGCCGAATATGGAGGGTATCCAGTCGCAAGAAGACCTTTTTTTGTTGTTGCAACGAACATGGGCGGCCATTCCACAGCGTGATTTGGATGAACTCATTTTGAGTATGCCAAACCGATGTTCTTGTGTTGTTAGTGTTCGCGGTAGAAACACGGAATATTAATTGTTTAAGTTACCCAATAAAATTTTAAAGAAAACTGTTATTTCAGTCTTTTTTTCGAACTTTTGTGTTAATGGTTCAAATGTCAAAAATCCCTTTATTAGGAAAATAGCAAATTTCTTTATTAATGCAAAGGTGACTTGGTTTATCGTTACTGTGACAAACGAAAACACTTTATTTGATGAATCCTTAAAAAAATTTTTAATTAATATCAATCAGGAGAAAAGTTATTGCAAAAATATATGTTGATCCCTAGACACTTTTGATGTGTGTAGTATACCTAATGCATGGAGTGGCTGTAGGTCATGTCAACCAGTTGTCAAGTTAAGGTGGTCTCTACTCATGCGAAATGCAAAAAAATCTAAACTGGAAATGACACACATCTACTATCAATTTCTATTTTTATACTGACTTATTATTGCATATTTAAGGTCAGAAGATTTAACCTACAAATTTATGTTATTGTTACCTCCTTATCTATAGTAGGTATCTATTAAGTCATTTAAATTCTGTATTAGTTTGACATTTAGATGTTATCATACTGATCTTAACAGTTGATCAAATCATGTGCCAAATTCAAAACAGGATAACTGTGAAAAATTACGGGTTAAATAGTGTGTAAGGTAATTTTGAGATTACTATTTAATAAAATATTCAAAACTCATGACACGTAAAACAGTTTATATTATTATATGAAGTCGAAGACTCATTACAATACCTAAATCAGTTACCAATCAGATACAAGATGTTTCTGAATGAGTTAATGAATTTAGGGGAAACATAATGATTAATTAGTTTTAGTTAGATTACAGTTTTATTAAGCGTTCTTGCAAAACATGCGTAATTAATTGGAAAACACTAAGTCATATTAGATTACCAAAACATCCATCAATTTCTTATTGATGAAATTTGAATCAAGGGAAATTTGAATTTTTATCAATTTATTAGAACTTCATCCAAACTTTCAAACATTTTAAAGGAAAACCATCCTTACCACTATGAAACACAAAATAATTTATAACACAAATATTGTAATTTTCAAATTGCTGTCTTTGTGTGTTCCAACTACTCTCCAAAAGAGATAAACACAACTAGAAGAGTTGTGAGCATATGTTCTGTGAACCCATTAATAGCCCATCCTATTACAATACTACTAAGAATTGCTGCTACTTGCCACTGCATACAATAAATAACTAAAGGAGAGGAATACTTAACTAATGCTCATTAAAATACCTTGCACTTACCGGGTGTCTATCTATTTTTATATGTAATATGTTTTCAATTAAATACATAACATTCAATACAAAGATGATTTTATGTCAAAAAAATTAAGGGTTTGCTATTTCTGAGTTGTTAAACATGTACTAGACTAAACTGGTATTCCCCAAATTGATCCTTAGCTGCCTAATTTTTTTTTTTAGTAAGTTTTCTTGTCAAACTGTGCCATTGACAGTCCCAAGCCCGTATGCAAAAAGAGGAGGATTGGCTGCGAGAAGTAATTTTACTGAGAAATAGGTACAAATTTAACTAGAAAACCACATAATGTTTTGTTTTATAAAAAAAAAACTGTTTTACTGATCATTATTGCCTATTTGTCAAGAAATATTCCATAGAATATTGCATTCACAATTACGAAATTATCAAATATTTAAATAACACTAATTAATAATTCGGTTTTAGAACTTCTGTTTATCCTGCTTATGAAATATAGTCTAAAAGAAAAAAAAAACGGAAAACGAAAGGAAATATTTAAGATATTTGGCATCTATTAAGAATTTGCACTTAAGAAAGGTACAAAAAATAAACTAAGTTCAGATGAAAAGATTGTTGTAGCAAAAAATTAAATGCAGACATTTTTTTTGGTGTAATATGCATAACTGGTTGTTGCAGTCATTACATTACTTTAAATTATAAATGATTGAGAGAGAATAATTTCATAAGTGCCGTTAAATAATATATTTGAGGTCATTCCTTTTCTTATCTCTTAGAATTTTACATTACAAGTGTTTATAAACTAGATCAGACAAAAGATAGATAGTGTATCCTACCAGTAACCTGTCTATTTCATCTTACTCTCAAAACAATTGCATTAAGTATGCAACAAACAAGATTTATTTCTTTCATTTTAATTAGGTAGCTATCTATTAATGTTTGTTCAAAAAATTTAGACAAACTAGTAATGCAGGCATTTAAATAACTATTTGTCAATTTAACATGATAAAAAATAAGCCTAAAAGTTTGTGAGTACTAAGACAACTGCCTATCCCAGAACACATGACCGCTCAACATTTAACAGCGTCATATTTCAAGGCATTAACTTTCTCTGGCAGATACTACTAGGCAAGTGAGAGGCAAGTACCAGACTATATAATTATATGAAAAAGCTTTCTTCTTACTTTCATTGATTGAATTATTATCATCTTCCGAAGACAGAATGTTTTATTTAAGATGGAAGTTTATTTAGCAATGGACTATTACCATCATCAGAAAAGTCAGTTTTTTTTTCCAGTAAAAGGTTTCTCATTAATATTTAAAAGATGATAGAAAGATAAATTTCAGAAAAAAAATCTTTTTTGCAAGGGTTTGGAAGAAACTATAGAATGCCATCTGTTAAATCTCTTACACATATCCAAAATATGATTGAATAGCAATTTTGACATCTTATGCATCACACTAAACTGACCAGTTGTTATTCAAGATGCAAGTTGAGAAAAATCTGATCAGCGGGTTGAAAAAGGCCTCTTTGCGATGTTCCTAATGATTCAGTTTGAAATAGAATAGAATAGATTGCAAAGTGAATCAATAGAAATATTGCTTAAAGTGGCAGTTTTAGACCTTCTGTGTTATTATACTCATTATTTTTTTGAGTTGTTGAGATTGACAAGAGATTGATTAACACATTTCATAAAAAGTGTTAAAGTTTGTCAGTTAATACTCTAGAATAATGATAACATTGACAGTTTACACAGTTTTTCTTTAAGTCTGTTCATCCTTACTAGGGCCAACAGCGAGACAAACATTAATACAAAAATATTAATATTAATTATAAGCTAGCAGCTTCCGTCTACCATTACTCTCTGCCAAACCTTATAAGGACTGTTGCACATATGCACGCAATTAATTAACTCTTTCTTTGATGTAACATCTGTGCATTTCTTTATAATTAGTGCGGCTTCAGTAGTCACTTATTTATATTATAAAATGTTTCTACTTTCATTTTAACACCTTTATGCCTATACATATAATTGTTTAAGAGTCACAAACTAACTAATAGTATGTGCAAGTTTATTATGTGAATATTGCTATCTTTTAATCAAGATAACATAGTACCTAATGGTTTCTGTGAATGATTAATCCAAATAAATCCTTGTATTAATGTAAACAGATTTTGCTTTGAAGTTAAATGCAACAATTTCATTAAAAGATAAAACAAGGTATTATCTGATAAGCAGGACATGCATATTCATCCTGTCTGCACAACTGAACACTACAACTATTTTCCAGAATGTCCACTACATCAAGAGCATAATGAATGAGTGATTCAATGATAATCATGATTGTGTCATCAGTAGAAAGTTAGGTGTGCTGGCTGTGAAATCAATCATGATCCTGCAGTTTGTCATCATATTGCTCAATTTTGAAACATCACAACAAACCTTGTCGACTTCAGTAAAAACATATTGAACTACGTCTTAGTTGTATAGCATGAGCTAACCTTGTGGATCAGCTGACGACGGTCTTTGTCTCACTGATTGTCCGAAATATATCCACGTAAACGCGCTATTCAGTGTTAACTTGTGCTTACCTCCTCTCGGCGCTTCAGCCACCGGCCGCAGGGGCTCTCCTCGAGGATCTCGCTCTCATCCTCCGAATCCTCCCCGCTTTCCCGAGGAGACTTTCGCTCCTTGTCGATGCTCCTGCCACCCGACATAACACCGATTTATAACACCAAAACGTCGAACAAAACCACCACACAGTCGATGAATACCTCACAGACGTTTTTTACAAGAAAACACTTGGTATATTTTCAAAATACACTTTTTCTCGTAACCATAATATCCAAGGCTGAATCGCGAGACGTCACTGTAGTTTTTTCCCAAACCATTATTCGTTACACGACACTCGCTATGAACCTTTAGCTAGACGAATATTACAGTTGATATATTTGTCTAGAGCAAACGACAACACACAGCGTCTCCACTGAGCTTATTCATGATAATTGAAATAAATTGTCCGCCGGCGTAACTCTCGACGTATTTCTATCGGACACAAATATAAATCCATAGTGACATTTCCACTTCTTTTTTCTATGGCCCACAGACTAAAAATGGAGTGGGGTTGTGTGAAACTGTGGGGTACAAAAAACATATTTTTGAGAATTTATATTTTTGTATATTTGTGTTTTGTTATTTTAATAATGTGAGTGTTTTATTACAGTGTAAATACTTTTATTTCAATTAAATTTCTGAGAAAATTAAATAACCATTTACGTAACATTCGAAAGTGCCATCTGTTATTAAATGTAGTAAGAGTGCGTGTTGAGCGCCATGATGGCGCCATGTATCAGTTTAAACCAGGAAGATAGAAAAAATCAGTTTTTCGAAATATTGGAAAAGAACTTGTAAATTCATGATGACATAATTGTTTTTAAAGTATTTTTCTAAATAAATACAACTTTCAACGTTCGAAGAAGTTGAAGTTTATACAAGAGACATCTATTGGATTTTTAATTGGAATAGTATTGTACACAAGCGTCATGTTGAAGTCAATGTAACTTCCAAAAATCTTTAATAGATGGCGCTATATCGAAATGTACTAATTCAATGAAGACGACAATTTTAGAACTTTATGGTAGGGTAGGTATCACGATTACCGTTACCCCGGTACGTAAAGGGCTATTGAAGGACACCGTGGATTTTAGTCAGTACAAGTCTGACAGTCCCTCCCGCCCTGCCCTGGGTGGGAGGACTCATTTGATGATTTTACCACGATAAAAAAAAAGGGTAGGTATCAGTTTTGGGAGCTTACTTTAGCTGTCTTCAGTCTAGCAGTCCGTATTCCGTACAGGGCAGTAGAATCTGCAACGAAAAAAAAAAAACGACGGGTTGCACTCTGGGAGTGCCGGCAGAAGTGAAAACTTGAATAGTAATTGTTGGAAATATCTTGTGAACAGATTTTAGTAAAACTCGCAAAAATGGTTGACTTTTTATTTCAATAATTTTCCAATGTGACGTACATCTTTTATAAACAATGTTACCTAGTAACGAATGTATCCAGCATACAAACTTCTTTAAAAGTAATAAAGTCACACGAACATTCACGCAAGCGCCCTGCGCCGTCCTTCGCTTTTTCAGGTCACGTGTCCTGACGTCCTACGCTTTTTCGATCAGGTCACGTGTCCTGACGCGAGTTTAAGATTTTATACCCATTACAGAAAAAGTGCTCAACGCCGCTAAAGAAGTTTTCACTTCAAAAATATAAAAATCTAGGCGAAAAACTGTTGTTAGGTCATGGGTAGCCAGGTACTATTAAGGGGGGGGGGGGGTTGTAGGATCAAGAAAATAAAACTACAAGACTAAAAGTGTATAAAATAACCGTAATATTCTTAAGTAAATAAATGAAAGACATGAAAAACTGAAGACTTCTCGCGACCCCAGTAGGTGTTGGCCCTCTAAAGGGGCAACGTCATGTTGCTGAGAGCTCTTTGAAGCGCGCTTGGAACACAACGCGCCGTCGATTCAGGCATGGTCCATGATGACAGCGAGTCGCCCATTACTCGCCGTCCGCTTGACCACGCCTGCGCCTACAGTGGTACTAGTATCCCTGATAATTAGTTTTAAGTTTCATCTAAAATTATATGTCTGACTGAGGCGTTAGCGGCTGGGTCGAAGGGTGCTTGTTCGATTCCCACATGGATCAAATATTTGTATCGCCTACCTATTATACCACTACATACCAGTCATTTGGCTGCTTGCGTGTGTGTAGTTTGTAAATGAATACACCATAAAGGACTAATTCCTGTGGAGAGGGGTACCAATCTTTTATTGTAGGTACTTAAAAACTTTAGGTAGATACTCTGAATGAACGAAAAGCAATGTGGTGTGACCAGTAGCTGACAGCTACAAATCATCCATCACAGACGTGACCACATTCGTCAGTATTCCAGCAGTTAGTGACAGACTAGCGACGTTTACGACAGCCGGGTCCGCCATTACCGGTCAGAAATGGCCGCCAACAGATAAAACTCAGAGGGGTTTGTGTTTCTAGTTTGTTAATTATTGTACGATTTATTAGCTACCTACATGTTCTGGTTGAAGACGTACTATAGTATATATATATATATTTTTTATCGTGGTAAAATCATCAAGTGAGTCCTCCCACCCAGGGCAGGGCGGGAGGGACTGTCAGACTTGTACTGACTAAAATCCACGGTGTCCTTCACTAGCCCTTTACGTACCGGGGTCACGGTAATCCCTTGGTCCCGCGACCCCGGCAGGCTTTGGCCCTCTACAGGCCTCGTCACTATGCTGACACTCTTTGAGGCGCGCGTGGAACACAACGCGCCGTCGACCCGGGCATGGTCCATGGTCGGATAGCGAGTCGCCCATTACTCGCTGCCCGCATGCCCGCGACTACGGTGGCCGGAGATCGTCTCGCGACGTCCGACGCCGTGGGCGTCTACCACTGCGGCTGGGGTGGAGGGAGGACGCTGTCCTCTCCCTCAGGCGGCCCGCCTCCTCCTTCACGAGCATGACTGCTTCGCAGAAGGAGGCGACCGCATCCCACTCCGTCTCGCCCCGCAGCATGGCCTCGACCAATGCCGGGCGCGAGAGGTCTCCGCCTATCGCCGTCGTGAGGACACGGCGGTGCTCTGCCCAAGCGGGGCAGTCCTGCACCGTATGCTCCACCGTGTCCTCCGGACACTATAGTATATATAACGTAACAATATAGTATAGGTATAGACATACCTTAATCATGCCTACACAGTAAATATTTTACAATTGCGAGTAACACCATGGGTGGTCTCGCCTAAAGCAATCTTTTCAAGAGAATTTCCTGATGGATTTAAGGAAGAGGGAAATACAATATTTATTATTATCGTTCTATTCTGAGCTCATTTCTAAAGGTTTCATTCGGTTTCTGTATATTATTCCACTTTTTCTTTCCGAGACGTGTCCTACTTTTAAAACAATTTATCTGATGAAACATTACATTTTTTTGAGATAAAACGTTTATCAATCTTCGGTAAAAAATTTGAACATTGGTCTTTATACGGATAAAACGTTTACATTTCAACAAATAACAATCCGTTAATAAAACCAAAACTGTGTAATAGGAAATTTGTTTTTTTTTTACACAACAACAATAATAAATTAAATTGAATGATGATTACTTTATTACTCTTATTTAAGAAATATTTAAAAATTTAATAATATGTAAAAAAGATAAATAAACATAATTAAATAAAAAAACAACAAGAAATTGTGCTGAGCATGTCCACACTCCACACCAAAAGTTACCAACTCAGCATTATTTTGTTGGGCGTTAGACATCGCTCTGGTTGTTCAGTTGGCAGTGACATGCTAATAGCACAGTATATAAATCATATTTTTAGACTGTGCTAATAGTGTGTGTACTTTTTATACACATTCATATAATCATGCCTTTTCCAACAATGGGAGTTGCTTTGGCTCTTGTGTGTGGTCTGTCTTTAACGTAATCTATGTATTTCCACGAACGATGCATGGAGCTCTTAAGATCGTGTCCTATAGATTGACTCGAGGATTTTGATGGTCATCATTATCGCCATCATCAGCCTATACCGTCCCACTGCTGGGCCACAGGCCTCCCGTCTGTAAGGGAGTGAGCCATAATCCACCAGGCGGGCTCAGTGTGGGTTGGTGAATGTCACATGTCTTCGAATTATTGGTTCTAGGACATGCTGGTTTCCTAACGATATTTTCCTTCACCGTTTTGGGAGCAGTGGTGAAGAAATAAATTACACAAAGTAATGCATGATTGGATTCGAGCCCACGACCTACAAGTCGTAAGTCGGGGCCGACACCACGGGGCCTTCTAATTATTATGACCATATCTAACTGATACACACTTGAAATCATATTTATTAATAGAAAGGCTGTTACGTACCAACGGGTACCCGGCCGGTAAAGAAAAAAAATCTGATTTGCTCTCCCAATCACTGAGCGAACACAGGCCGTTACATTATTGTATACATAATATTAATGATGGATATAATGGCGGAATTATACGTGGATAATCTGGCTGAAACAACGATACGGATATAATAATATTTATTTATGTGAGAATTTTTCTTAGGAAGTAAGCAATACATAAATAGGATTACAATGTGAGAAGAACATTATCAATAAGTCAATGGCTATTATTATTTTAGCAACCTTGATATTTATATATACTAATGTGAGAGCTTTGCCATCCTTAAAATCTTCATAATTTAACACGTTTACGTAAATGCCATGTTAAAGGGAGCAAGCTTGTTGTCAACAATCGAGCACATATTTCAGTCTTCGGTTACTCATGAAAAAACACTGCATTAACCATGAAATTAAACCCCAAAAATTTTTTCTGGAGTTTGATTATTATTTTCCACTAAATAAACACTTCTTAAAGTAGGTTTAAAAAGTTAAGAACCTGAACAGGTACTTTTTGTAAGACTAGCCATAATTACTACAAAACCAAGTTCAATATAATTGGCTGAAATTATCTCTTGGTCTATAAGAAAAAACCTTTCAATCAATGAATTACTACCTCCACGCCCGTTACAGATCATTTAATTTCGAGTTCAGCAACACAAATTGAACATAAACTCAACGTAACGTGTAAGGGATTGTTCAGATGAAAGACTGTTCGATTAGAACATTAGCGATTTATTTAGCAAAATAAATGTTTTTTAGTCATAAAGTCTCGGTGAAAATAAAATCGGCGCTGTGTTAATATATTTAGTTCGTTGTTTTGTTTTTTTTTGTTTTAATGAATCCTTCCACTCTGGGTGGAGCGAAAAGGACTGTCAGACTCATTCTAAAAACCATCCCATTTCTTTCACATACCTTTTGCGTTCCGGGGCCGGTATACGGCTTAGACAGTCCTGCAAGCCAACTCTAGGATAGGACTATTTGTAACATTAGGAAATTGAAAACAGTACCAAGCCGAAATAGTTGCTTTGTTAGTTATATAACAGACAATTAGACATAATTATTGGTGCCCAGATCAGTACCTAGTTATATTCCTGCGGTGCATATAACCTGTGGTTTAGAAAAATTGGAACACGTAAGTAGTTGACTGACCTCCAAATTTTTGCTTGTGGATAGGTTTTAGTGTAAATACTAAAATAGAACACATTTCGACGGTCCCTACGTACAAATGAATATGTCAAAAACCGAGGTTAACAGGAGAGCGTTTATAATGTACACAGAATTATTTCTAGAGAGGTATATTTCAATTCTATGCACACATAGAATGATTTCTAGAGCGATTTGAACATTAAAAACTCTTCCCTGTAAACCTCGGTTTTTGACATGTCCGTTTGTACGTAGGGATCGACGATTTTATTGCTCACCAAGGTATAAAAGAGGTATATTAAAGGCGGTGTTACCCCATCAGCGATTTCCGTGAAACAACATTAGGATGGTCAGAATTCGATCGGCCGACCGTTTGAAGCCCTGACGTAAGCCTTAAGTCATCCCCTGAGGCCACAAAAACTGCGTTTAATCTTCCAAATGGCGGTCCTCAATTGTTTGATGTGCCAAATTGTCTTTTTGTTCGCAAACTTTCGCAAAGGTAAACTGTTGAGCTCTCGCTTTAGTTTATTCTGTTATATTAGGTGAACGAGTCTTCAATTGGAATTAATTGTTTCGATTTGGTGGCTCGGTTAGATATGAGAAGGTTTAGATTCTGCTCACAATCAAATTTTTCTTTCCACAACGAACAAAAAAAGGTTTACGATTCGCCACGCAGGCATGTAATATGTAATTTAATATAGTCTTAAATTGTTGAGTAACAAATTTTTGATTCTATTGATTGCAGCAGGTATTGCTTGCCCTTTTTTTCATCAAATACTATGTTTTGCCAAAATAACACACATAGTTTGTTGTTTAATGTTACGAAAAGTGTCAACTACTTACTGATTTTTTATTGAAGTATAAAAACACAGATTTACCCAGTTTGACAGCACTTATACCGTAAAATAAACACACTAATAGGAAAGCAAATAAAAATAGCCTGTCTCCTCAGCTGTCTATGACACGCACTCCTTCGGTTCCCATCAATTTCCGACGATCAAGCTTAAATATCAGATATAATACAAATCAATATGGCGTCTTGGCTAACTATGTCATGGTCTAATTTCATCCCCCATCCCCTATTGTGAGAGAAAAGTCAAAGATCACGCCTATTTTTTTCTTCCTTCCGATTAAATTCGATGCGGCGCCGAAGGCAATTTAACTTCGGTTAACGTATTTTAATGTTTGACGGTCCTTGGGTGGCAGGGTTCTCTGGCTAGGAGCTCGCTAGGGGTACCATTTGTCCGGATTTATATCAAAATATCCGGATCTTTCGGCTCTGTCTGCCTTTTAAAAGTACATATAACAAAATACAGTACTTTGCTACGAGCAGAATCTACCGAAACAAACTCAGATTAAAAACCTGATTTATACCTAAAAATCAGGATATTTGTCAGGATGTTTAATACTTCGGAAGTGGCAACCCTCGTCTCTGCTCAAGGACCTGTTGTGACCGAATTTAGGATTTTTACGAGTATTAAATTGCTGTGATACTGTTTTCGTATGAAATTCAGATGACTTTCAACTTTGTTGACGTCACGAGTTATGGCGTTGAAAAGTTTCGCATATTTCATTACGGAAGGGTGACTTGGTGTGCTGAGCCTATTTATAGAATTTTATATCATTTTTGTGTGCATATTTTTTTTGGGATGTTTATTAATGCCTTTGACACTCGGGTTAGGAAAGTAAAGCTTTTTTCCCTTCTGTATGTTTTCGTTCACCGTTTGAGAGCAGTGGTGATGAAATAAATTACATAAAGTAATGATCAGCGCAGCGTAGGACGTCCACCAACAAGGTGGACAGACGACCTTATAAATGTCGCTGGAAGACGCTGGATGGATCTAAAGGGGAGGCCTATATTCAGCAGTGGACGTCTTATGGCTGAGATGATGATGATGATGATGAATGATCAACCTAACAGGTTCGAACGTACAACTTGCACTGCTTTTATATATTTACTCACGATACATTTATTCACTTTTATTTTTAGGTACCTACATATTTTTAGATAAGTGACTCGTTAGATTAGAGGTAATAAGGTTAACAGCCGAGCATGAGGTCCTTTATTCAATTTTCGAGACGGGTTAAGGTTTATTATTTCGCCCGATACAGGGATTATTATCAGTGGAAAAAAATATTTAAAATAGGATACGGTTTTTGCTTTGAAATAGTTTTAGAACCACCAATATCACCAAGGGGTATCCGATTGTGTAGAATATTTATATTCAATCCGGTCAGCTTTTTTTTTTTTTTTTTTTTGCGTGGTAAAATCATCAAATGAGTCCTCCCACCCAGGGCAGGGCGGGAGGGACTGTCAGACTTGTACTGACTAAAATCCACGGTGTCCTTCACGAGCCCTTTACGTACCGGGGTTACGGTGATGGGTAAGACCCGCGACCCCGGCAGGCTCTGGCCCTCTACAGGCCCCGTCAGTTTGCTGACACTCCTTGAGGCGCGCGTGGAACACAACGCGCCGTCGACCCGGGCATGGTCCATGGTCGGGCAGCGAGTCGCCCATTACTCGCTGCCCGCATGCCCGCGCCTACGGTGGCCGGAGATCGTCTGGCGACGTCCGTCGCCGTGGGCGTCTACCACTGCGGGTGGGTCGGAGGGAGGATCCTGTTCTCTCCCACACGCGGCACGCCTCCTCCTTCGCGAGCATGACTGCTTCGCAGAAGGAGGCGACCGCTTCCCACTCCGTCTCGCCCCGCAGCATGGCCTCGACCAATGCCGGGCGCGAGAGGTCTCCGCCTATCGCCGTCGTGAGGACACGGCGGTGCTCTGCCCAAGCGGGGCAGTCCTGCACCGTATGCTCCACCGTGTCCTCAGGACGGTCCTCGCAGTGGTGACACCCAGGCGTTTCCTCCCTCCTTATCAGACACAGGAACCTCCCGAAACTTCCGTGTCCGGTGAGGACCTGCGTCATGCGGAAGGTAAGGACGCCGTGACGCCTATCCAGCCACTCCTCAAAGAGGGGTCTTACCGCCGCGATTGCGGCGTGCCCGAATCCGGTCAGCTAGGAAGCCTTTATCTTATATCCGATATATAGATAAATCCTAGACACATTGTCACGTTGAAAACTCAGCAGCTATTAATATCAGAATTGAAATCTATTGAGCTCAGTTCATAAGGTGACGGGTACAAAGTGAGTGCAGCCGGTGCGCGTGCACTGTACGTGGAGACAAATACTCTTCTCACACCCGAGGTAAGGCACCTGTCATACAGCTGGCGATTAGCGAGATAAGTCAAATGTCAGCTTGGTAGCCTTTTTTTTGTGTCTCGCCACACTGTGCCACTACTGGACAATGCTTAAAAAAAACTGATGCCTCGGTGTTGTGCCTGAGCTGCTGCGCTGTGTATCGCGGGTTCGATTCCTATCTATTCTATAAGTAGTTGTTCCGAGTCTGTCTGTCTGTGTGTAATTTGACAAGCATTTATTGCGCCCAACCACGTGCAGCTCTTAAGTCCCTCACCGTGTATCCTGACTGCCAACTTTAGGTTAGGAGTTGCCTGCCGGAATCGCGGGACTTACCCATTACCGTGACCCCGGTACGTAAAGGGCTCGTGAAGGACACCGTGGATTTTAGTCAGTACAAGTCTGACAGTCTCTCCCGCCCTGCCCTGGGTGGGAGGACTCATTTGATGATATTACCACGCAAAAAAAAAGGTACCCGTCGTGGCCAGACAAAACATATCGTCGTTTGTTGTGAACAAAAAATGGAATACAAAATGAAGAAGCCACTGAAAATACGATTCTTCAATAAATTAAAGGAGGAACATCATTCACACATAACCCAGTCCTTGTCTTGATGACGGTAAAAACGTTTGAACATGGTCTACAAAAAAAAGCCGCTTAAAGCAAGTCGCCGGTCAAGTAAAGCTGGGTATTGTTCGATGTTTGCACGCGACTGTAAGTAGCGGAACAAATCGCTGTCTGCGCTTTTTAAGAGCCAGCGGCTGACATTGATCACAGCACTCCTACGAGTACTTATAAATAAAAAGTGCTGATAAATGATGAGAAAAGAACAGATAAATGGATTCAGTGAGAAATGATTTGGAAGAAAAAGGAGTAAATGATAGGACGATTGACAGGGGATTGAAAGAAAAAACGTGATGCTCCGACCCGGAATAACATGGGATACAAGCAGGAAGCTTATGATGGCTGAGTGATCGACTACTGCGCAGCGTGTCGCGGGTTCGATCCCCGCTCGGAACAAATATTTGTATGACCTGTAAGCAGTTGTTCCGAGAAATTAACTATTTTTCAGCTTACAATGTTAAGTAATATAGATATTTAAAAAAGGGTTTTATAAATGATATAAAGATTCTTTTGTTAAATTGATGTGTCTCACTTCAGGGCAAAGGTTCCTCTTTTTTCATTTGTACTCTATTCTTGTTTATTTGACTCTATTCGGTCCAGTTTCCTAGATTTAACGAAAATCGTAGCTTTAGTTTCGTAACAAGTCGCTACGGCGTAGCACTCAGCTACGCTTTCGTAGCACATTGATACATTGTACATAATATCCCTTTAACAATAATATATCATAAATTCTTGATACCTCTTACCCTCGTCAGTTTCGACACAAAACAGATACGTAAAGAAGATCGTTTCATATACAGAGGCTAGCACTTAGTGACGGGGCCTGTAGAGGGCCAAAGCCTGCCGGGGTCGCGGGACCAAGGGATTACCGTGACCCCGGTACGTAAAGGGCTAGTGAAGGACACCGTGGATTTTAGTCAGTACAAGTCTGACAGTCCCTCCCGCCCTGCCCTGGGTGGGAGGACTCATTTGATGATTTTACCACGATAAAAAAAAAGCACTTCAACCAAATCCTTTTAATATTTTTTTTACATCAATCACAAAAGTACAAGGTACGTCTTTGATTGAGAAAGCTTGAAGAATTGGGGTAGATCGATATACAATCATCATCATCATCATCACCATATCAGCATATCAGCCGTAGCACGTTGACTACTGAATAACACAATAACCCCTAGCAATTGTCTCGCGAATCAAGTCATGTCCCATGAGATCATAAACAGGGCGTTAGGAACCGACCTCTAATACCTATCCATTCAATTAAGTCTCGAACTCCAAAGATCCACACGAGGCGATAGAACCATTAAGTAAGGATTTAAAATTTATCGCCGACATGCGAAGAGAATTGTTAAATAAGGGTCGGGAGACCAGATCAACCTCAGGTAATTTTATGGTTTAAATATCATGACTATGATTGTGAAATATATTGTTAAGGCGTGATGCACATACTAATTGTTGAATTGAATATTCTTTTAAAGATACTGTGGGTAAAGAATGACATTCGAAAGACAAGCTCGTATTCTTTGTATTAAAAAAAAGATTTTGCTGATTTTAGACATGGTATATGTACGATAGGTATTATTATATGTGGTTAAGGTTGGGTGCAGAGAATAGCATAGCTGATATATGGTTAATGGTTATGTATGAGGCGAAAGGAATATGTAAGGATCGTAGCAGGTGGCGGACTTAATTCTTCGCTAATCTTTTCCGATTAATTTCGTTGCAGGATTCAACACAGTTAAAGTCATTCTTCGGGACACTTCAAGAATCATTGATTCGGCGCTTTTCTAGTGGACGCCACTATTGACTCTGGCGTTGCAGTGGTTCGGGAACAGTGTGATGGGATAGTACCAAAAAAAGGTGGTGCTCTGTGGTTTCTGCTTACCCCATACTCAATACTCAATACTCACTGACTATTCGACAGTATCAATAAATTACGAATCTAATTGGTCGGTTATTCAGAGTTTTGAAAAATAACTGACATGTATTTTTTCTTTTGTAAAATAAATTAATATTTACCAAGATATAACGCATCAAAGTTGGAGAGGCTCGTGACGTCAGAATTCAATAAAAAATATTGTACTAAGTGGTGACGTATGCCCAATTTTGAAAGCGTCGTATCTCCGTCAATTTTGGTTTAATTAACAAAAGAAAAAATACGGGTCGTATATTTTTTGTTAATCTGACTAATTATTACACTTTTTTCAGTGAAATAGCCAATTGTAGCCACTTTAAATAACAAGAATAAAACACTATAACGTTGGTTTTGGTTGCTTTATTAACATGGGTCGCCTTAACGTACAAAAACAGTCCTCTGGGTGTGATTAACGAGCCACAAGTGACTTAGTTGGCGTTAATTCAATTGTTTGGTAAGTTACAAGTGGAGGTTCAGCACTGGAGTACAGTTACTGTTGTAGTAATTAATGATAGCGTTACCACAGAGTAGGTACAGAAGACCGACTTTAATTTATCAGATCTGTTGAGCAAACTTCAACTTAGCTCTTATTTCTATAATACGTTTGATCACAGTCGTTTTAGGAATATCTACTTTAATTTTACACCACTAAAGTTTATTATCTTCAAAATGTTACGGATACACTGTACAGGGAGATATTACAAAAAGGCGTTGTTTTCGCTGTGTAGTTACGAGTTATTATTACGAGTCCGATTCCCACATGGATCAAATTGTTTTATGGCCTACCAAGTATTTTTTCTGGTAGCGGTTTGGTTAAGAGTTTAAATATTAGTAAACGTCAGAACAGTATATGTCTGAGTAGGTATATGTATTTAAAAATATTCGGTACTCTGAAATTGCAGATTCTGTTACGTTCCTAACAAAAAATAGAATGAAAGAGCATCAAACACTGAAGGACACAGTAAGTTATACCCGTTCCGCGTCACGATCACAAAAGAGATCACCCTGTGTGTGATATACAGGGTGATCTCTAGAACGACGGCGGAAGGCGTGATAAAGGTGAGCGCACACCGGTCCGCTAACGACTGACGCGATGTCATTAGGCGTCGCGCTCCGTCGCCCTCACTCATATGTGGTGTTAAGGTGAAGTTTTTTATTAAATGTTTAGTATGGTATGGTATTTAGCTTTTATTGTTTGTCAATTTTTTTGTATTTACTTTGTTAAAGTTCAACGTTCAAAAGCGCCTTTTAAACAAATAAAAAGGATGACTTCGGCATGATACCGTGATGTTTTATTTTATGGTTGTTTATTTCCGTGGTAGGTATCTATTGTTTCCTGCTTATACTCGGCCGAATCCGTAGGTAAAGCTAGTGCGTCACGAGAGTACACCGTGCGAAGGAACGGTGGATTATTATTAGGCAGTAAAAGTTTGACATTCACTTCAACCAGGGCGGTGGGACCCTTAAGATAATTACTGTGAACACGATTAAACTCAGAGGAGATTATTTATTGATTTATCTTAATGTGAAACTGAAAAAGTCCTTCATCTGTACTATGGTCCACGTCATGCAGCACCTGTAGCATTCGTCAAGTCCTCCAATGTGCAGGTGTAAGTACTCAGACACAAGGCAAGTGGGCCATAAAATATGGACAGAAAAAGTAAAACCATGTTCCACCCTTAAGTTACACCGATTCTATGTGACGTTTGCTTGTTACGACATAAAACGTATCGCGAGCGTACGTCGCAGGTCAGACGCCCTCACCGTATAACGTGAGATAGTTCTGAAATAAAAACCTACACATTTTTAAACACAATTTAAAATGGTTTTTATCTTTATGTCACAAGTTTGCATCTAAATTTTGGTGTATTTTATTGATTATTTTACCTAAGGTTAAATGATGTGTTTGAAATAAAAAAATCAAAATTACATTTTGAGCTTGACATTCAACATTTATAATGAAAGTAAACAAACTGTAGAAAGAAAGAAATAATTAAATGTAATTTGACTCTGTCTCTCGAAGGTATATTTTAAGGAAAATGAAGACAAAACAAATCCTCCAAATAAATTGATTTTGTTGTTGATTGAGCTTTTCTATAATTAATTAAATATTTACTTAGTTTTCAGAGAATTCTCTTGTTTTGTTTGTTTTCTTATTACTATTATTGGTAAATTGATGTTATTTGGACGAAATACAACACTGTAGGTAAATAAAACAAGGATTTACATAATTCAAGGATTTTAAAAAAGAGTTTTCAGTTATTTTAAGTGTGTTTAAAATAAAAACAAGTTATATTCAGCAAAGTAGGTATAATTATCTTGTTTTTAACCGACTGCAAAAAATGAGGAGGTTCTCAATTCGACTATTTCGTATTTTTTTTCTTTTAGGAATAATTATTGTTTTAGGTGATCACAGATAAACTAATAAAAAAGTCCTAATGACAGTACATACCTAAAAGCTTATTAAATGTTGTCACATGGATGGTTCTGAACTATAGATTACGCTGTTGTCGTGACAGCACAACTTGTTTAGGATTTTAGTAGAATCGTAGATTATGAGACGCTGATGAGGAAAATTTTATTATCAATGGAAAACATTCTTGCGTCGGTCTAGTGTGTGAAAGCCCTATACGCTGGTAAACGAGGATATCCCAGCACACAACACATTCAATTAATCGCAACCACTCCCGTCTTTTATATAACCTTTATAACAAATAGAAGCGCGTCCGAGCTCGCACACTGCAGTTACCGCACTGAGTACAACAAACGCTGCGGGTCTTCGAAGAGGATTTGCCTATTTTTATTGTGACTTTCAAAGGTTGATAGCAGATCTGTGAAAGAAGAAATTTTATTGCAGTTTTATTTTCTATACTTCTAATATTTATGGATGAATTTTTAGTACTCCTTACCGCAAAGTATAAATAAGGTACGTTCCATACGTGTTAAGGCTATGTGACTAGCCACGCGACTTTTATCAAGCAAGATGCACATATGTCAGTTGGATTTTCAACTTCGTGTATGTACTTATTTGTTGTAGCAACTCGCGTATGATGTGTGCTCCTGGACCGTGTAGCAGCTAGCCAACCGGTTACATCAAACAAACGTCACTTGTGTCCAGCCCAGTGTGTATTTGATAGCGGTGTACACAAGTGTCTCTGCTAGTACTATGACCGCAAATCCTATTTCCTGGTATCGCGCCGACCTCAGGGGGGGGGGAGCCAGGGTTGACGTCGAAGGCCGGAACAACCGCTCTCACAGACTCGCTGTCACTTGTCACTGGGATATTATATAGGTATTATGCTACGGGAGAAAAATATTCAATCGTCTTCTTCGTTTAAATATAAGGTGAAAGTTCAAAGCAAAATATCGAGATTCATCAACATCGCAAGAATCTCGAAACTATGGCAAAAAGTAGGTATAAGCACACCAGCATACACAAAATATGGCTTGTTTTTACCCGACTTCGGCACTAGGTGACGTGTTACCAGATCCAATATGGCGCCCTCTAGGGGGTGTAAAGTCAAAGAGGGTTTTAGTTATTTTTAATTTATTTTGTGTTAGTAGTTATCGTTGTACCTCGAAAGTTTAACAGAAACATTATTTACCAATGCCCCATTTATACTATTGCGACTGATTAACATTCAAGGTATAAAGGATAGTTATGTATCAACAGCCGAAATTACCATCCCTTTAACTAGAGCTATATCTTTGTAAGTACAGGGCTTGGTAATAGCGGGTAGCGGGTGGGTAGCGGGAGACTTTCTCAAGGAAACTGATTTGTACTCATAAAAAGAAGTCAAAAAAACAAAGAAAATAATACTATCGATCGCATTGAACGGTTTATTCAACTGACCGACACAAAAGTACTTTAAAAAAAAAATACTTTACCACACTAAAAAAACTTCTGTGTCCTGTGATTAAAACGTGAAAGAGAGATTATTTGTGAACACTCTCTGTAATCAAGAATTTTGAAGAAACATTATATACTTTGTCTCTAAGTCTCGAACACGTGGCTAAATAAATACCGCCCCACAGGCCGATCTTTCGGGTTAAGCCGCGCTTGCCAAGGTTGGTCTGTGGATGGGTGACCATCTGTCATAGCGAGCTTCCTTCGTGTCTCGGAAAGCATGTAAAGCCGTTGGTCCCGGCTGTCATTTGTAGATCTTTGACTGTCGTTACTCTGAACGCGGGCATGCGGGCGGCGAATAATGGGCGCCTCGCTGTTCGACCATGGACCATGCCCGGGTCGACGCCGCGTTGTGTTCCCCGCGCGCCTCAAGGAGCGTCAGCATAGTGACGGGGCCTGTAGAGGGCCAAAGCCGGCCGGGGTTGCGGGACTCACAAATTACCGTGTACGTAAAGGGCTATTGAAGGACACCGTGGATTTTAGTCAGTCAAGTCTGACAGTAGGGTGGGAGAACTCATTTGATGATTTTACCACGATAAAAAAAAACTGTTAGTCAGAAGCTCTGTTTAAGAACAAAGTCTGACAACCAGTCTTATCATGAGGTATCGTATTACCCAGTTATAGGGTTGTGGAAGTCCGACAGGTAGTCGCTCCATGTAAAATACTGATATTCAGCTGCATCTGGTGTGATTGGAAGCCTACCACAATATAGTTGGGAAAAGGTTAGGCAGATGAGATGATGTTTAACAAGTCTTACCTCTGTTAAAAAACAAGTATCGTACAACGGGGATAACGACTGGGACGAATTTAAAGTAGCCCAGAATCAATACAAGAAGCGTATCCGTCTCAGGAAAAGCGAATGCTGGAAACGCATCTGTTCGAACATAGAATCAAACAGCCATGCCACCAGAATAAAAAATATTCTGATCAGCGAACCTGAGCGCAACATCGGTTCTTTAAAAAAACCGGATGGCACGTATACCAAGTCGGATGCAGAGACATGCGAACTGCTGCTCCAAACTCACTTTCCAGATTGTGTCATTACCTCCTCAGGGAGCTGGGAAGCTGAGACCGGCAATTCAGCATCCAGTACCGACTGGAACGAAGCCCAGAGAATCGTAACTTTTTTTTTTTTTTTTTTTTATCGTGGTAAAATCATCAAATGAGTCCTCCCACCCAGGGCAGGGCGGGAGGGACTGTCAGACTTGTACTGACTAAAATCCACGGTGTCCTTCACTAGCCCTTTACGTACTGGGGTCACGGTAATCCCTTGGTCCCGCGACCCCAGCAGGCTTTGGCCCTCTACAGGCCCCGTCACTATGCTGACACTCTTTGAGGCGCGCGTGGAACACAACGCGCCGTCGACCCGGGCATGGTCCATGGTCGGACAGCGAGTCGCCCATTACTCGCTGCCCGCATGCCCGCGCCTACGGTGGCCGGAGATCGTCCTGCGACGTCCGACGCCGTGGGCGTCTACCACTGCGGCTGAGGTGGAGGGAGGACGCTGTCCTCTCCCTCAGGCGGACCGCCTCCTCCTTCACGAGCATGACTGCTTCGCAGAAGGAGGCAACCGCTTCCCACTCCGTCTCGCCCCGCAGCATGGCCTCGACCAATGCCGGGCGCGAGAGGTCTCCGCCTATCGCCGTCGTGAGGACACGGCGGTGCTCTGCCCAAGCGGGGCAGTCCTGCACCGTATGCTCCACCGTGTCCTCCGGACGATCCTCGCAGTGGTGACACCCAGGCGTTTCTTCCCTCGGAAGTTTCGGGAGGTTCCTGTGTCTGATAGGGATATCAGACACAGGAACCTCCCGAAACTTCCGTGTCCGGTGAGGACCTGCGTCATGCGGTAGGTAAGGACGCCGTGACGCCTATCCAGCCACTCCTCAAAGAGGGGTCTTACCGCCGCGATTGCGGCGTGCCCGAGAGAATCGTAACATACGATAAAGTGAAATGGGCTATCAACAGCTTCCTTCCATACAAATCAGCTGGCCTGGACGGTCTCTTTCCAGGACTACTGAAATGGAGTGATGACAATCTGGTGGTGCATCTCGTGAACCTGTTCAGAGCATGCATTGCTTACGGTCACACTCCCCTCAAATGGAGGGAAGTTAAAGTCGTATTTATTCCAAAGCCCGGCAAAAGTGACTACACGCAGCCGAAGTCCTTCAGGCCAATCAGCCTCACATCCTTCCTACTTAAAACCCTCGAAAGGCTCTGTGAAAGGGACATTCGAACGCATGCCCTGTCGTGTAAGCCACTCAACGCTAACCAACATGCCTACAGTATGGGCAAATCAACAGAGTCCGCCCTTCATAGCGTCATATCACGAATCGAGAACGGACTATCATCCAAACAATCAACCTTAGGCGTCTTTATAGACGTGGAAGGCGCATTTAACAGACCTTTAACAGCATTAGCCGAGCCCTATCCAGGCATGGGGTCGAACCTACGACTGCCGGGTGGATAGACAACATGCTAAGACAAAGGGCTATTCAACTTACCGTAAATACCACGACCAGAGGTGTGGTAGCTAAAGGCTGTCCACAGGGAGGAGTTCTCTCCCCCCTCCTATGGAATATCGTGGTCAATGAGCTGATCTGCAGACTCACTGAACATGGGTACTATACGGTAGGCTATGCGGACGATCTAGCCATTCTCATAACGGGACCTTTTGAGAATGTGCTGTGCAACTTGGCAAAACAGGCTCTGAAGATCGTCGAACAATGGTGCTTGAAGCACGAAGTATCAGTGAACCCGTCAAAAACGGAACTTATCATGTTCACTCACAAACGCAATCTTGGCAGTTTACAACTACCTAAACTGTTTGGCACCGAGCTGTCCCTAACTAATGAGGTCAAATATCTGGGTATCATCATTGACAGCAAACTGTTATGGAACAAACACTTGGACCACAAGATTGACAAAGCAAGCATAACATTTTGGCAATGCAGAAGACTTCTGGGGAAATCCTGGGGCCTTTCGCCGAAAATAACACTATGGCTCTATAAGACCGTTATTAGACCAATAATTACCTACGGAGCGGTAGTTTGGTGGCCCAGAACTGAACTAATAACCACCCGTAAAAAACTGCAGACATTCCAGAGGTTGGCCTGCTCAGCCACCACAGGATGCATGCGAACAACACCAACTAATGCCCTGGAGATAATGCTTGGTCTGCCGCCACTGGACCTCTTTATCCAACAGGAGGCCAGTATGGCGGCAATCAGGTTAAAACACTCCGGCATGTGGAAAAACCAAAGGGGCAATCACACCATAATATGGGAAAGAGCGCTAAACGATGTACCATACATTGAAGCGCCCTGTGATAGAATCCCCAAAATTCACGTGTTCGATAAGCTCTATCGAATTCAACTATCAGAGACCGAGCGAGATCAATCAGGAGCCAACGAAGTCCGTATTTACACGGACGGCTCTAAAACCGCAACCGGTACAGGTGCTGGTGTATTCTCAATGGCTCTCAACATAAAAATATCTCTACCGCTAGGGGAACATAGCTCTATATTCCAATGTGAATGTGTAGCAATCACCCAAGCTGCCATCGCAGTCATGGAAAGGAACATATCTAACTACGGGATTAGAATCCTCTCCGATAGTATGGCTGTACTAACGGCGCTGAACGGCAATATTATGTCGTCCAGCCTAATTTATGAATGTCATCTAGCATTGCAAAAAATTTCGAACCGCAACAGGGTCATTTTGCAATGGATTAAAGGACATAGTGGATCATTGGGTAACGATGCAGCAGACGAACTTGCAACGAGAGGCTCGGGTGTGGATGTGGCCGGCCCCACACCCTTTTTGCCAATCCCATCCGGTCAACTCAGGACCTGGATACGTTTGCAAACCCAAACAAAACATAATGCCAGATGGGCATCTACAACCGACTGCAGACAGTCTAGAGAAGCGGTACCTGCACTAACACCGCGACTGACCAGCAGACTTCTCAGCCTCCAACGAACAGAATTACGAGTTGTGGTGGGTATGCTTACCGGTCACTGCCCACTCAACAAACATCTGTTTACTATCAACGACTGCCCACTCAACAAACATCTGTTTACTATCAACGCGACAGACAGCCCGTTGTGCAGGGGCTGCCTGAACGCGGATGAAACGGCAACCCACGTAATCCTGGAATGCGAAGGCGTTGCTAACCAACGGGCACAAAACCTTGGCACTCCAAGGTCGCTCCAAGAAGCCTGTGAACGTCCCAGGAGACTTCTGAGCTTCTGGAAGGAGCTGGGTTGGCTCACATAGCCAACCGTCCCACCTCACGCATAACGGACCACCTACGAGTCCAAATGCGGAAAAGGGAGCCCTTAACAATAACAATAACAATAACAATAAGTATCGTACAGTAGGAGTAAATCGCTTATGAATTTTACTAGGTCCATAGATACCCTTGTTATAAAAAGTTGTAGTGGTCGTCGCTGTACACGAATAGCTACCATCTTCATCGCTCCGCTGCCCGCTATCGTTAAAACCTCGGCCAGAAATAGCGTGTTGATGATAGCATTGTTCCGTTCAGTAAATATTTACCTACGGACTTAATTGCTTCTTCTAACCGACTAAGAAGTTGGTATTTATTTATTACAACGAAATTCAGAAGAATGAGTTGTTTTTGGGTAGTTTGTAATTTTCTTAGTGGCTGGAACAATGCTAAACCGGTACATCATCAGGTTAATGTTCCATCGTTTTCGTGTGAGGATACTGAGGATAGAGTTAATTATGTAAGTCACCTCTGGGTAACACCACAGGTCTCAGGACATGGCTTTCAACTTCTACATTTTTAATTTTTGCAATTCTTTTTTCAAATTCAAATTCAAAGTCATTTATTATAAAATGTTGATAATAGTTGGGAAAAGGCTAGGCAGATGATGATGTTATGTCAGAAGACATGTTTTCCGTCGAGGATGTCAGTGATGTCCAAGTAAAGTTTAGGTAGCACATATGAATTTAAAAAGACACATATGCGTGAAAAGCGAGGTGCTAAATCTGTGAGTCACCACGACTGTAGGTCGATGTTGGCTGTCGCTGACAACCAGCTATGATTAGCTACAGTTCATAATCTAATTCTTTTATATTCATTGTGTGAGTGTGTAGCCCAGGAGTTAGCAGTGTGGTGGACGTGCCTGCACTGCTGAATCCCCTATAGCCTACAGCTTGCTTATAATATGTTTCTACTGCTCTATGCTAATTACATCTGAACTTATTTAGACAATATGTATGCATGCGTCGCTGTGTAGCCGAACTCATTACGTATAATATTCACCTTAATATACACACTAGTACAGAATGCTACGATCACTACAGCATACTCCTTTCGCCTCGGCCACGTACATATTTTTTTTGTTAGTATCTTTTTTTTTAAACTACATCTTCTTTTAATCTGCAAAGTTCTTGTATAACCTTCTAAATTAGACAATCTATGTAAACTTCTATGTAGACTGCATTATATTCAAGTATAATGTGATTCGCAGCTTCACATCAAACTTTAATTTTGTTCCTAAATTGATGAGCTGAGCGCACCCCATTAGACTAGGTACCCGTCAATACATTCACGACATTGTGTGTGGGAGCCGAGGTGAGCAGAACGAGTGCTTCCGCGCGGGCGACACCCGATCAAGTGGAAACAGGAGATAACAGCGTCACACATTTTATGGAATCACATCCAGGTAAGAGGGGACATTGTGGCCACTAGGAGTTAATTTTAAAGTAGTTTTTGTTATCGAATTGTACTCTAATTTATGTAATATGTTGTCAGAACGGAACAGAGGTCTCCCCCATACAATCCATTCTTGCCAATTCTTCGGCAACGACAATAATTTGACATCGAGAATATTCAATTTTAGTTTTGAAAATAAGCAAGTGATCCAGGAATGGAAGTGCGTGTGAAAAATAGTTAGGTCGATATCGTAGTAAAACTGATTATAGACAATATTATTGGTTACAGGATCAACATAAAATCTTAGGGAAATGTCCAAAATTAATACTAAAATCTACATCAAATTCAGTGTCCCCTCAGAACTCCCTTGACATTATTTTCGATAAATAAGGTAGGCTTGTACTAAATCTCCGTCGGCTTTACATAATCCTCTTCGAAAGCCTTCAAACCCTCGGGAGGGCTCCCAGTCTTCATTCAGACGAAAATTAAGGAGGTTTTCTTAATAAAGCGTGTAAAGGACCTCATAATTGTTTGGCACTACCAAGCTTTTAAGTCTTTCTGAATAGTTCTGGAAAATTAAAAAAAAAGGTTTATAGATTTTTCTAAAGCACTGTGTTAAGAACATTATTAAGTATATATGCGCCCCTGCTTCGCCCGGCGGTTGCAGTGACAAAAACAGACACAAAATATGTTATCTAGTGGTGCTTTATGTGTATTGTGCCTATTGAAATATTATAATGGCTATTATAAAATGACTATCTTAAAAGGTCACCACGGGCTGGGAACGTAAAGGACACGTAAAGGAACAGGGTGTTTCGTAGTCACTTAAAAGTCTGATTTTCCTTCCACTTCACACAGGACAAAAAGAAAGTATATTCAACGTCATAAAAATGTATCTTCTACGCAAGTTGTAAAACTTGCTAGAGTAATCTAACTCTTATTATAATATTCATAGACTATAAACTGATATTGTGTTACCTTTTACAGGTATAATAATATTAACTTGTCTTTTGAGCATTTACATTAGAAGTAGGGCCAATAAATTGCAATTCGACACACACTGCAGTAACTTTTCTCTCTGTTTCGTTTGAACGCACTACGAAGCCGAAACTATCCGTTTGTCTCTTTCTAAATTCAAATTTCAATATAGTATGTGACGTGCAGAATTGCAGATGGTCGCTACCTGGATATTTTACCAAACCAATAGTTGTGCGGCACTTTTTGCATAAAAATTAACATCAGTGTAAAACATTAGTTGCAGCTGTGGATGAAATATAAATAGCTCTTCTATTTTTAATCAAGATGTATACTTGTACTTACCTACAACACATATTTCAATACAAATTCACTTCCATTGTTCATACCAAACGTAGGAAATTGATTAACCCGATGATTATTATTATTTGATGTGACTTAATTAAATCTGTTTCAATTTTAAGACTGCAACACGAGTAGGTTATAAAACACAAGTGCCCCGACCCGTCTGCTTACCGCTGAAGATATCCGAGCGTAATGGCGACGATTACCGAATGGAATTGCCCATAAAATATGATCCCACTGGCTATGGCGGTCTATGGGAGACGGTGCAAAGGCACTTTGCCACGGTGTTTGGCAATGAGGCCTTGCAAAGGTGCGCATTTGTTCTTACTCAAAAAGAAAGTTCCGTGAAATTCTTCTTAATTCTTGGTACTGATTTTTATTGTTAATTTTTTTTTTGTTCCTTCAAATGACCTTTTATCTGTGGTAAGTTAACATTACCACAGAGAAAAGGTTAACATGTGATTAACTGGATTTAAAACACGTGTCAGGGATGATATTAATTAAGATTTTAATTCATAAAATCTGAAATATGAAGTCACATTTCACAGTTTTCGTGGAAGCCACCCACCACACCACCGCGTACAACCAAAATCCACAGGCTTTCGTGCGATAACCTATCACTGGCGCTTTTCACTGGAAAATAATATTACGTTGTGTAATGAAATTACGCGCGTTCAAAGCGTCCGACCGGTGTCCGGTGTCCGGGCCGGACAGCCGCAGTAATCACTTTACGGACAGCGCACAGCTCAGTTTACAATCTGTTAAGAAAGACTGGTAATTGAGTTGCGGTTGTGTACGGTTTTAATTATAACTAGTGACAGATACACACACACTTAAACAACCATATTCTGAACAAGTACCTGTAGGTCATTGAAATATTTATTTGCGAAGCAGCACCAATCGCTCAGTCACTGTGTCAACAATACCGAACCAAGTGTAAAATCTTAAATTGTTGTATTCGTACGAGTAATAAAAGAACCTTTTTATCGTGGTAAAATCATTAAATGAGTCCTCCCACCCTTCTTTAAGACTTGTACTAACTAAAATTCACGGTGATCCTTCAATAGCCCTTTACGTTCCAGGGTTACCTGATGACACAGTTCCGCGACCCCAATAAAAGTACCTAATACAGTAATATATCACGTACATAACAATTATAAGTACATATAAAATAAGTTCACTACATAAAGCTATGAGTAAGTTTCGCTGTTCGCGTGAACTTTAATTTTAATGTGTCGTAAAATGTCTCCGTGTGCGGTCATCTTTACGAGTGGCCGTCTAGAGCTGGGATCAACTGCTTAGATAGAATTTATCGATGTTTTGATTAGCTCCTCTAAATGGCTTGGCCTGATATGTTATATGATCTCTATAATGTTATCTTATGTTTATCTATACATATAATAAATCTTTAGAAGGGTCAATTCTGTACATTGAAAATATTGAAAAAATAAATAGCATTGGTATTATTATATAAAATAAATGGCATTAGGTATCGATCCAACAACACCCCCCGGTGTTGCTGGATCGATACCAAACCCAAATATGTGTCTGTCTGTCTGTCTGTATATCGATGAAACTTGGTATAATTATACCTTATTATCCTGGGCATAAACTGGGATACTTTTTATCCTGGAAAAATACGTAGAATAAAAATCTTACTTTTCAGTTTTATTCATAGACGTTGTTCAGTAGAACCGCGAACACACGTTGCATTACCCGCAGTGGATTCAGCGCCGTAATATTTATAAGATTTCATTGTCAGAGTTACTCAAAATGGAGAAATAAACCATCCACGCGAAGACCGACATCCGCGCGGACGGAGTCGCGGGCGGAAGCTAGTATAATATAAAACTAAAACGCCAAGTGTATTTGTATTTATTCTTAGAGCATGAATATAAGTTTGCATCAGATTTTGATGCAGTTTTCAGCATTATTTATCTCGAAAGATTAATTATTTTGATTACTACATATTATAATTGAGTCGTTGTATAATAGAGAAACATCTACATTTAATTGATATGGTGCTAATCTATTTGTGCACTACTCATATTAAATGTTTTGTGAGTAATTACAAAACAAACAGGTGTCCCTGTGTGACGAAATAATTCGGTAGCGGTACCAAGCGCAGTTCTTTTTTATTCTACATAACTTCTGTGCCAGGGCTCAATATAAACATTATAAAATGATAATATCATACATACGGTACGCTCCAAGACAAACAGAATGTACAAATAAAATGCAGCAAATGTTTGGGAATTGGCAGCTCGCACGACCAGCTAGTCTAACTAAAATATTCCAACTACATTGTTTGAATACCATTGCAATCGGCAAGCTCCCCAACAAATCGTTCTACTCTTGTTTCCTCGCCAATAGTATCCAAATATGTTATGTAGCGGAACTATCTGCCATCGAACTTTTTCAATCAATGCTAGCGAGTATTTATTTATTTTTTCGTTTTAACTGTAGACCCGTCCAATTGTCCGTGCATTTCGATTATTTGGTCAGATAAGCAGTTGTTGGGTATTAAAAATTATGCTGATTTTAATAAAAGTAAGTAGATTAGTTAGCTTACTAACGTATATTCATCGCCAAGATTTTAATGATTACACCTAATAACTTTACTTTATTTTTTAAGAAAAATTAATTGTGTAGTGATATTAGTAAATATGTGACTCTGCATAATAAATAAATAAATAAATATTCCACAACTATCACACAACGCCATCTAGTCCCAAGCTAAGCAGAGCTTGTGTTATGGGTACTAGACAACTGATAAACATACCTATATATTTCTAAATACATACATATTATAGACAAATTACACCCAGACACAGAACAAATGATCGTGCTCATCACACAAACATTTGTCCTGGGTGGGAATCGAACCCACGACCTCCGGCATAGCAGTCAGGGTCACTAACCACTAGACCAACAGGCCTGAATGAATTCAGATAGCTCGCGCCTCTTATTATCCCCAGCTATCGATAGCCTATAATACATTAATATCGATACCGATAAATCAAATCATCGATAAATAGCTTCTCTATTGCATTGTGCTAGCCAAATGGAATATGAATTTATGGCATTTCACCACCTTGGCACTAGTTTTATGGAAGATAGTGGACCTTAGCTGTTTTATTACTAGTGTTGGATCGTGGACGAAGAGTGGACAATTGTGACACGAATCTACGGAGGTTTTACTTAACATTTATGAAAAGTGTTGAGTAGGTTTTTTTGAGTGTGGAACAGACTAAAATATGTGTACATCAGTGCTTTTCATTCCATGATCCATCTTCTTTAGAAAAAGAGAGTTTGTGTTTCATGTCATGCAGGGCATGGACCGTACATTCGCCCATACTGGAGCTGCATGGTGCGTTACATTTCACTCCCTCTTACAGAGAGGAGGCCTGTGTCCCAGCAGTTGGAACATTATAGGCTACTATGCTATGTACAATCGAGGGAAGTAGTGCTCAACCGTGACCATTGGAAGGAATGGAGGGAGGCTTTTGCTCAGTAGTGGCATAATACAGACTAGTAATAATGATGATAACATACATTCAATTATCTTGATCTGGCTCGCGAGGTTGTTGACGTGTGGGACGTGAATACAGCAGTCATTGTGCCGATAGTCGTGTTTGCCAATGGCTTAATTGCCAAGAGCCTCGAACAACATCTGAGAAGGTTCTCGCTTGGCAGCTGGATCAGGCGCCTGATTCAGCAGGCAGTACTTCTGGACAAGCGCGTATTATTAGGAAGTTCCTCTCTCAGGAGCCTTGACCACCGGCAGCCCGGACCCTGTTCCTGATGCTGGCGAAATGCATTTTTTTTAATTTTTTTAATGATTTTTATTTGTTTTTAAATCAAAAATAACTTAAAAGATAAATAAAAAAATTATTACTTACCTTGTGTGTTACCTTACCATGCCTAAGCCATTGAAATATAGGTTTTTTTTACGAGATAAAATTATCCAATGAGTCCTCCCACTCTGGGTGGAGCGGGAACATATCTGTGGGAAAAAAATTTCGGTGAGTTATTATACCTTGATTAAAATAACAGATGATCGTTTTAGGAAAGAACCCCAAAGTTTTAAAGTTGAACTACTTCAATCTGGGCCCACGATCTATTGCATTGTTAGTAAAATCAAAATGCTGGTAAATTCACGGAAAGACTGTCGTTATAACCTCGCACTATGCCAGTGCAGTTGGCAACCCTGCCAAGTTCTAATGCCATGAATAAATTTGTTCGTGTCTGGGATCAACTCAATCATAGTTTATGTTATTGCTCTGAGGCGGGTTGTCAACGAATGTTGGCAGGTGGGCTGGTCATGTGTCTGGGGGTCTACTATTTAAGCACGGAACCTATAGCTTCGGCCAACGGGCGGTTTCTGTTTATCACTTAAGACATAAGATTGGTATTTAAGTGATACGAATTAAAATTTTAGACAACATTATTGGACAGTTGTTCCGACTACCGACGTGTTGTTAGGACTTATAAATTACTTCAAGGTTCACTCAAAAGTTTCGAGTTACTTTTGTACGGGCCCGTATTTTCGTAGACCGATGAATAGATATAGGATTGGTATTGTGATGGAAGATGAATAAAACCTCATTTAGACGATGCAAGAACTCGCACGCGAGTTGCGTTACATTGTGGATTTTATAAGGTACAACGAATCCAGTTGATCAATAAAAAACCGCAATGTAGTGAAACTGTCATACGAGTTCTTGCTCCGTCTAAATGAGGCTTAAGGCTAAACTAGAACACGTTTCTGATAGTCTGATTCCATTCCAAGTTATTTCCTAGGAGACTCTAACTTAAGTTATCTAATAACAACGTGAATTGCTCTGTTTCTGTTTATCTATCTCGATGCTATGTAAATTAAATCATAAAGATATGGTGTAAAACTGTTATCCAGTGAAGTTTGTCCAAAAGTTAGTGTTTTAAGTTTGGTAAAAGAAACATACAAATTACAAAATACAACATGGGTTTGGAATAAAGATAAAGTGAAAAAAAAGTTCAATGTTATGGAAAAGCAGATTTTCAATGTAATTATATTATCTTGTAAAAACATTTAGTTTTCTCTCGTACATCTCAAGTTCATGAAATACGTTTAGTATCGGTATTGTTGGTAGGTACACAATCTGTTTGCTATAAAATATGAGCGTCTCGCAGAAATCTCATCAAAGTGAAGTGTTCATCTCCTGTTGTTTGGTCAGGAAAGCGATTTCTGGAACGGCATGCTGTACTCTTGACGTGTACGGTTAAATGATACAAATATAATCCACTCCGGCATGGCAATGACACAAATATAAGCAACTGGACAGTTTCTCAGCTGGACAGATTAGCAACTACACAGAACCTGTACAGTTCGGAAATATTAACGTTATGAAAAATTGGTCTAGATACCAAAGTGGATGGCTGATCCATTTCCTTTTTATTTCTTCTTATAACTTAGGATAATACATTGAAGCCTAAGGGTCTGACTTGACACGCTACCACGTATCTAGACATATTTTCTTGTGACGACGTGGTCCCATTAATTTCATTCAACTCATTAACTTTTCCGCACGACAATTGCCTTCCTGTTGTTACCTAAATACTCCAAAATTAAGGATGAAGCCACATTGAAGAGCGAGTACCGTGAATTGTTTATGGCTGTTTTTGTGCCCACTACCCATACGACGTGGCTCAACCAGTTCGCTACTTATGTAGTCAACATGTCAAATTGGGGACATTAGTAACAAGTTTTATCAGTTACTGCGGTTTATTGAGCACAAATAACTTATTTATAAGATGTCGATGTTCTATATACGGATCGTATAACTTTATAAAAAAAAACTGTGTCAGTCATACTCGATTTTTTTAAATCAATAATTATGTCGAAGTTACAGCAGTAGCTTTCACGGCGCGCTGTTTCACGCCTCGCCGGATTTTATGGTAAAGGTATAATATTTTTGTTTTGTTTTCTCTCTTACAAAAGAGTGTTTCTAAAAACTCCACTTACACATGCATGCAGCTGCATGACACAACACATGCATGCAGCTTCTTGAGTTATAAGTCAAGCCACACGATATCTGACAAATGCTTGCACTGACTGGACAGGTCCACTCAATTCTGTTTGATTCTTTCTTAAAAAGACCATTTCAGACCTCGGTGACCTAAGTCCTCGTATGACTTGACTTATGTAATGTCTGGACTTTAAAAGACAGACAGTGATCACTGGGTTTGTTTTGGCTGTTTCTTCTCAGAGTAGTCAGTTACGAAAAACCGTCACGGAATTGTTTGTAAAAACTAAAAAGGCAGCATGTAAAGGGTAATGGGGTAACTCGTTCATTTCGAAACTGGGCCCAGGGATCAGATACGGGGTGCTAAGACAGGAAACCTCCACGTGCGCCCGTGGACTGGAGTTCCCCTTCGGATACGTCCGGGGGGAAGACCAGTTTTTCGGGCCGGTGCACCCTGGGATGCGGGCAAAAACTCTTTAACGCGTGTCCCTCTGAACAGCAGAGGGCACAGCGGCGGAGCGGGCTTGCGGACGGTGAGTAATGGGTAAGCTCGCCGTCCGACCAAGGACCAAGCCCGGGTCGGTGGCGCGTCGTGTTTCACGCGTCACCGACGGGGCCCCTTACGGGGCCAAATGCCTGCTGGGGTCGCGGCTTTTTTCTTAATCCAGGATACCGCGGCCCCGGAACGTAAAGGGCATCCGAAGAAACACGGGTGGATTTTAGTCAGTAAGAGTCTGACAGTCCCTTCCGCCCCGCCCAGGGCGGGAGGACTCATTTGATGATTTTGCCACCCTAAAAAAAAAAAAAAGGGATCAGATACACCTTAACTTTTTTATTAGGGGTCCACGCGTCCGCTTCAAAACTTTGCATGGGGACCAGTTCTACCTTTTCTTATTTAATAATGGGCAACTGGGGCCATGACAGCAATGGGTAGCTCGTCGTCCGCACAGAATTCCAGCTTCAAGCTTAGAAACTGAAACAATGTTACTAACCATGAAAAGTATCAGGCTTGTGTACGTAACACTGAAAAGAAACCGAGAACAAAATATAGAATATAGATAACGAAGAGTAAAAGATTGTATTGATATCAGGAGCAGTGGTAGCGGTGACCGATTCGGTCAGCACACGTCAGTTTCATGTCACCGCATCGCATCGTGTGGACAGGCTAGTTTCACGCGTCATTGGGGAGCCCCAGTACGTATGTACTGAAACACTGTCTGGACATCAATGTATGATTGAATAAACACACGTAGGTGTTGCTTGGCAAAAGTAAGTTGGTTTTTAGGGTTCTGAACCCAAACTTTCACTTATGCATTCCGACACGCACTTGGCCGGGTTTTGATTGTAATTCCAGTGGACATCTCCTCTCAAATTCTATGCACCTTTTTTTTCATAACCATTGAGCATGTCAATAGTGTGGCGTAAATGTAAAACAAGTGGCTAGAGGGGCGCCACGGTAGCGTTTTCTGTGTCGGATTCGGCGACAGGTATGTCCGGGTGTCACTATTGTGTGGACTACCCGGAAGACACGGTGAAGTATATCGTGGAGGTCTACCCCGCTTTGGTGGAGTTAGCTCGTCGTCCGATCAAGAACAGGCCTGTGTTCACAACGCGTCAGTTTCCACAAGCGTGTCAAGGATTTGTTAGCAAACTGACGATGAGAATGTCATAAAAGAGCACCGCGCCCTTGGAACGCAATGGGTAACCGAAGTTTCAAGGTGATTTTTAACCGACTTCGACAAACGGAGGTTGTCAATTAGTTGAAACATTTTGATTATGCTTTGATTTGGTGTTGCCCTACTTTGAATAATGTTAGTTCCTTAAACATAGTATTCATGACTTGATAGACAGACTGTAACTTATTTAGTCCCGAGACAGTGTTTGTCGCTCGAGCGAAGCGAGGGTGCTAATCGAGGGAGTAATAAGTCTTTTACCCGAGGTAAACACTGTGCTTTTCATTCTGAAAACAATAACTTTTTTTTTTAAACGTTGCCCCACACTAGGAAAGTCTTCCTGTATCGTCGGTCCGTTTACAAACATAGAAACTCACATACACTAACACCCAGACCCGGAACAACTACTTGCAGATCATACAAATATTTGTTCCGTACGGGAATCGAACCCGCGACACGCTGCGCAGCAGTCGATCGCTCAGACACTGCGCCAACCGTGTCGTCAAGTCTTTATACCCGCTCCTGAGGCATGTTATGACCTACGTTTCGAATATGAGTAATTAAAAATTTCTTACACTTTTTTGCGATTTTTCTTGAGGCGGTTCCATTTTTTTTTTAAATCTTTGATAATTAGTCAAGTCTGAGTGTTCCACTTCACCCAGAGCAGGAGTAATCATGGGATAATATTCCAACTCAAAAAAAGGAGAATAAAATTTTAAGCGGCTATTAACACCTTAATCTTGCAGATCCAACATTTTACTATTGTAATTTAACTATAATGACGGGGCCTGTAGAGGGCCAAAGCCTGCTGGGGTCGCGGGACCAAGGGATTACCGTGACCCTAGTACGTAAAGGGCTATTGAAGGACACCGTGGATTTTAGTCAGTACAAGTCTGACAGTCCCTTCCGCCCTGCCCTGGGTGGGAGGACTCATTTGAAGATTTTACCACGAAAAAAAAAAAAAAAAAAAATTGTAATTTAACTACCGATACTCGATGCTATTATCTCAAGTAATAAAACATCTGAAAACATAAATGTCGTTATCTTACACCACATTAAGTATATATGCTGCAGTCAAAACTCTTAACCAGTCAAAACTACTATTAACTAGCAAAATTGGTTTTGACTGAACTTATTGGTTATTAGTACTTTTGACTGACGCTCTTCGTCAAAAGTAGTTTTAACTGCAATAAAGCACTGTTAACTCGTTAGATGTGAATAAAAAGATATTTATTAAATGAGAAATGAGAGTTTTATCGAATATCTATTAAGTAATTGACGAACTGCACTTTTAAGAGTAAGCGAAGCGGGCTTGGGGCTTCTAGCACCACTCCGTCTTTTTAACCACTCCGTCGGTCTCCGTCGACCTGCTTCTTGACTATTATATTCAGTTATTGTAGAATAAGAAGTAAAACTTTTAACAAGCTCCATTAGGCAAAAGTCCTTTTAACTGTTATTTTAGTCAAAAGTATTATTGCCTAAAGCATACGGTCAAAAGTACTTTTAAATGATTTTGCTAGTCAATATTACTTTTGACTGGTTAAGAGTTTTGACTGTAACATATACATAACAGTGCCGAAACAATTATGGCAAAGTATTATTATGCTGAATCAGTTAAGTCAAAGTATACTTGGACAAAAAAACGCCATGCGAAAAAAGGAATCGTGCGTTAAAAACGGTACTGTAAATGTGGTGTGAACATCACTTCCAGTAGCGACGGATCCGTTAAAAACGAATATGCATGATCTGTGTAAACGAGCAACGTAAAACGTAGCCAAGGGTTTGGCAGAACACTACACTAGGGTTTGGCTAGACCGGACCGATACAAGCTTAATAGTTTTTTAGACAAAAACAAGTTAATTCTAGAGAAGAGTGCTCGCAAGCAAACCCGAAAACAATAGTTAGCACAATATAAAAGTCAGTTATCTATTCCCGAAGCAGTTATTATGTGAGCAATAGAAAGTATATTGCTTGCTGGTGAAAAACACCATATTTTTATGGTGATAAAGTTTATTGCGAAATAAAAAGGGTTTACAGTTTAATGTTCAAAGGCTCGGTTACTCAGTTGAAAGGTATTTTTATTTTTGAAATTATATTCTATACTCGTTTTATGACTCGTTTGTTTTATCGATTGCCTTGAATTTGAAGGCTAAGTTGATCGTTAAAGAAGACAATGTTTTTTTATCTACAACAAATTATTCTGAAAAACAATACCATCTTGAACAAATATAAGATAGGTATTGCCGACCTAGAATTTGGAAAGAAACTGATATTTAACGACTTTCGGGGGAAGTTATAAAATAAAATACAAAATTGGATGTTGACATTGATTGAACGTGACTACCAAAAATATCGCTTCAAATTAGGTTTAGAAAAAAATAAAAGACAGAATATTTTAGTGAAGAAACGACAACAGTATGAAGTTAATGAGCTCTATATTGTGAGTTACAACTTGCGTGCCGACTTACGTCTCCCACGATACTACTTTTTCACTCCCAATGACGTTTCCAATCACTTAAAATATTCCCTAAAGTTCTACCCAAAGAATATCCCTGAAACAAAAACGTTGTAGAAAATAAAACGGAGCAATAGTAAATGAACTCTGAGCCATAAAGCGGCTGAGAATGATGTAACAGTGGGGCCATCAGCTGTACTCGTAGTCAAGCGCTATTCGGTTTCCATTGCTGGGTGTGACCACTGCTATAGTTATTGATGTCTCTGTTGCCGGGCGATGTTTAACGCCTCTCAGTCTTTCATGCTGACCGTGTTTGTGCTTATTTTCATGGATAAATCGAGGTGCTGTTGGACACAGACATCTACATTGGTAGCGGTTTGAACATGACTTCGCAATAGCAAAAAAAAATTGTATGTTGATTATTATCTTTTACCCCGTTTTGCATAAATAATAAATATTACACGTCCCAGTTGGGCGCTAACCAAACTATACCTTGTTATTTTCTCAGCTTAGTACCTCTACTTTTAGGGTTCCGTATCCAATAGGTAAAACGTGACCTTATCTATATACATATAATAAATCTGTAGAAGGGTCAATTCTGTACATTGAAAATATTGAAAAAATAAATAGCTGGGGGTGTTGCTGGATCGATACCAAACCCATATATGTGATTAAAAAATTTTTTGTCTGTCTGTCTGTATATGCAGGCATCACGTGAAAACTAACGGTTCGATTTCGATGAACCTTGGTATAATTATACCTTATTATCCTGGGCATAAAATAGGATACTTTTTATCCTGGAAAAATACGTAGAAAAAAAAGGTATTTTTTCTGTTTTATTCATAGACGTTGTTCTGTAGAACCGCGAATCTCCGTAATTATTATAGGCTTAGCCGTATTTGGGTCCAATAGATATTTATAAGATGTCATTGTCAGAGTTACTCATAATGGAGAAATAAACCATCCACGCGAAGACCGACATCCGCGAGGACGGAGTCGCGGGCGGAAACTATTACTAACTAAGACTCCGCTGTCTATCGGTCTGTTCGTCTGTCGTCAGGACAATTGAGATGATGTATTTCTGTTGCGCCTATAAACAAACAAACGTGATCTTTTTGTTCATTTGTTCATATTTGTTTTATTTTAAACCTATGCAAAAAATATGTTTTTTTTTTGCCGTTAAAAACGGCAAATGGTATGGAACCCTTTGTGCGCGACTCAGATTCACAATTGACCAGTTTTTATATAAAAAACATTAATTGACTGTTTCATCTCGTTCATAATATCAAGTAAAAAAGTGTACATTCCTCGTTTCTTTCATTCTGTGGATATACAGTTATCTAAAACTTTGAGGACCGGAAGGCCATTTATTAAGTAAACTTTGTTTCTACAAAGCTTACTTAATTAAGTATTTCTTTTTAATTAACCTTCAAAAAGGGCTCAGTTTATTAACGAACGTGTAAAAATAAATTTATACAGAATGCTCTATATTTATACGGGCCTTTTTAATAAGCCAATGAACCGACACCAATCATAATTAGGTTTAGGCCACTCTGAAGCGAATATTCTAAAATTAATCCGCCTTTGATATTCCGTGTTTATGAAAAAAATATGATCAAAATTTACGAGTCTTATTAACTGCTAGAAAGGTTCCTATCAGGCTTAGAATCGAAGTTACGTATACACTGAAATATAAATATATATACTGGGTGTAAGAGACATCGACGCACAAACGGTTACCATGGGTCCAGGACATGATTCTGGACGCCCCCGAGTTGGAATTTTTCGTCGGTAATTTTCTAATTTTAACTTTTTTTAATATTTGTTTTTTTTTTAATAGTATGCCGTGCGTTAGATACTACAAGTACTGCGGTACTGGACACAATATTTAGGTATACGATGACCATTTATTTAAACTTTTATAAACAGCTCAGACAACACCATTTCTAGTATTATTTACATTGCTACTTTTAGTGAAAGTAGCGAAATAATTACTGTTTTATTAATAATCATATTGGGTTTAGTAAGAATAACGATTATGAACAGAATAAATAAAAAAAAAACTCCAAAAACAAGAGAAAATTAGGAAAAATCCGACGAAAAATTCCAACACGGGAGGTCCAGAATCATGTCCTGAACCCATGGTATCTGTTTGTGCGTCGATGTCTATTACACCCTGTATATATATACATTATAGCATAGTTTTTGTCTACACTTATCTGCCCTGTATATCATGATCATCTAAAGCCGGAAGATGGACACTGCTGTACAAAGGCTTCTTAGGTACTTAGACCACGCGGCGAACAACAATCAGCCACTTGCATCCAACGATAACCCTTCACTTTCATACAACATATTGTTGGGTTCTTCAACACGTCGCGCGTCGTCAGGTTGTTTCATTGATTTTTAACAGACTTCAAAAAAAGTACGTTCTCAGTTCGACCTGTATGTTTGTTTGTTTGTCTGTTAGGTTGTTCATGATTATCTCGCGTTTGGCTGAAATGGTTTTGATGCAGTTTTCAGATAAGTGTTCGTTATATTTTGGAGAAGGTATGCAACCATAATGAATATTCCGTGAACGTCGCCCCATGGATCGTATTGCTTATTTAGCAATATCAGTATTAAGCAGTAATTTACTAATATCCTAATTGGTTCACCTTTATGAATGAATAGCCCGTGGCGTTATGAATAGCGATTTAGATATTCACCAAAAAAAATTGATTTTTGTTGAATTTCAAATATGTTCATATAAAAGCTTTAAAAAAAACCGAACCGTCTTCATAAACGAACACAAAAATGTCTAAAATAACTTTTCTTTCGGGAGTTGGTGTCCAAAGCCAATGAAATAAAAAACAAAGCCCCCCGACTTCCGATAGAAATGATATCTCATCGATATCGTCAATCAATGCAATTCGTTTGAAACTATGTACAATATGGCAAATGGTACTCTTTGTATAATGTTAAATAACAATTGGTGTTAACTACCCCGACTTAAGAGTTGTAGGCTGAATTATGAAAAAGGTTTCCAAAATCTTTTTCATCGCAACCGTTTGTATCTTAAATACGGAGACAAAGCTTGACGTGAATTCAATTTAAACAAATACCTATAATATATACCTACCATCCATTAAAATCACCTATTTTACAGAATCACTTAAATCATCAAATGACATGAATTGACATGCTTGGCAAATGAAACACTCTTCATCTCCAATTGTAAGTAAAATGCATAGTGGCGCACGTTCGTTTGAATCCTGCGTTTACCAACTACTAAGGCACTACAAAGGTTCATTATCAGCGACACTGTGTAGAACTTTGTGGGTGAGTTATAAAGAGCCGTGCGTAACACAGTGTCATAATTTCGTCGTTGCCAATAAAGGCAATTTGATGGTACTAGTGTATCGAACTGATGGGTGCTCGTTATTGCCTGTTAAGGTTTTGTGATGACGAGTTGTTTTTGATGTATGTACGTACATATTTATATTATAAAGGTATGTCTACACCCAAATGACTAGTTATAAAAGTCCTTTTTTATTCTTCTTGTATTATGTTTGTTGTAAATAATTTTGTTTTGTATATTACGTATTTTGCTAACTTCATTTTTCCCAATCGTTAATGGGCCAGTGTTTTTGGATTAGAGGTCGTATCCCAGATATGATCTAATTTAAGTATGTAGTTAAGCATAATGAACCGTATTTATATTTATAAATTAGTAAATTACATTGCTGGAGGATATTATAAATGTAAAGTCACGCTAATGAGATCTGACATGACCATTATGATGTAATTAACTCGAAGTTCATCCAATTAGTGGCTGCATTATATACTTCTATATAGTTATATGCATGCAGCGAAGTGTGCGATGAGCTCGTGGCGAAATAAGAACAACACACCGACCGATGATCAAGGTTGCAGCGCTTGTGGTTACACTGAACGGGGTAGTGAACATCTAACGTAGCGAGTTATCTTCGTGGATCTTAGAGAAAATCTGAGAGAATCAAAAATGACAGACAACTAGTGCCTGACCCTGATTTTCCACAGGTTTTTTATTTTTACTTACGATAAAATGTAACAGGCTCTTTTATCATATTAATTAAATAAAAACGATGAAGTGTGCACTTAAACTTATTCCATAATTAATGTGCAGCACAAACATGACATTTTATTCCAACAACTCACGACAACTTTAAAACATATTTTATTAAAATGCTTATCTAAATGTATTTTTCAAATAAGCTACAAGAAGTATGTAGATATTTGAAAAACAAAAATCCTGACGAGATGGCGAAGTTCTGTTATCAGACTTAGCTTCAGCATTAGCGGTTTTCCCAGGATGAAATATTTTCATTTTTGTTTAGGTACTGTTTTTTGTAGTGTAATTGAATACGACAGTAAATATATTCAGAACTACGTATCCATTTACATAACTGACTCGACGCCCGCTATCTTCCCTACACAAGCTTAATAAGCATTTATTTCGCTACATACATAGTGTTAAGTAAATCCGCGCAATAACTGCGCAACCCGTATTAACCTGCACGTAGCGGTGGCGGTGCTCATGCGCGCCGCTGCAGTGTTAAACGGGTGCATGTGCTGCAATAAGCAGCTGTACAGAGCAAACGGGTGCTGTTGTGATATTGCTGCAATATGCATGGAGACTTCACGGGTGCTGGAATTGGAGCTGCTTCTTCAAAAGAGAGCGTTTGTTTTCTACCGGAATGTTCCTACCAAAGACGTACCAGAACTTACTACTGACAAAATAAAACGGAGGCTAAAACGGATGATAATATCGTTATTTTGCAAACTTAATTTTTTTTTTGACACGTGTGAAGGGTGAGTACGTAGGATATGGGATATTGTTATTGTTAGTGGTTCCCTCTTCTGCATTTGGATTATATGGTTACGTTATGCGTTTACGTTATGCGTTTTGGATGAAATCCAAGCCAAAGAGGCGTGTTAGGACTCCTTCATCTCCCCATACAGGTCTCCACCCACGGCACAAATAAGTGGCTGGCTAAGTTCCCCCACCTGACATCACCCTCTTTTGTGATGACAGGCCCGCAGCTTTATAGCCACAGCGGAACTGCAGTGAGGGGTGGCTGGGGGACCGGTTTAAAGGCGCCGGTGGTTTGCCCTCGCTCCCATATACATGCTACAGTGACTCCGGGGAAAAAGTGAGTATGTGGAACCTTTTGATGAATCACGGAAACTTGGTGATGGCCGCCCATAGCTAAGGTCCAGATTCCTTCGGCATACGCAAATCAGCGTTTTCTGGTGCTTACCACCGATAGTCTACCAGCTTGACTGCCACTCCAGGGCCGTTTTGAAACCATCACCCTCACACTCCTTAGTACATAGGGATGCTTTAAGATATATATTTTTTTTACTGTACCAAGTTAATTAGATATGACATCAGACTACTTATTAACTACGTCTGTGGAAAGCTGTATTTTATCGTGTAGTTCCCGCTCCAGATTTCACGGCGTATATTTCCATAATAACGATGTCAGACAAGACGTGACATTGCAGTGACGTGACTATTACCCTACTTGTCGATGTATCATCGCTGAATGTATTAGCACAGATACACCGCAGTTGCAGGGTTATGTCGATGTATTACTATATAGGTACCGCATTCGTAGCGTTAGCGTGTTGGAACAATGCCGGGTAATTTGCGGTTATGGGTAATTTGCGGTTAAGGTAATTTTGTGCATTATGCTTTTGTTTCATCGTTGTTACAGGTAGTCCGTAATACGAATGTCTGAGTGTGGTGGTCAGACATGAAGTCGCTCCATGTACAATACTGGATTGAGCCCTATTTCAGGCTACAGTGGAAGCATTTTAAAAGCTAAACCCTTTCATTACGTTTCGCAGACCAGGAACCATGTTGGTTTCATTAACCGATATAATTTAATGAAATAGATTCTAACGAAATTATATAGATTTCGGAATGTATGAAAATGCTCATTAAGATGAAAATTATGAAAGTCAATTAGCAGGCTAATTGACTGCTGGATAATATTGAACGATTACACATTGCATTCATATTTAAGAGATTAGTAGAAAAATCTTAAAAACAATTATTTTTCAATCAGTAGCACGCCAATAACGCTATCCAATTCAACAACGCCAATTTGGACCAAACGACACAGAACTCAATGCTCCTTTTTACCTTCGCTTCGCAAATGCAACAAGCGACAGAAACGAATCGCTTGTCGCATCGCAGTTTCACTATTCTCATGGCAAAGAGATGAACTCTTCCATCGTTGATTGCCAATCGCCGGATTGCCTAGCGATGAAAAGGACACGTATGGCACATATGGCTTTTTCTGACAACAAAGCTTGTTAGATTTTAGGTCGGACTAACAAGCTGATTGATTTTTAGAGTTTCGTAGTCTACAAGGACTCCATTTAGTTTCGTTTCATGTCCGTCTGTCTGTCCGCAGCTTGGCTCAGAAAATCTTATGACTATAAAGCTGTAACTGCCTAGTTATAGCTTAGTGCCCAGTGCCTAGTTAGCTAAATGAGCTATTCATGGCTACGAATAGCTCATTTAATAGGTCACGCTGGGAAAGCGGATTTTTTTGAAGTGAAAACTTCTTTAGCGGCGTTGTGCACTTTTTTCGGAATGGGTAAAAAATGTTCAACTCGCGTCAGGACACGTGACCTGATCGAAAATTCGTAAGACGGCGCAGGGCGCTTGCGCGAATGTTCGTGTGTGTTTATTACTATTCAAGTTTTCACTTCTGCCGGCACTCCCAGAGTGCAACGCGTCGTTTTTTTTTTACATTTTCTATACGAGTGTGTGAAGTATGAGTATGCTTGTTTGTGTATGTGCGTTTGTCCGTGATTACCTCGCGTTTAGATGAACCAATTTTGATGCAGTTTTCAGAAAAGTGTTCGTTTATTCTGGAGAAGGTTTTATTATATACATCCATTATTGTTTACTTGTATGGCGGACAATCATTAGGGCCATGTGTGTCAGTCTTAAATATAGCAGAAGGTTGTCCACTATCCCTAGGAATGCTCAGGAGAATACTAAACCTGTCTATTGATGCATTCATTTTTTATTCAGCGGAAATAAAATGATAATAAACACAATAACTGATACCGTACGAGTCGGTAAAATTGCTAAAAGCGTCACAGATACGTCGTATACTATAAGTTTCCACTGTATCCGGATTGGGAATAGCTTTTGTATTCGTTTATTCCAAATATCGAAAATACAGCACCTCTATAACCACAGGAATAGAGTCTCCATTCCAAAATCAACGAATATTTGAAATCTTTATTAGGTTTTCCACCCGCGCTGTTGTTTTCAAGTGTTATTGCAAGTCTTGTTTCATTGTTGTGTATTTCAATTTCAAAAGCTCTATTATAAAAACAAATATAAAGAAAACATATGGGAAAGTACTTAAGTTCTATTTAAAAATAAATTTTGTTTATTTGATTTGAATTATTAAACTAGAAAAGCTGTTTAAACGAAGATAAAAGACGGATTGTGTACATTATTTCTACTTTATACTTCCCAGAATTTGATCCTAATTATTACCATTATCGAAAGCTGTAATAATGCAGGTCGTGATTCTTTTTCCAAAATCATGGAGTTTGATTCCTGGTCGGTGATTTTTATAGATTACATTTTGTTTTAATTTTGATTGAATATTGGGATTGGCTTGTGATGTTTATATAGTCTTACAGAACTGTGTTTTCAAAATTAGTAGTATTTTGATTGTTAATTACATAATAGTGCTAACTTAATCTTTATGTACAAGAATTATAATTATTAAACATTCTATCCACTTTATACCTATACTACAAAGACCGCTTCTTATTATGATTACTTTCAGATTAATGAATTATAAATTTACAAACTTTTAAAGTACGAAGAAACACTTATCTTAATTGGTAGTTTTTATTTTCTTTACAAATTAAAGACGTTTTATTTAAAATAATTTAATTAGAACAAATTATTATTTAGATCTAAAGAATTGAACCTACATTTTTATGAGTTATCTTTACTAATAAAGTATTATTGACTACCTTCGCTACGTGGTTGAATTACAACAGTAGTGTCGAAATAGATTTCATGGATTTCACAATTGTTTATTTTGATAAGTTCTGTAATCTACTAATATAATTATTTCCATAAAACACTAATAAATAATATGTAAAAATATATATAAATTCAATCTGGCATAATGATTATCTATACATATAATAAATCTATAGAAGGGTCAATTCTGTACATTGAAAATATTGAAAAAATAAATAGCGGAGGGTGTTGCTGGATCGATACTAAACCCAAATATGAGATTAAAAAAAATTTTGTCTGTCTGTCTGTCTGTCTGTATATGCAGACATCACGTGAAAACTAACTGTTCGATTTCGATGAAACTTGGTATAATTATACCTTATTATCCTGGGCATAAAATGGGATACTTTTTATCCTGGAAAAATACGTAGAAAAAAAATCTTATTTTTCAGTTTTATTCATAGACGTTGTTCTATAGAACCGCGAATCTCCTTAAGTATTATAGGCTTAGCCGTATTTGGGTCCAATAGATATTTATAAGATGTCATTGTCAGAGTTACTCAAAATGGAGAAATAAACCATCCACGCAAAGACCGACATCCGCGCGGACGGAGTCGCGGGCGGAAGCTAGTACAGACTATAATTAAAAATTATTAGTAAAATGTACAAAAAAAAAGCATTTCAAGGACCTCAAAGAATACGTCCACATTGCTGTCAACGGGAACAGTGCCTAGAACGCTGGCAGCATTGCCACGTTGTATAGCAATGCTGATTCGTTGGCCTAGGAATAGGTCAGCGCTCTGGTCACCTGAAGAGTCGACTAATCGCCTGGCGATGTCCTAAAAATCATTGTGAGCACTCGGACCCCATGGCCCCAGAGTTTCAACCCCAAACGGCTCAAACACAGCCAATGAATTTGCGCCGTTTAGAGTTTAACATGTGTTTTGGCATGAATAACATTTTCAACTCCCTAAAGAATGAATTAAGCAGATTACGAACTTTAGCAAAATGGCAATGTTATTGTCAGGTTATAAATAATTTATGTTCTATATCCGTATCGGTGCAATAGTTTTTGCGTGAAATAGTCACAGTGATCCATCATCCACCCATTATTTTGGTCATTATTTTCACAAAAATGATTAACGTAGTAAAGTGTAGTATATATATATAAGAAAGAGTAAGACTTTGTTTGCAACTTAGCATGTGAGAATAGGTAGTTTGGTGGTAAATAAGAGTTTAAATTCTTGTAATTCTAATAAAAGAGTAATTGCTAGTGGAAGTTAAGCTTAAAAACAATTCAACATAGAGCATTTATTCAATTTGTAACGATAATTAAATTCTCCCTCTTTAAATCTAATTTACGCACAATTCACAAAAATCTTTCTTTTTCATGACCATGACTATTCCTAGGCGCTTCGTACAATTTGCTGTGCAGTGCACAAATAAAAGCCTACAATATATCCTCTCAATCAGTCGTTCGTATGTCCTACGCGATTGGCGAGTCCTGCAGCGGGCAGCGGTCTGTGAAATTACTGTAAAGGTGCGATTCCATGGGATAAATTGCTGGCAATATTAATGTGTAAAACTAGACGTTATGATAAAATCAGGTATTTCACTAATCCTCATATTTTAAATAGAGTGGATGACTAGAAAGAAGATGAATGACGACTAGTAGAGAAGAACGATGAAGTAGATATACTGCGGTAGTACTAAATTAATGAGAATGATTTATGAATGTGACCTGATAACGCATGAAGTAATTCAAAGAATCCTTATAAGTTAGACAGTATTGCCTAAGTTGTCGTCATCGAAAATACAGTTGTTATTATTAAAGACAAAATTTATTTTTTCCTCAAGAAAAAGCCAATTCCACACGATTTCATCTTTTTGAGGTGTAATAGTAACAATAACGGGCCATCTTGACTTTCTTGGGGTGACATTGTCATAGACCCTCAGAGGACATCATTTTTTTGGGCATTTTCTTAAAGTACGGTCAAAGAAAAAAACATTGTATTACCTATGGTTAGTACTAGTAATTTGGAGCAATATATACTACGGCACAAAAGTTGCAGGATAGTTCTCAGCCAAGTTATACTATACAAACAAACTGTTCAGCTTTAAAATATTAGTATAGATTTACGTATATTCCGAAAGATCCCTAGCATTACATAATAAATAATGCTATTACTTAAAGGCAAACAAAACCTAGCCTTAACATCTGAAGCAAAATATTTATGAGTGTTATTATAACAATGTTATTCACACAATACGTATTGCTTACCGGTATCGTAACACAACATGATCCTCTTACAATTACTGGTAATGCCAGTAATGCCGGAAATGCTGTAACACCTGTAGTGAGTGTAATTAAAGGGAATTTACACTTGATGGCAACATTAGGTGCGCACATGGCAACGCTCGCACCGTGTACAGAGTTGTTAAATGTTATGGAGTGTAAAGTTTTATAGGAGATCAAGTCATTGTTGCTTTATTGTTGTTACCTACTCGCTATCAGTCTGTTTGGTGAGGAGACATACACCTAGTGTAGTACCTAAGAGTCGGGTATTAGCAGGGTCTCTGCGAAGATTGCGTTTTTTCTGCTGCCACTAAGAGTGCGTTTTGCGCAGTCTTACTTTCTTCCAATCTATCTAGCTACTTGTATCGAAATATCTATTTCTTATTCACATGAAGTAATAGCGTAAAGTTTATATTATATCTTAACAGTGAGCGCAATGACCATATTATTATTTCAGAATTTCGCATTAAACTCAAGGACCTATCCGCCTTCGCCAGAATCATACACACATTTCAGCATTATTTTTAATCCCGCAACCTGGAGATGGTTGTAACCGCCTCTTATCTCAAAGATGATGCACACACTAGACATTCTTTCCACATATTTGATGTCTGAAGAACACGCTTGTGAAATAAACTGCATGTTGGACCTAATCGTATTGCGTTAAGAGTCAGTTTTTGAGGAAGTGCATTGAGAGCTATTTTTTTTATTTCTACCACATATTATAACGAACATATATAAAATATATTTAATACCATCACCATACCTATTTCCTCGAAGGGCAAAGAGGTGTACAAAATGTTTGCTCACATTTTGCCATAAAATATGTTTGCCTTTTCTAAATTGAATTTTTATTATTTTATTTGGCTTAGGAAAAACCAACAATCGTACATTGTGTCTTGCATCTAATTACATCTTAATAACTAGGTTAAAGTACAATTCACTACGTTTTCACCGGTTACAATTAAAATTCGAATACATTATGGGGCTTAATCTAGCGAAACTTAGTAATAAATAATTAGTAAAATTTAGTACTACTTAATTTAGTAAGAAGACAAAGAAGAGTAAGTTAGATTAGAATCTTAACTGCTTTAATAATATTTGAGTTGAGGTTCGGCAAATATATCGATTTCAATAAAGTGTTTATTATAATTATTAACTAATCTTTGGAGGGGTGCCCGTTGACCCGAATTTGCACCGCTGCTAGCCGTAGCAAAAGGCGGATTAGCGTGCGCCTCTCGTTTAATCTATGCATTTAGTATATGCGAAACCTGAATGTAGCTTGTTCAGAATCAGTAACTGATTCGATTCTAATAATGTTTGCACCATCTTTTTCCAATAATGTTTTTGTCACCCTTTAATTACAATACAATCACCGTACGATAAGTTACCTATTGCCAAAGTATTATTAACGAGTGCCCCCGTGAAATGAGCACGTTTTTGAACGGACAACCAGGTAACGTAACAAGCTTATAACTTTATAATTTTTCATGATACAGTTTTGAAATTTTGTACATGATTCTTTATACAAAAATACTAGACAGGTGTATAAGTACTTAAATTAATGTTGTTACATATGATTCTGTTAACATGTTCAGAGCAATCGTACTATGTATAAGCCTATGCAAACGCATGACTTGGAGTAATAGACGCCTTGATTTAAGGGTCAGTAAGTTAAAAGTTCCAAATATATAAATTTTTTGGACAGTCAGATGTTCGTTAATATAGATGGTTCTAGATGTCCCAGAGGAACCGATGTAGGATCGGTAGAGGTGAGGCCTTTTTTCAGGCGGTAGGCGCTTAGTATGTTGTCTCTTTTATAACGATTTTTAGTTTTGAAGTTTCCAAGAGAGCTCAGGAAATTTATCAGGTACTTTTTCTCCTGAATCAGCATATGTGCAGGTTTTATTTATATGATCAAAATAAGGTCTCACGTCTGTGAATACCAATATACTTTGTGCTCCTCTGAACATTACGAAGCCGCCCACACCGAAAAGTTTTTTTTTAGACACCAGCATAGCACCGCCGCCGAGCGTTGGATAATTCTCTTTATTTAGTATACAAATAAAATATCCCCATTCTCGTGGAAACCAATCGTCACAACTCGCCACCGCGTGATCGTCTGGTTCATACTGAACTACTTTTAAAAAACGATACCTTGTATCCGTCTTTGTTAAAGCCAGTGTGGCAAATTTAAAGTATGCACCCAAATGATCAGAGGGAGCCGCGATCTTTATCAAACGTATACCGCACGTTAAGCGTGTCAAATTCGGATAACGAACGAACGCTTGATGATTATAATGGATGTCGTCAACGGCACTTATTGTAAAACTTGCATTTGTTCTCAAAATCATAAGATCGTGTAGCGGAGAGTTCTGCCGGTCCGTGCCGTGCCACAGATGATCTGGAATGTCCTTATCCGGTAAAAATTGCAGCTGACGTCCGCATGTAAATTTGAATCTATACGCATCATATAAATATGGCGGTGGTTTTTGTATCGGTATAAAACGGGCATAAAGTACAGAGCCAATTAGTTTGTTCCATAAGGTTTTGTTGGTAAGTATCGTTCTAAATGGGTTGTAAGACGTCAATACTTGATTTTTTGATACCAAAACTCCTAAAGCGACGTTCGTAAAATACGTATTAGCGATCGTATTATACAAATCTAACGACAGCGGGATTACTCTGTCGAAAGAAAAATCCTCGAGGTCATACACCAATGCACGGCTATGTTTCCACTGCTGCCCTCGAACGCAAGGCGATTCATGTAGCAATATGATTTGAAGTGTAGTTGCTAGCCTGAAACAATATGTTTATTATTATTTATTTTTTAATATTGTAGAAATATGTTGTAGTTCTTGCTTTAGGTCGCCAAACATCATTACTTTACGGAATTTGATCCTTATAAGCGACACTATCAAATGGCGTAATAATATAGAGCGTATTTTTTTTTTTCAAAATGAGCGGGTTCGATTCCCGGCTAGGATTATTAATGTTTTCTAAAATCCAATGATGCAGTTTTAGTTTTCGTAAAAATCGGCTTCGAAATTCCTTTCAGCATTTTTCGATACTCTTCACAGTTTTGGATATAGTCATCCACGGCCAGTTCAAAAATTCACTCTGTATACATTTCTGAGAATGTAATCTAAGTTAAAGTATTTTTGTATCGGTGATTGTTATTTACACTTAAAATATAAAATGACTAGCTATTGCCAGCATTTTCACTCTCTACATCTCGAAAATTATCCCTCGGAAACATAAAATCGGGATAAGAACTATCCTGTGTGTTAATCCAGATTGTAAACTATTTGTGTACCAAATTTTATCCAAATCCGTTCAGTGGTTATTGCGTGAAAGAGTAACAGACATCTATCCATGCCAACAAACTTTCACGTTTAATAATATTAGTAGGATAGTTTTGGATACATGAGACGAATAAATTCTTTTACTTTTTTAAATTTCCATCGTTTTTATAGGCCTACACTGGGGAAATCACGTTAAAAAAACGCTCTAAGCACACTACCTAAGAGGTGGCGAGGAAACGTGTGCATAATAATTATGACGATTGCAACTTTTTCATCTTTATATCTAAAAAACACTAGTCCTTGGGAAAAAAGTATTGATACCTTTTGTTTTTTCTTTTTTATCGTGGTAAAGTCATCAAATGAGTCCTCCCACCCCTTACTGACAGACTTGTACTGACTAAAATCCACGGTGTCCTTCAATAGCCCTTTACGTACTAGGGTCACGGTAATCCCTTGGTCCCGCGACCCAAGTATTGATACCTTTATGTAAATAATTATGAGATCTATTTTGGTCTGAGGTAACTTTTTGATAAACCTTACATTTACGTGAAAATTGAGAAAAACTCACTTAATGGGAACTTTGTTTTGTCCTTTAATTATTTTTTACTGGATTGATTAGGAATTGTAACATATTAGTTTTTTTTTATAATAACTAATTTGTAATATTTTTCACTCAGAACCAAAGTAGCTTTCAACTGGTGAAAGAATTTTTGAAATCGGTCCCATAGTTTCGGAGCCTATTCAATACAAACAAGCAATCAAATCCCGGTAGAGAATGCTTCAGGCATTAATTACGCCTTATATATTTTTATGTTGCATGAAGTTTTAAATAAATAATACATAATAAATATGTATTATAGTTTAAAATGACTCATGCGGCTCGAGCAGGCGCGGTGCTCAATGCCGATGCTGATAAGTTTTGTGTGAGAAAAAGCCTTTACCTGGGTGTGGCTCGTCTTGAGCTACTATTTAAATAGACTTACCACATAATAATCAGTAGAGTCCTCGACCAAGCTCCCAGACTCCCTCCTTGTCCGTTTCCCGCGCCATCGCCATTCCGATGTAGGCTTGGCATGGCACAATTCTTTTAATACACTACTGACAACAACTAACTGATGTGAGTAGCTCAGTGTGGACTGTGGCAGTGCTCCACCGGTGACGAACACCTGTCTTTATACTAACATTCAATTGCAACTATGTGTAAACACGAATAATAATTATGATGATGAGGTGACAGGAAAACGTGCATTTCAGAAATCAATACAAAATTCGTTCGCGGTTTCAATAAACACTGCTCATTAAAAAGTCGGTTCAACTTATCATCTGCTTTGATGTTGAATAAGAAATATGCAGTACTAAATATCATAAAACTATTTGTGCCGGTCTTTAATGATTAAATTATTATTAATAATTTTTAATAAATAAAATCTAAAAAATTAAGTCAGGTGAAAAAAATGCTATGAAAACTTTGTGCGCCAATTACCCAAAACAATTCAAAACTTAGTTACTGCTCTTAGCAGTAGCAGGGCAGCGCGTATGGTCGGCGGGTAGGGCACGAGAGCTACTTGCAAGTTTTTGGTAAGTGTTTCGGGCATACTAAAAATTTATTTAATACAATACTCCTTCAATTATACCTAAACAATGCGGACCTGGCTGAGACGCAGCGGGATTGAACCAAGCCAGAATTTTTGAAAGAAGCGATATTTTTTGTCCCAAAGAAGGTCCTTGAGGCACCTATACACATTTACACCATTAAAATTGAATATTACAAAAATAATGACGGTAGTTTCAGATAAATCTTCATTTTTTTTTAAATTCTATGCCTGAGATATTCACTCATCTATTAAAACTTTTGCAACCGAAAAACCAATTATTTTACTTGTTCGAGTTATAATTACCGTCCTCACGAACATGAGACTACGAGTAAATAATAACGAGACTAGACGTTAATGCCCCGGAGAAATAATAAGCTCCTTAAAGTTTAGCTGGTTGCTATGGAATACTAAGTACGGAGAGTCCAAACCAATTTACATGAGTATCCCAGGATAAAATGTAATTTGCACTTGTGTAGCCTGAGGTTATGTCTGAGAGGACTATACGTACATAATAAACAGGTGCTATGTCTGCATTCGTCCCACGAACTTTGTTAGCGTTTCTAACTTGTAATAACATTGCAGCAATCTGCATCCAATACACTCGAGGACAAAAGTTTTGGGACACACAATAAACATGCTCGCTCGACGTCGCTCCACGTCCCACGGATTTGATGACTCGACGGAAAGCGGACCAGACAGACAGGTAATTTTGTTTGGCTTTTATTACCTGCGTCCCTATATTGGAGTTTTTATGAAACGTTACCTGAACGACATTAATTTTCATCGTAATTCTGTAGAGAACTGGACAATTCAGCTATATGGACTAGACAACAAGATTAGCAAGTTTGAAGTACAGGTAATAAATATGTATTATGTTTTATGGGTGAAATACCGATAATCGATACGAAAACGAAATAAGTAGTGCTTCACAATAAATACAATTTCATTACATGTACATATAACATCTCCATGAAGCTATTTTAATACATACAAGTTTGCAAAATGATCCCGCTATAAAAGTAATTAATCTGATAAAACATAATAAAAAGGGAATTTCAAACCTTTAAAACTTAATCACTCGAACGAAATTGTGACCACACCTACTCTCATTAAGATAAATTGCGGGGCTTAATTAAATGTAATTTCATTAGCAATAAAGTGGTGTCTGTTTAATTTGTCCGCCAGTGTGAAGTTGGGGCATCGATGTCTGCCACAGATATCAGATCTACGATCTAATTAGAAATAAATTATTTTCGTTTAAAACTTCGATTTTCGAACACTTTAGTCGAATTTTTCGAAGATTTTTTTGTAGATAAGAACCTTATTTGAACCAGTATCTAAATGTCCTTTATGCACTTTTGAATATATTTAGCTTTTGTCGTTTAATTTAAGAAATTGCTATCAATGTCTTTCCGACGCTACGCCGATTTAAAAGTGGCCATTTAAATAAAAACGATCTCTTGTATTTCATCAGACGCTTCAGAAACATTTACAATTTAAATAATTTGCGGATCATTTTCGAAATACTTTTGTTTGTGTAGTCAGGAAAATAGCGATTGAACTTTGAGTTTTGAAGATGCGATTTGAAATTCTTTGGCCCTCTAGAGAGGGGCCAAGTCATTGGGCCGACACTCTTTGAGGCGCGCGTTCAACACAACGCGCCGTCGATCCGGGCATGGTCCATGGTCGTACAGTGAGTCGCGAAGTCTTAGAACTTGGCTAGAGGGTTCATTAGTTTCTAAGGATAAACAAGCAGCTCCATTGAGACTTGGCTATTTTTTACATATTTTCCAAATTACCCAGGCGTCTCTGAGAAATCCAGTAAAAGACACACAAAAATATGTATAATTTTTCCCACAGAATCCGGACCCCACGTCAAACTATTACTGAGCCCTGCTATAGACTATTTATCACCGTTGCTGTCAATGGTCTTCAAATAGACGTTCTAATGTTACGTGATAATCAGAACGGAGAACAGATGAAGAATAACATACAATTTGCAATTTATGAATGAAAGTTTTAATTTTTTTTAATTATTGAGATCCTTGTTCAAACACAAATTCATGGTTACAAACACAACAAAAAAATAATTAACCAAATCGATCCATCGGTTTTCGAGTTTTGCGCTCATCAATACATTTAGCGATTCACTTGAAGCTACGTAGAAGACGATAGATAATTATTAGCAATACTTGGAATCCGAATAGTTTTGACTAGCTTTCGAAATGCAAATAAAAATGTAATATTGCTGAATCTTTTCATCTATCGGCTGAGCTTAGTTTACAAAATAAATAAATTAGCGTACAATCTAACATTTCTTTCTTTTAATCTCGCCCTTGGTACGACTACATGTCACACAAAATGTTTACATGACATGAATGTAAACATACATAGATACACTACAGATCATTTAGCTGACCCATCTCCATGTTAATGGAATATTTGTATAATAAGATCTAGGCTAGATGTAGTGGCCTGACGTGGACGTCCATTGTGTGTCTAAATGGCTCTACTTTTACCAGGCCTCATATTTTGCCTGTCTGTAGATTGGAATATTTTTTGTGCGGGTAATATGTTTTGTTATTTGTAACGATTTTGAATATAAATATTCCTCTAGCTGGAGCACATCCACAATTTTGATTTATTGGGTATATCAGCCTATTTCCAAACGAAACGGCGCGACGTGTCTGTGTGGCTTAATATATATCGAACACTAGTAGGTAATAAGATAGATATATATATTAGAAAAAATTGCTAAATTGCAAGTGTTTTAAACCCAGAAAAAAAAAGTATTGCCAACACACCACAACAAACAATAATTTTGCGTGACAGGAATAGAAGTACGAGTTAATAATGCATAATACGAATTAAAAACAAAGTTGTTTTGTGAAATCAAAACACAAAACAACTTTATTTCAAAACCGAATTTCAGTAGTCGCAAACTCCTGTGACGAAATATATATTTTTTTAAAGTAAACCCGTCGCTTAACACAAACTGCGCAAAAAGTGTCCAATAGCAACCCGGAACCGAGACATCTTGGCCAACAACGTTATATACTGCTGCTAAGAGACTTGCAACCCTAAAAACTAAAACATAAAGTCGTAAGCTTCAATTAACTTTTCTTTCAAAGGTTTCTGACCGACTGTTACATTGTGTCGTAACTTTATATTCTCTAAAACAATTGAATTTGCATTTTTATTAAATGGGGAAGATAACAGAACTGTCTATGGAGGGCTGCCTACGTTTGTTCTAAAAGAACTGTCATAACAAATAGTCCGGTCAAAATAGACAATTCAATTAACAAAAACTCCGACGCAACTGAATTTTAGTAGAGAGTTTGTGTGCACCAGTAGAAATAAAGTGCCCAAAGTCCCTGTCAATCCCATGTGTGCTAAAAATAAAATAAAATATGAACAATTGTTTTTGGATAACGGTAAGTTTCATCAAAAAAATAACTCAGATAAAAATTGTGGATGATAATTATCTACGATGTCATACTTTTTATCCCAAGAATCACCATTCTTGAAATATCATTCCATCCATTTCCGTCTAATCAGCAAACTGATGGCCCCCTTTTAGAGCCAAACTCATAACGAAGTTACAGGAACTTCTTAGGAGGACATCGTGGCCCTGGAACTCAAAGGCAATAGGTTGGTTTCTAGTTAGTAGAAGTCTGATTCACTTGAAAGGGACGTTTTATAACACATCGTTGAGAGCAGATGTTGATCATGGTCTTCTGGTGGGAGGTACTGGATGAGGGACTTTGTTCTTAAATTATTAAAATTGTATAATACAACAAATACAACTTCAATTATTAGGATACGAAATTAATTGTGCTTTTGTAATTTTAGGCCAACTTTTTGTTCACTACATAACACAAATTAAGACAAAACTCTTGTGATGTGAACTACGTAATAAAACATTTGACATTTACTATAGTGAATAGAAGGTAGTCATGAAACAAATTAAACAATATCTGCATGACAAAAAATAATAATTGTAAACAAGGTAGTGTTTGTTATTATAATTTCTTAGGAGTGTTCTTCTCGGTCGCGGGACTTTCCCATTACCGTGACCCCGGTACGTAAAGGGCTAGTGAAGGACACCGTGGATTTTAGTCAGTACAAGTCTGACAGTCCCTCCCGCCCTGCCCTGGGTGGGAGGACTCATTTGATGATTTTACCACGATAAAAAAAAGGAGTGTTCTTCTCAATACAGATCTACGCTTTGAAATGGGCAATTACTTTAAGAAGTTATTATGACTTTTATTTCAGACTGAAGCTTAAGTTTATTTGTGCCTGTACTGGTCAGATTCAAATAAATGTTTTGATTTTATTTGAGTTCTGAGACATTTACGTATCATTCTCACTCTTGGTACAACAGTTTAGTTGCAGATATAAAATTAAAAATTATTCGATATTCAAAAATACATGGCACACACATGAACCCTGTCCAAATCATTACGTCACGGTGTTACCAGCGGCACAACAGACCACGGCCACATATTGTTGCGTTTTTACGCGCTCACACTTGACTAGCGCTGATCAAATTTATGCCGAACTGTCTCCATGGGATACATGCTCCGGCCTACTTTTTTTTTTTTTTTTTTTTAGCGTGGTAAAATCATCAAATGAGTCCTCCCACCCAGGGCAGGGCGGGAGGGACTGTCAGACTTGTACTGACTAAAATCCACGGTGTCCTTCACGAGCCCTTTACGTACCGGGGTTACGGTGATGGGTAAGACCCGCGACCCCGGCAGGCTCTGGCCCTCTACAGGCCCCGTCAGTTTGCTGACACTCCTTGAGGCGCGCGTGGAACACAACGCGCCGTCGACCCGGGCATGGTCCATGGTCGGGCAGCGAGTCGCCCATTACTCGCTGCCCGCATGGCCGCGCCTACGGTGGCCGGAGATCGTCTGGCGACGTCCGTCGCCGTGGGCGTCTACCACTGCGGGTGGGTCGGAGGGAGGACACTGTTCTCTCCCTCACGCGGCACGCCTCCTCCTTCGCGAGCATGACTGCTTCGCAGAAGGAGGCGACCGCTTCCCACTCCGTCTCGCCCCGCAGCATGGCCTCGACCAATGCCGGGCGCGAGAGGTCTCCGCCTATCGCCGTCGTGAGGACACGGCGGTGCTCTGCCCAAGCGGGGCAGTCCTGCACCGTATGCTCCACCGTGTCCTCAGGACGGTCCTCGCAGTGGTGACACCCAGGCGTTTCCTCCCTCCTTATCAGACACAGGAACCTCCCGAAACTTCCGTGTCCGGTGAGGACCTGCGTCATGCGGAAGGTAAGGACGCCGTGACGCCTATCCAGCCACTCCTCAAAGAGGGGTCTTACCGCCGCGATTGCGGCGTGCCCGGACCTCGGTTGCGACAGTCGCCCCCTCCATACTGCCCTGAGATCGCGCCGGAGCTCTTCCCGCCGCGCCTACTTAGTGTTACTATATGGGAGTGCAAAAGAAGGATCATCTATACTAATCTAAACTAATATTATAAAGCAGAAGAGTTTGTTTGTTTGTTAATTTGTTTGGTTGAACACGGTAACCTCAGGAACTATTATTTCGTTTTGAAAGAATATTTTCGTGTTGGAAGCTCTATTTATCGAGGAAGGCTATAAGCTTTATAAAATCACACTACGACCGATTGGAGCCGAGAAGCGGTGATGGAATTCCCGCCCTGTCTCCCATCTGACACAACAAAGGATACCAAAGATATAATTAATACTTAGATCTTGAATTAGAATTTTTAATTAGATTGTTTAGTTTGGACATTTGGTTTTTCCACCATGAATTCATTAAATCAGCTAGGAATCTTTGCACTCGGTTAGTCCTACTGTACAGGATTCAAACATAGCTGCCGATATGTTAGTGTCTGCTTAAAGGTACACATAATCTATCTATACTATAATAAATCTGTATAAGGGTCAATTCTGTACATTGAAAATATTGAAAAAATAAATAGCGGGGGGTGTTGCTGGATCGATACCAAACCCAAATATATGATTAAAAAAATTTTTGTCGGTCTGTCTGTCTGTCTGTTTGTGCAGGCATCACGTGAAAACTAACGGTTCGATTTCGATGAAACTTGGTATAATTATTCCTTATTATCCTGGGCATAACATAGGATACTTTTTATCCTGGAAAAATACGTAGAAAAAAATCTTATTCTTCAGTTTTATTCATAGACGTTGTTCTGTAGAACCGCGAACACACGTTGCATTACCCGCAGTGGATTCAACGCCGTTATATTTATAAGATGTCATTGTCAGAGTTACTCAAAATGGGGAAATAAACCATCCACGCGAAGACCGACATCCGCGCGGACGGAGTCGCGGGCGGAAGCTAGTTTATAAAATATACATCAAATTTGTGCTTCAAAATACTGTGTGGTAGGGCAAATTATTTTCAAACTTCGTGGAAAACATTTTTTCGAGATCAAGCTCGTTTCTTAACACGTAACCTTGTAAATAGGTACGTCGAGAAAACGCAAATAACATGCTAATTTTAGTAATTGAACACTGCGCGAGCGTAATTAATACCATAATCAAAACTGTTTATAATAAACATTAGCAGCTTGTAAGTATTCCACTACAGGGTGAAGAACGCTTTTTATATCATATTTTATCTTTCTAAAAGCGCTCTTCATTCTAAACACGAGTCTTTTCTCCTCAGAAGCCAGTCATGCTCAGCCCGCTCATAAATTGCGTAGTGTCGTTCAGAGAGTTATAAAAAGCCTCTTAAGCAGAATCATAAAATTAATTGCGATATTTGTTGTAATTTATAAAAGTGCGGAGTGTTTTTATTGCAATTCATAGTTATTAGGATTCTACTAGAGACGTTTTGAGATCTCCTGGCGAGGTTGGTATCACAGCTAGCTGATAAAACTTTTTTAGCTGAACGTAAGTTGTTGCAACTCTCTATCTATAAATTCTTTATCATTTTACTAAAACTACAGTAACGGTAATGACTCGTCTGTCTGATTTTAAAACTCTCATGAGACTAATTTAAAAAAAAAGGGGGTTGCACTCTGGGAGTGCCGGCAGAAGTGAAAACTTGAAAAGTAATAAACACACATGAACATTCGCGCAAGCGCCCTGCGCCGTCTTACGAATTTTCGATCAGGTCACGTGTTCTGACGCGAGTTTAACATTTTTTACCTATTCCAAAAAAAGTGTACAACGCCGCTAAAGAAGTTTTCACTTAAAAAAAAATACGAGACACACAATTAATGAACTACCGTAGTTGTCACCATTGTAAAAATTATCATCATCATCATCATCTCAGCCATAGGACGTCCACTGCTGAACATAGGCCTCCCCTTTAGATCTCCACATATACCGGTTGGAAGCGACCTGCATCCAGCGTCTTCCGGCGACCTTTATAAGGTCGTCTGTCCACCTTGTTGGTGGACGTCCTACGCTGCGTTTGCTAGTCCGTGGTCTCCACTCTAGTACTTTTCGACCCCATCGGCCATCTGCTCTGCGAGCAATATGGCCTGCCCATTGCCACTTCAGCTTGCTAATCCGGTGGGCTATGTCGGTGACTTTAGTTCGTCTACGGATCTCCTCATTTCGGATTCGATCACGTAGAGAAACACCGAGCATAGCTCTCTCCATAGCTCGTTGAGCGACTTTGAGCTTTGAGATGAGGCCGATAGTGAAGGACCACGTTTCGGTGCCATATGTCATCACTGGTAACACACATTGGTCGAAGACTTTCGTCTTGAGGCACTGAGGTATGTCGGACGAAAAGACATTGCGTAGTTTCCCGAACGCTGCCCAACCGAGTTGGATTCGGCGGTTGACCTCTTTCTCGAAGTTGGACCTACCTAACTGGACTACTTGTCCTAAGTAGATATATGAGTCAACAACTTCGAGTACCGAGTTTTCAACAGAGACTGGGGTGGGCACAACATTGGCATTTGACATAATTTTCGTCTTGTCCATGTTCATTTTCAAGCCCACCCGTTGTGAAACTCGGTCGAGGCCATCGAGCATCATGCTGAGTTCCTCCATCGACTTTGCCATGACTACGATGTCGTCGGCAAACCGAAGGTGAGTGATGTATTCGCCGTTGATGTTGATGCCAAGTCCTTGCCATTCCAGGAGCTTGAAGGCGTCTTCCATTGCGGCAGTAAACAGTTTCGGGGAGATAACGTCCCCCTGTCTTACGCCTCTTCTCAATGGAATCGCCTTCGTGCTATGCTCCTGTACTCGGACCGACATGGTGGCGTTATTATACAAACACTTCAATACCTCGATGTACCGATAGTCAATACGGCATCGCTGGAGTGACTCAAGCACCGCCCATGTTTCCACCGAATCGAAGGCTTTCTCATAGTCCACAAACGCTAAGCATAATGGCAAGTTATACTCTTCGGTCTTCTGTATAACTTGCCGCAGCGTATGGATGTGGTCTATGGTACTATAGCCTCTTCGGAAACCGGCTTGTTCGGGAGGCTGGAAGTCATCAAGTCTGTGTTCGAGACGGTTCGTGATAACCCTTGAAAACAGCTTATAAACATGACTCAGAAGCGTGATGGGTCTGTAGTTCTTCAATAGGCTGTTATCACCTTTTTTGAAGAACAGCACCACCTCACCCCTGCTCCACGTTTCAGGCGTTTTGCCCTCGGACAGGACGGAATTAAAGAGCTTCTGGAGGACTTTAAGTACCGGTGTTCCACCCGCTCTCAGAAGCTCTGAAGTGATTCCGTCCTCGCCCGGCGCCTTGTTGTTCTTAAGCTGCTTCAGGGCCATCCTAATCTCGTACAGACTGATGTCCGGGATATCTTCGGTATAATGTCGGGACAGCTTGGCTCTTGGATCTCCTACCAAGCTGTCAACGGGCTTTGCGACCGAAGTGTATAACTGTCCATAGAACCTCTCGATCTCGCCTAAAACCTCTGCTTTGGTCGACGCTATGCTGCCATCCTCCCGTTTCAGCTTTGTCATCTGGCTTTGCCCAATAGACTTGTCCTTTGCGAACACTTTGGAGCCTTGGTTTCGCTGTATGGTCTCTTTAACACGATTCGTATTAAAGAGACGCAGATCGTGTCGCAAGGACTTAGATATACGTCTATTGAGCTGCCTATATGACTTCGCGTCATCGGAAGACTGCAACTGTAGCAAACGTCGTTCAGCCATGAGGTTTAAGGTTTGCTCGGTCAATTTCTGAGGTCTATCTTTACGGCAGGGTCTAAAAAACTTAGACCCTACCGTGCGGACAGTTTCCACTAGCCCGTCGTTGATCTCGTCCACTGAAACTAAGTTCTCAAGGCAAGCAAAGCGATTAGAGAGCTCGAGTTGAAAGCTTTCGGGGTTTTGAATGTGGGACCGAGTAGGTCGGAGCGTAGACTTCATCAAGCTGGACCTTTCAAGTTTAACATTGATATTCAGTGAGCCTCTTACGATTCGGTGATCGCTACCGGTTTTTACCCTGTTGATCACAGAGACATCACTGAATATCCGTTTCTTGTCGGTCATGAAGAAGTCTATCTCGTTTCTCGTGAAACCATCGGGGCTCAACCAGGTCCATTTCCTGTGAGGCGGCTTCTGGAAGAAAGAGTTCATCATGAAGAGTTCCTCTTTCTCCAGAAAGTCGGCCAGCCTCTGCCCCCTAGGGTTCCGTTGCCCATATCCAAATTGCCCCACTCTCAACTCATCACCGCTTTTCTTGCCCAACTTTGCGTTAAAGTCCCCCATAACAACAGTAAAGTGGGTTTTGGAACTATGTATGGCCCTACTTACGTCCTCATACATAGTCTCCACTTCATCATCGGAGTGTGACGAGGTCGGTGCGTATACCTGAATGACCTTCAGCGAATATCTTTTGGATATTCTGAGTATTAGGTATACCACCCTGCTCGACACACTGTCGATGGTTATTATGTTGTTTACGAGGGACTTGTGAACGAGAAACCCGACACCACCTTGGGACTGTTGGTCGCCCTCCCGGTAGTAGAGCAAATTACCAGACTTCAGGGTTACGGTGTCCTCCCCCTCTCTACGGACTTCGCATAACCCTATAATGTCCCAGTGTAATTTGCTCAGCTCCTCTTCCAGCTCGCAGATCTTTTCGTCAGTCCTCATTGTGCGTATGTTGTGTGTTACCAGGGCCAGTCGTCGTCGGGGTGGGTAGCCGGATCTCTTCCGGAGATTCTTCGCACCCCCTGCTCCGCCGTTACCTTGACTGCTACCCGCGCCAGGGATAGCGGAGCTGCCGGGGACTGGGGGCCTGGTTTTTATGCTTCTTATCATGAGGGGGTAATTTGCCTTAAATCGCCACGCTTGGCAGGCGGGTTGGCGATCGCAGTGAGGATGTGCAGTACACGGAGGACGCTGCTGCCCGACCTCCGGTTTGTCCCTTAGTCGCCTCTTACGACACCCACGGGATGATTTGGGGGAACGCAATTCTAAGCCGGCGCCCCACGGCGAAAAAATTATAGGTACATAATTTATAATCTTCAAAACATGTTTAACGTGTTGGATTTTACGCGTTCACGTCTCTTCTATGAATAAATAATAAAATGTACGAAGAATTATAAGTAACAGACATAACAAAGTTTGCTTTATAATACCCGCTTAGTCATTTTCCGTCTCGCAGCTTACGAAGGATTATGAAGTCTTTTGTCAAAGAAATCACGGTTTTGTATCCTTATTATCCAAGAGTCTGCCATTTAACAGATGACTCTAATATTAAGTAAGGTTACTGATGCGAACGTTTACTGTTTATTTTTTACGTGGTAAAATCATCTTATGAGTTCTCCCACCCAGGACAGAGCGGGAGGGACTGTCAGACTCGTACTGACTAAAATCCACGGTGTCTTTCAATACCCTTTTCGTTCCGGGGTCACGGTCATTCGTACAGTTCCGCGACCAAAAGCAATTTTTACCAGCTGTGTTTTAAGATGGTAGCTTTTCAGATTCATACAGTACTTTCGAATTTAAATTTCGGTATCAGAGTCAAAGAATAATGAAAAAGTATTTTTCATATTACATTTAAAAGTTAAATTGGTGGTTTTTGTTCTAACTCGAATTCAAATGTCATTTATCCTAAATGATATTCTTATTACTTCGATCGGATTGCGAGACCAATATAAAAGCTCGAAGGTTCCACGAGGTTCTCGACGATATCTTGCTAAATTCGCTAAGTTTCTTTATAGTTCAGAATAAATATCATTATAGTTTTAGCATCTGCCTATTTTTTAAAATAACTGCCAGTTTTTTCTATCAGATAAATAACATATTTATCTAATTTAAATGAGTTTTTTGAAAAAAAGTTAATACATAAATTTTTGCATCTAACAACTCTCCTGTAAAGTACGTGATTAGTTGTTTCGAAACTGTTTGTAGTCACAGTCGATTTATTTGTTTGGATGACAATAAAAGACAAAAAGAAGTCTATATCAGCGTTTGGTCTTTTACCAGAAAAATGCGAATATTTCATGATAACATTATTATGACAGGCTGTATGAAGCGGCTATTCGTAATCGTGTAAGCTGGGGTCAAATTAAGGCAGTGGCGGTCACCGCGGGCCCCATTGTTATTCATATCTCGTTTACTTTGGTATTAGATGGAGCTAAATATTGATATAATATGCGTCAAAGTCTGGGTCTTTGTGGTCCAACAGAATTAATAAACCAAATTTTGTAACACAAAGCGATATTTTATTCCGATTTCAAACTTGTTTGAGAATCCGTAGAATTTTCTAATAAATAAAAAGTTTTATTTGGTCTGGCCTAAGAATCAAACCTAGGATTTCATTTTCAGTGATTTTGCTTGCCTACAAGCTTAATCACGACTACTTCTGAAATCATTGTAACATTTCAAATGATCGCTAAACTAAGTTGTTAAGAAAATGTTTTGTTGTAGAAAAAAGAAATCGATTGCACAGAAGCTCTTTTCCAACCGAGGCACGGCTTTTTATTCCATTCTTATGGTTTCTTTTCATATCAAAAAGCTTTACAATTTACGAACTGTAAAGCTAAGTACGTAACGTACTATAGCGGGATTCTAGAAGAAAACAACTTTCCCCTATTTAAAACGTATAATTTTGATATAGGTAAAATTGTAAAAGTAAATAGAAAATACAGTTAGAATGCGATTGTGCCCGGTTATCAAAGTAACAAGTTTTGAATTAAATAAAATTAGGTCGCACACACAAAAAAAAAAAATTCGGTTACGATACAACTATGTCAGATTATCCAGAGAATGTACGAATCAATAGTTATTTAATTTACTGAGGAAAAACCAAAATCCTGAATATCAGAGGAAAAAAATATTTGAGCGATCCTAGCGGTAACTAACTAATTGGCCAATTAACACGCCTCGGAAGGAAAAAAAAAGTGATGCTATTTGCCTAAATACTCGTACATACCCTGTGTAGGGGTTGTATTACTGTGCCTTACATAAAAATAACAATTTAAACATTAAAAGCAAAAAAATAAGACAGTTAATTTAAATAAATAAAGAATCCTCAGCTTGATCCTGTCGGGATGGAGAGACGCGCTGCAGGACTGCCGCGGAGAACCGTGCTGGTAGCCACGGTCAAAACAGGACCAGGCCTCCGATGATCTGACGCTTGGACTTATTTGTCGGCTCAAGAGCCTGACAAATTCAGGATCCGGAAAGACTGCACGCGACCACACCGGGGTCGCGGTGGAGCGTTGCTCCCGACTGCTAGCTTATAAAGTTGTGGGTGATACCGTACTCAGCGCCTCCTGCCCAATGTAGATAAGAAAAAACAGGCTGCATGAGACCAAAAATACGGACTGAACAATAAACAAATTTGCAGAAGAAAAACAATTGTAAAAACTTACCGATACATAGGAAAATTTTCAGATCACGCCATTCCGGCAAAAAACAGAAGATTTCACATATGATTTTTTAACCAACGTTGTCGACTTTAAATTCAAAATGTTTCACATTTTTTAACAAAAAGTGATTTCCACCCAAAAAAATCAGCAAAACCCCGTCACGGCCAACAAAACACATCCAACTGACACTAAAAAAATCTTCATTTTTTCTCGAACAAAAACCAATTCCTAACTTAAAAAGATTCAGTTCTTAAAGAAAAATTTCGACTAAAGGCTTCCGAAAACAGGTTGCATGACAATCACCATAAAAAAAGGTGATATTTAAAAATGTAGCGTTTTTTATAACGCTGCAGTACCCCCTTTCCAAGAAAAAAAAGACACAAGTCCGGCAGAAGGGAAAAAAGCAGAGGAAATTAACTTAGACTAGCCAAAAACACTATACCTAATAATTGACCTAAACCAAACCTAACATAGACGACATCGGAGTACAGCTGATACAGAATAAATGAGAAACCGGACTCCCATCTACACGTTATCAGTGTCAGCCCGTATAGTGTCCACTAAACCTAAAATTGACAACAGTCAGAAAACAAGGAATCAACAAGCCTTAAGATAACCTAACTTACAACGAAAATATCTAAGTTATTTTCAAATTAATCCACTAGGTAAAAACTAGAACAATATGCGAGAGCAAAATACTAGCCTAAAATAGAACTCTATCCAACAAGGTGACCATAAAGAGCTAAAAAATAAGACTAAGGACTAACAACAAAACTTGAGTCGAAGATAAGTCTTGGACAAAAGACAAATTAAATAAACTCCAGTTCAAACAATGGAAAAAATCGGTGAGGCTAAGAAAGACTCAAGTTAAAGAACCAACTTGTGTTTCTTGTCAAACCAAAATATACTCGAACTTTAAGAAACCACTCTAGTCAACGAGATACTTTACCCAAGGTGGAACTTAATGTTCAGGGAAACTTAAGTCAAAACAGGAACTTAAGACTATAAGTAATAATGACTTGAGCAAGAGTAACGACACAGGACGAAGGTGTGACTCAAGTTCTTCAGTCGTAAGTAATAACTAACTGACCTAACATATTTGCCCATTCCAACGGGAAAAACAAGGCGTAATGTATTTTCAATATTCGACATATTTAAATAGAATATAAAAATTTTATAAACTCGAAAATCAATTATGACCAAACACACAAAAATTGTAATCACGCCATCTGTGAATAGTTACCGGAACTAGGTGCGATGCAACCTTGTTGTAACAAAAAAATTTAGCTGAGTTAGCTCGCAACTATCAAATGAGTTCCTGGTTCATACCAACCTTATCGGACAAAATTTTAAGGATCAAAAGGTGTGCGATAAAAAACGCTTGGGTCCGTACAAAAAGATAGTTTATAAAAACGGAATTTATTTTAGGATATCTTTGATATGATAAGTACCAGAATGGACGGAACCACAGTCCTGTAGTAAATAGGTAGTCCTAGAAATAACTTGCATCACACGACACTTAACGAAACGTGGAGCAAGCTTTCCAGAGAAAAAATCTTCTCCCGATGACCTGGAGAAATTTCGCCTCCATACAGTGTCACCCACGTTCAAAGTAATAGCCGACCGGTTGGAGTTATAAGCCCGCGAGTTACGAAGGAAAGCTAAAGAAAGATTATCGGCCACCTTCGCATAGACTTCGCTGAGAGAAGACAGATTCGAGGCGTGACGAGTTCGACTGTCCGCTAAATCAGTGCTTTGAGTCTGACCATTTACACGCCTAGAATCCATTAGTACTTCTCTACCAAACATAAGAAAATTAGGCGTGAAGCCTGTGGCTAAATTGATGCATGAGTTGAGATAAAGCTTGACTTTAGGCAACATCTTTGCCCAATTCCTTTGGTTTTCACCAACCAATATACCTAAGCATGTAACCACACTTTGGTTATAACGCTCAACCGTATTCGCTTGTGGCGTATAATATGGTGTAAATGTAGGTGATTCAATATGGAATGATCTAAGGAAATTTAGAAACTGGTTACTACGAAAAACTGTAGCATTGTCGCAGAGAATAGAACGTGGTACACCAAAATTAAAGAAAATTTCAGACTCTAACGCTTTCATAACAGAAAAAGCGTCCACTCTCTTTAGAGGAACAAGCCATACATACTTTGAAAAAACATCGACCATAGAAAAAATGTACTTATACCCATAATAAGCGATAGGCAATGGTCCAATAATATCTACCGAGATCATCTGTAAGGGCATGGATACTACTTTAGGATAACACATCTGACCACGAGGTTGCGTGTTCGCAATCTTATATGCTTTACAAACCTCACATTGCCTTAACGTTGTAACGACGTCGCGGTACATATTAGGCCAATAAAATGTTTCCCTTAGTTTTTGATAAGACTTAGTTACACCAGGGTGTACAGAAGGAAAATTATTGTGTACTTCCCAAATTGCGGAAGGAATTTTTTCAGAAGGCAATACAACCCGCCATGGATCAGAAGACAAAGGGGATGTGATAGGCATCCGCCTCAAAAGAATACCATTTTGAATGGCATAGGCTGGAAACATCTGGGGAAAATCACGTGCACCTGTATAGACTTTCTTGTACCATCTATCGTCAGTATGCTCCGGACCTTGATCAAAGGTAATAAGACTTGCATAAACTCTAGATAACGCATCTGGAACAATGTGCTGCGACCCTTTCCGATGAACGATGTCAAAAGTAAATTGAGAAATGACTGTTGCCCAGCGCGCTAAACGACCTGAAGGGTTATTTAGGGTAAGAAGCCATTTTAAGGCCATATGGTCAGTTATAACAGAAAACTTCATACCATCTAAGTAACAGCGAAAATGTTTGATGGAGTCAAGAACCGACAATAACTCGCGTTCAGTAGTACTATAATTACGTTCTGCTTTGGAAAATAAACGCGAATAATAAGCGATAGGGTGCTCAACATCATCAAATTTCTGTGTTAGAACAGAACCTAGACCAACTGCAGATGCATCACACTGCAAAATGAACGGCTTCGAGAAATCAGGACACGCCATAACTGGTGTCTCGATCAGAGCTTCTTTTAATTTCGCAAAAGCTTGTACAGCAGCGTCATCCCAATTTATAGGATCACGTCCTTTCCTCTTACCGATTAACGCAGTGAGCGGAGCAATTATCGAAGAAAAACCATTCACAAAACGTCTGTAATAGGAACACATACCAATAAAACCGCGTAGCGACTTGGCAGTTGTAGGAGTAGGGTAATCCCTAATAGCTTCAAGTTTACAGGGATCAGTTTGAAGACCCTTTTCATTTACAATATACCCTAAATATTTTAATTCGCTTTTGCAAAACACACACTTTTTTAAATTTATGGTTAAACCAGCCTCCTTAAGTCGAGCTAATACCTTCCTGAGGAGAGCCAGGTGATTATGAAAGTCCTTAGAGACCAAAATTAAATCGTCGACGTAACCGAAAACGCAGTCGTCGCTAGTAGAAGTAAATTCATAGTTGACGATCATATCAGTCAGGCGTTGCATTTCTGAAGCTGCATTTGTAAGTCCAAATGGCATTCTTACAAATTCAAAGAGACTATATAGCGGGATTCTAGAAGAAAACAACTTTCCCCTATTTAAAACGTATAATTTTGATATAGGTAAAATTGTAAAAGTAAATAGAAAATACAGTTAGAATGCGATTGTGCCCGGTTATCAAAGTAACAAGTTTTGAATTAAATAAAATTAGGTCGCACACACAAAAAAAAAAAATTCGGTTACGATACAACTATGTCAGATTATCCAGAGAATGTACGAATCAATAGTTATTTAATTTACTGAGGAAAAACCAAAATCCTGAATATCAGAGGAAAAAAATATTTGAGCGATCCTAGCGGTAACTAACTAATTGGCCAATTAACACGCCTCGGAAGGAAAAAAAAAGTGATGCTATTTGCCTAAATACTCGTACATACCCTGTGTAGGGGTTGTATTACTGTGCCTTACATAAAAATAACAATTTAAACATTAAAAGCAAAAAAATAAGACAGTTAATTTAAATAAATAAAGAATCCTCAGCTTGATCCTGTCGGGAAGGAGAGACGCGCTGCAGGACTGCCGCGGAGAACCGTGCTGGTAGCCACGGTCAAAACAGGACCAGGCCTCCGATGATCTGACGCTTGGACTTATTTGTCGGCTCAAGAGCCTGACAAATTCAGGATCCGGAAAGACTGCACGCGACCACACCGGGGTCGCGGTGGAGCGTTGCTCCCGACTGCTAGCTTATAAAGTTGTGGGTGATACCGTACTCAGCGCCTCCTGCCCAATGTAGATAAGAAAAAACAGGCTGCATGAGACCAAAAATACGGACTGAACAATAAACAAATTTGCAGAAGAAAAACAATTGTAAAAACTTACCGATACATAGGAAAATTTTCAGATCACGCCATTCCGGCAAAAAACAGAAGATTTCACATATGATTTTTTAACCAACGTTGTCGACTTTAAATTCAAAATGTTTCACATTTTTTAACAAAAAGTGATTTCCACCCAAAAAAATCAGCAAAACCCCGTCACGGCCAACAAAACACATCCAACTGACACTAAAAAAATCTTCATTTTTTCTCGAACAAAAACCAATTCCTAACTTAAAAAGATTCAGTTCTTAAAGAAAAATTTCGACTAAAGGCTTCCGAAAACAGGTTGCATGACAATCACCATAAAAAAAGGTGATATTTAAAAATGTAGCGTTTTTTATAACGCTGCAGTACGTAGTAACTACATAAGCGTATAAAACTATTTAGGTAGCTGTAACATTTTAAGAATAAGAAAGTATGTATAATACCAGCATCAAGAAACACAATGTCAGTTAACACTTAACCCGTTACACCCTTAGAGCCCTTAGCTTGAACTCAAGCAGCTTGTTCACGAGTGCAGCTGTACTTAACACAAGCACAAGCTAATCAATGCGAGGTAATCTACTCTTCATTATTCTAATGAGTAGCAAACGTGAAGCGGGGTGGGCACACAGTGATAGGAGGAGCGAATAGACTAGTTTCGTTAAGACTTATGAAATCCTGTTACAAAATAGACTGTTTTAGATTTTTTAGGCTGCGATTCCACTAACGCGGAGCGGAGCAGAGCGGAGAGCGATTCACCAATCACATGGCTGCAGTGAGAAGACTCTATGTGGATTAATATGAAAACTTGCCACGGCTAGTTAGGCTTATAGTAAGCCTAACGCGGTGGTTATTTGTTGGTTATTTGTTGGTGGTTCGCGGTGGTAAGCCTAACTATCGTCGACTTTATCTCGGTCATCTCTGACCTAGGCTACAGTCAAAAACAAACACGTCTCAGAAAATATAACACTTCCAGTGAATGGCATCTTAACTAATATACAACGCCTGCCGCCTACTATCAAGTAACCGTGACCCTGGAACATAAATGGCTATTCAAGGATCACCGTGGATTTTAGTCAGTATGAGTCTGACAGTCCCGCTGTCCCGCCTTGAGGACTCATTTGATGATGTAAGATAAAAAAAGTAACACTAGTTGTTCCTCGCGGTTTCACCCCCACGAACTCTTCAGCTTTATAATATTAGTATAGATGAGTGATAAGTAGCTTTTGTAATTCAAATTAATCTGTCAGTAAGATCGTGATGTTTTTGTATTGAGCTGCGGAGAGATGACGCAAAGTTCACTTTTCGCTGAGGCAACTTGTGTTCTTTTTGATGAAAAAAAAATCGGCCAAGTTGTTTTAACACATTTTTTTAGCGTGGTAAAGTCATTAAATGAGTTCTCCCACCCAGGGCAGAGCGGGAAGGACTGTAGGATAGTTTTTATCCCGATTTTCCCGTGGGATCATGTTCCAGTTGTAGCACGCGAGGCCGCTGGCAACAGCTTATTCAACTATAATGCTTAGTTTGCGTTTAAGATAAATCATTTTTAATTACGGAACCCTTCATTATGCGTGATGCGACGCGTACTTGGCTGGTTTTTTTACGCTTTCACACCTGATTTTATAGAATTTTAGTGCAGATACGGAGTCTCGGTTAAGGATTATTTTTGCTTTAACTTTAACAGGGAGAAATAATAAAATAATAGATTAAAACATTCGATGAGTAAGACATAATAATAATGATCGCGTAATTGCACGAAGTTCGCTTAAATTAGATCACGGGATTACAATCGCTTTCCGCTAACGGATAATATTTCGTCCTCTACCTTATTTCTAACAGTTGTTAACACAACGACCCCCTACAAAGTAATATATCTTAGATATTACTTAGTACAGAAACTAGCTCAGAATAACACCGCAAACAAAATACAAACTGATTTGTACTCGACCACATAGACCCATGCTACGCCGTAGACAAGTGCTACGCCGTAGACACTGCTACGTCGCTGTAGACAGCTACGCGATTATCTGTGTTGAAAGGGGTTGGTTTAAATAATATTAAAATAGCTTCTTTGAAAGCTGAATGTTTTGTGTATGGGACCTTGGTATTTCTTTTTTCCTAGATTAGGGTCATAAAGATAAGTATTTGGACAAATGTTTCTGTTAACACGTTTTTTTTTTAAATAGACGTTTATTTTTTGTAGTCTTTTTCTCGTGTGGTTAACGTTATCTTGAGTTTTTTTGTTTTTTTTTCTGAATTGCGACCTTAAATAAGATAACTTCAGCCAAGGTTTGTGTTGCTAACTGATTTTTGCCAAGGAGATTCTCATATCTTTACGTTGCTGAGTTCTGTGCTGTTCTGTGAGGCGTGTTTAAATTTAAAAAAAAAATTGCATGTGGTAGGCACGCCAAATAATTCAAAGCCAGTTTTATTTTACAGTATTTCCTTATTTTAACGTTTTTCAATTATCAATTATTCTTTGCAGTTTTGAACAAAGGAAACTTGAGTGTTTGCCAAGATATGCTTCTGTATATTAACTATATTTTAGTTGTGTGTAAGCAAAGTGCACCAATAATTTTATTGTAAGTTTATAGTTTTCTTGGCAACGTCGTACTTTACTTCCGACTTAAAAGCAGTTTATTTTATTAACTTGAAGCATTTTTAAACTAATCTTCCACTTGTAAGTTAGTAGTAGTAAGTTATATGTGAACTGATAAAAAGATAAAAGAAAATATGATAAATTTAAACAATCACGCCTGTAATCACCAATGATTTAGGCAGAGATGAATCTTGCGATACATCCACATTTAAGGAAATAATTTATGTCTCATGTCTTTTGGGCGATCCACTCCTTTTTTGTGGCAAAAATCGTCAAATGAGTCCTTCAGCCCTGGAAGGAGTGGAACAGACAGTCAGACTCTTACTGACAAAAATCCACCTTTATCTTTCAGTTGCCCTTTGAGTTCCACTTTTAGGACCTTGGTTACCTTTATAGATAGGCGCAATTTTTTTTTATATTACTAATAATGCGGAGTGAATAATTCAAAACGGAATATTATGAATTATTTTGTGTTTCCAAAGAGGAAAAACATGATACGTAGGACGTATAATTTCTAATAGTGACAATGTCAGTTTAATGTTATTAATGTTAAATTTGCTTTCTATATGTTAAATAGTTGTGTTTTTATAAAAAATACTGTATGTTTCTCTTTTAAAAGATTTATTTGTCGTGTTAACAAAAATGTCTACGGTGTGGGAGTGTGCGTGCGAGCAATTATTTTGACCGCCAATTTGTACTGCGAACAAATGAGCATGGAGTACAATTGGGGCGGCGGGCGGGCAGTAGGTACCTACCTGCCAATACTCATGACATAAAATTTACACAATAAACATGTATCAATTACCAGCACCACTCATTAATTCTGGATATTGGATAGGGTTTTATACCTTTATGTAAAGTAGGTATGCCAAAATATCAAAGGCGAGAAATACAATACCTTGTATTAATCTATTGGCAGTAATTAATTTGCTTTCAGAAAGCCTACCAAGAGATTCCATAGTTAATGGTTTTCCCATGAAACTGTTACGTCAGTGTTGCAATAATGGCTTTCAAGTTATTTTAAAGGAAAATGTTATTAAAGTACACGGTGTGCAAGGTTTTGAATGAAAGTCATTAGTGGTTAAAAATGAAATAAAGTTCAATATGAACGTTGCATTCAGAGTATGTTAAAACTTAATGAGATTTTATATTTTTTCCTTTTTCATGGGTGTGTTTACAAATATTTAAACTCACGTACACAAACTACCAGAACAAATCATCTAGAAATCAATTGGGAAGATAAGTAATAATTGCTTTTCAAGCGTATTTTATTATTTTTATCCACAACGAATTTCAACAGGATTCACATAATACTCGTAGTTTTACAAATTTATCACTCCCATTAATGTACAGAATATGCGATAGAATATTACTTTATCAAGGCTCTCTGCAGCTATAAAACCCGTTCCCGCTTCCGAACTATAAAATAAAAAGCATATACCATCATAAAAGTTGGTGCTACCGGTAGCAGTTACTTGTAACCTACGTCGCGCTGCGCTAACATTACTAACGAGCTCTGAAAGCTTCACATAAATAAAAGCTCTCACTAAAATTTTTACCTAAAAATTGTACTCCATTGAAAATAAAAATAAAAAAAGTACCTACGTCGCGCTGATTTATAGTTTCTGTAAAAATTCACTGCTGTGTTAGAATATAGTTTAAAACTTGAAGCTGTGTTTCCACCGAACGATAAATCGTCGCGAACTTTGCTGCTGCCTGCTCCTCAACTAACGTAATATCAACCTGTAGTAATTTATCCGTTGCAAGTCAGAGCGCCGCCTATTACTAAGAAGAAATGAAAACATTATTTTAGAAAATTTTATTATTTAAATATTTCAAAATATTATGCAAATCTATGTTAGATGAAAATGTACTGATGTATTTGATTTTTTGTATGTTATACGTAACGTATAAACTTACAAACTACTAAACAGATTTTAATAATTTTGCTTTAAAAAAATAAGTTTAAAAACCTAAGGGTAAAATAAAAACGGGGTTAGTTTCTTTTTGTTCGTATCAACCAAACTGAAAGAAAGGTTGATGGCCTAAAGCCACCGGACTTTCGAAAGAAAAAATATTTTAAAATTTTATAGACCATGTTGTCGACAAAAATCTGCTTAGGAAGATTCCTAATAAGATGATAAGATGTTGATTATACAGTTATTATTTTAATTTTATAATTTTTGCGTGCCTATTTTCAGGCTGAATGTACAAGGCTCACTCCTTTTTACTCCACCTGTATTCTAATGTAACCTACATTCATTGCAAATAAATGATTTGATTTGATTTTTGATTTGATTTGATTTGACAGATGTATAATCAACATCTTTGAAAATGCGCCATCTAGTTTACCAATTATGGATCCATGCGGATGACGTCACAGGATATCTATTATTGTTGTATACTAAAACCTTTTCCAGAATGTGACGAAAACTTTTCTGAAAACCGTATCAAAATCGGTCGAAACAAACTCGAGATCATTCCGAACAAACATACGTATGGGCCGAACTGAGAATTTCTTTTTTTGAAGTCGGTTAAAAAGTTATACGGGTTATTTTATTTTATTTAAAAAATTGAAGTCGTTTAAAATTAGGGCTGCTTATTATTTTAAAAGATCGCTCATCATTTTGTTTTAAGAGTATTTGCAGAACTTAAATGTGCATTTAAATTAAAAACTGGTAATGAAGTTAATTTCATTTCATACAATGTTTAATAAAAATGTAGAATATAGAATTAACCGCTTTGCGAAAGCTGTTCGGTAGTGAAATAGCTACAAATTAATATCTTATTTTACGTAGAATGTAGCTCTTGGCATCAAACAATGTATAATTACAAAATGCGGGAAATTATGTCAAGTACATGTTTTACGTGTTTAGTTCCCACACTCCTGTTGTTATTGTGTTACTACCTTTTTAATTTTAACCGCTTTTATATTTATTTCAGGTTGGAGCTGAATTTGAAGTTGCATTTAGCATTTTTATGTTAAAATTAAGTGCAAAAGTGAATTCTCTTAAACTAGAGTGCTGTGCCATAGACGTAAATCCTAAGCGCAGATTTATGGCAACTGCTCGCTATTAATTTTAGAAATTGTCTTCTGGAAGGATTATTTGAAATTGAATTGCTGATATCATAAGGTGTTTGTTGGTGGCGATAACTTGCAGAATGTATGAATATTATCATCGTTTGCTTTTAGTGCACGTTTAAGCGGCGAGAGACGTGGTGCGGTGCTCTGTTGTGCAGTATTAGTTGTAACGTATGGAAATCAAAAACATTCACTGGTTTAATGAAAATCCATTAACATCAGTCTACACTACAGTAAGATATTTTCAATTAGTTTGACCTAGCTTAAACTGGTTTATCCTATCGGGCTTTTTTTATGTGGTAAAATCATCAAATGAGTCCTCCCACCCGGGGTACAGCGGGAGGGACTGTCAGACTCGTACTGACTAAAATCCACGGTGTCCTTCAATAGCCCTTTACGCGTCGGGGTCACGGTAATACGTGAGTCCCGCGACCGCGGTAGGCTTTGGCCCTCTCATTTTGCTGACACTCTTTGAGGCGCGCTTGGAACACAACGCGCTGTCGACCCGCGGTCCTATCGGGCCTAAGACATATTAGTCTGGACTAAGTTTAACCAATTAATCCTATCGCGTATAAGCAGAACTAGTTGAGCCTAGGCAAAACTAGTTTGTCCTGAGATCGGATTTAGCTAGTAACATACATAAATACCATCAAAAACTTAAATTTATAGTCATGGCGTTGTTGTCGTCAATCAACGTTTTATTTTAATCATTAAATAATAAATCTGAACTCCATTCAAAAGTTACTAAGTGTTCAAAAAGTTACAGAGGTCCAACTACGCAGCAACGTTGGATGAAAAGGGGAAATAAATCACACTGCAGATAAAAACTCTAATTAAAAAAGTCGATCGGCGAGAAAATGGAATTTAGAATTAAAGCAATTTGTTCTAGCTGTAGAGACGACGTCGGAAACTTGTACACTATCTATGTACATATCAGCAACGTAGTACAATAATAAAAAATATTTTTAGATTGATTGTGATAACGCATAGGATGCTAAATGCTTAAAAATCGTTCGCACAGTATAAATAAAAGTTTAAGTGAAAACACTTTTAAAATCGATTATGTTGAATTAATCTACATATAACAAATAAATACACTTAAATATTACTTCTGATAACATTAATTTGACATTACAATTAACTGAAACTGGGTCATAAAATAAGTATGGCCAAGAAATTAATTAGAGTATTGACATTGCTGGGTACAGGGCTATTTCAGATTGTATCCCAGAACTCGGTTCTCCGCTTGTTTTAAACATGAACCTTGACTGGTTATAATTAAATTTTAAAATCCAATTTATTCTAAAATTAATATTTTTATAACTTTGCTAACATTCTCAGCAAATTCATTATAAACACAGCTCGTATAAGCTGAGGACTTATTAAAATGCATGGTCTGTCGCCCGCTCGGTGTTAAGTGCAATAATAAAATTGTAGAAGGAGAACTTTTTACTGGCCAAGTTTGGTCGCTCCCGAGGCTATTGACTGCAAAAACGTTGGTAAACTTGGCGCCAGTTATTACTATTAAATAGACGTTCATTTCGAATGACAAAAAGAACGAACAAATGTTTTATTCACTAGAAGTCGGAGGCAAAGAATTAAATGGACATTACAATTGTACAAACCAGGCATGGCGGAATCTGCATGAAACGTGTGTTGCGATAACGATTGCTGAGAAAATCAAAGAAAATAATGAGTACATACAAAACGTTTGCTGATTTACGTTCATCTATCAGCTGGATCTAGCTTTTTTGGGGTGGGAACACCTGGATACCGGACCCTGTACTGGATTGAAACATGTTTAAATTATTCGAGTGACACTGAATCAACGTAAATCAGCATATTAAGTCGTATGCAAAAAAGGAAACACGCACGCGTGTGCCGTGATGCAAGTGTTTGTGTATGTGTACACGATACTGGAGAAGTTCCTAAATTGGGGAAATGTGAACGGGGTGCAAGTGGGAATAGCGCTAAGCGATCTCTAAAATAGATATTACAAAGCTACAGAGTCTAACCTACTTAATTATAATTATGATTCTGTTTCCAAATAATTAGGTACCGTTACAAAATAAAGCCTACAAAGCAAAGAGAGTCTTAATTTGCTGACGGCCGGGAATGGCACAAAAGCTCTAGAGCGGAAAGTTCACTCAAAAGGAAGAACAGTGCAGATCTATAATTTTCTATCTATAACGTAAGTCGACTTAGGGTCGACCCTGACTAACTTGACATTTGTAGTAATGATTTATTGGATGTTTTCATTAACATTAGACTGTCACCATTTGGATTTTTTTAAATGTTTCTAAAATATACTACGGTACCTCGGAGAGTGTGCGTAAGAACTCCATGACTTCTCTCTTCTCTCCAGCGCCTTCTACCATCGCTATCTAGACTCACTTCTAATTACCATTCATACTTAATTACCACCAATTGGCACCAAGTGCTTCCAAGTATCCTTCATTCGGGTCGCGTGAGGGAGAGGACAGCGTCTTCCCTCCACCCCAGCCGCAACGGTAGACGCCCATGGCGACGGACACCGGCAGACGATCTCTGGCCGTCACCGTAGGCACGGGCATGCGTGTAGCGAATAATGGGCTACTCGCTGTCCGACCATGGACCATGCCCGTGTCGACGGCGCGTGTGTTCCACGCGCGCTTCAAAGAGTGTCAGCAAAATGACGGGGCCCCCCTCTAGAGGACCAAAGCCTGCCGGGGTCGCGGGACTCATGAAATATTGTGACTCCGGAACGTAAAGGGCTATTGAAGGACACCGTGGATTTTAGTCAGTCAAGTCTGACAGTCCCTCCCTCTCTGCCTTGGGTGGGAGGACTCATTTGATCATTTTACCACGCTAAAAAAATAAAAAAGTATCCTTCATTATTCGCACGGCAACAGAGCGGACCTCGCTACCTGCTTCTGTGCTCCTGAATGCATACTACCCAAATCTCTTCAAACTTAGAATGGACAGTCTTCTTCTGAGTAAGCCCAATCCGTAAACGTTGTCTTTGTCACCTCTGTCTTAGACTAGAGTCAAGACCAATCCCATATGTCATAAAAAATAAAATAGTGAGTCCGTCCTAACTAACCTGACATTTTTGTAATAATGGATAACCTTTTAAATCGGTACTCAACGTTCACACCCCGACATCAGGTGTAACAGACGGCAACGTATATGATATCCGGATATATTGACCTTTACATATATCCCCTCCCTGTATGACATTTAGTACAGACTACGTATTGAATATATGTATTATGTAGTTTCTTTGCGGATCACTGAAGCTTTCAATTGCGACATTTAAAATAATTTCACTTTAAATTGATGGTGCAGCGAATGCACAAAGGTCTAGAAGTCTTTAAACTAACTCAATAAAGTATCTTAAGGTCGCAAGTCGCAAGCACAACTTTTGAGCGCGAAGTACTGTGTTCGACTCCCAGCTCGGATAAAGTAATATTAGGTTTTATCAGGAATTTCTCAGTGAGACCTCGGTTGACATCTGTAGAGAGAGATACACCTATGACATGGGACTTGAATGACATGCACACATCAAAACAAGTTTCTGATCACTTTGAAAAGTCGAAATCTTTTATGTTACGGTTGATTATGTTTATGATTTATTCTTCTTTTTAAGTTTCTTGATTTCAAAATCTAGATTTAGTATATAAAACAATAAACAGTTCAATTTAAACAAGATTTATAGAAACTGCTGGGTACTTCCAGTTTGCAACTCTTGAAGTCGCCGCAACAAAAACAAATTCTTGATCGGCACAGTGGACACCGATTGCGCCCGCCACTGCTCCCGCCACCGCGCTCGCCACAGGCCCCCCCTGGGCTTCCACTGTGGACACACACTACGAGTTCCTAGAGGCGGCTCTAGGCGGCTCGTGGCCTCTGACTTCAAAATCAGTTCTAGCTCGAGGTTTACAAATGCTGATCACGTTTATTACCATAATTGCAATATTCACTCAAAACACCTCCACATAGTTACCTAATTGTAACAGGTGATAAAGCGACACCTTAATTCTCAAAATGGGCGTTCAACATGCGATTAAACCTCTTCATTATAGCCTCTAAGGTGCCTGAGAAGTGGAGACAGTTTGCCTGGGAGCGAGCCAACAGCTCCACCTGCGACTCAGCGGTACGTTACACTACATTACTCTAGCTTCCAGTAATTTGTCACCCTCTAGATGTTACTAACACAATTTATAGGCAATTCCTGCTTGAGGCGTTATGAAGTACCCGGTATATTCACTGTTAATGAAGAGCCATCTATTGTAATATTATTGTTGCTGGCATTTCGGTATGTGACGTTCATGTATGATCTACTAGGTTTCGCACGTTGCTTTGAAATAGGTATTTGTATATAACTTGTGTTCTATCAATCTCAGTACAATGTGTGGATCGTTTTCCACCAAAACGGAGAGAAACAGAGACGAGAAGAGATATGCTGCAAAGCTAGCAGGGTATTGCCACCAAAGCGTACAGGAGATGTGAGTTGTATGTAACGGAGGTGTGAGAATCAGTCAATCGAATGACGCTTTCGTTCGAGCGTGCGAGGCGCGGAGGGAAGGCAGTGAGGACCGGCCGTCCGACTAAACATATCTCCGCTCTGCCAAAGCGCTTGTCAGTTCGCGGCACAATATTCTATAGAAAAACGAGACATCTCTCCTGCTCTTCGCTTGATCCATTTTCGCTGAAGCTGAGGAGATGTGGAAATAACCAAATCGGATTGGTTATTAAAAACACATCTCCTCTCGACTCCGCTCCTCTCTGCATTGGTGGATACCGGGCCTTAGGCTGCGGTTCCACTGAGGCGGAGTGGAGCAGAGCGAATATGAGCTGTGCCACGATTTACCAATCACATGGCAAAGTAGAGAAGATATGTGCATTTCAAGCCTTGTGATTGGTGAATTGCGGCACCAGTTTATAAGACGTGAGTCGAGTTCCTCAAAGAGCTGTCAGCAAAATGACGGGCCCCCTTAGAGGGCCAAAGCCTGCCGAGGTCGCGGGATTAACAAGCTACCATGACCCCGAAACGTAAAGAGCTATTGAAGGACACCGTGGATTTTAGTTAGTCTTACAGTCCCTCCCGCCCTGCCTTGGGTGGGAGGACTCATTCGATGATTTTACCACGTAAAAAAAAAACCTTTACGCTGAGTGCGCGATGCCAGCGCCTTCTAGTAATCACATTATTCGGGGGCATGAGATCAGCCAATTTATCCCAACTAGATATTTTGATAGATAAAAATTAAAATAGTAGTTTTTTGGTAGGTTAATAAACTTGACCCGTACGTTACTCTGCGGGTGTCCCCCTTGAGTTCCCATCTCTGTCACATCGCGCGCTGCGATCGTTTTGATAGTCCCCACCGCCGACTTAGCACATACCTAGCGTATTAATTATTACCGAACTCGAACCACAATATAATGTCCCATGCGATCAGTTGCAGTGAAGGCAGTGCTTGGAATTACAATAATAGCACTGTCTCCTTTGCTGCAAAGACGACCGGTGTGTCAAAGGCGTATTGTAATCGTCGGCCTATCGAAACTCTGGCCAAGACAGGTTTATGCCAATTAGGCCAATGTAGGCCAACGTCAGGCAATTGTCGAATGTAGCTGGTGCTTAATAGATAGATTGTGTATTTAAGTAATAACTAATAACATAACGTGTAACCTAAGAGCCTGTAGTCTGTACGATTGGCGCAGTGACTGAGCCTTCGACCACCGTGATGCGAAGCTGGTCGGCTATATTTCTGTAAGTGAGCTTAAATATTTGCAATCGTACCCACGATAAAGGAGAAATTATTGTGTGGAGTAACACTAAAAGGGTACGACGCAATCGCGGACGTAATTGTTTGTTAACGAGTCTTATAGGTCGTGGGTTCCAACCCAGGCAGTCTTTTTACTTTGTGTTCATTGGCATTGCTCCTAAAATGGTGAAAGAAAATGACGTGAGGAACCCGAAATTTTTATCTAAAGACAAATTCCGAAGATATGTGATATTCACAATCAAGAGTAAGGAACATTACCTATTAAGCTGCAGATCATGATGATGATGACAATCAATACCTTATAGGGCCTTGTAGGTGCTGTTAAACCAGTACCTCGGTATATGTTCCTCAGTAATTAAGTTGGCTGAAGCCATAAATCAGAAATCAGCAGAGTCGTAAAACGTATTGATTGGGCTCCTGTTCACATTTTATGGGAATAAGGGCATTAGGGCAGGACGCAGTGTTGTGTGTTATTGTTATCAATAGCGGATTTCAATCAGCCAGCGGTATTTATTGCTGTCCCTCATAAATTGTGCTGTGCGAAAACTCTTATGTATTCCGATTCATACAGGGAAAGAAAATTATCACACAAACATTTAATATATTCACTTTATAATACTGTCTGATTTATAAAAATATTTGTTTCGAGTATTTGTGGTCAAAATTCTGGAAGCTGTATTATTGGAATAAAGCTTTGTAGCAATTGTTTTGAGTGTTTTCCGAATAAAAAAATCGTACAGCTTTTTACGATTATCCCTGCGGTAACATAAAGATTACTTTGATTATAAATGAGAAGATTAAAGCAAGTATTGTCATTGTAACTGCGAGTCTTTGAAGAAAATACATCTTAGTTTACTTCCATGAAAATATTAATATTCCAGAGTATTGTAAATTATTGTACCCCGAGGTAAGATTTACCCGCAGCGCTTTTAAAATTTATTCAAAGCACATCTGGTATCTGAAATCCGAAACTAACTTCTAACAAGAAATGGAGATCTACCGGAATAGCAAATACATTGCCTTAACAAATAGACGAGCACTCCGGACTGCGGCACTAGGCGCCGACTAACTCGATAGAGATACCTTACTGGCGAACTTCACTTGGTGATACCATAGAAGTTTCGGGAAACACTAGATTTTTACGAGACTGTTCCTGTTTCTTTGCAAGTTACTTGAAACTGTTATTTACTATACATAGTATGATGCAGTTAGTATTTATTTAGTATTTCTAGCGGTTTCACCCTCGCTCCTTATGGTCGTAGTGTGATGTTTTATATATATTTTAGATAAATGGTTTTTTTAGCGTGGAAAAATCACACAGGGCAGGGTGGGAGGGACTGTCAGACTTGACTGACTAAAATCCACGGTGTCCTTCAATAGCCCTTTACGTACCGGGGTCACGGTAATTTGTGAATCCCCAACCCCGGAAATGGACTATCTAACACAAAAATAATTTATCAATACGGACCAGGCTTCCTGAGATTAGCGCATTCAACTAAACAAACAAACAAACTTTTCAGCTTAATCATATTAATATACTCGTAGTTTAGATTATTATAAACATGACTGTTTTTAACAACACACATCTATTCAAATCTTTTTCAATTCTCATTTAAAAAGCGTGCCGCCGCGTCTGTGCCAAATAAAATAAAACCAGAAAGGTTTGAATACCATTGAACCATAGATAACGAAGTCTAGATAATTGGACATGACACGTATTCGGCCATTTTGTAGTCACCGGGGGCCCAGTGTCAATCGCGATGTATATTGAGTCGCTTCACATTTCTATGAGGGTTAAATGTTTTTTTTTTCTGTAATAAAAAGCTATGGGGTGTTTTGGCCCGTTATTAAACTTAATGGGAGTTAAATATGGGCACTCGTGTTATTTTACAGCTTATAGATTTACAGCTTAAATTTTTGACTGGCTGATTGACTTCTTGACAGTGTAAAATTACGTGTGAATGTTTTAGTTAAATAAATATAATTTATTATCAAAATAAACACTTTGTTTCAATATTGTGATGAAATTGTAACAGACTGGATAAAGTACTTTCAACATACAGAAATTATGTCTCAACATAGATACCAATAAAGATTAATAAGATTGAATTTTTCTTGCAACAAATAATGATTTTTCTTTTCAACTAAAATAATCAACACTAAAATTCCTTAAACTATCTTTTTGAATTTATTTTACTGTCAAACATTACTGAGATAAAAAGCTGATGCTAACATATTTCATTTATAAAAAAAAAAAACACTTTAAAAAAAACCTTCGTTCTAAAACGGAGTGCATTATGAGATCGTAAAGAAGAGATGACAGGCTGGCATTGCGCTCATAAACTGAACGGAGCTCGGTAGACAGACAGCATGCACTTCTGTTGGCCAGAGACTGAACTAATAATGTACTACGAACATAATATATATGAGACTAGAAGGTAGAGAGGACAGAAGGCTAGATCAGACAATACGTTGTTACTGTAAAGTGAATATACTTATGTCTACTTAAATGAAAGAAAAGAGCTCGATATCTTGAAGAGTGGAAGGAGTTGATGGAGACAGTAGAAAGAGGCTGATACAGGAATTCATGACTTCGTTCTTTCTTTAGGAAAATTTAAGCTAAGTGGAGAGGAGACGTACTGGCTACGGAAAATGGCAGATATTTCAGTATGTATTGTTTAATTTACCTAGGACTAGCGGCCAGCCCCATCTTCACTCGGGTTTACATTTCTGACCTTTTTTGTAGGTTTCCGTTTTTTACATACAATCCTTATTCTCACAATAATGAACACGTGAAATCGTGTCAGCCCATCGGTTAATTGCCAAGAGCCTCGACCAACGTCTAAGGAGGCTCTCGTTAGGCAGCTGGATCAAGGGCCTGGTTCAGAAAGCAGTTCTTCTGAACACAGCTCGCATAGTTAGGAGGTTCCTTTCTCTGGAGCCCTGACCACCGGTAGCTTGGACCCTGTTAGTGTTACCGATATCGGTGGGCCAGTATTGTTTATAAATATAAATATAAATAATATAATATATTTTGTATATAAAATTAATATAATATTTATAAATGGTTTGTTTTTTTTTTAATTTTATAGAATTTCAAAATGTAAAGAATATGGAAAAACAATGAATAAAGAAACACAATAAAAGAGTTATACAATTTGTTGCAGTTGTGAGGAAGTTATATGCGCGAACAGACTAAGCCGCTTCGTATACTAGGCGACTCAGGCCTCCGACACCTTACGACTTTGATATCCAGGCTACTAACGCAATATAAATCCAAAGAGGTTCGTACACAGGCACGTGTCAATGGATACCAAAGTCTGAAGGTATGGGAGATTTGTTAATATCTCACATGAAGTAAACCTTCTACATATACCCTGGTATATGTGAACGCATACGTCTGCCATATGAGACGAGCTTCTGATGGATATATTGCTCAGTTGTAAATAAAACTTTGTGTTGTCTGCGACTTTGCAGAAACTAGTCTTGCCAAGACTAGTTTCTGCTAGTCGGTAAACTTGCAATCAGTCAAAAATACCCTTCAATAACTTGAATTATTAAAGAGACTTTGGAAATCATCATCGCATTATAATCATTATTTTTTAGATATTTTCTCTTATCTCCATCTTAACCAGAACTACAGGCTTGTCATGATGATGAAATTAAATAATTCAATGCTTTTTTTCTGGTGTGACTTCTTCCAACCTGGGTGGCGTGGAAGAGACTGTTATTCGTAGTGACTAAAATCCACCGTCCCTCAATTAACCCTTTACATTCTAGGTACACGGGTAACCTGCTAACACAGACTCGTGACTTTGACAGGCGTTTGGCCCTATGGGGAGCTCTGTTAGTTTATAATTCAATACTACTAATACAGTAATAATACAGTTTGCATCTAGATCTCCAGGAAAATAAAACTTATTGAAGAAAAATAACAAAAGCACGTGAGATGAGCTGATCCGTAATAGAATCAAAGAGATAGTCGCACATTCCCCCGATATTCATACTAAAGCTGATAGCATCGGCCTTAGCTTTGTGAACGATATCCGTTAGTCTGTGTTACTACGAGTGGGTACAAGTCTTTGTATCTGCATGCACCTTTATAAAATGGATCGTTCAAATAAATGCATGTTGCCATTGAAACTATTATTATTCACTTTAAATAGGTTTATTCATACAGAAAATCTTTCTATGTTGTGCCGACATTGAAATCTTATCCTAACTAGTCGGTAAATCTTGACTGTACGACGTTTTTTCTCACCTCGTCATCAAGAAACTCTTAGTGTCAAGTTTCCATTACTATCTTACATATGATTTATCAAGTCCGGCTACTCTAAAGTTCACAAAACACAGTACTATTCATAGGGATATCACAATCAGCTATTTTACGAGTTTCCAACTACCCTGCACAGCAATGAAACATCATTGTTGCTTAGATAGCTGAACTAGCTGTTCTTTGAAACATAAACTTACACTGTAGAACCACCTTTTCCAACTAAGTTGTATATCGTTCAGTTTGTGAACAATGACAGAGGAAAATAAAAGTTTTCTAGGCCATCTATTTACTATGTAGTGTAAGAATAAGATTAGTCTAAAGAATCCTCATGTCATCTGCTTGTTTTTTACCAACTATGTTGAGGAATTAGTTTAACCGGATGCAACTCAATATATGTTACATGGTTTGCCTATTTGGCTTCCATATCCTGATATATACAGGCCCCTGGTCATACTTTGGTATCATTAACATTAAACCTGTAACGTCATAAATCTTTAAATGACAGCCAGTACTAACAGCGTACTCTCCGAGGCGCGCCGAAGACTCGGTATGAAGCGGACAGCTTCATGAACGAACTCAGTAAGCATAGCATAAGTTGAAAGAATAAAACAAAAATTTACTATTTTATAAATATATTGTTAAGCCGCATAAAGCGGGGTCGACGGCGCGTTGTGTTCCACGCGGGCCTCAAAGAGTGTCAGCAAAATGACGGGGTCCCCCTCTAGAGGGTCAAAGCCTACCGGAGACGCGGGGCTGACCGTGAACACGAATTACCGTGACCCTGGAACGTAAAGGGCTATTGAAGGACACCGTGGATTTTAGTCAGTACGAGCCTGACAGTCCCTCTCGTTCTGCCCTAGGTGGGAGGACTCATTTGATTTTATTTACCCACGATAAAAAAAATACGGCATAAGGCTTGACTAACCATTCAAATATCACAATGACTGTATATTATTTAAGGATTCTACGACAAAAATAGAAAAGACGCCCAGCTATTACAGTAATTGACAAGACATTGAAACCATATACCCGACATGTAAGAGATCCTCTCATGCCTTTAGACACACTCATGTATGGTGTAAGTGTATGAAAGGGTACCGTCTTGTAATATTGTGCTCTGAAAGGCTTTATCCTTCACAGAATCTTTTATTTGAGTTGGGTTTCCATTCAAGATTCTGATAAGCTTGAGAATTTCAACCAATTTCGTTATAAGTCTGACCACCCAATTACGTATCCATCTATTTCTACATAAATTCGTCGTTGGCATTTGGTTAAATTGTATACTTTATCTGAAATCATATCACAGAAACGAATCTGTTTGCAAATATATTCTAGACAGATAGGAAAATATATTCCTAACTGATGTTCTATTTCGATCGTATCAAAACGAATCAATCTCCTAAAGAGTTTTCCAGTTTTCCTATTCTTAAATCAAACAAAATTTTGCGATTTAAATGTATGGAGCAGCGAAATGCGTAGAGTCGTTCGTAGTTTTATGGTGAGATCCGTCAGCTGGGATGAGTATTGTGCATCATAAACTGGCACTGAGTCCTGAATGAGATGATCACCTGCAGGTTATTTGTCTATGCAGACTGTAGAGTAGATGTAAGTATAATAACATCGGGCACGCCGCAATCGCGGCGGTAAGACCCCTCTTTGAGGAGTGGCTGGATAGGCGTCACGGCGTCCTTACCTTCCGCATGACGCAGGTCCTCACCGGACACGGAAGTTTCGGGAGGTTCCTGTGTCTGATAAGGAGGGAGGAAACGCCTGGGTGTCACCACTGCGAGGACCGTCCTGAGGACACGGTGGAGCATACGGTGCAGGACTGCCCCGCTTGGGCAGAGCACCGCCGTGTCCTCACGACGGCGATAGGCGGAGACCTCTCGCGCCCGGCATTGGTCGAGGCCATGCTGCGGGGCGAGACGGAGTGGGAAGCGGTCGCCTCCTTCTGCGAAGCAGTCATGCTCGCGAAGGAGGAGGCGTGCCGCGTGAGGGAGAGAACAGTGTCCTCCCTCCGACCCACCCGCAGTGGTAGACGCCCATGGCGACGGACGTCGCCAGACGATCTCCGGCCACCGTAGGCGCGGGCATGCGGGCAGCGAGTAATGGGCGACTCGCTGCCCGACCATGGACCATGCCCGGGTCGACGGCGCGTTGTGTTCCACGCGCGCCTCAAGGAGTGTCAGCAAACTGACGGGGCCTGTAGAGGGCCAGAGCCTGCCGGGGTCGCGGGTCTTACCCATCACCGTAACCCCGGTACGTAAAGGGCTCGTGAAGGACACCGTGGATTTTAGTCAGTACAAGTCTGACAGTCCCTCCCGCCCTGCCCTGGGTGGGAGGACTCATTTGATGATTTTACCACGAAAAAAAAAAAAAAAAAAGTATAATAACATACAATTGAACTCGAAAACAATGATGATAGTTAGATTTTTTTTACAAATTTTATCCCTCACAATGAATTTACCTTGTATCGTGGGCGGGTACTTTAACAAAGATTTAATATCACATAGTATACAAATACACACACCCGGAAGTAAAACTTGTAGATCATACAAAATAATATTTGTCACGAGAGGGAATCAAATCAGAAACACGCACCACAGAATTCAATTGCTCAGCCATTGTGCCAATCGTGACGTAAGTAATTTTCATCATAGCGATGTTTAAAAAACAGAGAAGTACTTAAGTAACATCAGTTATGTAAGTCTGAATTGTTTTTATAAAAATTAAATCGGAAAACTTTGTTTCTAATTTATAACGAGGATACTAATTTAATTAGTAAAGTTAAAGACAATTTCGTGAAAGTATTTTGCTTGTTCACTGACCAATATTTTAAGAAGATTGTCGAAATTCAAGTGAAATGTTGGAACAAATTAAATCGGAAAAATAAGTAGGTTTAAAAAATATTATCTAAAAGACATAACTTGACAAACGTCTGTTGCAGGAACATTAAATTTAGATAGAAATTATGTGAAGGAAAATTGGTTATACTGTTTTTTTTTTACTTTAAAGTAATTGAAAACTGATGTGTTTTTGACCTATGTTACATAGTTATATTTAATTATACATAGTTTAAGTACTATGTAATACTTTTGAGATACTATCAATGAAACCGATAGTGTATTTAAATGTTTTGATCATTATTGGTTCTCTTCGTCTAAAAATAATACGTTGAGAAGGACATTTATTTATGTCGGATACGTTATATATTATGTGCGCGAGGACAGTGCTTCAATAGTACTTTATAAAGATTTTAGTACATATTATACCTGACACGCTGCTCTCTAGAGTCATGAGTTATTTCGCATCTGTTTTTTTATAAAAAAAAACCAATAAAGCTCCTTTCCATGCTGTAAGCACAATAAACAAGTCACAAACAATACCACGGCCATATGCGTTGCAATCGCCATTTTTGTCACGTCAGCGACGCGCGTGTAATCCCCGCGTCACGCCTGCCGGCACGTTCCGTCACGCTGCCGTCACGCAGCCGGCACGCCCGACTCGTCCGCGGCACGGCACCCATTCATCTTATTTTGCATTCGGCCTGATTTCCGTATAATATCAATGTTATTATTGAAAGAACAGTTGACGTGAACTGATTGTGATGTGTTGTGACCTGTGAACGAGACGTATTGAATACGTGCCGCGTGATTTCACGCTTTTATTTCCCTTTTTTTTGTAAGAGATCGATGTTCTGTCACATACTGCTGAAAAATTATACTAATTGTGTTAAAACATTAATCAAGCTTCTAACGATACACACACAAATGGGTATTTTCTAGGTAAAAGTACTGAAGGAAAATGAAAACGGATGTTTTAATTATAATTAGGCAGCAGTATAGTGACATGTAACATCCTCATATTTTCCTTCTCCGTTTTAAAAGAAGTACTGATGATGTAAATTACGAAAACTAAAAAGGCTGCTGTAGAAAGAAACACATCATCGATAAAGTAACAGGAGTAAAAAAATACGTTTAATAAAAATTAACTATCTAACATTGAACCAACCAATTCGAGAATCGAGTACCATTGAGCCAACTCTATCATATATCATCAAACACTATGTTAGCAACGCAATCACGAATCCCAATTATCTACACCACATGTATGACTGTGTATAGTTGCGTGCAATTCCCACAGTTTCCGATCTCATTAGGAGCCAATCGCCCAATCGATCAGCGCACAATGCGGTGCAGCGCCCCGTGACGTCACAGCCAACGATGGGACTATAATCACATATTGTCTGCTGAGACTTGAGCGACATTGCGACACTGTGTCCGACATGCGGTATTGCGATCTAAGACAAGGGGTTGGGTTGCAGTGGTAGCGGGAGATCGAAATTACTGCATATTGTGTCAAAAAGCAAAAACTCCAAGACTCTTTGAATGAAAACCTGTTTCAAATCTGCTAGATTGTTTCCGGATTTATGAATTAACTAGCTGATCCTCTCAGTTTACCCGCTGCGTCTTTTGGTCTCAGCATGTTATATAGCATATATCCTTCCTTGATAAATGGACTATCTAAGACAAAAAGAATTTTCCAATTCGAACCAGTATTTCCTGAGATTAGCGCCTTCAATCAAATAAACTTTTCAGCTTTAAAACATTAGTAATGATAATTCGTAAATCCAGAAGAAACTATGCAAACTTAAACGTAATGACTTATGTACTGATGATTTTCAGGTCAGTGATCGTAAAAATAAATAAAGAAGTCAGTTGTGTAAATAATACAAAAAGCCAAAAAAAAGTTTTAAAAATAGTATCTAGAGTTGTCCTAAAAGACCAAAGCAGTCAGTGAGACCATACTAAGTAGTACGATATACAATACGGTAATTATCCCGGCTGAGCGCGCCACGCGCCGTGCCGGTGGCAGCGCCTGCCGGACGGACGGCGCCTGCACCGGACAGCCTGACAGCCACCTGATCAGAACCGGTGGCTATTGTTAGATGGTGCGCTGTTTTCCTGTTTACTTGGCTAATGGCATTTTTTCTTGGAGATACTGTTTCTAAAAATATAATGGTTTATTTAGAAGATATATGTATATTTGTAGACAGACTTTTGCACACAGCTTTGCCCGCCTATTGGTACGGTTTCCTGCAGTGCGGGAACGACGAATAATATCTATCGGGATCAGAAATGAATAAAGCTTAAAGGGTAACAACATACAGAGTAAGTTTCGCATGTATAAAGTTTTTATAGTTTAAGTTTGAACTTTAAACAAAATAAACATCCAGCAGAAATCAAAATCAAAACATTTATTTCTAGTACGCTAGTTGAAAATTCAAAAGTGCCTGTCACGTTTAAATTGTCAAAGAAAAAAATAAAAAAACTAAACACTACAAAATTATGGTGCTACAGTCCCAGTCACAAGACATAATAACTGTGTAAGTACAGTAGATGTGTGATGCGTCTTATGTGAAGGGTAAGACTTCAAAACCATTCAGTATGGTTTAAGGTACTCGTAGTTTATTTTACTCGTCAAAACAATGTTAATAGATTAGTATTATTTTATTCTCAGCAATTTAGGTACAGACGCCAGCACATTAACCTCCGAAATAGTTTATCAAAAAAACAGAGGAATCATGTTCGATTGGGAATATTTGACAGAATGGGTAGCTAGACGTGATGGTGTCTGTACCTAAATCTGATAGACGGCAAACTGTTCTTAATCGGATCAACTAGCCACAATAAAAATATAAATAACAAAATAACGTTAGTTTTACAATAAAACATAGAAGGCGACAGAACAGAAAAGAATGAATTGAACAGCAACCCCAGTAGTTTATGCGACGTAACAAGTTGAGCGCCTCCCCACAATGGAGTAGTGTTTGAAAAGAAAATCCTCCTAACTGCACGCCCTTAGAAATACTTTATGCTCAGGAAATGTAGCTGCCATTAAAATGTCTCTAAAGACGGGCTTATGTGGGGCGACACGAGTTAGATCGCATCGGACTAGTACGATCACTAACTTTAGTCTACGTTATGGTGATTGCGAAGTGGTAGCCCGACTAACTAACTTACATTTTGTGCAATACTAATTAGATTTCGGTAATTAAACCGAGACTGCACAAATCTGTAATTTATCTGTAAAGTACTTTATACCATCTACTTACGTCTTTTTTTCAGTAACAAGCGTGTGCTTTTGTTTTTATTTGATTAAATTAATTACTTACTTGAAAGAAAGACTCCCACAAATATGGTAAAAAAGGGTTAATTTATGTCTATGTATGAATTAAAACAAGCAATTTGAGGCCTTAGTACGATTTTCCACTTTATTGTGACGTAAAGTAAACGGGAAATTTATCACTAATTATTTTGAAAAATAATAGTTCCTCCTTCGTACATAAGAGACGCTTTTTTCACATTATAAACGCCGTACACACTTGAAGTTCGCTGTAAACAAATAAAAAAACGAAAATCTTGTACTAAAGCCCATAATATCTCACAATAGTATAAAGTATTAATTCCCGACAAAAAAAAATAAAATAAAGAAAATATAATGTGAAATCAAACAATAGCTGAATGTGCTGGGCGGCTCGCACCTGTCGCCTCGACAAAACGCCGTAAAAATACGCCGATGAATAGCTCAGCCACTCCACGGTTTACTGCCCGAGTATGGTCAATGGCATAAGCGGGAGGAAAAATATATATTTTGGGGTATTCTAATCAACAGTGACTAGGTTATTTCTAAGCAAGCGTGCGACCACAACATCGCTTCCCATCAGGCGAGACAGAGGTCAAAAGCGAGGATATCCCAAAGAAAAAACATTATTTTACGGTTTTTAGCAGTATGAGGAACTTGTTATAGAGTTAAAAAATAATTTGCCGAAATGGGTGTTATGTCTGGTGGACTTTACATGGCCCAATAGTTTTCTACATTGTTTTCTTAACTAACGGAAAATTCTAGCAGAGTGATTCAGGAATTTGACTTTGGCATGGGTCATAGATATCTCTGACACTTTTGCTGTCGATTTAATTATTTCGATTTTCTTCATGTCTGTTTCCCAGCATCACATACATGCCCCTCTCTAAAAGGGAGGTGTAAACAGGCACATGAAAGTGAAGTGATATTTGAATTGATTCTACATCCATTCAAAAAGGAAACGAATGGATAAAAACTGAGCAAAAATTCCATTGTCACTTTTTAACCAGTGGATGTAGTTTAAAGTACAGGGTGAATTTTGCAACTGTGCGTGGATTGAAACACACAATGTATTAGCTTGAGTTTCGAACCCACTATAATATTCGTCATCCAATATCTTACTGTTTCCTTACACCACACGCCGTCAGCGGCACGAAGCCAAACATCTGGCCACAAAAGAATACGATATACTCCAAATAACTGTAGCTTTATGTCAAAAGTCTCGCTGAGATTATAAGCAGATATTCAAAACGACTTACTATTAACTTGATGGTACGGCGACTAGGGAATCTCTAGAACGATGGAAGAATTAAAGCCAAACCAAACTCGAGGAGATTAGATTATATAAAATCCTGACGATTATTTTGTCGGGCAGAAAGAGCACCAGACACAACACCCTTCTGGTTGAAGCGACATTTCTTTTCAATCCTCGCAAATATCGAGAAAATTTACTATAATAATCTCTTAAGTACCTACGAATATCCTAAATATGGGAAAATACACAAATGTCAATAATATTGAAATAGTTCATTGGGTCTCTAATTAAGTATCGACATAATTATGTTTGCTATCCATACAACTAATTGTTAATTATGATAATACTAGCTTTTGCCCGCGACTTCGTTCGCGTGGAATAGTGACTTCCAGCAGATTTTTGTTTTTACCCACATAGTTCCCGATCTCGCGGGATATTCTAGGGAACTCTTCAAAAATCAACATAATGAGCTCTGCGTTTGAATTTAAGAGATGAATACTCATTTAGGGTATTAAAGCCGTTTTGCCGATCGAAAAAGGCGAAAATGTTATTTTTCCCTTATTTTCTCATCATTCTACTGATTTGACATTTCAGTCCAAAAGGAAAAAAGACTGTTTCTCCCTTGACAAATTTTCTATTATTTTAGGTTTTAGAGATTATGAAAGTTTCTTACACCAAGACATTTCTGTTTACCACGTTTTAAGTTTAGCCATCCTTTGCAAAAATATAAAGGTTTTGTGATTTCGACACTCTTGAGCACGCAACGTAGAGTTGTCCATGGGAGAAACAGTCTTTTTCAAGATGTACCCCCGCAACTTTTAGCGTTTGCCCTTGGGCTTTATTTATGGTCATTGCAAACGCAGTTTACAGCGGAAACTGAACTCTTTTGAATTGGAATGGCAAATCAGTTGGAATGATGGGAATAATAAAAGTTTCGCCTTTTGCCATCCCAGTCATAATAACGGCTTTAATGACATTCCGTCCTAAATAGGTTATTAGTAACCGTATGCCGTTATATAGTCTTGGTGGATCTAGTTATATAGTTTCTCATAAGCATCACAGGAACACCAATTATACAACGGAACAATTTAAAATTTACGAAACAGGACCAGTCCACATAAACTATCATACAACCGACAATAAGTACAATTTTGGTTCCAACGCCATCTATCAATCCATAGTGACAACTCGTGTAACGATCGACACCATTGAACGATCACCGCCATCTATTGAGAGTTTAAGGAATTATCTATACTCCGTTAGAGCATTTCATAAATTTTATTTTTTATTTTTATTTTTTTGTAATAAAAACTATCCTATGTCCTTTCTCAAGTTCCAAACTATGTCTGTACCAAATTTCACACAAATCGGTTCAGTAGTTTAGGCGTGAAGAAAAGACAGACAGACAGACAGACAGACAGACAGACAGACAGACAGACAGACAGAGTTACTTTCGCATTTATAATATTAGTTAGGATTGCCCCAATTACTATGAAATGACATATTAATTTGGCAGCCGATCAAATTCACTAGTCATGTTATTAGGCACATCGCAATTTGGTAAACAGCCACATTGGTTATTAAATTGGTATTAATAAATGCACAAAACACATGCTCAAGAGTACAGCAAGTTTTATTCTTTTATAAAAAAAACGTTGTGTTCTCCAGTTAACGGAATTTCTCCTATCTGGTGGGTGCGTTTACAAATATTTGAAAAACCCACGACCCGACACAACTATTACTTTGTAGGTCAAAATTTTTTGTTTCATGCGAGAATCGAACCTGCGACACGTAGCGTAGCAATCAATGGCTTAATCACTACGCAAACAGTGCCGTATTTTAGAAAAATGTTCTTGGTAGTAAATCTGGGACAGCACACACACAGGAATAAGAGACGTTGACGTGATGCAGTGTTTATTTATCATTAAATAAAATTATTAAAAATACTAAAATAGACCATGTAATTGCCGTGGCGAATTAGACGAGTTTATTATGCGAGATTGACCGGAGAGGGCTGCACAGAGCAAGGGGTGAAAGGCTATGGGACAGCGTAAGATGAAAATTGACGAAATTTTGACGGCACGGTTAGCGCAGTGGCTGAGAGATTGGATTGCTGCGCTGCGTGTCGCGGGTTCGATTCCCGCACGGAGCAAATATTTGTATGATCTACAAGTAGTTGTTCCGGGTCTGGGCGTTTGTGTATGTGAGTTTATATGTTTGTAAACGCACCCACGACACAGGAGAAAATCCTAGTGTGGGGCAACGTTTTTTTTTAAAAAACAAAAAAAAAAACAAAATTAAAGACAAAAAAGACCATTAGTATAAAAAAAGCAATGGCCACAGGTGCTGTATACTCTAAATAAATGACATTAGAAGACGCTTAATCGCTTTTTAAAAATATTTGCTATTGTCCAATCAACAGGAACCAAAATAACTGCATCGGTGCATTTTTCATGTGTCGATAATAATAAATTGTAGCGAGCCATTCGTTTTTATGTGCTTTCATTGCCACCGAGTTTTTGCGGAAAAGCGGAAAACTCGCAAAAATTCACTGATAAAGTACTCAATTGCTATGCAAATGGGATATAATTGTCTGTAAAGAATTCTTTATTGTCATCCAAAATGGTGGCCGATATAATTGTTTATAGATGAAAACTTTCTTTGGAAAAACTATGCTGATACAATAGCAACAAAGCTGAGATTGGTAAAGCCCATGACAAAGCCACATTTCGGAACGTTGCTTCTCGAAAGTTTTTGTGAGAAGAGGCTGTTTTGCAAGTTTGCAACATTGTTTTCATACAGTCTCCAGATAAAACTACCGAAACTTGATTTTATTTATTTGATTTATGTAACGAATGTTTTTATTTTGGTACAATATACCTACAATACAGTTAATAAAAAAGAAAAAGCCCTCAAAACTTATATTACCTTAAATACGACTTACTAAAAAGTATAAAATACCTCTGTCTCTTCTCTTTTTCTCACTGCAAAATTCAACTGTATGTTGCCAATAGCCTACTTCTATATTCTCAGACAATTCCCCGCACGTTACCATATAAAATCACAACACCTGAAAGGAGGTGAATTCGCCCGAAATCCATAAATATGTTTCAATTGTTGTCGGTAATGCGCACCTCTTCTCTTCTTACAGAAAACCTGACTTGTTATTACCCATACGTAGTTTGTAAAGTAACGGGGACCCTTTTGTATCAATACTGTTTAGCCTTTGAGAGTATTCTGAAGCCGCGTTGGGGAATATTCTGTTTCCCCTCTAAGGTATGGAAATGGCAGAAAATGTGAGAGGTGAATTAGATTTGAACAGTGAGACATATCAACATACTAGCTTCTGCCTGCGGTTTCACCCGCGTCATGTTAGGCGTTTGGCCCTATGGTCCCGTCCCCATGAGTTCCCTTGAGGAGCGCGTGGAATACGACGCACCGTGGCTCAGGCCTTGTCCTTGGTCGGACGGCGAGCTACCCATTACGCCCAGTCCGCAAGCGGCTGGAATATGCCCCGCGATTTGTTGCCCCGCGGTTGGAGCGATAGGTAGTGTCTTTTCCCTCAGGCATTCCGACTGCTCCCCATTCCCCTCGCCTGCCGTTGAATCCCTGAGGTACCTTCCGCAACAACCGTGCCCGAGATGACTTGCGTCAGGTTGAAGGTGAACCTGACCAATTCTCAAAGAGATATATGCTCTGAGGAATTATTCCGTACTACATAATTTTTGCGTATCTTTAACCGTTTAAGCAGCCCACGCAACGGAAGCTCTCGAAAAGGAATGCATTTTCCCTATTTTGCAACATTTTTCATTGCTGCTCCGCTCCTATTGGTGACAGCGTGATGTTACATAACTTTTAGCCTTCCTCGATAATTGGACTATCTAACACAAAAAGATTTTTTCAATTCCAACCAGTAGTTCCTGAGATTAGCGCGTTCAACCAAACAAACAAACTCTTCTGCTTTATAATATAAGTATAGATTGTAGGCGCAAATCTGACAACTCAACAATAGTTTTGTTCATATTCGATTTGAGAAAATTTGACAGATCGGGATAGGTTGATGTGCCGGCGTTTATATACCGCCAGTTTGATTTGGATTACTACCATTTAGAATATGTCGCCAATACAAAAACAAAAACAAAAAACCATTTTTTCTCACGCTAGTAAGAACACCTGGAAAGCTTTCAAGACAATAGGATGATCTCACGTACATACCTACAAAGTATTAACAGCCATTGTGTACAGAATCCATTAGATTCAGCGTTTTATCAAAACAATTGGATACAAAGGAACCGCTTCAATAAAAGCAGGGTTAACGCTAAAGTGAAAGAAAAACAGTAAAAAATGGTGCTTATTTATCGTAAAAAATCATGTACCGATTTGTAAATATAAGAGCACAATAGAGTTCAAAATATTCCGTAACTACACAATGTTTATGTTCACCGCTTTGTGAGCGAACAATTAAACGATTCTTTGCGCACAAAGAACGATAAATTCAAAAGATTTCGCTTGAAAAGGCTCTTGTGGGCTCTTGATATGTAGGGTCAGATCTAGTTGAGCTGGCATTGTTTTGTTTGTGGGGAAGAGATTTGAATGGCTGGAGTTAGCGGTTACCTAGCTGGACATCAAGTGTGCGTGTTGTGTTCTATCAAGTGTAATAACTTCAACACAGTCTGTAGATATTTTATTCGACAAGGGATGTAAGTGACCATTAAAAATAGGAAAATACAGACACTCATAAAATAAATAGTACAACTACAACCACAGAAATCTTAATAATAAGGTAATAGAAATGCTATAGTACTACATTTTACAGCGGGACGAGTGTCGCCGGGTCACAGCTACCACCACATAAACAAACAATAGATACACAATAACGCCTACATATGCACTTTGCATTGCTGCAACAAAACCAAACCTTTTTGCGATGACATTACGCAACATTTTCTAAAAACGTATAATCTCAGGTCACGTGACTCCTGCAGCCAATAAAAAACGTGTGCGAAAAGCAGAAAATGATATCGCGCGCTCACTCTCACGTAGGAATAGTGCAGTGCAAGTGCAAACTACTACGAGCTCATGTCGATAAATTATAATTTTCCGTTGAGTGTTAATCGCCAAGGAATCTAGCAACAATAGATAACTAATTTTATTGAAAGGGATTCAATAAAACAATAAGTGTAAGTAGATACATTTAGTTTATAATATAGTTAAATCTCAAAGGCTCTCCAATACTTCACCTTATGGGAAAAAAAAGCAATGACCAAATAGGACGGACTATGTACGAACTTAGATAAAAGTGGGGAGGTAGCTAGTGTAGTGGTGGACTACAAATACTTAATAAACTAAACTAATTTAACATAATTGAAATTAAAATATAAACTAAAACAACATAATTGAAATTGTTTAAGTTTTGTATAAATAACAATACATAAATATGTAAGAATATTAATTATATACTATAAATAAATATAAATACATACCTAATATGGGTCACATTGAACAATGATTAAGCAAATAATTTGTAAAAATGAAAAAGTATGGGACTTCTACATTATTTTGATTTTGAAAACTGAAAATACATCTCATATTTAAACATTTAACATAAAACCATAATGTTTTCCAATTTGGTAAAACTAAGAATCAAACTGAACGTAATTAATTTATCGATACAGAATAGTAGTGGCACGTCACTAAATTGCGGCCAACTCATGCGGCTTGTACCAAGAATTGTTTATTGCGCCGCGAGAATGCGAGTCTGCATGACTACAATTCCATTGCTGCTTTTAGCAGTTGTAATAGTAGACATGGACAAGCTTAAGCATTGATGGTTATTGAATTGACAAAAAAAACGTTTTTCGTGATAAATCGTTGTAGCGGTGGTAAAAATATGTGATTTGTTTATATTTACTAAAAACGACAATATTTCAAAAATTAAGTACTTACATATGAAATGTTATTCCTTTATATGTTAAGTTACAAGTTTTGGACGAGTTTCCGCAGTTGGATACGCTGCAAAACACCATGTTTACCTCTCCGCGTCTCAAATAACACAAGTAACCGCAACAAACGCTCCTCGTAAACTTGTGCCCTACGATACACATGCGCGGCGACAAGGTCACGCGTCTATGCGACTTCTATTGCCTTATTATTAAGATTTCTGTGACTACAACTCATTAAAATATGTAATCGTGATGCACCTGTAACTTATGATTATTTTAATAGGCTACTACTATACAAATAGTCGTATATATAGTATAAAATATATTTGGTTACGTCTAGCTGAATAGAAAAAAAGCTTGTGTTCTCTCAACAACTATACAAAGCTTATTACTATATAACAGCAATATTATGTAATAACTGGATATTATAACATTAAACATATGTTAATCTGTAGTGCTCCTTCAACGAGGGTTGTTTATTAAGTAAACTTGTATGTTATAATATTATATAAACATGCGATATAAAATGTATTTGATGTAATACGTATTGAGATGTTTACAGAAATTTAGTAATATTATATTCTGAGCTTTTCTTACTAAACGGCAGATGATCTTTTTTATTTAACTATACTTATACTTTCTTCAACCGTGACATCGACAACGGAGGTTGTGATAAATGAGTTAATGGTCTGGAGACGAGACTGACAGGGTGACGGGAATAGAGTCAAATAAATGTGGAAGTGAGGAATTGTTCTCCATTTAAAGGTTTGAACTAACCACGAATACAAATCACAGTTTGTGGTAGCGTCTGGGAACAGTGGATTGAAAATGAAATCCTAAGCGCGTAAATAATATTGGGAGCACAACTTCTGTCACGGACCGCCAGCAATCTTATATTATTTCCTAATTTAACTATCGGTTTCTGAATTCAGTAATTGAAGTTTAGAACTTATCAGACTCTACCGAAGTTTTAAATTAATTTCGACTACATTATTTAAATTGAGCGAATCACTTTTATTAGGGTTTGGTTTATTGTCTATCCAAATACTCGATGGAACACACATTTTTTTCTAGTTTATTAACCAGATTTCTAAAAACCAGGGCTTATAACCAGTGTGTCCTATACGTAAAGACTTACGGAGCCGAAATGTGGACACTTACCATAGGCCACAAATACAAAGTTGCTCAGCGTGCAATGGAGAGAGCAGTGTTCGGAGTTCCTCTGGTGGATAGAATTCATAACGAAGTCATTCGTCACAGAGCCAAAGTAATTGAGATTGCGCGTAGAATCAGCATGCTGAAGTGGAAAGAGATGGTAGATGGAACAGACATGTGCTAGAGTGTAGATCACGAATGGGCAAACGTAGTGAAGGACGCCTTATGGCAAGATGTGTGGATGATCTGAAGAATGTTGCTGGCAGCCGATGGATGCGGGCTGACCAGGACCGGGATGGTTGGTGCTCTTTGGGGGAGGCTTACGTTCAACAGTGGACGGCAATAGGTTGATAATAATTATTTCCAGACGACATGCAGTTAACATGCAGTCTGCAAGTGTTTGCCACTAAAATGAGGTGACCTGCAATGTTATTGTAGTTTAACATATCTCTTGATGATAGCTTCTTGTCTCCCGCCAATAAACTCCAATAACACATACAAATGATGTGTGAAATCGTACGTCCTGCCCCCCGAGATAGTAAGTTCTGTTTTTCTCATAACGAATGAGACCGCTAGAGAGAACCGTGAGTTGTGTGCGATGTCTATCATATCATACATGTTCAATGTTTTCATTTTGTAGGCGTGTGCTACTTGACTTGTGGTATTGTGTGGTACTGGTGTGCAATTTAAATTAATGTTTTAATGTGAATATTTTATTGCATAAAATCTTGGTTCTTCTTACCTTACAGATGTCTGGGTGTTGGCGGGGAATTTGTTCGGCCCCACCTTCGCAGCCAAAGACTACGAAAATAACAGAAGGTTTTATGTAAAATTGAACTCCAAAAAGTGCTGATAAACATCCTATATTGCATAAATACCTTTTGATTTTATGCAGTTAGAATATATTATTTCGGATTAAAATTAATCTTCTTCTTCCCGTAACAATGACTTGTGTTTTATCCGTCTAGTACGTAGCGACATGGAGTACCTCATTCAAGTCCCTACAGGACTTTAATGCAATAATAAACAGGTGCAATTAATTATACAGGATGTAAATTGGCTTCACTGTACATACGTATAGCTAGACCAATTTTGATAATCGTGGTAATCTAAATAATACTGTAGTACCTACAGTTAAGAATAAAATACCCAATAGATATAAAATCTGACAGTGTATTTTTTCAAATAATCACTAAGTCGTTTTTAACACTACTATGGAAATGGAAACAGAGAACGCATACACATCCCATACGATAAAATAATACGGTTAAACATAATACGGTTGTATCTTGTTCTGGTAGTAAATTTTCCACACGAGACAGTTAACGTATCCAAGCATAAAACTCCAACTTTAATCTATTATCTCTTATCAAACTACCCTTATCACACAATGTGCCATCAATGATCGATGGAGATACAGCGTGTGTTATTTATTCATTCACACTTGCACAGGGTGGTCGACACGTCCACACATCGTCATCAACACTTTGATAGATGATACGAGCCTTCATAAATCAAACAGCACTTCTTTTTATACTCACAAGTTTTTTTAAGGGTAAGGAAAGTGAGGGTTCTGCTATTATTTACTCTGTGGCGAGATTGGTGTTCACAATAGTGGATTTATAAATAGAGCACTTTACTTTGAAGGCATTTTAGATGTATTGTTGTAGAAGATTTTTAGGCACATTCGGATTGGGAGCGCGTATTTTGAGTTGAATTTGATAGTGGCATTCGCTTCACCTACGTTTCAAGTGATCTAAATATCAGGTTCTTTTTTCATTTGAAATTTTCATAAATAATATTTATTCTCTTTAAGCATTCATTTTCTATTTTATTTATTGTACAGAAGTACAGTCAGAGAAATCATATTTTTCAGAAAATCTTCCAACTTAAATAATTTTAATATTCAAATTATAATAGGGAGTTGCATAAAAAGGCAACAATACCTGTCGTTGAGTGTCAATTGCTTTACAATATATTCCTCTGGCGGTTTTATCGATAAATATGACTTTTTCAAACTGCTTTATGTCTACTTACTTAATTCAATCAATACCTCTGCTTATATAATATACAATACCAGCAACTCATCATTCATCATTGATCTCTAACCGCGTACCTTCCATAAAGTTCACAAGCTCAACGGGTCAACGACCGTTTAAGGGGTAGGAAATGGCAACGCGTACGCTTGCCGAACACACGGCGCGCCGGGAGGCGACGCTTGTATACAAACTGGTATGAATTATGTGCTTGAACAGATATTTTATTATTCGATATTGATGTATTATGGCGAATGTCCTCGAAGATGAGGGGATATAAATCATGTGAGATAACTTGGTTTTTTCCTGTTGTGTTGTCAACTATTGTCGGAACTGTACAGATGTTTTTGATGGTTGTGTAGTGACTCGAATTGTGTAGTGAAAGTAAAGTGACATTTCTTCAATGATTGATCTCTCTTTTATACATTTAGTTAGCATTATAGTTGTACAGTAATATTTGGTGTTTGAAAGCTGCCAGGCAGTGTTACATTGGAAGTCACAATAAAAAAAAACAATGGCGTTTGCACCCGCCAAAGTCCATACTCCAGTGTTAATTCGTCTGGATTACGAACATTTCATATGTGTTGTACGTTTAGTCGCGCTTACCCCTGTTGGTCATAGAATGGGTGACCTTTCATTAGATACCGAACATCATTTAATTAGGGAAGGGTGATGATGTACTACTATGACAAATTGAATGTTCAACATCAAGAAATACTCACAATAATTATACAAATATTCTGGTCATCGCAGTATTAACAATGACTGATTATTTCTATGTGCACATGTGAATATGTTTCTGCTTATCCTTTAAGTCCCTTGGCAGACACCCACGGGAGTTGTATGTCAAAACCACTCAGCTAATAAACATTCCTTTGTGTCTGTGTCATATTATTAATGAAAAACATGAAAATTCATTCACAATGCAACATTTACGAACTTAACGAGGATGAATAGCAGCTCTAGTACCACGTTTTTCTTTTATCCTAGATTAACATGAAAACCACTTTGATAAATATCAAATGTTTAAATCGTTAGATAGACACAGTTCGTAAGGCCTATAATGTACTGCTAATGTTCTTTTAATTCTTTGTACTCCAGCGAATTTTCGCAGCGTTATCACCAATAGTTAATAAAAATCACTTTCTGATCTCACTGTCGTTGGAACGCCAGAAGAGCCCTGTAGCTTTCGTAAAGATTATGAATTATGAAATCGGCACCTTTTTTAATGTCACACTTTACAAGACAAATTCTCTTTCGGCTTGCTTTCGCTCTATGCGGTAAGGGTATGTCTAACGATTTATAACTTTGATGAATATTACCAATGTAGATATAAAAGTAAATTGTATGAGAATGTTAATAAATCATCAGACTAAATGAAATTTCAAATTCACGGGCGAGTGAAGATATGTACAAAGAAGTATGATCCGTGTATATCGCAAGTCATGTTTCTGTTATTTATTAGAGGTGTTTTTCGGGCAATGTCCCGACAATATTGACTGGCCTGTTGGTCTAGTAGTTAGTGACCCTGACTGCTATGCCGGAGGTCGTGGGTTCGATTCCCACCCAGGACAAATGTTTGTGTGATGAGCACGATCATTTGTTCTGTGTCTGGGTGTCATTTATCTATAATATGTATGTATTTAGAAATATATAAGTATGTTTATCAGTTGTCTAGTACCCATAACACAAGCTCTGCTTAGCTTGGGACTAGATGGCGTTGTGTGATAGTTGTGGAATATTTATTTATTTATTTTATTTATTTATTTATTTAATATAAACCAACAAAAAAAGGTGTACAATTAAGTGCTTAGTGCAATGAGGTCTCATTTACTTGGGTAGTTGTAAAACGAAAGACTGTTTTTTTACCAGACTGGCATAAAAGATGAATAATGTTTGTTTGACAAACAAGTATTAATGAATAATAAGTTATTGAAATTATGGAACTTATATTGTTTTCCTTAATAATGCGGTTCCTTGATGACAATTATCTAAAGGCAGCTTATGGACCTCCCATATTTAGCAAATAAGTGTTTGTTTGTTTTCTTTTTATTTAATTTTATTTTCACATCCTATATTATTATTATGTACGCCTCCCGGCATAACATGGCGCTTTGTCTAATAAATATAATACCTATCAATGATTACCTATGTTAACAAATAAACGCTATTCTATTCTTTTGATTTTCGATTATCTTTGGGCTCAGCCTTATTAGTGTTGAAGCTTAATTAGCTCAGATTAATTATTGCTGATCTTGGAACCTAGGACGGAACATTGCGTATGTTTTTTCTCCGAATTTCATTAATCAGGCAGAGGTGTACTCTGTTATATGCCAGTATTGTTGAAGTCTCATATCATAGGCGACTGAGTAATTCTTCTAGGAATAACATAATGGTGATTTAAAAAACGTGAATTTATTGGGTTGGTGGGATTCATCTCCTGGCGGTCCGGAAAACTACAAACTATCTACTTTACAAATATCATTCAATGTCGAGCCAGAAAAGCTCAATAAAAATCAACTTCTTATACTCAGTTGGTAAGTTGAAAGTCCCGTGTGTCCCGAGTCCATAACTCATCTGGTATTTTATTGTGGACACAAGTGGGCCAGCGGCCCGCGGCCTGTGATAACGCATTACCTCTCCTCCGCCACGACGGCTAAGTGAGGAGATTGTCGATACAGTAGCAATGCCGTTACGTTGGGGATGCACTTAAATAGAGAGAAATTGTGTTCGATGATAGTATGGGGAATACCTTTTTATTTTCTGATTATAAGAGTGTTTTAGCAGGAATGTGCAATTAAATTACTTCGCTTTCAGCGTATTGTTTGTTTACTGGGAAATACGTTGACAGGTTTCTTGACAGAGGAGGTAGTACTTTATTTTGGTAAAAGCAGCGTGTCTATTTTGACAGGAAAATAATTCAGGAACTTCCTCTCTTCAGAGAGAGCACTTAAAAGTGAGTCGCATTTGTTTATTCGTTCATAAAAGTGAAGCTGATGTGACTATAAAGGCTTGGCCACAAGCTACACGCTGATGCTCAATCAACAAACGTAACGACGCGACGCCAACTGGGTCTTTGAATGTTTTTTTTTTTTGTGTTAATTGAAAGGTCATACATTTATGTCATATCAAACTGATTTTAGTTTTTATTATTACAATAGCACATTGTAATCCGAGGAGTGAAAGTTACTTATTTAGTGCCGAGACGGGGTTTGGCGCCCGTAACGTAGTGAGAGCGCTAATAGTTTGAGGGACTTAATAAATAATTTACCCAATGTAAACACTGTGCTCTTTATTACGAATACGAGGAAATTAAAAATCTGTATATATAAAAGGAGAACTGACTGACTGACATATCAACGTACAGCCGAAACTACTGGGGCTAGGAATGTGAAATTTTGCACACGGCTTCCTATTATAATGTAAGGGAGCACTAAGAAGGGGTTTTTGGAAATTTAACCTTTAAGGGGGTGAAAAGGGGGAATTTCGTTTGTATGGAAAATCTTATAACTTGTGTTAATAAACATGAAACTTGGCACGAACATCTATCTAAGTAAATTATGAAGTTTGGCATTTTTTGTTTTTCCAAATTACTTCCTGAGAGGGATTGAGGGGGTGTGAAAATTTGTATAGAAGAATTTAGACACATGCAACGACATCTATAGGGCCCACATGGTACTAACGAAATACATTTCTACATAAAATACATAATATTACTACAATTTAATTACAGTAAAATACGATGAAACATTTGGTTTTTGTTTGTTAGCAATCGTCTAAGTCCAATCCAATCAAAAGATATGTGAATTTAAAGTTTTCAAAGCGCATCGTTTATAAGTTGAGGAGTGGTGACTTTGATGGCGCTACCTGCCAACACGATCCTAATCAATTTTGTTCAATGTAAAACTATAGAGTAAAAATATATTTATAGGAATAAATTTTCAGAACTTTTCGGAAGTCTACGTAGCATACACTGACCTGCATGGTCCTCGTATAGCCTGATTTACATATAATGTCTGGACTTCAAAAGAGACTGCGACCTCTGAGTTTGTTTCGGCTGTTTCTTCTCAGAGTAGTCAGGTACGAAACACCGGCCCCTTCTAGTTTTATAAAAAGACGTGTAATAGTTATTTATGCAACTGTTGTATAATCAGGGATATTAAAACACGAATGTGGGTTTATCACACGAGGCGTAGCCGAGTGTGATAATAGTATCACATGAGTGTTTTAATACCTAATTATAACAGTTGCATACAAGACTTTATCTACAATCATGTGTGAATCCTCTATAAAAGATTCTCATACCATATGTTGTACAGTGTTGTAAGAGCTATGTAAATTCAAGATGGCGGGAAACACGATAAGACGAGAATCCGAAATTACGAATTCTACAATTTATTGTTCTTTTTTCAAAATTTTAGCGATCTGGTGGTGAAAATGTCATTGCATGAGAATGTTCTTTTTTTGAAATTCATTATATCACGCGTTTGGATGATATAATGATCATAATAACATTGAGTGTTTTAATGTTGGCAATAAGCTAATTGTTATAGGTTCTTTTATAGAGGATTAATAGCATGATAGTAGATAAAAGTGTTGATATAACCTACTTGCATAAATAAACATCATTTCATTTCATCATTTCATTTCATTTCATTTCATAACAGTGTTAACTTTGTACGAACGAATTTCAATGCATAATATTTTGACAGTTTAACTACGTAATCGATAGATGGCGTTGTGCTGTGACGTCATTTTTCTGAATCGCGGTGTTAAGATTTTCCACGGAAGAATGACCGTCGCTAAATTATTTGAAATAATTGTCGATTGAATGATCAGCCTTCGAACTTATCAGTGGAAAGTACGTAAACCACGCGGACGAAGTCGCGGGCAAAGTGCTAGTAATTTATATATTCTTAGTACTTAATTGTAAGTAATTTTATTGCGCTGTAATTCAGTGGCTGTATAAAAAGTTAGAACATTGTTCAAAAAATTTATTAAAATAGAATTAGTTTTTTTCCCGTTATGTTCATCGCTCACCAGGCATGTAATGACCTACCATGAGTATTGAGTGACTTACGAATTACCGTGACCCCGGAACGTAAATGGCTATTGAAGGACACCGTGGATTTTAGTCAGTACGAGTCTAACAGTCCCCTCCCGCTCTGCCCTGGGTGGACTCACTTGATGATTTTATCACGATAGAAAAAAAGGTGGTCCCATAATAAGGAAATCAGGGTTTGATAATAGAAGATCAGAGAAATCGAGGGAACCGTCAAAAATCTTAGGGACGACTAGTGCGGTTGTAAGTTTTTGCGCCAGTTAGTGGCACGATTTACTGGCACCAGTTACTAAAGAGTTACTGGCGCGAGTTGCTGGCAACAGTTACTAAAGAGTTATTGGCGCCAGCTACTGGAGCGAGTCACAGGCGCCAGTTACTGGAGCGAGTTTCTCGAGCAAGTTACTAGAGCGAGTTTCTGGCACTAGTTTCAGGAGCGATTTACTGGCGCCAGTAACTGAAACGAGTTGTTGGCGCCAATTACTGGTGAGTTGCTGGCACCAGTATCTGGAGCGAGTTGCTGGCGCCAGTTTCAGGAGCGAGTTACTGGCGCTAGTTACTGTAGCAAGTTACTGGTGCGAGTGGCTGGCGCTAGTTTCAGGAGGGAGTTGCTGACACCAGTTACTGGGAAGAGTCGCTGGTGCCAACTACTGGAGGGAGTTACTGGTGCCAGTTACTGGAGCGAGTTACTAGAGCGAGTTATTAGAGCGAGTTGCTGGATCGAGTTGCTGGCGCCAGTTACTGGAGCGAGTTACTAGAGCGAGTTGCTGGCGCCAGTTACGAGAGCGAGTAACAGGAGCGAGTTTTGGAGCGAGTTGCTGGCGCCAGTTACTGGAGCGAGTTGCTGGCACCAGTATCTGGAGCGAGTTGCTGGCGCCAGTTTCAGGAGCGAGTTACTGGCGCTAGTTACTGTAGCAAGTTACTGGTGCGAGTTGCTGGCGCTAGTTTCAAGAGGGAGTTGCTGGCACCAGTTACTGGAACGAGTCGCTGGTGCCAGTTACTAGAGCGAGTTGCTGGCGCCAGTTACTGGAGCGAGTTACTAGAGCGAGTTGCTGGAGCGAGTTGCTGGCGCCAGTTACTAGAGCGAGTTACTGGAGCGAGTTACTGGAGCGAGTTGCTGGCACCAGTATCTGGAGCGAGTTGCTGGCGCCAGTTTCAGGAGCGAGTTACTAGAACGAGTTGCTGGAGCGAGTTGCTGGCGCCAGTTACTGGAGCGAGTTGGTGGCGCCATTAAGTGGAGCGAGTTGCTGGCGCCAGTTACTAGAGCGAGTTACTAGAGCGAGTTACTGGAGCGGGTTACTGGATCGAGTTGCTGGTGCCAGTCACTGGAGCGAGTTACTAGAGCGAGTTACTAGAGCGAGTTGCTGGATCGAGTTGCTGGCGCCAGTCACTGGAGCGACTTACTAGAGCGAGTTGCTGGATCTAGCTGCTGGTGCCAGTTACTGGAGCGAGATACTAGAGCGAGTTACTAGAGCGAGTTGCTGGATCGAGTTGCTGGTGCCAGTTACTGGAGCGAGTTACTAGAGCGAGTTGCTGGAGCGAGTTGCTGGCGCCAGTTACTGGAATAAGTTACTGGAAAGAGTTGCTGCCACCAGTTACTGGAGCGAGTTACTGGCGCTAGTTACTGTAGCAAGTTACTGGTGCGAGTTGCTGGCGCTAGTTTCAAGAGGGAGTTGCTGGCACCAGTTACTGGAACGAGTCGCTGGTGCCAGTTACTAGAGCGAGTTGCTGGCGCCAGTTACTGGAGCGAGTTACTAGAGCGAGTTGCTGGCGCCAGTTACTAGAGCGAGTTACTAGAGCGAGTTACTGGAGCGAGTTACTGGAGCGAGTTACTGGAGCGAGTTACTGGAGCGAGTTGCTGGCACCAGTATCTGGAGCGAGTTGCTGGCGCCAGTTTCAGGAGCGAGTTACTAGAACGAGTTGCTGGAGCGAGTTGCTGGCGCCAGTTACTGGAGCGAGTTGGTGGCGCCATTAAGTGGAGCGAGTTGCTGGCGCCAGTTACTAGAGCGAGTTACTAGAGCGAGTTACTGGAGCGGGTTACTGGATCGAGTTGCTGGTGCCAGTCACTGGAGCGAGTTACTAGAGCGAGTTACTAGAGCGAGTTGCTGGAGCGAGTTGCTGGCGCCAGTTACTAGAGCGAGTTACTGGAGCGAGTTACTGGAGCGAGTTGCTGGCACCAGTATCTGGAGCGAGTTGCTGGCGCCAGTTTCAGGAGCGAGTTACTAGAACGAGTTGCTGGAGCGAGTTGCTGGCGCCAGTTACTGGAGCGAGTTGGTGGCGCCATTAAGTGGAGCGAGTTGCTGGCGCCAGTTACTAGAGCGAGTTACTAGAGCGAGTTACTGGAGCGGGTTACTGGATCGAGTTGCTGGTGCCAGTCACTGGAGCGAGTTACTAGAGCGAGTTACTAGAGCGAGTTGCTGGATCGAGTTGCTGGCGCCAGTCACTGGAGCGACTTACTAGAGCGAGTTGCTGGATCTAGCTGCTGGTGCCAGTTACTGGAGCGAGTTACTAGAGCGAGTTACTAGAGCGAGTTGCTGGATCGAGTTGCTGGTGCCAGTTACTGGAGCGAGTTACTAGAGCGAGTTGCTGGAGCGAGTTGCTGGCGCCAGTTACTGGAATAAGTTACTGGAAAGAGTTGCTGCCACCAGTTACTGGAACGAGTTGCTGGCGCCAGTTACTGGAACGAGTTGCTGGCGCCAGTTACTGGAACAAGTTACTGGAAAGAGTTGCTGGCACCAGTTACTGGAACGAGTTGCTGGAGCCAGTTACTGGTGCGAGTTACTGGAACGAGTTGCTGGCGCCTGTTACTAGACCGAGTTACTAGCGCCTGTTACTGGAATGAGTTACTGGCGCCAGTTACTGGAGCGATTTGCTGACGCCAGTTACTGGAGCGAGTTACTGGAACGAGTTGCTGGCGCCAGTTACTGGAACAAGTTACTGGAAAGAGTTGCTGGCACCAGTTACTGGAGCGAGTTGGTGGCGCCATTAAGTGGAGCGAGTTGCTGGCGCCAGTTACTAGAGCGAGTTACTAGAGCGAGTTACTGGAGCGGGTTACTGGATCGAGTTGCTGGTGCCAGTCACTGGAGCGAGTTACTAGAGCGAGTTACTAGAGCGAGTTGCTGGATCGAGTTGCTGGCGCCAGTCACTGGAGCGACTTACTAGAGCGAGTTGCTGGATCTAGCTGCTGGTGCCAGTTACTGGAGCGAGTTACTAGAGCGAGTTACTAGAGCGAGTTGCTGGATCGAGTTGCTGGTGCCAGTTACTGGAGCGAGTTACTAGAGCGAGTTGCTGGAGCGAGTTGCTGGCGCCAGTTACTGGAATAAGTTACTGGAAAGAGTTGCTGCCACCAGTTACTGGAGCGAGTTACTGGCGCTAGTTACTGTAGCAAGTTACTGGTGCGAGTTGCTGGCGCTAGTTTCAAGAAGGAGTTGCTGGCACCAGTTACTGGAACGAGTCGCTGGTGCCAGTTACTAGAGCGAGTTGCTGGCGCCAGTTACTGGAGCGAGTTACTAGAGCGAGTTGCTGGAGCGAGTTGCTGGCGCCAGTTACTAGAGCGAGTTACTGGAGCGAGTTACTGGAGCGAGTTGCTGGCACCAGTATCTGGAGCGAGTTGCTGGCGCCAGTTTCAGGAGCGAGTTACTAGAACGAGTTGCTGGAGCGAGTTGCTGGCGCCAGTTACTGGAGCGAGTTGGTGGCGCCATTAAGTGGAGCGAGTTGCTGGCGCCAGTTACTAGAGCGAGTTACTAGAGCGAGTTACTGGAGCGGGTTACTGGATCGAGTTGCTGGTGCCAGTCACTGGAGCGAGTTACTAGAGCGAGTTACTAGAGCGAGTTGCTGGATCGAGTTGCTGGCGCCAGTCACTGGAGCGACTTACTAGAGCGAGTTGCTGGATCTAGCTGCTGGTGCCAGTTACTGGAGCGAGTTACTAGAGCGAGTTACTACAGCGAGTTGCTGGATCGAGTTGCTGGTGCCAGTTACTGGAGCGAGTTACTAGAGCGAGTTGCTGGTGCCAGTAACTGGAGCGAGTTACTGGAACGAGTTGCTGGCGCCTGTTACTGGACCGAGATACTAGCGCCTGTTACTGGAATGAGTTACTGGCGCCAGTTACTGGAGCGAGTTGCTGGCGCCAGTTACTGGAGCGAGTTGCTGGCGCCAGTTACTGGAACAAGTTACTGGAAAGAGTTGCTGGCACCAGTTACTGGAACGAGTTGCTGGAGCCAGTTACTGGAGCGAGTTACTAGAGCGAGTTGCTGCAGTGCCAGTTACTGGAGCGAGTTACTAGAGCGAGTTGCTGGAGCGAGTTGCTGGTGCCAGTAACTGGAGCGAGTTACTAGAGCGAGTTGCTGAATCGAGTTGCTAGAGCACGTTACTGGAGCGAGTTACTAGAGCGAGTTGCTGGTGCCAGTAACTGGAGCGAGTTACTGGAACGAGTTGCTGGCGCCTGTTACTGGACCGAGATACTAGCGCCTGTTACTGGAATGAGTTACTGGCGCCAGTTACTGGAGCGAGTTGCTGGCGCCAGTTACTGGAACAAGTTACTGGAAAGAGTTGCTGGCACCAGTTACTGGAACGAGTTGCTGGAGCCAGTTACTGGAGCGAGTTACTAGAGCGAGTTGCTGGAGCGAGTTGCTGGTGCCAGTTACTGGAGCGAGTTGCTGGAGCGAGTTGCTGGTGTCAGTTACTGGAGCGAGTTACTAGTGCCAGTTGCTGGCGCTAGTTTCAGGAGGGAGTTGCTGGCACCAGTTACTGGAAAGAGTCGCTGGTGCCAACTACTGGAGGGAGTTACTGGTGCCAGTTACTGGAGCGAGTTACTAGAGCGAGTTGCTGAATCGAGTTGCTAGAGCACGTTACTGGAGCGAGTTACCAGAGCGAGTTGCTGGAGCGAGTTGCTGGTGCCAGTAACTGGACTGAGATACTAGCGCCTGTTACAGGAGCGAGTTACTAGAGCGAGTTGCTGGAGCGAGTTACTGGTGCCAGTTACTGGAACAAATTACTCTTTTTCTTTTCTTCTCTTCTCTTCTTTTTTACTGGAACCAATTGCTGGCGTTAAATAACTTTCCGCTGTGTTCCAGGGCCATGGCGTCCTTTTAATACAGTCCTGCAAAGACAATTACCCCGTGATCTGGTGCAAAATTACGACGCGAAGTACAAACAATCTCACTGCTTCGCCTGAGGTCGTGCACGTGGCATAAAGGTGAAATACGCAGTAAAAGTAGAAATTGCCATGTGCTTTTATTTTCACCTGCAAGTAAAGCCATCAAATTGGAGCACAGCTGCATGTCGCGTGGAGCTGTACTCCATCAGGAAGCGGACGACCGAATGTAAAACGAAAATTTATGTGAGTAATGAATATAAACTGGAGTCAGATGGAAATGCTGAACTAGTTAACTGGCTACATCCTAGGCTTGGTCTCGGTCTGGTTTGGTTGCGGGACTAACGAGCTATCGTGACCCCGGAACGTAAAGAACTATTGAAGGACACCGTGGAATTTAGTCAGTACAAGTCCGACAGTCCCTCCCGCCCTGGGAGGGAGGACTCATTACAATTGATGATTTTACCACGCTGAAAAAAGCCTTTGTCTTTGTCACCTCTGACCTAGATATAGTCGAGAGAAACCCACTCTCTGTGTACAAGAATAAAACATCTATCTATCGATGAGGGGGGATCGCCCACTTGTCTAAATGTTTCTACATTGTGATGTCACGGGACCGCCTTTACTCCATCAGGGTGGACGTCTGTGTCCAGCTTTGAGACCACTATAAGTTGACTATTCTAAAAATGATATAAAAAATTAGATTAATATAATTTATTAAATTGGTTTCAAAAAAACATTCACCCGTTTTCTTATTGCTCTCAGTAGCAAAGGGGTATGCAACTTATTGGCATCAAAATTTTTTTTTCTTTCGCCAGTAATGCAATGTTGGTCATTAGTAGACCGCAACCTAAGAACTTCGTAAAAAAGAATTTAAAAAATCTAAACCGTAACCAACCAGAGATATAACGGATTTTATTTTGTTCTAATCGGGAGTAAATCACTCTTGATTAGAACAAAATGAAAACCGCCATATCTCTGGTTGGTTACGGTTTAGAAACTTAATTTTTTTTCTATGGACATTTTAGGTAGTAGTCTAACTGTGGCCAAAATTTAGTCACAGGCGAAAAGAAAAAAAAATTGATGCCAAGGTCCATACTAAAAATTGCATGGGCCTTTATATCAAAGAATATAAAACAAGATCCCAAATAAAACCTTTATCAGTAAAAAAATAAAACGGGTTATTTTAATTCACAGTCCATTGCTTGATTTCATCTGAATCATCAACGAATTTTATCGAAAGCCGTTTGAAAAAGCGCAATGAATCGCAACCGATTTATATTTATGAATGTTTCGAGTTTATGTTGTTTATATACTGACATTTGGCTTTGATGGGGAACTTATCTCATTCGAATCAAATCAGTTGGGAGCTTAGGATGACTCCATACAGGTGATAGTAGTAACACGTGAAATTAACATCAGACCTGTATAGTTTTGTCTCGAATTATTGTTACGCTGATGTTAGTCGCGTACGTCTGTTGCGCGTACGATTATAAATTGTGTTCATGTAGCACCACACTGCGAAGCCTCCTCAAATCAGCTCTCATCGTACGGCGTGATATTGCTTTATTTTTAAAAAAGCGAAAAGAGTTAATAGTTCGTTTTTTTTCTTAAATAATTGATTTAGGGCCCACGCTCACGGCATGGCATGGCAAAGGATTTTATTACTAATCAAGTTATTTTGAATCTTATTTCAATGAGTTCGTGTTGCTTTATTTCGACTTTTCGTCAAATTAGCCGTTCTCATTTGTCTGTCTTCATCTTCAGCTAGAACTGCTATTAATACTAAATCTAGTCATAACGACACAACCAACCTCGCATCCGAGCGGAGCAAAACTGATTGATGCCAGAGTGGCTAGGCATTCTGCAGAATGCCACGGCACGCCACGGCACCCTACCGAACGCCGTGGGATGCCGCGGCACAATCTGCCGCGTCATACCGGCAGTGGGCGCCAGTAAGATATTAGCCAGCATTGCAAACTGAAACTTTATTAACGCTTTGGTCATTGAAACTTTATTAACTTAACTACAAAAGTTTCTTATAACCATGGAAAATTATAGGAGTCTCAAATCTGTTTCGGACAAACAACTTAGTAAGTGTTAGTTATTAACATACTTGCATTATGTCCTTAGAGGGTGCGGCGGTAAGACCCCTCTTTGAGGAGTGGCTGAATAGGCGTCACGGCGTTTTGACCTACCGCATTATGCAGGTCAGTTTCGGGAGGTACCTGTGTCTGATAGGGAGGGAAGAAGCGCGGGCATGCGGGCAGCGAGTAATGGGCAAATCGCTGTCCGACCATGGACCATGCCCGGGTCGACGGCACGTTGTGTGTGTGCCTTAAAGAGTGTCAGTAAAATGACGAGGCCCCCCTCTAGAGGGCCAAAGCCTGCCGTCGTCGCGGGACTGTACGAATTACCGTGACCCCGGAACGTAAAGGGCTATTGAAGGACACCGTGGATTTTAGTCAGTACGAGTCTGACAGTCCCTTTCGCTCTGCCCTGGGTGGGAGGACTCCTTTGATGATTTTACCAAAAATATCCTAAAAGGGTGTGTATCTTCACGATAAAAAAAAGAGGGTGTGTATCTACAAAAGACTTAAAAAAGCGAAGATTTTGACATCTAACACATTCACTTTGAGCGATTATTTTGCGCGCTATATTGCAGCAGCGGAAAAAATGGCTGCAATCGCGTTACGTTCTGGTACAAACATCAAACACCTATTATTTTGTTCAGACTCATTATTTTATCGCAGTGTCAGGTACTTCAACAGAACCATGAATAATGAACATAGGACCCACTCCATTTTTTTAGCCAGCTGTCCAGCATCCATTAAACGCTGGATAGCTTTTGCTGATTCGACCGTAAACACGTTTTACTGACACGTCTCTCCACTCGTTCGTGTAAACGCGACTTTACAGCCACTCATAAATTTATAAAAGTGGCCAATAAAGCTATTGTATGCGTGACAGAGTCCTAATATTAAAATTCTAATATAAGAATTGATAAGTAAAAGCTTCCATACGAATTCTCGTAAACAAGATTTTATTTTGAGATATAAAACCGTTTAAAGAGTACTCGAGTTCTTTAGAAAATAGTATAAAATACGTAAAAGTTTTGGTATAGCCTTCGGCTAGGTTCGGAAAGCCGAAGTTTAGTCAAAGTGTGCGTGACTTTGCTAGTGCTCCGGGGATATGGGAACAAAGTTCTACGATTTCGCGAATGCTTAGTTTTAAGCAGCGCGGAAGATAACTCATTTTTTTTTCTTCTCTGTCTAAAATGATCTCGCTGTCAGTTACTTGACCCGAAAGAGGGTGAAGCTGTCAGAACGAATCGCTTTTGTTAAACGACTTCTGAACTTTTGGGGATTTTTCTATCAACGAGTTGCCGACGCAGTTCCGGTGAAAACGAAAACTTGCTTGATTTTCCAGAACAATTTCTGACAACTAGAACGTAAGTTTCGTAAATAGCCAATAAATATAGTACGTCGAAGCTATATATTACCAAATTGTTTGACCTAAACTACAAAGATAGAAATTAACGACGTCTGAATCCTAACGAATGGCTACTGTTGTCACGACCTACATATTCAGACTGCCCATAAATATGATATAATATCCCAATAAGAAGCCTGACTATTAATATTATATGAGCTCGGACAATATAACGACAAAATAACGATTTCAGAGCAACTTAATTCTATACACACACAATTTGAAAGTCGCTTTTCACGTCCGTCTGTGCAAATATTTAGAGCTCCTAAAAAACTACACAACAAGGGCGCTAGCACGAGTGAGTGACGTAAACGTAAAGTAAACATGCTGCAATATTTACATCGAAAGAACAAGTATCCTTTAGCATTTAAGTCCACTTGCCACACATTAAAAGCACTATGAATATTCCGCATTCCCTATAAACAAATCCATTGCATTGAGTAAATAGACATTAAAAGAGTATTTTCAGTTTTCAAATTGAAGTATTTTGTTTACGGTAACGTCACGTACGTAAAACTTTATTTGTTTAATACATTGATATTTTATAGAAATTAGAATACAAAGTAAAAAAATCCACAAGTTTTGTCAAGTCGTGCCTTCCGGGGTCGCGGGACTTACGAATTACCGTGACCCCGGTACGTAAAGGGCTATTGAAGGACACCGTGGATTTTAGTCAGTACGAGTCTGACAGTCCCTCCCGCCCTGCCCTGGGCGGGAAGACTCATTTGATGATTCATCCACGCTAAAAAAAGAAAAAAGTTTTGTCAAGTCGTAAAAACCGTGCGAAGAAGGGGCGTATCCCTAGTTTCCAATAAAAAGTGAATGTTCTTATTGTGTAGTTTACGACAGTTTTATAACTATATTTATTTAGCATGTAGATCTGTTTGGCAGACAGCTGTAGGTCCGATCACTGCTGATCCAGCCTTATTGCACGTCGTAAAAATATGATATCAATGGTCGAAAAGCTATTTCTTCTTCTGATTTTGTATCTGATTGATAAGAGTGGACCATCACTGTGATTCATTACTAAGAACATGAAATAACTTCGATACTATCACATAGTAAATAAATTCACGCAATTTTCCTATGGGACAGAAACCATGTAGCGCCACCTGCGATGATTCTAACATACTACTTTCGCCTCGTCCACGTTCATACATCTGAAGCCAGGCATAACCTGTCACGTTTTTGTGACGTAAAGTAAACAGGAACTTGGACGATAATTTGATGGAAAAAGTAGTTCCTCGTTCGTACACTAGAGGCGCTTTTTTATTTATTTTACACTAATCAAGTGTACGCTGTAAATAAATATTGTAGAAATATCTCGAATACTACATAGCACTACTAATTGATTAATCAAATTCACTAGTTATACAATATAACTTTACGTAGGTCTAACCAAAATTGTATTGTAAAATTGACCACACTTTTTTGAAAAAACGTTTTAAACTTTACTATCTTGCATCTGATGTCAAATAAATTCACTTGGAAGATTATGAAATTCTTCGGAGGCGACATGAGGAAACCAACGTCTACCTTATTAGAATAAACCCTCGAATAGAGCCTATTCGGCTCAGGATAGCAGTGTTAGTGGCACAATATTTCTTGTTTGAACCCTCGAATGTCGAATTTGACCAGAATATTAGTATTGATATGGACTGCCCAAAAAAAGGAGTGTTATTTCTATTTACTTGTGGCATGTTCAATAAACGTTTTTCTTTTTTCATTTCTTTCTTTCTAAAGGCCTTTTCAGACACGACTCTGCATTGTTACATTTTAAAAGAGATCTCTGAGTTTGTTTGGCATTTCTTCTCAGGTTTATTCAGCTAGAAAATACCGGCGCCATCAGATGTAAACAGGCAAAAAATATTGACTTGTATAAGTTTTTAAAAGATCTAGTCTAGAAATAAACACAATTTCATTTTTCTAACATTTAGTCACGAACAAAACCACTCGCAAAAAAATAAGCCCACAAAAACTTTAAACATAAAATAAACAGCAGTCGTCTGTTCCCGCCGCGTCTACTGCAAACAACACATTTTGTGAAGTTTCCTTTTTGTACAACAACCTTAGTGGAAATAACACTAACGTCAAGGTCACGCGACCTCCCGAGTTACTGTAAATAGGGAAATGAGCCTGAATACATGGAACTCGCAAATTAACTGAAGTTACAACAACTTGGGGTTGACACTGTAACTGAAACTAACTAATTATGTTACGCATGGATAAGTTTAGGCAATTATGGCCCTAAATCAAATTATGTTTACGGGTCCTATTATTGTGGCCCGGTGGTAATGTCCTCGATTTACAAATGCGAGGGCGTTTTTGCTCTTAGCGTCAGTCTAGCCCAGAAGCAAAGCTGAGACCTAAGTTAGAGTGAGCTCACTTTGACATAGAGTTTGACGATGACTTTGACATTAACATTGATATAAAGGTTGACTTTCACTTTGGAAGTGACTTGAAGATGACTCGAAGATGATTTTGAAGATCATTTTGACTTTCACATTGACTTTGACGATGACTAAAAATGGTTGCATATATGGAATTGATCTCGATGTTTCTTCGCGGATCAGTTATAATTCTGAGGCGAACGTTTATATTCCAAAAATAAATAGACATAAAAACAAAAGAAGATTAAATGAAAATGAAATCCTGAAACTTAATATTTTAATACAGTCTACTCTTTCAACGTTGCCACCTAATCCAACCCAAATGGAGGCAATCTAACTTAAACCGGAGAGTCCGCAGAAAATTTGTGTAGAGAGCAGGAAATATCGATAGCCATTAGGATAATACGGCGGGCGGCCGGATATCGTCGAAATTTAATAAAAGTTGCTCTGGTGCGCCACATAAATCTGGCGGGGTTGGTATTCAGCACACAACGCACTGACGAATACCCGCGCCATCTTATGATGGAGTGCCGACCAGGAGAAATGAAACAAGGAGAGTGTCTATTATGATGGTGTGGAGCAACGGTATGTAATGTCGTTTCGAGTTTACTCAATTGACAAACAGGAATCTTTTGTTTTATTTTTTATTTTACGACGAGTCAACAAGTCTCGATATAAAGAGACTGCTGAGGAACGAAACTGCATTAAAATTCTAAAACCTTCTGCTTACATATAAATATAATAGTATATATTTTTTAGCATGCAGTCGCTCTTGCACTGCTTGGCATGAGTTCTATTGCACTATACCATCGAGACAGGCTTTCATGTATCTATGCTAGATTGGTCATATTGATGCCTCAAAGCCACACACTCTTTTGGCATATCCTCTTTATTTCTTTGCTCTGCGTACATGCTTGTTCTCTGGGTCAACCTTTGTAGAGCATACTTTCATTGGAAAGGTTTCGCATTAGAAGCGAATCGAGGAGCCTGTCTGAGCGACAATTTAGAGAAAATATATACCTAATTTCTAAGCACATATTCCTTCACACTGGAGCATACGGTGCAGGACTGCCCCGCTTGGGCAGAGCACCGCCGTGTCCTCACGACGGCGATAGGCGGAGACCTCTCGCGCCCGGCATTGGTCGAAGCCATGCTGTGCGGCGAAACGGAGTGGGAAGCGGTCGCCTCCTTCTGCGAAGCAGTCATGCTCGCGAAGGAGGAGGCGGGCCGCGTAGAGGGAGAGGACAGCGTCCTCCCTCCACCCCAGCCGCCCAAGCGACGCCCACGGCGACAGACTTTGGCAGACGATCTCCGGCCACCGTAGGCGCGGGCATGCGGGCAGCGAGTAAAGGGCAACTCGCTGTCCGACCATGGACCATGCCCGGGTCGACGGCGCGTTGTGTTCCACGCGTGCCTCAAATAATGTCAGCAAAAATGACGGAATGAATGAAGGTCGCGGGACTGTACGAATTATCGTGACCCCGGAACATAAAGGGCTATTTAAGGACACCGTGGATTTTAGTCAGTACGAGTCTGACAGTCCCTCCCGCTCTGCCCTGGGTGGGAGGACTCATTTGATGATTTTACCACGTTAAAAAAAGCACATACTTATGCCTGCACATTTATAAGTCAGTCTTAAGATGTAAACGAAAACTGTCACTGTATATAACGAGGGTTTACCTAATAAGTATGTCCGAGAGTGTGTGCTTGATGTTTCGTAAATAATATCGCTCAGTCCCGTCGAGTTTTCTAAGAACAATTTTATGTTTCGGGGTTAACTGTTATAAATCGAAGTTATTATCCCGAACGGTCGTGTTTCGTTCTGAATTGTTGTGACGAAAATATTGAGGATATTGTTACGAAGTTTTTTTTTTCAACTATGGGTTTCTGAGTAAAACTATCCTTGAGTATGTAGGTATATTTACCTTGAGGCGAACTAATAAATTAAACACGAATAAAAAAGACACGAGCAAGGCAGTTTTTATGGCATAAACATGTGTGTGTACGAATCGCAATAGAAAGTTCCCTTTACCGTACACAGAACATTCTTCACAACACAAAAGAATACCTTTATATATTACAACAGATTTACATAAGTCCGAAAAATCTACATACATATTTACAAGAAATTCCTCAGACTATTCAAATTTCCGAACCTAAATCACGGCCTTAAAGCCATCAGGGACAGCCCGGAACAGCTCAACTACAAAAGACTGCTACACAGTATCGGATGTGGCCATTAGACCCTTTCATTGCCTTGACAATGCAGGTCCTTGACCGCTAGAGGTCACTGTTGTGTAGCGCACTGTAGGGCAATGTCGGGCTATGCGATTATAACGCCTATCAATTAATAGATCAATGAATTGCCTGGAGGTGAGGAGCGGTATTTAATGGTGGCCGGCAAATATTTGTTGAGTGAGTGTCCTCTTTTGGTGTAAGTCGAATGTTTCAGTTTATTGTGAGGGATTTTTAATTCATAAGGCTTGTTGTGTGTGTAGGTAGTAAGTATGTACAGCTCTACCTAACCCTAGTAGAAACATTTATAGCATTTGAAAAAAATTAAGTATGAGTTTATTGTTTTCGTTTGTAATAAATTTTAATTTCTTTATTATCTACTAGCTTCCGCCCGCGACTTCGTCCGCGCGGATGTCGGTCTTCGCGTGGATGGTTTATTTCTCCATTTTGAGTAACTCTGACAATGACATCTTATAAATATCTATTGGACCCAAATACGGCTAAGCCTAAAATAATTTAAGAGATTCGCGGTTCTACAGAATAACGTCTATGAATAAAACTGAAAAATAAGATTTTTTTTTCGACGTATTTTTCCAGGATAAAAGTATCCTATGTTATGTTATACCAAGTTTCATCGAAATCGAACCGTTAGTTTTCACGTGATGCCTGCACATACAGACAGACAGACAAACATTTTTTTAATCACATATTTGGGTTTGGTATCGATCCAGCAACACCCCCCGCTATTTATTTTTTCAATATTTTCAATGTACAGAATTGACCCTTCTACAGATTTATTATATGTATAGTTTTGTAAAATTTTAGATTAGCGGCTTTTTCTCAAAATATCTGTCTAAATGATGGTAAGTTTTTTGTATGAAACATAGATTTTATGAAAGATAATATTTGTATTGAAATTCTTGAGCTGGAAAACGGAATCAAAAGAAAACCAATAAAAAACAATTGAAAAGACATCTTCGAACCAAAATATTATGCTTGAACACAAAGTAATCAGAAATCACTTTCATCTCAGATAAATTTTCCTCGTCACGTGGTAACGCCCCATCAAGATACAGGGGGGGGGGGGGGGGTTGAGTGTCGCGAAAAATAAACAGGAATCGCTTCAGTCGGTAAACTCACTCTCGAATCAAATTATATGAAAAATTGGTGCTTATAAGTTCAATTTGGAATAACAAATGGAGGAAGTGTTTTATTTGGATAAATATGATGTTAATGAATATACCTTAAACAAATTTGATTGCCATAAAAAAGGTTATAGTGACTTAACTTTAAAAGATTGGTAAATTTTAGAACTTTTCATGAGGAATAATTCCGTAACACATATTTTTTGCGTAATTCTGTTTAAACAGCGCACGCAACGGAGGTTCTGTAGCGTGCTCGAAAAGGAAAGTGTAGTTTGATACATTTCTCATTTCTGCTCCGCTCCAATTAGCGATAGCGTGATATTCTCGTATAACCTTCCTCAATAAAAAATAGTTTTTAAATTATTTACTTCGCTTAAAATAAACTTTTGGAAATATTATCAATTGAAAAAGTACGGTTTTGAACTAGAACATGCATGGAATGCTATGTGTGTTGGAGCCCACTAGACGATTCCGGTCACAAAGACTACATTTAACGGCTTTCTAGAGTAAGTTATTGATAGCTTTGATGTGGTCTTTGTGCTCTTCAAAGTCTTGTATATCCAACTTAAGCCGGCAAACACAGAGACAAATAATCAATTTTCTTTCGAAATTTGTAGCGTATAAAACAAATCTAGGGCAAAGTAATTTCTGCTTATAATTTACACAAATTCTGACATGATCAACGTAGTTATTGAACTATTCATAATGGAAGGCATCCTTTGGGATTGTCTGCGGAAAATTGCTCGTCGTGTAAAAATAGGTATGAAATAAATAAATTATCCTGCTAAGCATTCATTAACGAGTAAATGAATACCTAAACAAAGATAATCAAAGAAAAAAAGGTCCCTTTTAGCGAACATTCAACTTGATGTCAGACGTGCGGTAGGAGTCTACTGTAATATTAAACGGCACGTTTAGCCTGTTGAGGTCACTCTTAAAGAATTAATTAATTAATATTCATGCGTAACACAATGCCGTACTCATCAGCCTCCCATTATGTGGGGCCTGTTAGACCCGAACTGAACAGCTTGAAACATTCACGGAGATACTTAGTACATGAGCGGAGCGAATTTATTATTTAAGAATTTCCAGCTCGATACACTTTTCTGTTTTTCGCCAGATTGAGATGATGTACAATACATACCTTTATTTTTACAAGAGTTTTAAGAAGTTATTTTTTTTAATTATCTTCACTAGGAATTTCTTCTGTGTCAGGGCCCATGGTATTTAGTCTCGCTCTTGGTTAGCCGAAACCACTAAGAGCACTCGTAAGCCATACCAATATTTATCCAGTGCGGGAATCGGACTAAAAACACGCAGCGTAGCGGCTAATCAAAAAGAACCACAAAAAAAGGGTAAAATAATCTACAAAATAACTTTTATTTCGGAAGTCGATGGCTTTGTTATTTTTTATTTCATTGTTTTTTTTTTTGCCACCGACTTCCGAAATAAAAGTTATTTTGTAGATTATTTTACCCTTTTTTGTGGTTCTTTTTGAAGGCGGTTACATTTTTTTGAAAAAGTTTTTTATTTTACTCTTTTTAGTTTAAATATTCATCCCAAATTCTTGCCAAATACATATAATATAATCCGTAGCACTGGTAATAACATCCCTCATGTATACAATAAGCTAATAAAATTCCCTATCTCAAAAACTACTGAACCAGTTTTGATGAAACTTGGAGTATTCCCTAAGTTGAACGATACCTAGCACAAAGAAAAAAGAATTATTTAAATCGGACGTGTAGTTCCGGAGATATGCGAACAATGAATCAGTCGATGCCTACTGCTTACTGTTAAGGAGTTGTTCCTTCCATCATCAGCTCAGCTACATAAGATGATGATTACCATACGCAAGTACTTAAACTACTTCATAAGATTTACGAAAAACGATGCGTGGGCCTATAAAATTTGAGGGTTGCCCTCGATTTATCCAAGATCCAATCATCAGATCCTGATTTGGTGACAATGGGACCACATGGGAAGCACTAGCTTTCAAACAAAAAAAGAATCATGAAAATCGGTTCACGCAGTCGGTCGTTATGCGGTAACAAACTACTGTTAAGGAGTTGTACCTTCCATCATCAGCTCAGCTACATAAGATGATGATTACCATACGCAAGTACTTAAATTACTTCATAAGATTTACGAAAAACGATGGGTGGGCCTATAAAATTTGAGGGTTGCCCTCGATTTCTCCAAGATCCAATCATCAGATCCTGATTTGGTGACAATGGGACCACACGGGAAGCACCAGCTTTCAAACAAAAAAAGAATTTTGAAAATCGGTTCACCCAGTCGGTCGTAAGGCGGTAACAAACATAAAAAAAAAAAAAATACAGTCGAATTGATAACCTCCTCCTTTTTTTGAAGTCGGTTAAAAAGTGCCGGCACAGTAACTAACCGTCAACGACATATTGTTAGGTTTCTTTATGATCCTGGAAGCGTTACACGACAATACGGCATGTTGTAATGTTTATGATAAAGTGGGCATTAATTAATTTAACAAAGAGCCTAACCAGCCAGTCTCATACCTTGCTAAGCTACATATCTAATCCCCGCTAACGCTCACTCCACCACCCAATCCCTGTCCTCGTAAAGATGATAAACTTGATATGTATACCGGTTGGTCAAAAAAGAGGCTATCCATAAATTACGTCACACTAATTATAAAGATCGGACTAACTTACCAAGTGACGTCCGATCCTCAATTATGTGAAGTAATATCGTCCTGATGATTTGATACAAGTAGTAAGCAGTCCTTGCTTGCTGCGTTGCCACATTATTAACAGATGGGTGTTTTCTTAAAACGAAATGCTCCCATCTCTATTTCAAGGTAACAACCCTAGTGCTCCAACTTTATCTGTCATTGTTTCAAAGAATTCACAACTTTCATGCAGGGTTAGAATCTGAAACATATTCTGGGTAGGGTCGGGAATAGGATCAGGACGAGATTACTTCACATAATTGAGGATCGGACGTCACTTGGTAAGTTAGTCCGATCTTTATAATTATGTTCCGTAATCTCGTCCTGATGATTTGATACAAGTAGATGTTTAAAGAAGAAAGTTGTGATAACACGTTCAAATTATTTAACCACCCTTTCATAATTTGAAGACTATTATAATTAGTCAACATAAAATTTGCCTTCTACATGTTGGCTAAACATTTAAATTCTTGTAATCAGTCTTTTGTGAAATATAATTTAAATCGTCCGATAACCGCTTAATTTTTTCGTTAAGATCTAGTACAGTTTGGCTGGTATTTAATGATGTGTTTGGCAGACTCATCATAGTCGCATCAAATAATGTCGAACTGTCTTTGCTGATATCATTTAGAGAACTGGTTCTTTGTATTTTACGGTATGTAATATTATTGCTTTCTTCCATTATAATAATATGCCAAAATAGTAATATCAAATATTGCAATTTAAATCTATGTGAAATGGAACGTCGTCCCAAAATGCTGATACTCAATACAATACAGTTAGATTTCCGAACGAAGAGAAATATGTCAGATTACAGCCAACTTTGACAACAACCTAAACAATGTGAAGAATGTTACAATCAGTCAACATAAAATTTGACTTGTCTATGTTCTACATTGAAATACTTATAATCAATCTTTTCATTTTACACCATAACATCTGAATCATCATTAAGGCCACACCAAGCAAAATAGTTTGGATCACTTATGATAAGCCTTTTACAAAATATAGTAGATATTGAGTTGTTGTCCCAACCTGCTGATTTTTTAATCTTAATATTAACACCTGAATCAGAAGCTCTTGGAGTGGCTGTATGCGTAAGGCATGAGCTGCATCTGCTATGAGCAGCATATTTAGTGACATCTAAACCACTAACAGATAGTGTTTGTTTAATCCATTTACTAATAGATGTTGATGAAGCTGAATGACAAGGTTTCTTAATTAATGTTGGTAATAATATAATTATGGTAATATTATTAATTATCACAATTGTTAATTCTTATGTTTTTAGTTGCATCTAAGTAGGGTAACAATATTGTTTGATAGGACAACAGAACAGTCATTTGTTTTCTTTTTTTTAAAAAAATAAATAAATTATAATGGTAAAAGACATCTGAATTACAGTCATATGTCTTAACAGAGGTTAGAATCTTAATATTAACAATTCCTTCATTTATATGAATGTTCTCTATCCTTATAAATGGCAGGGTTTGCACTCAGTGAGCAGTAAAGTTTTGATTGACATCATCCTTTGGAAATATTCCTTCTATCATTAACTTCTATATGTGTTCCTATAACCAGTTGTTGCTACAATGTTGATCTTATGGAATTGAAAAGACTATAGTACAATGTAATTCCTCTCCTCATGAAAGCTTCCCTGATAATACAGTTGCTGTATAAGTATCAAGTGGGATGTGGAACTCTGGAAGGATATTGCAAGTCTGGTGAGATGCAAGGACAACATTCACAGATGTAACTATAGATTCAAAAGGTGGATACAAGGTTGTGACAACCACCACACTAGGTACTATCGCGGACTTTTCCGCCTGACCAGTTAAAATTTTTTTCGCCTAAATCATGCGGAGGCGCCGAGCCACGCCCCCTTACAGTTTTGGCCTATAAGGAAAGAGTCAACGTTATTAGTTGCAATCTGCTCTACGCAGGTTACTGACGTGTCCTCTGTATACTTTTTTCGATATTTACGCGCGAAGTTTGGCGCGCTCACCGGACCTTTTGAATATTGACTATTGCTCTGTTTACCTGACGTTTGATTGCCTAAACGTTAACCTGTGCAATAATATTGGACTCCTGAGAATCTGTGCTAGAACATTTTATGCATAATGTCTTCCAGAAATTTTAGAAGAGAAGAACGCAATGAAATTATAATTTTGCATGGACAAGGATTTAACATCAGTCAAATCGCTGAGCAGCTGCATATGAGCGTAAGTAGTAGATTATTTTAATAATAATTATGATGATACAGTTTGTTATTTTGAATTACCTTATTTTTTTTTTAAATACACACGATGCAAAATGTTTCATGCAAATAATAATCTTGTGTAAATAATTAAAAACTTTTAGCTCGTTAAATAAAGAGTAAAAGTATTTGATAAATATCATTATACTAGAAACAAATAGAATTTTACTATTGGAACTCAAATAGTTATTTTCCTTTTTCTCGCTAAGGCACGCACTAATCTACTAACACTAATCTTATCTGTTTTTATTTCTGTTGTTGATTTTCAAAGAACAATCTTTGCCACTGTATCTTATAAGTAATTCATTAGTTATTAGGTATTTTAGTTAATATCACAATCTTATTTAAAACTTTTAGTGCCAAGCACGACCTAGCATATGGGTCGAACAATTGGCTATTTGACAGTTGCTATAAATTACAAATATAATTAGTCCGTCATTTATAGTTTAAAAAAATAACGGACACGTATTTTTTCTTTTGTAAAATCAATGAATATTTACCAAAATATAACGCATCGAAACTCGAGAGTGGAGGCTCGTGACGTCAGAATTCAATAAAAATTGTACTAAATTGTGTCGTATTGACAATTTTGAAAGCGTCGTATCTTCGTAAATTTTGGTTTACGAAACAAAAGAAAAAATACGGGTCTAATATTTTTTGATAATCTAAGCGGCGGACGTATTAGAATTTTTCAGTCAAATTGCCAATTATTATTTCTACGTGAGCCCACAACCTGCCTCCCGAGTCGTCGTTATTTTTATAGATGATTTGTGATGATACCCAAGGGACCCCAGAATCAATTGGATACTAATATGAATCACGTTAATAACATTCTTAAAATAGTTACAAACGCAGTTAATATTATGGATTGTCATTTTGTGACCATTTTACGAATTGTAATGTAATTCATATTATTATCCTATTTACGCTTCGACTAAAGCGGACATTTTAGGACCCCGGACACAATTTTGCTAGTTGTGTCCAAACAGAAAAACTAAATTAAAATGCCAATAGAAACGTTATTTCTTTCGTTACAAAAATATCATTATATTTATTTCGTATGAGCTTCAGATTAGTTTTAATGAAAAATGATATTAATATCTCAAACCAATCCGAACTTCCCTTTTGTTTACCTCAGTATAATAAAGCAATTAGAAATAGCAGAAGGCATCCAAGAATTTTAATCCTTGCCGACAAAGTTTAAAGAGATAACAAAGCGCATTATCTATTATGTTTGTGGTTTTAAATTTTTTTGCTAAAAAATATAAACAAAAGGACCCGCCCTTTGTTTGCGTAACTATTTTTTGTGTCAAATTGCATGCCGAAGTAAAAACATGCTTTGTTCTATAATATGGCAAAAAAATCGGGCCCAAGCCGCAGTTTTATTATCTACACTTATGTATAACACCAGAGTAGGTGTAAATAAAGGGGAAAATATATGTTTTGTATTGAAAAAAAGGTATCCTTTTTCATCTCTTAAAAATGTTTGTCCGAAAATCATTACCCAGAACACGTTTACTAAAAAATTCAATACATATATATTATTGGTCAAAAATTCTAGTCATATATCCTAAGTATTTAGGACATAGTTGTATTTAGGAATTTTAATGTTATGGCATGTGATAACATGTGATCTTATGTTGGGGCAAGTTATTATTCGGAAAAATGATGACTTTTAACTGAAATAAATTATGGCATTTCAGATTTATATTTAGATAGAGAACCGACTAAAAGTTTCAGGTTAACACTTTTAAAAACTTGTATCTGTGACTTATCAGGTTGTTTATTGTTTGTAGAGAAACACTGTGCGGCTGTGGATCAGACGCCATGAAGATAAGGGTGTCTTAGAGGAAAGACCGCGGGCACCACGTCCGTTTCTCATTCCTGAGGAAAACGTCCAACGTATGGTGAACACCTACCAACAAGGGGACACGTTTACTCCGACGAGAGTGTTCGCCGAGGAGTACGAAGTATCACTACGCACAGTTCGTAGTGCTTTACATAGAGAGGGGCTCCATCAAAGGCAAAACGGCGAAAAAAATCGTGCTTACCGAGCAACAAAAAGTGCCAAGAATAAGCAAGAGACATCACAGATGTGGATTTCTCAAGCGCCATCTTTGCAGATGAGAAGTGCTTTAGGTCTAGCCAACATAGTCGTCGACACTTATGGCGCGTCACAAATAGGCGTTACGAACCAAGAAACGCGATTCCCAATAATAATTGAGGAAGAGTGTGTATGAGTGAGTGCTGGTGGTCCTAGAGAGCTTGTCCATACCCCAGGGCGAGCAAATGGTGCAGCTTTCCGCGAACTGTTAAAAACGGTAATGGAGGCACCATTACCGTTTTTACAGTTCGCGGTAAGTAACCTCCTTCTTTTTCGAAGTCAGAGAAAATTATGTTTGAGTAGCCATTGATGATTATTGTGATAACTTTGTATTTATTCAGATTTAGTGAAAAGTAATTATTGTTTACCGACTGTTAATTTAATTATAGGGAAGATATTGCTTGTTTGATAATTGTTTTGTGTTTAATATTTGATTTGTTGAACCATTTAAGTAGAAAGTCTAATTAAAATAATAGCGAAAATTAAAATGAAATAATTCTGTATGTTACGTTAAGCACGGTTATTATTGTATACTTTCTCGCTTACTCACACATTTTCTTAGTTATTAACTTAAAATAATATATTTATAAGTAACTAGCTTTCGCCAGCGGCTGCGCCCGCTCACCCCCTCCCTGCCCTTATTGCCTATGTCACTCAGGACAAATAACTATTGTTTGTTAAAAAAAACTGATGCTTGTAGTAATAGGTCACAGAAAGGGAGGGAGGTTTATGTATTTCTTTAAAAGGTAAACTCAATTTTGTGTTTAACTTATTTTTACTGATTCAGTTCCTATATTGAACCTAATAAATATTTTACGAATATCTGTTTGTTTTATTTACTTTAAAATTAGGGCGAGACTAATGGGAAGCTGTCGCCTCTTTCTGCGAAGCAGTCTTGCTCGCGAAAGAGGAGGCGGGCCGCGTGAGGGAGAGGACAGCGTCCTCCCTACACCCCGCCGCAGTGGTAGACGCCTACGGCGACGGCCGTTGGCAGACGATCTCCGGCCACCGTAGGGGCGCGCATGCGGGCAGCGAGTAATGGGCAACTCGCTGTCCGATCATGGACTATGCCCGGGTCGACAGCGCGTTGTGTTCCACGCGCGCCTCAAAGAGTGTCAGCAAAATGACGGGGCCCGTCTAGAGGGCCAAAGCCTACCGGGGGGTCGCGGGATTCTCGAATTACCGTGATCCCGGAACATAAAGGGCTATTGAAGGACACCGTGGATTTTAGTCAAAACGAGTCTGATAGTCCCTCCCGCTCTTCCCTGGGTGGGAGGACTCATTTGATGATTTCACAACGCTAAAAAAAAGCTTACCTATTGCCTGTCAATAGTATTATAGGATTTTATAAGATTACTATATTAAATTAAAAGATAATTACAAAAATCGGTGAATTCCGAATTTCCGACACTCGCAAACATAACGTAACGTAAGCCAGTTTCAACAAAGTTAAAAAAACACACACACACATACTTATCATCAGTAAAGTATTTTTATAATTCAAATAGCAGTTTAAAAAAAAACTCGTTTGGCGTGCGTCGTCAGTGCGCTCGGCCGATCGGTATTGTATTTCATTCATTATTTCTACACAAAGGAAACGGGGCGGGGCTAGAGAGCGTTTCTATATTGTAAGTGCAAGCAAAAATGAGCTTAGTGGTGGTCAGGCGGAAGTGTCCGCGATAGTACATACTACTACACCCCCCCCCCTCTCTTTTTATTTGAAGGGACCTACTTAATAGGGCAAACAGGGGAAATGTATTAAAGAATATTGCATCTCACTTGATGATTAAATCATCAATGGATAAGGTATCTGGTCCGAGTACCATGAAACATGATTCTGGTACTTAGCATTAACTCAACTGGCAAATAAGTCAACTTAAAGGCTACCTAACTTTTCAACAATTGTATTAATTTATTATTTGTATTTATATTTTTAAGACGTTGCCCCACACTAGGAATTTCTCCTGTGTCGTGGGTGCGTTTACAAATATAGAACTCATATACACAACTCCGGGTCTGGGTGTACCCGGAACAACTACTTGTAGGTCATACAAATATTTGTTCCGTGCGGGAATCGAACCCGCGACACATTGCACAGCAGTCCAATCGCTCAGCCACTGAGCTAACCGTACTATGGGTTTGTATGCTTTAAAAGAAGTTTCTTCAAAGCTAATAGAACATGCTAATCTAGACTATAAATGACAGATAAAGTTGGAGCACTAGGGTTGTTACCTTGAAATAGAGATGGGAGCATTTCGTTTTAAGAAAACACCCATCTGTTAATAATGTGGCAACGCAGCAAGCAAGGACTGCTTACTACTTGTATCAAATCATCAGGACGAGATTACGGAACAAAATTTCGTCATTTTTGGCTTACTCCGTCCTGGTCACAGACGTCGACAACGTTATATTATGTCGCAATTTTACACTATTGAAACTATTTTATATTTTTTGTTTTATGCTACTAAATATCCATTGTCACTACTACATTATTTTTAGGAGCATTCATACCTTTCTTTGTGCTTTTACTCAATTCTTTAAACATATGGACATGTGGCGTCACAAAGCTTATTGCTTTTCCCTTCCCTATGTCAGATTTGTTGACTGTCCCCTTATGTCTGACGCAATTTATGAATGACCCCTTAGTTTGTGTCAAGCGAATATTATCCTGGCAACACGACACGACACCGACGACACGGACACTTTGTGTCGTGTCACACCACATTTTGTTGATGTCCCAAGTCGTTAACGTGTTATTTGGTTGATGCATGAGTCCCGCTGAATGAGAAATGAATGTTGCCTTTTATTTGTTAGTATTGTAAGTATACAGAAGATAATCGAGTCTGTGTGTTTGTTCTATATCTATTGAGATAAAAGCAGTTTGTTAAATTAGGAGAATTATTGATTTATTGACATTAAGGTTCAGGTGTTGGAAGAACGAATTAGGAAAATAAATCTTCTGCTTGCTTACTGAAGGTGGACAGTTTCTATTTTTTTTAAATAGACAAATGTTAGATTTATTCTATGAACAAACAAGTTGATGAAGGGGCCATCTAGTTATTTTTAATTCAAAACTACAATGAATGAAAAACTTAATAGCGTTAGTTAAGTTAGCTAAGTTAGAAAGAAACTTATTTTACATGTTTATTTTCTTTATTCTCATTTTTTTTTTCTCTAAACATTAAAAAGTTCAAGTTTTTCACTTGTGCTTCTCTTTTGAAACCGCAAGCCTACGGTCTATTCACATTTTATTCACAATCTTATGAAAACCTTTTCACAACTTGAGCATAACCAAGAACTTTCTTTTCCCACGTAGCCTCAAAACGTCGCATGAATGAATGTTATGTAGGTAAATGTGGGTAGTTTCACAGTTTTCATGCAGCTGTTAGTTTAATAGCGGTAGTAATGTTAGAGGCATCGCAGGTGTTAACAGCAGTAACAGATGACAGCGTGTTTCATATCCTAAATATACCGCGAACACATTGTTTACGTAAAATACTTTGTACGAAAGTATTTTTCACTTTGTGAGAGACTAAATATTTGAGGTTGTTTTTAGCAAAATAAAGGTTATTTCTGTGGTTTCTGAGACATAATTATTTGTACATTGAGCTTCACTATGAGAATATTTCTTGAAAGCACTACGTTCGTTACTGAGGTAGGTACTCAACTAATGAAGACTACCGTACATTGTATGTGGAAAATTACCTACATACATTACAATTTGAAAAATAAATTTGGTAAAAAAAAAGAAAACCAATATAGTTTAGGTCATGTAGGTTGTACCTACATGACCTCCGTAACTGGATACATTTCTCAAAATTCTGATGAAACAATATTACGTAGAATAATCTTCTTATCCAATAAAATAATGCTACATAAGTAAGTACATATTGTGAAGGAACACATGACATCAAAAGCAACAGTCGTAACACTGGCTTCAGGTTTATTCCACACAAATTGGTAAAGGTTTTCAACCGAACGATGCAAAACTGTCGATTTGTTACTCTTTTTTTTTGTGTTCGTTATTCACTCAGCTTGAAAGGTTTGAAATGTGAAAAATTCGGTTCGGAAAATGTTTTGATTGGCTTGTGCAAAATATAAAAAAGACCTACAAAAATGTTTTCAAAGGAGAGGAAAATTGAATTGATGTTTTACATTTAATTAAATTCGACTTATTGTTCAGATTGGTGAATTGCTGAAACGTCCTGCGTTTTTATTTCGTGTCTGCTCTGTCCCATTCCTGGACAAAGGCAAAATTTGTTTGGACAAAATCCAAATTGATTCGTTTGTACTCAATTACAAAATATACTTGACGATAATACAATAACATTTATCGTAATGATAAATCAAGTAATCAACTTAAAATCAATCCATTGACTTTTAAGATGCATGAATCGTGCATTTAATTGAATACTCTGACTGCATTGCGATAACTAACGAGTGTAGTCTGCTTGATTATTACAACGATAAAATTATTACTACTTTAACTTTCCAAATGAGCACATGCTTTATCACGAAACGATGCTATAAAAGTATTAGGAATAGAATTCAAAATTCATCAATACTCTGTTGATAAGTGTGAATCCCCCGGCCAGACTCGACGGGTGTTTAGTTGTTGTTGTGATTTTTAATTCTGTCCTAGAAAGCGCTTCAATAGTTCATTACGTTCCGGAGCCACGGTTACCCAAACGTCCCGAGACCCCAGCAAGCTTTGGCCATATAAGGGGCCCCCCGTCAGGTATTGCTGTTAGGAGGCGCGCAGGGTTTCAAGATTGCGTGTGAGTATTATACATACATTTCCACAAGTAGCCTTGTTCAAATGAAGTGCAAAACTGGTGTTGTTCTGCAAATTATAAGACACGTCATATCGTTTCCATTTCAGCTTTCATATCCTGTTGTTTGTCGATTACATGAGCCGATAGACGCTATTAAAAGTGCCACACATAGCCTAAAAAAAATATTCAAAGAATCAATCTTTCAATAAAATAAAATGTATTGTTACTATTTTATCAAATTTGAGTTCTAAAAACGTTAATAAGCGCTAAATATTAAAACACAGGTACCGGTGCACTTTCACAAAGTAACATTTCTCATGCATGCCTTTACATTTTTTACCATTTATCATGAAATATGTTCAATTACATGATATGGCGGTGCTGGAGACCGCAGTGCGATGTCATTAGTGTACATAACTGCGAAGGAAATAATTTTTAATTTCAATTAGTTTTCCTCGAGGGCGTGCTGTGCCGCGTGTAAGCGTTTATTTACAACTTTATAATTAGTTTTTCCTTGAGAAAGCAGCGTGGAAAATTATGGGTGATTATGGAATTTAGTCCTTTGTTGTTTTTCTGTTTTAAATTAATGGTGATTAAGACGAGGGTCGTAATGTTTTGAGGAAGTGTCACTAAAGTAATTAATGTTTCTGCTATAATGGGTGAAATACATACTTTAGCATCGTAGGGAAAAGGTAAAGGAAATATTATATAGTTACTAACACGACACCTCACATTCTCTAATGGCAATGGAATTTATTAATTATGCATGACCTTTGCAGAACCCCGAAAATGCAAGAAAGCATGTTATTCCCGTAACATTGTCGCAGCATGTTGTTTCGTGCGCTGCGTGCTGCCGGCGCTAATAATGTAGCATGACACTGCAGCGACTGCCACAAAGCCACTACCATTGTTAAGTAAGTCGCATGGAACAAAATATCTCACTATATTGTGACTGTGACAGTTTGTGAGAATGGATATACCGGTAGGACGATCTGGTAGAACATTTTTTTTTTTAAACGTGTCCCCACACTAGGAATTTCTCCTGTGTCGTGGGAGCGTTTACAAACATATAAACTCACATACACAAACGCCCAGACCCGAAACAACTACTTGTAGATCATACAAATATTTGCTCCGTGCAGCAATCGAACCCGCGACACGCAGCGCAGCAGTCCAAGGACTAATAAAAATTTAAGTGAAGTAGCCTATTATTCTTTGAACTTTGAGAATTGAAAAGTACTCATACAAATTCACACTATGTGTGTACTTGTTGGTCGCGGGACTGTAGGAATTACCGTGACCCCGGAACGTAAAGGTCTATTAAAGAACACCGTGGATTTAAGTCAGTACGAGTCTGACAGTCCTTCTCGCTCTGCCCTGGGCGGGAGGACTCATTTGATGATTTTACCACGATAAAAAAAAAATGTGTGTACTTGTTATTTTACTATTCATCAGAATAAAATTAGTGATATCTTAAGAATTCTCTCTTTCTAATTTTGGCACGGTATACAAAATAAGAAACCTTAGCAGTTTTTATCAAAGACGAATCTCAATACCTGCCTTTCAATCTGGATAACTTAAAATCCATTTCGTGATTGCTTCCAAATAAAGACTGTGTTTCGTTTCTCATGTCTATAAGGCTGTGAACACTTCGGAACTTATTAACGTATTTTTTATACCCGTCTGTACTAAACGAATGCCTAAAGGTGCTCCTTGGAATTTCAACTCTCGGTGCTAAACCGAACGTTAAAATTGCAGGATTAATATTTTTCTACTTACGTGTCACTTAGTATAAGTGAAAATAGTAAAAAGCGAGATTTTTTAAGGTACCTAATCTTTGAATATATTTTTGTGTAGACTGTTGTAGGTACGTACTTAAGTAGGTACTTTCGTATCGTCCTATGAAAGGTCTGCACAGTCACAGGGCGCTTTGGGGGACTGCCTTATGTAAAATTGGCTGACTTCAAAAGTGCCCTTCATTACATTTTATCAGCCTACTTTGATTAAATTACCTTTGATTTTGATTAGATTAGACAGTTATTAGTTTAAAACATATCATACTTATTTATAAACGGAATTAAGCTGAAAATGAAAATTGACTAAAGAAGAAAATTATTAATTTTAAGTAACTTAAAATACCTTTTATTTTTCTGGATTTAAACTCTCGAGCCTCCCTAAGACCTTGACTTAAGTGTACTTACTGTACTTATTGTACTTGAAGTCGTGGCTACTTCCTATCGACAATCACTGCCAAGTGAAGTTTTAACCACCTAATTTAGCGTACCCGCTTTGTGTCACGTCTCAAAATATGCTAACTACTTACAAAGCCACAAACGTCAATCATCTGCACGGGACGCCGGGATCAATAACTAATTTATAAGTGCCGAGTAGCGGATCATGTTAATAGCTTGTCTATTACAGCTTGCATTCTGCTCATAAATTACTAAATTCATGATCAATGGTTAATAAACCACTGTGAAATTGAATTTCGTTATCGTTATCTCATAAATCAGAATTATTTTGTTACAAATGTTAACTTTTCATAATTGTTCTTAATTTTTTCTGACCTAAGTATAAAAAATATGTGTAATAAATAACACGATAATCAATTTTATTACAACAGAATAATAAAAAGCAGTTTTTTACTAAAACATTTTTATTAAAAATGTGTCTCGCCGTAGAGGAGAGGTAGGGGAGTGCATGTCCAAGTTTGGCACTAACTCGTTAAATTATGACGGCTGTAAAACGTATGGCAGTCACTCGAAGCCATTCAATTTGATCGCGCTGCGAAACTGGAAAACCTAGCGTGGAATATAAAGTTATTACGAGAGAACGTGACACGGTTCAACAAGTTTTAAGCTTGACTAATAAGCCTGTTTACGAGTCTGAAGGCTGGTTTATATGCAAATGCAAGTGTACGCATACTTAAAGAAAACTGAGTTTTTATACTTATTTGTGAGGGACTCATGGCTGGTCGCGGGACTTACGAATTACCGTGCCCACGGAACGTAAAGGGCTATTGAAATACACCGTGGCTTTTAGTCAGTACCAGTCTGACAGTTCCTCCTGCTCTGCCCTGGGTGGGAGGACTCATTTGATGATATTACCACGATAAAAAAATAAAGGGACTCGTGGCTACTACCCAATCTACCTATCTGACTAATACCTTATTGTAACAGTTACATGAGTCGCTATTCGGGATTCAGCTGAGCTGGAGAATATCGATCAAAAATTGTCGAGATCACTTCTTGCATTGAAAAACATGTTTAATTCCTGTATTATTTACGCATGACTAAAATACTGCCACTGTGACGTCACTTTGTGAAATATTATGTTGTGTTCGATAACACTGAAAACAAGAGCAATGCCAAAACATAATAATATTTGAATAACTTTCACATAAAAATAATCGGTCAAAAGGTTCCAGAAATAGGATCAACAAACATGGAACTTCGATAACATTGTACGGCGACTACTTTCTTAATATAGTTGGAGTGCCTCCTGTATCTGAGCCAAGTGGAAATATTTGACTTTGTATTGGTTGGAAGGGACATTGACGTGCAATTTAATATCATGAGTTTATTCACGGCGTGATTTTACCGTCTAAATTCATCAACTAAAGTGAGCCTAAAATGTATACATAAAATCCGTAAAACGGAATGTGGAGTTATTACAAAAGTACCTATGTTACGTACTGTTATTCGCGTTTACAATCAGTTAAAGCCATCATTTAAATTGAGATATCTTGTAAACTGCATGAGTTTTTTGATAAGAAATAATATTTGTAAGTAATTGCATTGAATACTATTGCATATCCGACATGGGAAGACTGTTGATCCCAGACATATTATGGACCTCATTAATGTTCCCAGTTTTGCAAGAAATATCATTTCATCTTAATGTTTTAACTTGACACGGACCTGCATTTTTAACTGCATCCAGTAAGTCCATAAGTATACGTACAATATTTTGAGTGTGTTAGACCTTCCGTAAAAAGGTATTTTGGATAACAAAGAAGTAGTTTCATATTAATTAATGTACAATAAGAATAATTAAAATAATTCGAGGTTTTTGTCACATGTTTTAAAGCCCAACTATCTACTAACCGCATCAGCTAGCATTTGAAATGTTTCCCAGTTAGATGTTTAACCGCGATATAGGCAATGGTCGTCGATGGACATTAATTTGTGGACATTAGTGGCTGTCAGTGGCCGTCGATGGCCGTGTAATTGAGAACTCATGTTCGACTCAATTCATCTGTAGGCGTCAAATACTGAAGTGTCTGTATTCTGGAAACTGATCGGAATTAAAAGTATTTGCATTCTAAACATAGCTTTGTTTGCGTTGGTTGGTAAGTAGGTGCTTACTGCTTGCATCCCACGCAGAACTCAGTAGTAACTAAGGTCTGGTTCCTATCTAAAGCGGAGACGAGCGGATGGAGATCAATCAAGAATCAACCAATCATATTGGCTGAAATTATTATTTCGTGTCTCGTCTGTCTCGTGATTGGCTGAGTCTTGCACGCTGGCTCTCCGTTCCGCTAGTCTATCATGAGTGCCGCATCGTAGGCGTACTCTGTCTATCTCTCTGATGATTTTCTTTCTGCCCACATCATCTATCAGCGATAAAGAGGCTAGTGTTTCACAAGTGGGCGTGGTTAGATAAGCAACGTTAACTTTACTTTCACCAACCACCTCCACAGCATTAACTTTAACGATTTATTCGTTTGTTCATTGAATCGTTAAAACTTAGTTTTAAAGAGAATCGAATAATAATTTATTTTAAAACAACAACGGTGTTACGAATAATTGTTCCACAAGCTTATATTATTGTACAATTTAAATTAAGTTATTGGAGAGTTAAAACTGAACGTCAGACAAAGCAACTACTAATTTGGTTAAGAGTGTGGTCAAAGCAAAATCTTCAATTTTTGATTGGATTTTTAGAGTATTAGTGTTATTGCGATTTCACTCTATTTTGGTGCGTATCGTAAGCAGTATCATAAGGAATCACTTCCGTTGAACGATCGGTGGTCTGCAGAACTTGACCCTTGACTCCTTGATTCTGCTGTATAATATGGGCCAAATAATGAAGGATGCTCACTGTATTATTCTCATCTATTTAACTTTTGTTTTATTGTTTTGTATGATAAGTTCAATCACTTTAACTTATGCGTAAATGGCGTAATGCTTAAAGAGTTATAGTTGCCTTAGCATTAGGCCTCGGGAAATTGATGACTAACTTTAGTCTCACTTAGTGTTTTTCGCGCCAAGAAGCTAAATGCTGTATGCTTACGTGGTTCATTAAGGTTTTATAGGTATGAGGAACAGGGTGTAAACTCCGACTAGACTGGTGTTTGTGTCTGGTGGGCTCACTGTCCAAGAGGTTTTTCAATACTTTATTTGTCGAGAACTTGAGAATCGCGATGCAAGACTTTGAATTCAAAACGATCACCACTCGTCCTTGACTATCTCCATGGTGCAACCAGGGTGTCACCACTGCGAGGATCGTCCGGAGGATACGGTGGAGCATACGGTGCAGGACTGCCCCGCTTGGGCAGAGCACCGCCGTGTCCTCACGACGGCGATAGGCGGAGACCTCTCGCGCCCGGCATTGGTCGAGGCCATGCTGCGGGGCGAGACGGAGTGGGAAGCGGTCGCCTCCTTCTGCGAAGCAGTCATGCTCGTGAAGGAGGAGGCGGGCCGCCTGAGGGAGAGGACAGCGTCCTCCCTCCACCCCAGCCGCAGTGGTAGACGCCCATGGCGTCGGACGTCGCAGGACGATCTCCGGCCACCGTAGGCGCGGGCATGCGGGCAGCGAGTAATGGGCGACTCGCTGTCCGACCATGGACCATGCCCGGGTCGACGACGCGTTGTGTTCCACGCGCGCCTCAAAGAGTGTCAGCATAGTGACGGGGCTTGTAGAGGGCCAAAGCCTGCTGGGGTCGCGGGACCAAGGGATTACCGTGACCCTAGTACGTAAAGGGCTATTGAAGGACACCGTGGATTTTAGTCAGTACAAGTCTGACAGTCCCTCCCGCCCTGCCCTGGGTGGGAGGACTCATTTGATGATTTTACCACGATAAAAAAAAAAAAAATGGTGCAACCAGAATACGTGCCTCCCCACAGCCCAATTGTAATTAGTCTGTTGGTTGCGCGGCGGGACGCGAGACGTGGCACTCGGGACGCGGGGTGACGCGGTATTTTCACACAGACAGCTTATTTCCTCCCTGTTGCCAATTGCGTGCCATACGAAATGGGTTCCAGTTGTTCATTAGCTAACTATTATAATGAGCTTCCATTATTCACAAAATAGTTTGTGTGAACGATGTCTGCTTTTTAATTTTTGAGATCTTTGTTACTGATACGCTTTAAATAAAATATACAAAACTGATAACTAAATATTCAAAAGTATACGGCATGTAAAAGGCCGTAGCATGTGGTGTATTTTTTATTACACAGAATTCTAATACACCTTCCTACTCGTATAACACAGTCCACAAGTCCCTTGTTTCTTTAATCTTTCTATGCCTAATTTTCGTGGTCGCGGGACGGTACGAATTACCGTGACCCCGGAACGTAAAGGGCTATTGAAGGACACCGTGGATTTTAATCAGTACGAGTCTAACAGTCCCTCCCGCTCTACCCTGGGTGGGAGGACTCATTTGATGATATTAACATGATAAAAAAAAAAACTTTTCTTTTTAAACTTTTTTTTCGTACTAAAAACTTTTCTCACGACAGCTTTGTCACTTTATATGATTCTAGTACATATGTTAACGGAAATGTATGTAATCCGTCATTATATACAATTCCTAGGAAATGTATGTATGTAATTCCCAAAAACGCCTGGAAATGTATGAAACCTAACCAAATGGAACCTCGGGGTGCCCCTGACGTCTACTTTCAAAGGCACCAACAACTCTTGGGCACCCCGAGGTTCGGTTAGGTTCCTTTAAACCATGCACGCGGAAATAACAGCCTTGCTTAACGAAGCCCGAATAACTTCGGGATTGTATACAATTTCTAATTATTAATAATTAACAAATACGTTATAAACAGCCGTCAAAAATATTTATGAACATAGTTGAAAATATATCATTTACATTGTTCGTTGTTTTATCCTTTGATCTTATTTCTGTAAACGAATTGTATAACAAGAAACTAGAGAACCAGAGAGGTGCTGTATAAATACTAGGTAGATAATACCAGTGTTTCAGTGTAAGAAACTTCAAGAGTATGTACTAAAACTAAGCGTAGGAGTCTCGCAGGGTTGTGTACTCGGGCCTTTATTATTCCTGCTCCATATTAACGACTTACCGCGGCAAATTCATCATCCAGTGACATTATTTGCGGATGATAGCACAGTATAATTGAGTGCTTAAATAAAACGTAATACAGAAAGATATAAACAACACGCTTAAAACTATAATGGACTGTCTTAATAAAAATTATCTAGAGGTAAACTTGAATAAGACCCAAGTCATGCATTTCTACAAGAGAGTTGAGCCAGATAATATAATAATTGAATATAACGAACAATGTGTGGATACAACTACGGTAACAAAATTCCTATGAGTTCACATAGATAATAAACTGACATGGAGACATGATGCTGAAGAACGTATGCAATAAATTAAGTAAAACGGCATATGTGCTCTATAGACTTTCAAAAAAAGTTAATATTACCACATTGGTGACAGCATAGCATGGCTTAGTTGCTTCCTCACTAACGTTCGGTGTTATATTTTAGAGTAACTGTAGTAAACGAGAAAGAATATTTAGGGCCCAAAAACGCTGCCTTTCAGCTTACCTCGAAAGGTCTTAAATGCACAGAAAGCATTGCCATCTTTATATTTACTGGAAGTTGTCCTATTTGTAAGGACGAACAAGCGTTTGTTTACATCACTAGTGGATAAAAGATAACGTTAAGGACCGATTAGGTCTCAATATAAAAATCAGCTACACACAGGTGGTTACCAAACGTCTTTACTTAAAAATAATATCTTAACCATGGGTCCTCTTATATGTGTATAATAAACTATCTTTACATTTTCAAAGAATTACCCATCAAAGTATTTACAAAAAAAGTTTTCAAAACTACTACCGTATAAGTGTTATTACTGAATTAAGGATTTTTTTCAATGACAAAGCTTTCTGTTGTCTGTGATTTAATTTACTGATAATATTTCTGTGTAATGTTTTATCTTATTGTTTTAATGTTTATTTTAGTAATAAAATTTATTGACATAATTATGTGATTGAATTTATAGTCATTCTAAAGATAATTTGTTGACATTTGTATTGGAATTGATTTAATTCGTTGAATTTTTTTTTTTTTTTTTCTCCTTATCTCTATTTGCAATCGGTCGTAAGACCATAAGCGAATACGTTTATTGACAAATGGCGCTGTGGTGGAGCAGCCAGTGCTGCACCTCCCACTCAAAGAAGGTGGTTCCTCTTCAGCCTTTTTACCACCGCTGTCGGGTTTAACAAGTCAGTGACTAGTGCGTTTGGATGCAAGATTAGGCGTGTCTTGTGTTGTTTTTTGTATCGCTCGATTTCAGAGGTAACTGACGGTATTTGCAGATAGTCATGGATTTCGTCGTTCCGAGCAAACCAAGGTGCATTTGCTATTGATCTTAGGATACCATTTTGAACTCTTTGCAGGCAAAGTATGTTGGTTTTGCTGGCAACGCCCCACAATTGGATCCCATAGGTCCATATGGGCTTGAGGATAGAGTTGTAGATGAGGAGTTTGTTGTCCACAGAGAGCACAGAATTTCTTCCCATGAGCCAATATAGGTTACGGAACTTGTGGTTTATTTCGTCCCTTTTATTTTTGATGTGATGCTTCCATGTTAGGCGCCTATCTAAGTGGAAGCCAAGATATTTTACACATTCTGTGTGTGGTAGGGTGTCGGAGCCAAGTCTAACAGGAGGGGTGTTTCCGTGCCTGAGTGTAAAGGTAATATGATTAGACTTGGATGCACTGGCTCGAATTCGCCACTTTGAGAACCATTCATGAGTTTTGTCCAGCTGTATTTGGAGTCTTCTGCTGGCCCTTTCTGGATTATGATCAACCGATAAATAGGCTATGTCGTCGGCATATGTTGCTACTGTAATACCATCTAATGTGGGTAGGTCTGATGTAAATATGTTGTACAACACTGGGCCAAGAACAGATCCCTGTGGTACACCAGCTTCCACTTCAATCAATCTTGATCTTGCCTCGCCTTGTTTCACTCGGAAGCAGCGGTCTGATAGATACGACTGGATGAGTGCGAACATAGAATGCGGAAGTCTATCTTTCACCTTGACCAACAATCCCTTGTGCCAGACACGGTCAAAAGCTTGTTGTACATCAAGAAATGCCGCTGAGCAATACTTTTTGGTTTCTAAAGCCTGTCTTCCCGTTTGGTAAACACGGTGAACCTGTTCTATTGTTGAGTGCGATTTCCGAAAGCCAAACTGGTGGGACGGAACTACATCATTGTTGTCCATGAACGGTTTTAGTCGGTTCAGGAAAATTCTCTCCCACAGTTTGGAGAGAACAGGCGTTAGGCTTATCGGCCGGTAAGATGAGGCTTCATGTTCGGGTTTACCTAATTTGTGAATCATGACAATTTCAGAGATTTTCCACAGGTCAGGAAGGTGAGATGTTCGAAAGATTGCGTTGAACAGACTAGCTAAGAATGAAATGCATTTTCTGGTAAGATTTTTAAGTATGCAAGGGGTGACCAGATCGAATCCCGGAGCCTTTTTCGAGTTCAGTAGTCTGATTTCCTTCGCTATTTCTTTAGGTGTTGTTGGTATAATGGGCATACACATCTGCAGATCTTGTTCCAAAACTGTGTCAATGTCATGTTCATCAGCAGCACTCTCGTTTGGTTTGAATACAGAGTTCAAATGTATTGCGAATACTTCAGCCTTCTCCAGTTCTGTTCTTGCCCAGGACGTTTGTGATCTGATCGGAGGATAAGACTGTTGAGGCTTATCTAAGTTTTTAGTAGCTTTCCAGAGCGACTTCGAGCCAGCCCCCGTCGGAGACATCATCAGTAGGCTAGTTGTCAACATTAGGTTATTAGATTCGTGAATTAGAGTCTTTAACACTTTTGCTGTCTTGTTGTAATTATGTTTATCAACAGGATGTCGGGATTGATGCCATATTCTTCTAAGTCGGCGTTTTTCTAAGATCTTTTGCTTTATGTCTGGTGGATGAGGAGAGTCAGTGAAACCTTTGGGCCGAGAGGGTGTGTTTATCCAAGCAGCAACTTGAATAGTATTAGTGAAATATTTGCAGGCGTTATCTACATCGTTCTGGTGCTTCAGTGGTATAGCAGCAGTGAAGTTTTCATTGAGGTAGGACTTGAAGCCATCCCAGTCAGTTCGGTTATTCGTTAGAGACTCGGTTATTTCCCGAGTAAGCTCGCCAGTGCTAATTGTGAGGATCACCGGTGTATGATCTGATGAGCCGTCTAGACTTGATTCGATGTTAGTGTGTAGGCTATCTATGCCCTTATTTATAAAGAAATCTAAGAGATCTGGCAGTTTCTTTGGGTCACTAGGCCAGTAGGTAGCCTCACCTGCAGATATCGGTTTTAAGTGATTTTCATCAATACAGCGTTTCAAATCGCGTCCACGAGTGGTGGTGCAGCGGGATCCCCAATATGTGTGTTTTGCATTCCAGTCACCACCCGCAATAAACCTATGGCCAAGAGAACTGAAGTAGGTTTTGAACATATCTGTTGTTATTTTGTGTCGTGGTGGACAGTAGACTGAGGATAGAATAATAGGGCCTGCTCGGTCCTCTAATCTAACTGAAGTGCCCTGTAGATGCACTGTTGAATATGATTCAATCTGTGAATGTCTCAGGTTCGCTCGAATGACCAGCGCTGATCCAGCATGCGCACTACCATCAGCGCACTACCATCAGGATGGGGAGAATGGTAGATATTATAGCCTTTAATGCGAAACGAGCTTCTGGATGTCCCGTGCGACTCTGAAATTAATACTACGTCTAGTTTGTTGGCTTTAATTAAGGTCTCCAGTTCTTGGATATTGGGAGCCAATCCATTGATGTTCCAGATTGCGATCCGAAGAGAAGTCATTTATGACGTTAATTTGGTGATGACTGTAGTCAGTAAGCCCATTAGGGTACTGATTTGTTGCAGTAGTAAGTCGATTTTTTCATTTTGTTTAAAAAGGAGTTTTTCCATCGTTGTTGAGTTTTGATGAGGGTGTTCTATGTGACCAGCTGTAGTGGCATCGTTTAATGGAGAAATCTTGGGGCGTCTAGCAGCAATATCCGAGTATCTTTCGTCCGATCTGCGATGGGAGTTTTGTTGGGGTAGCCCGGAGCTTTCTACAGTTGTATTGGTGCGGATTAGTTCATTAGGAAAGTTGGAGATGCTGGTTGGAATAATTCTATGTTTGGAGTTGCTGGTTGGAATATTTCTAGGTTTAATTTTTCTTGACAGTATTTCTTGATAAACTTGACAACCCTTGTAATTGGCAGGATGATCGCAGGAGCAAAGAGCGCATTTGGCGGGAGTGTTTCTGTCTTTTTTAGAGCATTCTGAAGTTTTGTGGCCTTCCCCACATTTAACACATCTGTACGGTCTCATGCAGTTGTTTTTGCAGTGACCGTATTGTTGGCATCTTTGGCATTGTACAATTGTCTTAGTTTTGCGTGGATCTTCAATTTTAATGCGTTGGTGATGGATATATTGAATATTTTTAACCAATTTGTTATTTGGACTGGGTTCCAAATTAACAAAAAAAGTGGAAGTAGGTATTTTGTCTGGTCCATAGCGGTGATTAATGATTTCTCCTCTAACCTTGTTACCAGATTTCGCTAGCTCTTGTATGATAGCGTCATGCGGAGTAGTATGATGTAGGTCTTTTATTACTATTCGGTAGCATTTAGTATCTTTACGAGAGAAGGTGTGTCCAATTAGTCCCTTCTGTCTAATTAAATCAATGACTTGCTTGTAGTCATTAGTAGTGCTGACCATTACACGTAGGAGGTTTTTATTTATTATTTTATACCGAAACTTTTCCAGACCAATTACAGACTCAATTAGTTTGGTGAGCTCGTTTAGATCCTCAATCCCATAAAGAACAATAGGAGGAGGCTTGTTTTCTGGTTTAGGTTCCGTATCTGTGTCCTCTGTTAGATCTACAGGCAAGTTTGAGAATCGGTTTTCTGATTCAATTGGTGGAGGCGAGTTGTCGCATATTTTTCTTTTCTTAGATGTAGGAACTCTTTGCCATGGCGGAGGTTGTGTTACATCTGTAGAAGGCCGTGCAGGCGGTACTAGTTCCGTGTCTGCATCTGAGTCTCTTTCACAGGCGAATATTATGGTATTGCTGGAAGAACCCAACTGCTTAGATACAATTTCACTCAGTGAGTTGGATCGTTGTCTATTGAAAAGGCTCGGATGAAAGATTTGTTGAACAAGTTTCTTGGGCGATGTTTTTTCCTTATTATTTTCATCAGAGTCATGGGTTTGACTTTGAGTGAGATTTCCCACTCTAGTCGAACTGGTAACATTTTTATTACTCATGGTGGTAATTATTTTCCTATACTAGCAACACTGACTGGCCAAATGTCAAATGACATTATGACATATAATTTTACTTCAAAACAAAATATGAAAAAATTGGGGGTGGGTCGTGAAAACTTTAGAAACTTAGTTTGTCACTTTAGTTTTTGTATCACTGTTTAGTGTTCAAATCACTTATTGTTTTGAGCTACGAACACTTGTTCATAGATTTCACTGTTTTAAGTTCACTTTCACAACGTTTTTAAGCACAAACTCGCGGTCTAACACTTGAAATTCACTTTTTCTCCGACAGCGCGTCTTTGCGTGTTGCGATCGATGACAGATGAAATTTGTAGTGGATTTATTGCTTTCTGTTTATTTTATTATATTGTTGACATGTGTTTAATTAATTTTCTGCAAAGTGATTTGTTATTTAATTTATTGACATTGTGCCTTATTTGGAAAGTATTTTTTTGTGTATATTATTTGTACCTATTTTATAAATTATTATTGTAAGGCAAAATGTATCAGGACAGTTAGCAAAATATTATTACCATCATATCTGTACTGTATACCTACGCATTAATGGCAAATAAATGATTCTGATTCCACAGTGTGCTTAGAATGTATTCTTGCAATATGATATTAGCAACTAATTCCCTTTGGCGTGCTACCGGGAACTGCGACAGAACGAGTTAGAGTGGCGAATTAAGTTATAAGTTGTGTTAGCCGCTCGTGTGGCACACAAAGTAAACATTCCTAGAAGGGAACATCGCATTTAACTATGTCTACTAGAAATGCGCTTATGAAACGTAACTTTCTATGAAAAGTGGCTCTTTAAAAGTGATTTTTCACTGAAAGTATCCATCTACTAGCCCTAATTCATATTTTGAAATCGAATGTTTAGCGTTATACAATTATAACACGTAAATTCTTTGTTATAGAATATGACAAACACAAATGTGTCCTAAGATAAAACTTACGCGGTCGCGGCACTTTCCCATTACCGTGACCCCGGTACGTAAAGGGCTATTGAAGGACACCGTGGAATTTAGTCAGTACAAGTCTGACAGTCCCTCCCGCCCTGCCCTGGGTGGGAGGACTCATTTGATGATTTTACCACGCAAAAAAAAACTTTCTTACTTGACTTAGTTGCACTATATGTATAATAGTCATTAATTCTAGAAACCTTAAAAAATGGTCTAAAATTTCATGATTCACCATTTACTAGTGTTTTAACTGGAAAGGTACGAAAAGTACCTTTTTTTTTTTTTTTATCGTGGTAAAATCATCAAATGAGTCCTCCCACCCAGGGCAGGGCGGGAGGGACTGTCAGACTTGTACTGACTAAAATCCACGGTGTCCTTCAGTAGCCCTTTACGTACCGGGGTCACGGTAATCTGTGAGTCCCGCGACCCCGGCAGGCTTTGGCCCTCTACAGGCCCCGTCACTATGCTGACACTCCTTGAGGCGCGCGTGGAACACAACGCGCCGTCGACCCGGGCATGGTCCATGGTCGGACAGCGAGTCGCCCATTACTCGCTGCCCGCATGCCCGCGCCTACGGTGGCCGGAGATCGTCTTGCGACCTCCGTCGCCGTGGGCGTCTACCACTGCGGCTGGGGTGGAGGGAGGACGCTGTCCTCTCCCTCACGCGGCCCGCCTCCTCCTACGCGAGCATGACTGCTTCGCAGAAGGAGGCGACCACTTCCCACTCCATCTCGCCCCGCAGCATGGCCTCGACCAATGCCGGGCGCGAGAGACGAAAAGTACCTAACTATAAATATCTCAATTTCATATAAATAATACTTCACACAAAACTTTTCAAACATCATCCTCGACCGTAATAGTGGGAAACATTCTCCTGCGGTTAATCCGTGGCCACAACACCCGCGATCAATAGCCACTACCACACTAGTTTGTACTCCACAAGTAACTGGTAAACTAGTGGAATCTCATCTAAACTTCTTTATAGCACATCGAGCTGAAAATACACAGGAAAAGAGTAATGAATCTTCTACAATGGCTCGTGTTTACAAACTAAAGTCCATTGATGAGTTAGTTACAAGTTGCCGGCAGCTCTTGCTTCGATACTAAGTTGTGGACATTGAAGCATGGTGTAATCTATCAGCACGATATAACTATCGGTATAACGTACAAAATAATTGAATATTACAGTTTTAATCACCTAGGTAAAACTATTATTACGTTGAATTAAGAATAAATAAAACCCGACTACGAAAAAATCGCACATTGAAAAGTATAAAACAAGAATAATCCGTTTCAAAATTTTGAAGTAATAGTAGTAATATAATAAACATTGTGTGAAACAACCGCAGGTGGGATACGAACACGTTTGTATTGTTCTTGTTTTATACTATTCAGTGCGCGATGTTTTCGTAGTCGGGTTTTAGTTATTTTTAACTATTTTTTATTTGCACTATTTTGTTATATAATCAATTATTTTATATAATAATAAAAGCAAAGTAGCGAGTGAATTTCAAATGTACTCACTCGGGGCCTGTAGAGGGCCAGAGCCTGCCGGGGTCGCGGGACTTACCCATCACCGTAACCCCGGTACGTAAAGGGCTCGTGAAGGACACCGTGGATTTTAGTCAGTACAAGTCTGACAGTCCCTGCCGCCCTGCCCTGGGTGGGAGGACTCATTTGATGATTTTACCACGATAAAAAAAATAAAAAAAAAAAAAAAAAAAAAGCCTTTTATTTGATACCCATGTCGATACTGTGCGAAAATATATTTTTTTTGGTTACGACTTTACATCCCCTAGAGGGCTCCATATTAAAGATGACACGTCAATTACCCTATACTCAGCGGTTAACTGAGACGTTTCTAACGACAGCTCATTTGTCATGTAATGATAAGTAGTTTAGAAGTTATGAGGGAACAAACAAACATACATACCGGTCAAAATCATAACCCTCCTTTAGGCTTTGCCGTAGTCTGGTAAAAAAAAAATGAATTTTGTTAGAAGTCCACTTCATCAAAGCTTGTACGCTACGCCGTAGCTTGGTGCTACGCGAGTGCTACGTGTGTGCTACGAGAGTTGTCAAAATGTCAATTTATGACCTTATTTAAACTATATTCATGGTAAACATATTGAAAGACATGTCCCCGTTCTATTAAGTAGCGAGAAAATTAAATAATGAAATACTCAATTATACCAAACAGCTAAAAGTAATATTTGACGACTGCGTAATTATAGCTCAGCTTTTTTTTTTAACGTGGTAAAATCATCAAATGAGTCCTCCCACCCGGGACAGAGCGGGAGGGTACTGTTAGACTCGAACTGGCTAAAATCTACGGTGTCTTTCAATAGTCCTTTACGTTCCGGGGTCACGGTAATTCGCGAGTACCGCGATCCCGGCAGGCTTTGGGTTTCTAGAGGGGGGACCCGTCATTTTGCTGACACTCTTTGAGGCGCGCATCGAACACAACGCGCCGTCGACCCGGGCTTGGTCCATGGTCGGACAGCGAGTTGCCCATTATTCGCTGCCCGCATGCCGATTATAGCTTAGCTTAAGCATAAGCTTTGCTTAGCCCTTTTTACACTAATCAATTTTAAGAATCGTAAAGGACAAAATTATTGAATGTAGCTCTTTGTTCCACTTTTATTATTAGGTGAGCTAGTAATAGCAAAAACATAATGCTCATAATAGTACATACCATTTGGGAAATCAACGGAGCGTGAACTTTGTTTGTTTGACTCAAACATCGTTATTATAATAGTTTGGTCTTTTATTGTTTTACTAGGCTGAGTTTTTTTATGCCATAAAATATTGCCTATCATAAAACGTCCTTTTGAAAATGTATCAAAATTATACCTAAATGAAAAAATAGACCTAATGGAAAATAGTCCTAATTCTGAAAAAGTATAACTCAAATAGTGTAATTATCGATAACTCCGTTATATTGGAAGGCATTCTACCGAATAAAAATAAAATAACTCACCAATACAGTCACTAAATTTGAAAAAGTTAAAACTGTTACTGGCCAGTGTGCCAAAGTGAAAAACAATGCGCGCTAACGAAGTACCTACCGGCAAGATGGACAGATGCGATCATGTTCTATTGTTTTTAGCACACACCGAGCGCTCTACACTGCAGAAAAACGTGTGACCAGATGCATTCTTGCCACAGTCATCAAAATCGAGCAAATAACAAAGAAAAAATCCAAAAGCATCAATAAAATAGAATCACGTATGCCTCTGATAAACGCTCCCACAGAATCTAAACTATTTACCACATAGTAACCACATATGTGTAAGGTGTTTGTAACAAGTTTAACAAAGGTTAATGAACGCGTGCAACCAGTAAGTAAGAACAAGTAAGTTAAGTTACCAAGTCGGTGAAGTTGCGTGAGTTGCGAGCGTCGGGTCGCAAGTCTCTCTGTTTCGAACGAAACAAGAAGCTCGTACAAGAACCTGAAACAAGTTAGTGGCACCACGGCTTGGATCACTGTTTGGAAACTGCCACCTAGTTTTGAGTTTGAATAGATCTTTTGACTGGTTCGCATTTCAGGATTTGAGAGTATAACTACACAGTTGCCGCAGTAAATGATTAGCTGCTGAGCTGTGTGTTCGATTCCCGCATGTGTATATGTTGTGTCTGGCTGTCTGCGTATGCTACGAGTACTTAAACTGTTTGTAAAAGCAACCATGATACAGGAGGAATTCCTAGTACGGGGAAAAAACAAGCGGGCTTGCATAGGATCAGCAACGTGTTCTATGAGACGAACTTTAAAAAGCCTTAAAACGATTTCATTTTGGATCATATTATAACAATTAGTACTGAAAAAAAATACTTTAAATACTTCAAATAAAATTCAAATGTTTCAGAACACATATACGGTGAAAAAGTACTAATTACGTCGGGTACGCATGCGTGTACAGTGACAATGTTCAACATGGAAACATGCGCCTCGGGCCTGTTCATGTTCATTTCATGGCCCATGGCATACACAAGGCATTTTTAATTAGCATAATATAGTTGCTTCGTATCTTTTTAGATACCAAGTAACTACATCATGCTAATTAAAAATAAAAGACAACGACGGCCAATACACGTACCGTTTAAAAAGAATATTCGGATTTAAGTTGCTCAAATACCATCAAATAAACGAGCTTAACTGTTCAATGTTCATTCTATCTACCAATAGAAAACAACAAACATATACAACTGGAAAAGTGAAGGGTTCCGTGGAACCAATTTCACACATGGAAAAATCAGACGGGATTTTGTGCATTTTGTTCTAACCGTCCATAGGGAGGGCCGCTCGCTGCATATTGTACGTATCCGAGTTTAATAGCTGTGTGACATCCTACTTCGTTTATACGGGCAGAACTGCTCAAAGGTACTAATGAAATATTTCAGGATTGCCGTACAATCTGGAAGTATTTTTATAACTTGCCATTGATATTATTGAATGAACAATAAGTTGTTCATTGAATAATATCCTGCAGCCCCGCAGCGAGCGACTGTGGCTGGTACACCACTGTCAAACTAATGGTTCGTTTTAAAATGTTCCTTAGGAGACTGTTACTAAAGTTGGAAATAAATAATAAGGATTATATTTTGTCATGTGGCTACGGAATCCTAAAAAGTCCAAATCTTTAGTATGAGGGATGTAGCTCGGCCAGAGACAGCCAATTTTTCACATTCAAATTCTTTTTGATTTGTGGCGAAGCTGTATTTATGGCTAGCTGGCACTCTGCCACTAATGAAACGGAAAAACTGCGGGTTTATTGGTACATTTCTCTTTTATCTTTAAAAAATGAATAAAATCCTAGAGTAATAGTAGTTTAAATATTTGACAAATATTGTGGACGAACAGTTTTTTAAGATTTCGCATTACAGACAAGTAAAGATTTGGGCAGGTAATACCTGACCTTGGATATACATATAGAGTAACCAGCTTCGTAATATTATTCTGATGTTAAGTTTGTATTCATTGCGTTCCTGTATGATGCTTCTTTTCCTGTACTTAAAAGTGCCCAAAAATGATACCCCTCGTATCAATTCTTTGTAATACTAATTAATGACATCAGCTGTGAAGGTGGCTTGCTCCGGACTGATATAAATGATGATCTAACAGCTATACGTCACCACTCTAGTGCGGGGTGGGTAGGCAGAGAGACAAGTGACGAAAGCGCAACGCTCAGTTATTAATTGATTAGAGGACAGTAGGAGACGCTCGTCATTTGTCACTGTGAGTACTCAGCGGGAGGGAAACTGGCAATGAATTGTGAACGTACAAATACAGCCTTTATTTTAAAAGGCTTATATTTTCACATCCTTCAGATGAGAGTTATTTTTGGCGCGAGCTTTTGAAAGGTAATTGAGTTATGTATCCTACAAGTGGGAAAATTGAAGCCGTACCTTCATTATATTTTAGCAAGGGCAACAGACACGTGCCTAGTATCAAGATGAAATAATGTCATGAAAGAAGAAAATTACGGTTAAGTAAATTCAAAACAAGTAACTAATTAACCGACAAGTTCCTTGAAACAGATTAAGTAAACAATGTTTTGAAGAGGACCACTCGTGTATAATTACACGATTTAAATAATAATACCAAACAAGAACAAGAAAGGTCGCAATCGCTTGATAATTTATCCGAAATACAATATCTTCGATATCCCAAACTAGGCAAACAAATGAGGCGACGCAAACATAACCACTTATCTTACTCATAAGATTTTATGCGCAAACAATAATCAGAGTGAGACGATCACGAGGCGATCACGACTCGATCGCGACACGATCACGACTCGATTACCGCACGATCAAGCGACTGTCAACATCGTTACGTGTAATGAATGGGACGAGATGAGGATAGGGTACACCAGCAATTGTTTGAATACGTGATTTTGTATGAATTTGTTAGTAGACGGAAAACTGCTCTGATGTCATTGAACTTTGTCTTCTGGGAAAAGTTAATCTATTCAAGTGTAGTAGGATAAGCCTTAAAGCTGATTGAAAATGTCGTTGTTGATTTACTGAAATTAGATACTTAATAGTTTCAACGGCAAATGATAAATAGTTTCAAGTCGGAGATCATAATATAACAATTCTGATATATTATTTTCTTTGATCCGAAAATAAACGGTAGGTACTGGTTGGATATAGACTGAGAAACACTTCTTAATTAACTCTTTATTCATAATATAACCTACATTTGTTTTTAATTTTAAGTTATGATTATATTTCATACAGTTAAGTTTTTTTTTTGGCCGATGTACTTCATAGGATCCTACAATTTGGAATGTTAACTCCCACTCTCTAAATAATGGACCACTAGTACATTCAGTTATTTCGAGTCCAGCACTCTTTATTCTTCCCATGTACTGAATCTAGCGATGGATGGTCCCTACATTGTTGTGGCAAAGCTAGCTCAGCGATCACTAATCAACTGAGACGGTCCACCCTTTAGTAAAAATATCCTTTCAGTTAAGCTCTATGGATACGTGGATTGTATCCTAGACTTTGATAAATTGAATCGATAGAAACCTTGAATATAATCCTGGAAAATGTTAGAGTAAGGACTAAAATAGAAAATTAATTAAACAAACAAGTAGGTACGAGTAGGTACAGACGTCGGTAATATCTTGCAGACAGCTTTTATTACTCAAATACGTGTTTTGTGTATAACGACGTTTATGAAAATACTCTCTGTTTGTAATTAATGAAAGCCATTGCCTTGACTGATAGATCAATTCGTTATTTTATACCTATAAAACAGTCATTCCGATTATCGGACTATATTTGTTGTTAAGATAACGGCACGCTTTGCTCGCACTGTGTCTACAATATGTTGACTATAACCTTGAGCCGAAGACATTCCTAGGGCTGTCTACTGCAATATTGGGACAAAATGTTAATTAAGCCAGGGATGGAAGTAGCTAGTAATTTTCCACATCGCTTGCTCTAATTGTAGATGTCTTTAAGTCAAAGGCGCTGTACCGTTTTTTTATCGATGTTTCTTTGAACGTCGCGTTGAAAGCAATGACAACAATAGGCTTTACGTGTTTTGTCTTCACATGAATAACGTACAAAATTAAGAGAATTTCTAAACCGCTTCTTCTAACAAGTTCTAAAAAAACATGTCATTGTGAGACCTAAATCCATAAGTACTTTCGGACCGCACGGCCATAACTTATTTCTACATGTAATTTATCTTGGGCAAATAAAGTAATGGCGAGGTCTATACTTTTTCATCCTCTTGTGTATTACATACTTATGAAGCTAAAAAAGGGAGATCGATCACTTAAAAAGTTGAGCACTAGTCTACAGACCTTCGAAGTCTAGCAACCTTATGAGCACGCCACTTAGCTGATGATGTATAGATGTTGCTATCACAATGGAGTTGTTTCCCATGCCGTTGAATGGTGGCCATACATCAGCACCGTCGCTAATGGCCACATAAATGTTCTTGACGTGAAAAAAGTGTTTGATGGCCGTGGTGAGAGGTTAGCGAAATAAATGAGTTGTTGATTTGGAGCCGCGAAAGTGTTCACGTGTGTCGTGTTGTTTGTCATGTCTTTATTTAGGGTACATTTTGATAAATGTGTCAAAGGATGAATATGATAACAATGTATTTTACTTACACACGTTTTAATGTCAACAGATATTGAAGCTGTGAATTGACTGTCAGTGAATTTGAAGAGCTGATCTGATGATAATAAGAATTGCTTCAAAAGGATTCGAGGAAAATTCAATAGTAAAGTCAGTGAGATTTGGATTCGCACACTGAGGGTTCCGTATAGACTTGCTTTTTTGTTATTAAACTGTAAAACATATTTACTGTTTCCTGATTTAATTTTCCTTAACATGTGCTGTTAGCAATTGCTTCTTGCCATTCGTATGATTCTGGTTCAATGCGTTGATACCAGCGCAGATATTTTGCAAGTTACCTAACAAGTTTGATTATATAATTATTAAAGGACTAGCTTCTGCGCGCGGTTTCACCCGCGTCATGTTAGGCGTTTAGCCCTATAGTCCCGTCCCCATTAGTTTCCTTGAGGAGCGCGTGGAACACGACGCACCGTGTCTCGGGCCTTGTCCTTGGTCGGACGGCGAGCTCCCCATTACTCCCTGATTTGTTGCCCCGTGTCTGGGGCGATAAGTAGAGGATGTCTTTTCCCTCACGCATTCCGACTGCTCCCCATTCCCCTTGCCTGCCGCCGAATCCCTGAAGTACCTATCGCAACAACCGTGCCCGGGAGGACTTGCGTCAGATTGAAGGTGAGGATGAGGACGCCGTAGCGAATTTCCAAACACTTCTCAAAGAGGGATCTAATTATGACATGCCAAGGCAGTCATTATTTTGTTGTATTATTATTTTGAAACTATGATATCTCCTTAGATATTCCTTGAAATCAAACGATGTCAAGGGTAATTTTGTTCAAAATCAAATTATTTATATGAATAAGGATTAATATCATGTTAATGAAAGTACCTTCGCAACTAATGAATCCCTTTAAAATCAAATGTTGATTTCCACAAAAAAGGTTACAGTGACTTAACCTTAAAAGATAGATATATGCTCTCGCGGACTTTATTTTAGAACTTTTCATGAGGAATAATCCCGTACTACATAATTTTTGCGTATCTTTAACCGTTTACGCAGCGCACGCAACGGAAGCTCTCAAAAAGGAATTTATTTTCCCGATTTTGAAACATTTCTCACTGCTGCTCCGTTCCTATTGGTGATAGCGTGATGTTACATAGCCTATAGCCTTCCTCGATAAATTGACTACCCAACACTGAAAGAATCATTCAAATCGGACCAGTAGTTCCAGAGATTAGCGCGTTCAAACAAACAAACAAACAAACTCTGCAGCTTTATAATATTAGTATAGATTTGAGTAAGTGATATAAATTACAACTTTATAATTCAACGAATTCTTGAGGAAAAGGGGTCTAGACTGACAGACAAATGGACAACAACTCCTGCAGCTTATTTAAGTAACTATTTAAACAATGTCTAACCAGTATCACATGACATTCATTATCAAGTTGAATATTTGCCTTCTATTCCCGTCTGCACACACGGAGAGGCGACGGTGCAATGAGGTCTATTATTGACTGCCTGCAAATAGACCCGTGTAGGACGCACTCGCTCCACTACACACACCGGGCCATATATTAAAATCTTGCTCATACAACGTGTCTCCTCTGATGCAATAGTAAAAAAATATAAAAGACAGGACAAACAGTTCGTGTACTGATGAGAATATTCACAAGCCTTTCTACCACACTCTCACGTATTAATTATGCTGTAAAATTTATGGTACACACTCTTATGAGGTTACTATTGCTGTAGTCAGGAATGTCCTGATCGTCACTGTTTGGATGAGACTTGAACGTTTATTGAAAGTAAGAAAGAAATACGTTCAGTAATCTCCTACTTTTACCAGTATCTACTGATTTCAACACTGTCTTCACTGGATTTCTTTGACTTTAAAACATAAGGTCTGAAGCAATGATGCTTGAAATTCTGCACCGGTTTTGCATAAAAAAGGAACAAAGAAGGAATAAATTTTAAAACATGTGCCCTCGAAATGGTAAGTTTTAGAAAAATGCGTTTTTCACAATGAATAATTCCATATCAATGATACATATACTATCAAAAGAGCTGTACATACAAGGCAAAGAGTAATGTTGGTTGTTTTAAAAAATGATGCTTCGTTAGCCTCTCATGCGTGACGTCACACGTCTGACGGCGCACTGGCATATTTGTATGAAGAAGTCATTAACTACAGTGTTGCGGCGGACGGACTAACGGCCGTCAATTAATCTGAAATAGTAGTAATAGTAAACAATGTGAAGAGTGAACACCCTGTGTACGTGTGCTGTGAACGCGAGTGGGTGTCGTGAACTCTGCGCTAAGGGCGGAGGTAATGAGTTGCACTGTGTTAAACTAGATTAAATGACTCGTTGAAAGAGATTTATTCAGAGTTTGTTGCACTTTGAAACGCAAATTTAACCAACCAGTTTTTGGACACTTATTTCAAACAGCTTCTTTGCCTGAATAAAAAGCATTAATCGCCTACTCATTCTGGTTATCGCTATAACTTTGTTATATTATGTTTTCGAAACAAACAGAAAAGAGTACTAAGTAGAAGAGACTTATAAATTAAGTAACAAAACAACTCCAGTCCACTTGACCGTACAGAAACTTCTCGAAACTAATTAGTAACGATTAGCTTTTGATATCAAAGCCGCAATGATCAAATATCTTACGAAACAAACTGCCTAGCAACCACCACCCATCGTCCGCCATCTTACAACAAAGGACAATCAACCACACAATCACCTCTTGGGCCGTATTATGACGTCTTAAAACCAGGCTTGTTCCAGTGAGTGAACGAGGTGGCGCTACACGACTTGTATAGCTCTGTGTCTTTCACTCAGTGGAACAAGCCTGGTTTTAAGACATCATAATATGGCCGCAGGTCACTAAACTGAATAATGTTTACCCAACTTTATTATATTTCACAGCAACACTATAAAACATTTTATTAAATTATCGTCAATTAGGTACCGTTCGCATGAATGCCGGCATAAATTCACAATAACATTTTTTTGCTATTTTCATGTAATAAATGATGAAAAAAAAAATATTATTGTCGTCTGGCGTGTTTGAAGCTTCAGACCTTGTGTCATATCATAACTGTTATTGGAATCGGTGTTACGAGAATTTCAATAAGCGAAATGTATGGAAATTGTATAAAATAAGGCACCCCGAGAATGCTTGTTACTGGCGAGAGCCTCGTATATCTATGTAAATATGTGTAACATTATGGATAACAAAATTACAGCACATCTCTAATCATACGAAAAATGACGACGTTTTTGGTTGAGAAAACATTTTTCCTCGACAGTGTTTCGTCACGGAGATTTGTTACGAGTCTTCTTGTTGACTAACAAAATAGTTACAAAATGTTCCAAATTTTAGAAGCTTGTACGTTCAAAATTAACTATGATTAATTTTGTTCATTAGAAATCTAACCATCGTCTATATGGAGGGATAATAATTATCATGAGATAAACCATCTGTTACCACTCAATCCTGAAAACTTAACAAGACTGCTTTCACAAACAAATCTGCATAATTCGCCGTACCACGAAGTTGTCTCAGTATCGAGACTTTTAGAGTAATGTGCACAAACGAAGACATTGTTCTAGTAACTAAGTGCACTTGTCAACTGCATTTGATACTACATTTTCCACTCGCAGGAGTGCAGCGTCGAGTAACTTGTCTGCGTTTTGACCGCGGGTGAACCATTTCTTCTTGAAGGATCATTATGCCGGGAGCTGGCAAAACCACCATGTAAACACATTTCAGCGAAACTGACAGCACGAAGATTTTTCATCACCTCGAAAAGGGGATGAAAAAGTTGCAAGATCTGCAACACGCAGGTTGGTTCAGTAGATTGACTGATTCATAAGATAGGCTACGATGAGCGAAGGCCATCAGGCGGCAGTGTGCTTGCCTATTACCTCTATGGTACAAAAAAAAACATTCAAAGTAAATAATTATTTTTTGTTTTCTATTTTATTTCATTCTAATGGATGTAATAAAACAAAAGAGCTAGTTCCAATAGCGACTGTTGATTACCATTCAGAACTGGAATTAATAACTGTAACTTAACATAAATGACATTTAACTACAGTCATTCTATCGCCACTGGCGAAATCGTTTGTGAGAGCCTTGTATTTACTAGTAAGTTTTGAAAATACTGGCCTTTCAAATATCACCAATGTGATGCAAATTCCGCAACCAATTAGAGTACAGTAAAACAAAATAGTTCGAACTAAAACCCTGATAGAACCCCGTGTACCTACACATAATGAGTTTTGTACAATATCACGGTCGGATGCCGATACCACGAATATATATGATTATTGCACTTTAATTGCAACCCATTCTGATACCGCGACTATAATTTATATTTCTGATAAATTGGATTCGCCTGAAGGGCTGCCCTGATTTCACATTTCACACATTCACTGAAATAATTGGCATCAATTTAATTACAATTACGAATGTACGTTATGTGTTTTTGTTTATTTCGCGTTTAATTTAAATATAATTATGGTGGCTACATGTTCATTTGCTGAAATTGAAGTGCTGAACCTGTATCCCATTCACGACAAAATGTATTGATTGTTGTTGTTACGCGTCGAATAACGAGAATAATATGATAAGTTTCATGTATGTTACAAGTGACTGCAAGCATTGAAGATTTTTCTTTTGACGCTTTGCGATTGTATGATCTGTTGTATAAGTTAAAACTGTTTTAAAAGTTGGTAATCTTCACTTCTCAAGTGGACTGGAGAAAGACTGCATTCTAAGGATAGAGGGAAGGGTCATGTTGGTCAAAAATGGAAAGAGTCAATAACTTTGTACGTAAATGATTTGAAGCATCAAATACTGAGTCATCATCTACCTTTTCCTTTGAATTCCAGTCAAAAAAGTCGGGTGGGTAAGATTGGTTGTTAGACTTTTGGGCCACTTAATACTTGCAACTACAGTCATAGTTTTACTGATAACAGTCAGTTAGATATGGGGGAGTCTCAATAGTTTATAAACACCCACCTACGACCGACAAGCATAGCTTTAAAGTTCGATTCAACTATGTGGCTGTCATGCAAAAATGACCAATATAATTGCAATCCATGACTATTGGCTGCAGCAACCCTTACTTAAACTATCTCGTCCTGGAACACTTCCAAGGGCTGAGGTCAAATGCAGTTCTGGATTACAGTGCGGAAGCTCGCCAACATCGATTAGCTACATAGCGTTCTATTAGATAGGAATCAAAGGGCTGTAAATCATCCTCAGTTGGTTGTTGTGTTATTTTGTTAGAGCCGGTGCATATCTATTTGGAATTAGGACACGTGCCAAGCTTTTTGAATAAAAAAAAACAAAATAGCCAATAATAAAACTCCTCAGTGGTTTTGTAAATTTTTAGATATGAAGCTTGTTTCGTGTAACAGGTTAGTCCACTGAAAAAAATCTAATTCATCCGTCTCGTTTGGATTATCAAAATTTTAGTTGACCTGCATTATTTTTCCAATACAACGTTGGAAAAAAAAATGGACTGAAACTCTGTTAGATCAACTACAGTGTAACGAACTAGTTGTTACAATTCGTTTTAAAATAGATCACTCTTAACCCTATTGTGTCAGAAAATTATTCATACATTTATTAATACGTACCCAGAAATAACCCTAAAAACCTTATCACGCTCCTTGAATGGTCCCACATCCATCAAGTTCGACCTTAACCCTCGAGCGCGCGTGTTCACACGGTAACACTTGCGCGGTCGAGCTGACCCCAGCGCCCGTGTTAACATCATGCCCCTAAAAAGATACGTACAGAAGGTTGGCTTCTTATCCTGGGATCACACTAACGGGAAAAGCCGTTAATTATCTCGGAAATGATAATGATGAACGTTTCTACGAACATCGATTATCGCGAACATTAACAACATCTCCCGTTAGTGTGGTCCTGCATGACAAAAGCCGAAGTAGAAAGTGACGCCATGTTTTGTTTTGATTACACTATAATCTATCATTATTTATCATACATCTCTAAAACCCTCATCTCAATAATTCTAACGAGAAAAGACCAAGTTAATTGAATGAAGTGGAACTGAGCCAGGCACGACTGTGGGTATGCACTGACTCAGCCAGAAGGCGTTGCGGCAGACCTCGTAGAAGATGGCGGACAAAACAAACGACTAGTTTTCCACTCTGGCGAGAAAACTATCGAAAAGTCATGAGGAGAGACCTCTCCCCAGCAGTGGGATGATGCAGACTAGCAGTATCGGTATCTTTTTCTGCAGCCAACCTTCTACAGATTTCTGATTGTGCCATACCCGATCGGTACCCGAGCCTTCCCTAATCTCCGGCAAAAGACTCGGCTGGGCAGCGTGAATAGCGGTATTAGTGCCCTTTTTGAAAGGTGCTGGGAAATATTGAGTGGGTAAGCTGCTTGCTATAAATTGTAGTCGGTTAGAGATACGTATGCACACATTTACGTACGTTACTTTAAAAAAACAAATACAAAAAAGTTTAAAATAACTTTTGTGGCGGAAGTTGGTAGCTTTGTTATTTATTACATTGACATTTTTTTTTTTTTTAAACTGCCCCACACTAGGAACATTTCCTGTATCATGGGTGCGTTTACAAACATAGAAACTCACACATACAAACACCCAGACCCGGAACAACTACTGCAGATCATACAAATATTTGTTTCGTGTGGGAATCGAACCCGCGACACATAGCGCGGGAGTCCAACTGGTCAGCCACTGCGCCAAACGTGCCGTCAAAAACAAATGTATTGCCATCGACTTCTGAATGAAAAGTTATTTTAAGTTTAGTGGATGGCTTAGTGGATGTTTTTTCACCGAACCTGAATCCGACATTGACACCAACACCGACACTGACACCGACACACATCAGTACCGGTATCGGTATCGGTATCGGTGTCAGTGTTGGTGTCAGTGTCGGTGTCCGTGTCGTTGTTGGTGTCGGTGTCGGTGTCGATGTCGGTATCGGTGTCACTGTCGGTGTCAGTGTTGGTGTCAGTGTCGGTATCGGTGTCACTGTCAGTGTCAGTGTCGGTGTCCGTGTCGTTGTTGGTGTCGGTGTCGGTGTCGGTGTCGATGTCGGTATCGGTGTCAGTGTCAGTGTCCGTGTCGGTGTCGATGTTGGTATCGGTGTCAGTGTCAGTGTCGGTGTCCGTGTCGTTGTTGGTGTCGGTGTCGGTGTCGGTGTCGATGTCGGTATCGGTGTCAGTGTCAGTGTCCGTGTCGGTGTCGATGTCGGTATCGGTGTCAGTGTCAGTGTCGGTGTCCGTGTCGTTGTTGGTGTCGGTGTCGGTGTCGGTGTCGATGTCAGTGTCGGAGTCGGTATCGGTATCGATATCGGTATCGATATCGGTATCGGTATCGGTATCGGTATCGGTATCGGTATCGGTATCGGTATCGGTATCGGTATCGGTATCGGTATCGGTATCGGTATCGGTATCGGTATCGGTATCGGTATCGGTATCGGTATCGGTTTCGGTTTCGGTATCGGTATCGGATCGGTATCGGTCTCGGTATAGGTATCGGTATCGGTATCGATATCGGTATCGGTATCGGTATCGGTTTCGAAATCGGTGTCAGTGTCGGTGTCGGTGTCAGTGTTGGTGTCAGTGTCGGTGTCAGTGTCTATGTCAGTGTCGGAGTCGGTAGCGGTATCGGTTTCGGTTTCGGTTTCGGTTTCGTTATCGGTATCGGTATCGGTATCGGTCTCGGTATAGGTATCGGTATCGGTATCGGTATCGGTATCGGTATCGGTATCAGTGTCAGTGTTGGTGTCGGTGTCAGTGCCAATGTCAGTGTCAGAGTCAACGGCAGTGTCAGTGTCAGTGTCGATGTTGGTGTTAGAGTCAGTGTCAGTATCGGTGTAAGTATCAGTGTCAGTGTCTGTGTCAGTGTCAGTGTCAGTGTCGTTGTCGGTGTTAGAGTCAGTGTCAGTGTCAGAGTCGATGTCAGTGTCAGTGTCAGAGTCGATGTCGGTGTCGGTGTCAGTGTCGTTGTTGGTGTCGGAGTCGGTGTCAGTGTCAGTGTCAGTGTCGATGTAGGTGTCGGTGTCAATGTCAGTGTCAGTGTTGGTGTCGGTGTCAGTGCCAATGTCAGTGTCAGTGTCAGTGTCAGTGTCGTTGTTGGTGTCGATGTCGGTGTCGTTGTTGGTGTCAGTGTTAGTGTCAGTGTAGATGTCGGTATCAGAGTCAGTGTCAATGTCAGTGTCAGTGTTGGTGTCGGTGTCAGTGCCAATGTCAGTGTCAGTGTCAGTGTCAGTGTCGTTGTTGGTGTCGATGTCGGTGTCGTTGTTGGTGTCAGTGTTAGTGTCAGTGTAGATGTCGGTATCAGAGTCAGTGTCAATGTCAGTGTCAGTGTTGGTGTCGGTGTCAGTGCCAATGTCAGTGTCAGAGTCAGTGTCAGTATCGGTGTAGGTGTCAATGTCAGTGTCAGTGTCAGTGTCAGTGTCGTTGTTGGTGTCGATGTCGGTGTCGTTGTTGGTGTCAGTGTTAGTGTCAGTGTAGATGTCGGTATCAGAGTCAGTGTCAGTGTCAGTGTCAGTGTCGGTGTCGGTGTCGGTGTCGGTGTTAGTGTCAGTGTCAGTGTCGATGTAGGTGTCGCTGTCAATGTCAGTGTCAGTGTTGGTGTCAGAGTCAGTGTCAGAGTCGATGTCAGTGTTAGTGTCAGTGTCGATGTCAGTGTCAGTGTCAGAGTCAGTGTCAGTATCGGTGTAGGTGTCAGTGCCAGTCTTGGTGTCGGTGTCAGTGTCAGTGTCAGTGTCGGTGTCAGTGTCGCGGTCGGTGTCAGTGTCGGTGTAGATGTCGGTGTCGGTGTCGGAGTCAGTATCTGTCTCTGTGTCGTTGCTGGTGTCAGTGTCGGTGAACAGTAATTTTAGTCTTAGTAGAAGTCTCAGTGTCAGTCTCAGTGTCAGTGTCGGTGTCGGTGTCAGTGTCAGTGTCAGTGTCAGTGTCGGTGTCAGTGTCGCGGTCGGTGTCAGTGTCGGTGTCGATGTCGGTGTCGGTGTCGGAGTCAGTATCTGTCTCTGTGTCGTTGCTGGTGTCAGTGTCGGTGAACAGTAATTTTACTCTTAGTACAAGTCTCAGTGTCAGTCTCAGTGTCAGTGTTGGTGTCGGTGTCAGTGTCAGTGTCAGTGTCAGAGTCGATGTCAGTGTCACTGTCAGTGTCGATGTCGGTGTCAGTGTCAGTGTCGGTGTCGATGTCAGTGTCAGTGTCAGTGTTAGAGTCGACGTCAGTGTCAAGTGTCAAGAATAAAATCTATACTAATATTATAAAGCTGCAGAGTTTGTTTGTTTGTTTGTTTGTTTGTTTGTTTGTTTGAACGCGCTAATCTCTGGAACTACTGGTCCGATTTGAATGATTCTTTCAGTGTTGGGTAGTCCATTTATCGAGGAAGGCTATAGGCTATGTATTTTTTGTTTCAAAATTAGGGATCCGTAATAAAATTGCTTTTTGTAACACAAGGTGTAAAATCGAAAACCTATTTTTGCGTGCGCTGCAAAAACTATTGACAATAGAACAAAATGATGTACTACGGGTTTGTAGATCCCATTAAGACCTACAAAAAAGTCCGCGAGATCATATATCTAGCTATCATGGTTTAATCACAATAACCGATTTTGTGTTCAAAATAATTATTAAATCGTCTGAAGAAAAAATAACTACGTTACATATGTATCGTAATATTGATCTTTATCGAAATTAAGCATTATGTTATCAAGGGTATTTATGTAGAAGTAAAATACTTTTTGTTTCATCTCAATCGGATATTTCGTTTAAAAGTTATCACGTTTGTAAGATGTTAAGAGTTGGTACCTATTAGTGAGTTATGGGCCATGGAGTTTTTTATCAACTTAAAATCCTGTAATAATCTTTTTCGAAATATATTTGTTGATGATTGTAAGTATAAGATCTTAAAGTTTACCCAGATATCGTCGAAATAGAAAATAAAGATTATCAATGGATGTGTCAACGAGCAATATTGGCGGCGAGAAACAGCAGTTTTGGCGAAATTAACGATTTAATTTTAACTAAACTTCCAGGGGATATAATCACCTACACTATTGATAATGTAATGGATCAAGAAGATGCAGTCCATTTTCACACAGGAATTTCTTAATTCTCTAAACCCGAGTGGCCTCCCGCCACATTCTCTCAAGTTAAAAATTGGTGCCCCAGTTATTTTACTTAGAAATCTTAAGCCACCAAATTTAGTTTCGGGAGGTACCTGTGTCTGATAAGGAGGGAAGAAACGCCTAGGTGTCACCACTGCGAGGATCGTCAGGAGGACACGGTGGAGCATACGGTGCAGGACTGCCCCGCTTGGGTAAAGCACCGCCGTGTCCTCACGACGGCGATAGGCGGAGACCTCTCGCACCCGGCCTTGGTCGAGGCCATGCTGCGGGGCGAGACGGAGTGGGAAGCGGTCGCCTCCTTCTGCGAAGCAGTCATGCTCGCGAAGGAGGAGGCGGGCCGCGTGAGGGAGAGGACAGCGTCCTCCCTCCACCCCAGCCGCAGTGGTAGACGCCCACGGCGACGGACGTCGCAAGACGATCTCCGGCCACCGTAGGCGCGGGCATGTGGGCGGCGAGTAATGGGCGACTCGCTGTCCGACCATGGACCATGCCCGGGTCGACGGCGCGTTGTGTTCCACGCGCGCACAAGGAGTGTCAGCATAGTGACGGGGCCTGTATAGGGCCAAAGCCTGCCGGGGTCGCGGGACTCACAAATTACCGTAACCCCGGTACGTAAAGGGCTACTGAACGACACCGTGGATTGTAGTCAGTACAAGTCTGACAGCCCCTCCCGCCCTGCCCTCGGTGGGAGGACTCAGTTGATGATTTTACCACGATAAAAAAAAGCCACCAAATTTATGTAACGGGACTCGACTTCAGGTTAAATTTCTTCGCAATATCGTGATCGTTGCAACAGTTTTGACTGGTCTAGCGGTTGGTCAAACAGTACTTATACCTCGGATCCCAATGATTCCAAATGATTTGCCTTTTCATTTTAAAAGAGTCCCATTCCCAATTAAATTATCTGCTACCGTAACGATAAATAGATCACAGGGGCAAACATTTAAATATGTAGGATTAGATTTACGGCAAGACTGTTTTTCGCACGGCCAACTGTATGTCGCGTTGTCAAGATCAGGTTGCGTCAATCAATATATTCTTCTGCCACAAGAAAATAAAACGAAAAATATAATTTACTCAGAAGTACTTTAAAATAATATTTTAACCCGGTTTAAAGTGGACGGACACTCCCGCCTGTAGTCTTATGTGTCTGGCTGAATGTCGAACAGATAGACAGCTATTGCCTGTGACTTATACAATCTAACTTAGTCTATATTTTTCTTAATATAATAAAGCTGAAAAGTTTTGTTGTTTGTTATGAACGCGGTAATCTCGGGAAATACTGATCTGATATGAAAACTGTTTAAATATTCAATAATCCATTTATTGAGGGAGGCTATAATAGGCAATATTTTATCTCGGTATTTCCACGGAAACGAGAAAAACGCGGGTGAAACCGCGGGGCACAGCTAGTATTACATAAAGACAATAAATATTATCCTTGATTCAATGTCAAACTATAATAAATACCACACACACAAACATAAATATTCACATACAACAGGATCAGTAAAACATTTCTCGTATCGAGCTCGTCTACTGAAATAACCGCGAAACAAATAAATCTCTACTTAAGTTTATCGAATGTCAACAATTTCTTTTTTTTTTATAAAAACGTTGCTCCACACTAGGAATTTCTGTGTCGTCAAATAATTAACTTATCATAGAACTATCGAACAGTTGATAATCGATAGTCGATATCTAGACTCACAACTGTTACAAGTAACACCCTCATCACTAGTTGGTAGTGCAATTTGCAGAACCGCGCCAACTTCACACTAGTTACGCTCGCAGGGCTTGGCGCGGACATATTGAATTTGTGTATTGTTGTTTTATTGTGCGTTTAAGTTGTTATTGCAATATGTAATGATAACTAACTAGTGCTTGTATACCTGCGTGACTGATTGTTGTGTCTCTAACTGCTTGTGAACTTAATAAAGTATTGTGTATCATAGTGCATCTTCCAACATTGGATTCACAATATTGTGAGTGAACGATTTTCTGGAATCAAGATACTATAAATATTATTACGTGAGTGACTTTATTTATCTATATATCTATACAGTACTACGTACACACTGGGTCAGCAGACCAACCTACCCCAATTTGTCAAATTTTACAAATCAAACATTAACCTTCCATACCTACATATATTGTGATAAGATTCTTAACACTACGAATTGAAAGGTTGAAAATTTTATAATTTAACAGATTGAGGTAGGTCATTTCTTTTTCAATTGCGGTTTTATTTCGACCAACGTATTTATAAGAATTGCCACATTTCAAAGCGAATCTTTGATTCTGTCATCATGCCTATTGAAGGGTGACGGAGACGAAATTATGAAACATACTGTGCTGTCACATCTATATGTATGAAAATACGGTGAAAACGAATTAGGTACTGCTTTCATCCAAATCATTAGGTAGGTTTAGTTCCTCGTTTAGTACAGGATGTTAGCATGACAGTGCGTATTTACCATACGCACTGTCAATAATATACTGACTCTAATTATAATAAGCTGCGAACGTAAACTGAATTTGTGGCGATTTCCGCAGCTTCCATGTTTAATGTCAATCCTGTAGTTTATTAAATAAACAATATACTATTGTTTTATTTAGTTTGAACCGCCTAAATTAGTAACGTGGGTGTGTATACAATTCCGTTTGTGTGCGCTTGTGTTCAAATCTATAATCAATGCATTCCCGTGTGTGTGATATTCCGCAGGTAATGTGGCCGAAGTAAGTTTGTTGTATTGTATGTTACTGGGTATTAGACAACAATTGAGAATACATACTATTGTGTGAAGCAATTACATATTTGTATCGAAACCACATTATATCCAAACGACCGCAATAAAAGTAAAACGAAACGACATCCGCACACGATATCCGCGGGATTACCTACAGCTGAACTTACTCACCAAACTAATTCTAATGTCACACACAGGTACTCGCGAACTACTAAATTCTCGAGTGACTTCTTCTTCCCTTTTCAGCTCAGTTCTCTACTTCAGATCCGAGTAAATAAACTGGATCGATCCGCAACTTCTAGCCATTGCACGGTTCTCAAAGGAACATCTGGCGAAGTACTTGGACGTACAAACATAACAATAACTATCGATATACTCACCGGTTCTAACCGGATTTACTCAGTTTGAACTGGCTGAAGGCAGAATTATCCGGTTATTTCCCGGCAAATGGAACTACGAGATTTCGTGCAGGTAAAATAAAGGCACTTTTAGAACAACGTGTATGTAGTTGAAGGTAATATTTGTAATGGAATGAGAGAGAATTTCTCGGACACAGTACTCTTCTGTATTTTTTTTCGCAGTAAAATTTAAATACTACTAAATTTTAACACAAAAGCGGAGTAAAAATTTTACTTTTACACTAGGAATTTTACTCTTTAAAACACTGAATAAAAAAAATGTTAACATATATGGCAATCGATCAGTGCACACTAGTTATTTAGTTTAGCGAGTGTCAACGGTTTAATGATCCTGGGCTATCAATCATGGCGGTATTTTACGACAGCAGTACGTTTCTGGAGAGCGTTTTAGCGATGACTGAACAAAATGGTTATAAATTCCCTTTTAAAGCACTAAAATAATATGCATGTCATCTATCTATTCTATCTACCTATTTTCTTTTGGTTCTATACTTCGCCCGCGTTTATGTCGAATATTATTCCACAGGAACGAGACAATGATGAAAGGTATCCTACGTGTTCCTCCAGACTAAAACCTATCTAGGTACAAAACATGATTCAGTAACAAACATCCGACCATTCAATCTTTATTTCTTACCTAGATTATAATCATGTGGTCCACACCTGGCATAAGAAGAAGTAGATAATGTGGCTTCATCGTCGACCTATAGTTTCATTCTTTCTACTTACACCAATATACAATCAAACTATTTTTAGGCAGTTTCGTGGTTTTAGATGGATCAGAGTTATCTGATCCATCTAAAGCCACGAAACTGCCTTTAAAATGTTCCATTTCTCTCAAAAGTTTGGACCCCAATCAACCCACATTCGCTTAAACGAATTCAATCAATTCAATAAACGGCCAAAGCGTACATCTATCTACAGGTTGTTGTTTTTCCGCCAACATCCCAAACGGCTAAGCAAACAGGAGGTTTGGCTTTCGGCGCAATGATATTGCGTCGCATTCAATCTGGGAGTGTGTTTGGACTCGTCCGTCAACGTGTCGCGGTGATGGATGGCGCCGCAAGCGTACGATGTGCTAGTGATAGGCCCTAGGGTTGGGTCGCCATTTTATAAAATTATTTTTATTCATGTGTATTTAGGGCGCGTAAATTACAATACTCGGGATTGACTTTTACTGTGTGTGATTTTTTAGTCTACCAAAATTGAATAATGGTTAAATTTTATAAAAGATTTATTCAAAAAATCTTTCTAGAATATTTTATGTGTCTGCGAACACAGTTACATTATTTAGCTTCGTTTTTTTTTACCTTGTACTAATCTGAATAATAATTTAACAACAGAGAACTGACTTATGAACTTCATTATTGTGAACACCTGGATATCAACAAGTGATATTACGTCTTAATTCTGTCATAGATAGTGTTAAAAAAACTCATAAAGTTTCAGTGGTCACAACAACTTTTTCGGGTGTCAGCCCTACTTGGAATCAGTTTCGTAATAGTTTGTTGTCAACAGTCGCGACCTCACGCCGAGCTATCGGCTTACGATCACGTACACGTCACTCACATACGCAGAACAGCCTGTATCACATAGAGATGAAACATATTGAACGCTCGATCGACATGGCGACAAGTTATGGCTGCTTTGTGTCATGAAGCATGGGAGCCGATAGTGAGAGTAAAAATAATTTGATATGGAAATTAAAGATAACTGGCGTGGTTATCAACATTACTATAGGAACTTTTACGAACCTTTTTGATTTCAGCACTGTTACAAGTGATTCATAGTTTCCTAATTGTAATAGTACTGCAACCGCAATTTTTTTTTAAATATAATTAAGGTTTGCTCTTGGCCTCAGTCTAGGTCAGGGGTGACAAAGACAAGGACGGCAGATTTTGTATACAGTGTTCTGGGACAGACGGTCAAAAAGTGATCTGTTATAGGCAGTTTTTTCTTGGAATTCTGAAACAATTCAGTGGTAAGAAATAGAAATCGTCTTAAAATAATTCTGAGCAGGGTTTGAGTTTTCAACCTGAAATTCTTAAATGAGAAATTGATTGAGTTCAAAAACTAATTCGCTTTCAGACTCTTTTTTAAAGACATCGCTACTGAAAGCGATTTGTGCGAAAGAAAAATAAAAATATAATAAAATGTAACAATTTTACTACGTAAAAATATTCTATTGGATTTAACTTGTAAAGAGAACATCATATTTACTGCTGGCAATAATGAAATAATATCATAGAATATTTTTTTTAAATAGCCGCCGTTTCATGGACCAAGCGAAAATTTGTGAAAAAAAAACAATAAAAGTAACATGGAAAAAACTTTATGCTCACTCTTAAAAGATGAAATAAATTTACAACTGGCCAGAATGTTGAAACTTTGCTATGTTATTCGCTCTGGAGCGGACCGATGGCGGTGCGAACCAAAATATTTTCGATTTATTTATTTTAATCGTTAATTTGCCATTCAAGTCTAATCTATGATAATAACTTAGGTGATTAAGCAAACTTTTGTAAATGTCATGTTTTATTCAAGCACGTAATTAACCAGCGACAACGACGTAAAGCGCTTGAAACAGACAAGCATTTTAAACATTTTCCTATGCAAATCCCGAGAATCCCGGACACCAGGATACCCGGGACAGTTATTCACAGGAATTTATTGGTCGGTCCAGACAGGTGGGGATTTTTAGTGCAAGTGCAAAAAACATGTTTAGTTATAAATCGTTGGATTTCAGTACAATGCTCCGAAATCGTGATAATGTGTTCGGATAAAATAAACGGGCAAGTGAACGCCTTATTGGGTTTTATACTGTTTTTACGTTCAATAAACCGACCTTTTTGCATGAATATGCATGATCGTTTATTTTTTCAAACGTATATAAATGCAAATGTTTGTTCAAGTTGTTTGTACTGTTATTTTTCGTTTGCTTCATTTAATTAAATCGTACGCTGAGCATTTGAACTGACTTGATTAATTTGATGATGTTTTGTTGGATATTATTTATTTACAAATGTTTTTTTTTTCGTATGAACTAGTAGCAGAGTTATTTGAGTCGTCTCTGAGAACCTGATAAGCCTCTGACATGGATTTAGACTTAGATTATATTGTTTATTTATAAGTCCAGGTTGCCTCACTAACTCCGAGCACGGGTTTGAACTTACAAGCTCGTACATGAGACGCAAGGCTAACCTTTCAAACTTATAAAATATATTATATTAATCATAACCATTTATGGTAAAATATGAAATTCCTTTGTTATAAATAATAATATTATAATCCATCAGAGTGGCTCTTTTCGGAACCACTCAGCGAGATCTCTCAGGATTATCTTCACGCTGTCTTTAAATGTGTTAAAGACAGCATGAAGACAATCCTGAGAGATTGTTTCAAACATGAGGATTAAGATTATAACTTAGTATGAAGGTGACTTCAAATAAGTACACAGGTATAATGTATGTACAGTATATGTATTTACGTTACCTACATTATGCTGTAAAATAGTCCAAATATATATAATTTGCTTAAAGTGGCTTTTCTAGATACCCAGGTAAGCGAGTTTTTGACTATTCTTAAGCAATTGAAATATCTAAATGGTTTGAGATTGAGTTTCTAAATCTATTAACTGTATTCAGAACAATGAAATACTCAAGACTAACGCGGGGGTGTCTCTCAAACAAACACTTTAGAGAAGCATTAGGTAACTTAAGTTAATAGTTTAATTAATTTTATCTTGTCGAATTTCACTGTTATTTTTACAATTGTTCCATGTGATTACCATTTGTTTATAATCCTATATGTTTGTTCGTAGTGACTTTAATTTGCATTTCAACGGAAAATCGGCCATACACTCACCATTCATTGCTTCGTACTTTAATTAAAAGTCTTCAACTTATACTAATTGTCAAGTTAAACGTACAACAATTGAAATCTAAACTTTTGAATTATGAATTGAATTGCTTTCGGAAATTGATTATAATAAACATGAATTACTTGCTACCTTTAATACCTGATTCATTCTGAAAAAAAAAAACAAAAGATTGATTGAATTGAAATCCCCAATGCCTCTGTCAAACAGACAGGCGAAAGCTACCGAACCGACACGAGACATCAGTCCGATAGTTCTGTCACGGTATCGGATCGCTTTCACTTTTCTATGTAACTGGATTCAAACAATTGCATACATTATAAATAAAAACGTCACGCTTCGCATTCACCACGCCACTCTGTTTGACAAAAGCTTAAATAAAACAATCCGACATCGAAGCTTAGTCAGTAAAGACCCTCATCTATTCCGCACGCTCTGCAGCAACCTGTTGTAAAGGTGAAGGAACTAATACGTCTCACAGACGCGCATTAGTCCGCGTCTACCCAATGTTGGCAACCACTGACTCAGGTGTCTACAGCGGATGCCATTACCCAGGGATTGCTGAGATTTATTCCAATTCATATGCCTTTAGAGATAGATTGTTTTAAATAAAATGAAAGTCTGGTGTTGAAGATATAATGAAAAAACTTCTTGTGTTTCGAGTTCTGTCACTTTTAATAAGAACCAAGCGTGGTGGTGGTGATGGAAATGTCACAAATCAAATTGACATGAACTAAGTGCCGAAAAGCTTGATACGAATGAAGTATTTGTTGAAATACAAAATGCTATAAATACGCTGAACTAAAATAACCAATTCTTTCATTTTACTTAGAGCACAAAATAAATAAGTTTTTACTTTTTTTTTACGTGGTATAATCATTTTATGAGTCCTCCTACCCAGGGCAGAGCGGAAGGGACTGTCAGACTCGTACTGGCTAAAATCCACGGTGTCCTTCAATAGCCCTTTACGTACCGGGATCACGGTAATTCGTGAGTTCTGCGAGCCCGGCAGGCTTTGACCCTCTACAGGGGGCCCCGTCACTAAGCTGACACTCCATAAAGCGCGCGTAGAACACAACGCGCGCTCGACCCGGGCATAGTCCATGGTCGGAGAGCGAGTCGCCCATTACTCGCCGCTGCATGCCTGCGCCTACGGTGGCCGGAGATCGTCTGCCGACGTCTGTCGCCGTGGGCGTCCACCACTGCGACTGGGGTGGAGGGAGGACGCTGTCCTCTCCCTCAGGCGGCCCGCCTCCTCCTTCGCGAACATGACTGCTTCGGAGAAGGAGGCGATCGCTTCCCACTCCGTCTCACCCCGCAGCATGGCCTCGACTAATGCCGGGCGCGAGAGGTTATCTCCGTCGTGAGGACACGGCGGTGCTCTGCCCAAGCGGGGCAGTCCTGCATCGTATGCTCCACCGAGTCCTCCAGACGATACTCGCAGTGGTGAATTTTTAATCCTAAGTAACAACGTACTTAGGTTTAAAAATTTTAAACATTTAAATATAGGTACGAGTACAAGCAACTATGAGAGTACACAGTATCAGTTGCAACTCACAAAATGAGAGAGAAAAAACTTAAATAAAATCTCATATGCACAAAGCCGGTATATTTGCGGCATTAAAGTAGATAGGGTTGCGAAGTATGTGCTGGCATACGTCTGATAAGCGCTGCGTACGTCGGAACGACACAGTCTAGACGCGCGCGTTATGACCGATGCATGTTTACCCTAACTCTGATACACATCATACACACGACATATTATTCGCAAGCTGCAGATTTATTTTAGTTTATAAACTTTATTTTGAGAGGACGAAGCTTTTTATTTTGTTTAACAGATAGAATAGATATTTTCTTTTTCAACGTGGAAAGTTAGACTTTTATGTATGCCATAAGCATAAAATAAGTCTCTATTTGTATAGTTTATTTTGTTTTGCTTAAAATCATTTATGTTGACTTAGTAAAACATTTAGAAATAGAAGGTAATGATTTTGTTGCGTATAAGAACATTATTATTTCTCCAAATAATGACTTAGCGTTTATTTGTAAACATTTACTTAATCCAACAAGCCTAGCTACACAAAAACAAAATCGTTCTAAGAAAACCTACCAAAATTCGCGAAAAGAGGAAAACATTGCGTAGTGACCTCGTCGGAAAAATTTGGTGAAAGGTTCGCGAGATTATAATCTGCTTGCCAAATTGAGTTGAAGATAAAAACCGATAACCGGATCTGTTCCGTGACGTACCGGTCCGTGCCGGCCGGGCTCCGGGTGGCCCGACCCGATAGAGTCGATTAAAAGTTTTAAACGATCAAATTGTACATTTTGACTAAGAGCTCTCCATCATAAAACATCGAAAACATTCGAATCAGTGTTTTAGTTGTTTTGATAGCTCGGTTTGTTTTTGATAAATAGCAAAAGTTGTAAACTAAAATATTTTTGTTTTTGCAAACTTACTGAACTCGCAAAACTTTCAGTTAAGAATTCAGTTGGGACCTACTTTATAAATAAGTTCGGTTCCAACCATAAATTGAAAACATTTCTTAGTCTTATCAAATCTTGAATTCGAAATATCAATCATAGTCCAAAGTGAATAAAATTTGTGATTGGCGATCAATCAATCTTGTGAACAACTATTAATTATTGCTTAAAGTTTATCTAGAACGTACATCAAAATAATAGATAGAAACTTACTTACTCCTGAACAGTTTTAAATAAAATTTTGTTTAGTTCGTTACTGTTCTTAGCCTCTGCAGGGGTTGCGATCGACAGCTCAAGTTCTTTATCCCGAGCCCTTGGTGTATTACGCACAACAATAATCCTTAATTTCCTATTTTCAAAAGAATACCGAGAACATTCCGTCAGACAGTGGTTAGCAAAATTACTTGGACTCGGGACGATAGCTGCTGGATCAAAGTGACGGGAAAAAGAGTTCCTGAAAAACTTTAATCTTCAAGATAATTCAGAACGAACCCCTCCCTAGACACTCGCTTATCTAAGTGTTGACAAAATCTCATTGATTAGAGTAAATCTCATTACCCTAAATTCTTCCAAGTCAGACAATAACTTACAAATTCTATGAATGGAGGTAATCGAACAATAAATAAGCCAACCTACTTGGAACTTTAAGCAATCTGCGCAGGAGAGAGATCCATCGGCCTACTTCCTGAACTAGAAACTGAGATGTTGGCGAAAACAACTTAGTTAATTACTGATAGAGGCTTAGGAGGCTGTTTTTCAAAAGTTTACCAAATCCAGCAGCAGCAGGATCTTTCTAATTTTCTACATAAAATCACACCATTTTTCTCCCGAATGATTACATACAGGTGACGAAAGGTAGTGGTCTCAGTAGCAACCCGGTAGGTCAACCTATCTAACTTTATACGTTTTTCTTTAAATCGCTCGACGATGTTTCATTTCTGAAACTTTTTACAAAAATAACACTAATTGAGTCATAAATACATATCCGAGACCTAGAGACATACCCTCAAACTGAGACAGAACATGCTCGTATTAATAATCCGATGAGCCGCCTGCGTAACTGCCTACCCAGCATGTAGCTAGCAAGTGGGCAATTATGTGAAGCAGCGCACTCCAGTGATGAAACGGTGGAAAGAGGTACGCGTTCCTAAGGGACTCACTGCAGCAACGGATGAAGAGCTTTTTTGGCTCAATATATTTACAAACTCGCAGGGCTCTCTGAAAAGGCCATCGTGGCCCTGGAACGCAATGGGAAACCAAAGCAACAGTGTGGATTTTTATGCAGTAAGAGTTTACAAGGGGCGCATGGTCATCATTTTTGATTTAACACACAAAAAAAGTATCAGTAGGAGACTATAATATATTGATATCTTTGTTAGATCAGTGTATGGAATACCGACAATTAGGATAAAAAATAGTAAGTACATAAAACTTCACAGTGAAATGAAACACCGATAACTACAAAGTGGTTAGGCATAGTCAAATGTACGAGTTCATCTTCGTCATTAGAGCAGCATACTCATCACATACACTTATTGAATATAATCTAAAATATAGTTAAAATTCAGTACTTACCTATTTCGTAAAATTTGTACATCCTTGCACACCGTATGTGATGAAGTGAGCATCTTATCTGATAATCCCGACAGCGGTCGGTAATTAAGTCGCACACTGCGATCACTCACGTTAATAAAACCGATCTGAGATCGATAAAAATACTCGTAATATAAGATCATCGGAATCTTCGCAGTTGACTGAACCTTTCAGGAAATATAACTTTCAGTTAGTATTTTCTAGCCATACAAAAAAGTCGATTGAATTTCAATCTTCTGTACGTATATTATGATTAGGATCGCAGTTATTGCCTGTTGAGCATAATTAGCTTATAACGTTCCTAATGGCTGGCATTCGAACCTAGACCCGGGAGATTGACTGTGGTCTACTTCAACTACGGGAGCCAAGTGCGGGTTGGTGTTATGTCTCCGAAATTTTGTTCAGAACACCTTAATCAAAGCCGTTGTTTAAAATTCGAGCATTTGAATATTTGACTTCATTGTAATTGTTCTGAAAACGTAACAAATTAACACTTTTGCTATTTAATTTGAACTCCAGACCAGTCTGTCCACAAGCCAGTCCAGTCTCAGACACATTGTCTCAATTCCGCCCACATTTATATGCTAATACCTCATACATATGCAGATGTGGCCTGCTTACCCGTTATCGTCATACACGGACGAAGTTTTGATTTAAGATGTATTATGTAGATCTATATGATTGTAAATGCCAACTTTTGTATTTTAAAGTAGTTTTAAACACAGGCGTCATAATTTTATGAGCTAGTCAAAATCCGATGCAAAAAAAAAAACTGTTGAAATGACGTGAGTAGTGTTGTCCGGATTGTTATTATTAGAAATTCTAGCCTTATAATATTTGCAGCCTACAGCAAGTACCCTAATATAAAAGTTATTGTAGTTGGTTGAAACTTTGAAAGGGAAATTGCGATTTACGATTAATGACTTATTAAAAAAACTAATTAGGTACTTGATCTCGTTCAAACATGGTAATGTCCATCATATATTTTTTTGGCTTATGTTTAACTTACCACCAGATATAGTAACAAATAGCAGACAAAAGAAGTAAATTATCACCAAAATGAAACTCGCATTTTAATGTAAAATTATAACCGAAGTTTTAACATCTCGCTATCCTATTTAAGCAAAATTACTCCAAATAAATCATTGTTAACCCAAAAGTAGTAAATGATCACCAAAACTACAACATCATTTGAATGTAAAATTATAACCAAGTTTTTTTAATAATAGTTTGTGTGAGAATCCTAATGGGCTTCATATAATACATCTACTTATCAAGTTTCATCAGCTCTTATACATTCGAAGAAAAGTGGCTGTGACATACGGACGGACAGACAGACAGACATGACGAATCTATAAGGGTTCTGTTTTTTTTTGTTGTCATTTGGCTACGGAACCCTAAAGAAATATTTACTCGTCTTCTTACTGTGTCCAAAATTGCCAAGTCTCTGTGAAACTTACCACTAATTGTGGCCTTACAGCTGAGTGGAGTTATAATGGATATGAGAATAAGGCAAAACTAACATACAATATAAATACATTCAAAGTCATCTTCCAGATTCAAAGGCGATGTTTAGTTATGAAGCGAAAAGTTCAAGGATTCATCCAAGGATTGAGAGAAGGATCTCAAACAGGAATACATGCAAATGGGGTGCTGGAGGTTCATGAATTATGTTCCAACAATATTGTGTGGGTGTCACTGACGACGAGGAATAATAGTACCTACTAGACAATGACACGCTCGTGATTGAAATTATGAAATGGTAACAGAAGGACTATTCTTGTATGTAGTGAACGTTGTCTTTTAATGGAACAAATGTTATTTTAATTCAAAATAGGGAGTTTCCAAAGTTAAGAGCTACTAACATATAGCAGTTCCCAAAATGGTGTCAAAAAACATGTTAAGCTTTTGGTTAATGATGGAATCTAAGTTTCTGGAAGAAGCAGTTTAAGAAAAAAAAACCTTGGCGTTGCAAAATAACTAAATAATGGATGTACACAAACACACACAGTATAATTATCCAGCTGCTCTATGTACACTGTCACGAAGGTATTAGTCGGAGGCTACCACGGATGTAGTTGTTTCGAATCCAATCTAATTGGGTCAGTTCAGCAGCGGAGCAAAACTAATTCCAACTAGGATTGGATAAAAGCGAACCAATGCAAACAAAACAGTTATTAAATATGTTTTCCACACCAACAGACAACAAATGGAATATTTATGAAATGCCTGGGAAACTTGATGATCAAATGAAATTATCTGTACATATAATAAAATCGTTGAACTGTCATTCCTGTACATAGAATTTTTTTTTTCTTTTTGTATTCTTTTGAGACAAGGGAGCGTTTCTAATGCCAAATCAACTTTTTTTTTGTTTGTATGTTTTGAGTTAGCTCCTAAACTACTGAAAAATTAAATGTAAATATGCTTCTGTTAATAGACTATGTAGGTACGAGTATTATTACGCTATTTCCCTTGATAGATAAGCAATTTTGAATTATGTCGGTTTTCAGTCATTGTTGACATTTGTATAAGAACGACTATTTAAAAACTGCTGTTAGCGAACCAGCCAGTCGGGTTAGTAACCTAGCTGCCTTTTGAGTATCAGGTCCCAGTATCAAATCTCGGATTTTTCTTTTTCACTTTTTGTGTTTCTTTTTTTTTTTGTTTTTATTGATCCTGAGAGTTTCAAAAATTAAAAGTAATTTTATGCATACTTTTTATTTCAATGCTATTTGCAATTATATTTTTTAACTAATATTTTCAATAGTTCTCTAGGATAAATATCTACGCTACCGCTCATTTCAATTGTAGGAAGGTAAGTTGGATATTTTTTTATACTGTATTTGTTTCGAGGTGTAGGAATGGTAATAATTAAAAAAACAATCAAATCTTTCTGTAGCCAGTGCATAGATTCTGTTTTAAACGACAACAAGTTTTACACATCGATTCAAATAATAAGCTATTTTCAGGTATCACGCGGTATGCAAAAGGGGGAAGAGCAATACTATCGTACGTTCCATTGCGTTAACTATCGCTCAACCAAGGACGTCCTATGCAAACTATGTAGAATGTTATTAATCTAAAGTACTCGTAATATTATAAATGCGAGTATCTATGTCTGTTTTTTATATTTTCACGTTAAACTATCTACTGAACCGATCGTCCTGAAATTTTGCATATAAGTCAATGTAATGTCAGGACAGACACGGACATAGGCTATCTTTAATCCCGAAACACAGAAGAGAGCTGTTTCCCAGAAAAACAACTTTCATATTCCAGATGGCGCCAATTAAGAATTTGAGAAATCCGAATTGTTTCTCAAATTCTTAATTAACGCAAGCGAAGCCACGCGCAAAACCTAGTTTATAAATAGAACAAGCCACCGGCCTCTGCTTGTTTTCAAGTCGAAAAATATCCAGATTTCTTTATTACGTGTAAGTTTAAACTCTATCCGCCTTATTACAAAAAGGGGTTTAAATAAAAACCCAGGTTTAAATCTTGTAAAACTACGGTTTACAAAAACGTTATTACAAATCGTGGTTTTGTGATAAACCATGGTCTAACAGTAGTAGCTGTCAAAGGTGTGTCAAAGTTTCTCATAGCATCTTTTTCATTGTGTTGTTGTTTTTGTGCTATTTACACCCAAAATGGATTGAAATAAGGTAGATTTAATTGTTCTTACTCATTGTGGATTTAATTGTTTAGACAATCGTTCAAATGGCGGTACTTAAGTCGACGTTTTATCTTAGTTTTGTAATACGGACAAATTTAAACCGTGGCTCTGCAGATAAGCCTGGACTTGATAGACCAGGTTTAAACCAAGGTTTATTTATTTTTTGTAATAAGGCCGTATGAATCTCCCACATAAATAATTCGCAGTTTATAATATTTTTGGTAACTTTTTGGAGTAGGTTGCCTCTCATTATCAAATATTTAAAATGTATATACATAGAGTAATTCTCTCAAATTCATCATGGCGTCGTGTGATCTTCATGATCACAGTTTCGACGTGAAAGCCGAGCGCTAATCCGCTCTCATATAGTTCGTTTGAATATGCATGCTACTTTAAAACTAAATGCTTTGCTGTTTCGTATAATCACTTTTGTTTGCGAAAATTTGAAATTTTGGCTTTATTGTCTGTGTCTGTGCTAGCGAGTAGTGCTTGTTAAAGTTCAGTATCTTAATCCGTGTAAATATATTAGATATGTTGAGTGCAGACGCAGCCACATTTATATTTTGATCATCTTAGTTTTCGAGAGATTTACCACAAACTTCAAAGCTTTATTTTATAGAAGGGTGTTGTTCATTATTTTTATGCAAACGAACACTTGTGCTGAGGTTACCTCACATCATTCAATATGTGTAGGGTATAATATATTTTTTTAAACGTCAGGTAAAAAAAAAACTTTTTGCAATAATGGATTTAATAACTTTTTTTTTTAACGTATGAAATAAATATTTATTCTACAGTACTAAAATTGTATACAAACTATAAATAAAAAAACTTACTAGTAATATGTATTAAAAAAAATAACTTGGATATTATTTACCAGCTTAACTTAAAGCCACCGGACTTCTCCAGTGCACGTCCTGCATCTCAATTATCAGCAACTCTCATTCGACTGGCGCAGCGTTGTGCAGGTTAGCGCAGTGAGTGATCGACTACTGAGCAACGTGTCACGGGTTTGATCTCCGCAAGGAATATTTGTATGATCAGCAAGTAGGTGTTTGTGTGTGTGAGCTTCTTTTTGTAAACGCACCGACGATACAGAAAAAAATCCTAGATTAGGGCAACGTGTTTTTTGACATTGAGAGGCCTAAGTCATCTTCTACCAGTTGTGCCCAATCATAGTATATAATAGAATACAGTGAGCAGTTGTCTGACATTTGTGATCCTACTTGTTTTAAATCTATTGGATTTCTGTCATGGCATTTACCGAAACAATAAATTACCTTTATAATAAATTAATGGCGCTCGTAACCGAGACTTAATGTGTACTGATGAAACAATAAGTAATTTAGCTTAAATTGTTTTGTTCAGTAATGTTACGAAATCAACGATTTATCTGTTCGCATTCCAGCGAGCTAGACGCGCGCCTGAACATTCTTCGCAAGGAAATTAATTGTTCTAATGTTTAGACATCTACATAGCTCACCGCTATTATTTTGAGCTATTGACATTGCTACTGCCTCAATATTTCTATAATAAAAGATCTTAATGCCAACATTCTAGAGAAAGTTTCTTCCACAGCATTTCTCATTGAGAAATGCTAACTCTGTGGTAACCTACAGTTTGTATTAGTATTTGTATGGATGTGGCAGCGCAAATAACGCAATAATATCGTCCCGATCGCATTTCGGTCATGGCGCGGCGGCCTATCTACGGCGAAGAACGCAGAATAGTACACAGTTGTTATAGGTCACAAGACATGTGACATACAAACACGGGGGTATTCCTGAGGTATCATAGTGTGATCATCGTTTATTCAGGATTTGAATGAGTTAGCTGAGAAATCTGGAGCAGGACCAACATCAATGCGTACCTTGCGAGTCACAGGGGTGTCACACTTTTTTGTCTTTACTCAGAATTTTAAATACGGCATCGTTGGCGTAGTAGCTAAACGATTGGTTCCTGCACTGCGTGTTGCAAGCTCAATTTTCACACAGAACAAATATTTGTCTGGTCTAAAGTTATGAGGCATTTCGGTACTATAAGATGATTACTACATACGTCCACGGTACAGGAGAAAATTCTAGTATCCAACTCCAATTGAACCTATTTTTACGTCATCGGAATCGAAAGCTCAATAGTCGCGTTTGCTATCACGAGACCAAGGTAACAGACTACGCAATAAAATAATAACTTTTATTGTAGAAATTATCATGGTGAATCTCAAGAGAAAATTATCTTACGCCATCAAGTCGGCAAATGTGCGTCGTTCAATAGCTCGTTGGAACTGCTTAATAACTAGTAATTAAATCCTTATTATCTTACGATACTTACGAAACTTTTAACTCTTATTGCGTGAGCACCTACTTAAAGTTTAAGAACCGCAGGCGGAATCTTCTGAAGTAAATCAAATGCTTGCCGAACTCGTCAGCGACAACACTCCGAGATTCTCAGTACACCTAAATTTTACCAGTACCTAATTGTTTAGTTTCGATGTAATAGTGGCGTGCCTTAACAGGCTCCGGATTACTACTTAGAATTTCCAAAATGATAAATTAAACAACTTTTTGTTCGATCTAAGAACCAATCCCAGAACTTATACTCAGGAGTACCTCCAGTAGAGTCAGATTAGCGAAATCAATCATAGGCGCCCCACTACAAAATATTGCCGAAGCGAAGATATTTATAAATAAAATTGCCTCCCCATACAAAATCGTGTTACATGTCAGTTAGTCGTAGGGCGATAATTTCGCGATTTTGCATATTCATTGCGCGCCATCGACACGTCGTCCGTCCCGTCACGGCTTGTCAGCGGGTGATTGATGACCACACTTTGTATAGCGTCGCCTATAGGATGTCCTCGCACGCAGCTTGTGAGGAAAGTGCGTGAATCGCACTTCTACAAGAATTTTAATGAATATGTCGGACTTTGAGTATAGGAGCTTATCGTGTTTATTTTTGTTAACTATACCTATTATCTGGTCCCTTAAGGAGCATTTGAAGGGAAGTCTCCCCATAACTTTAAAAAGAAAACTCATCGACATGTGCATTCTACCCGTCCTAACCTACGGTGCACAAAGTTGGTCACTTACCGAACAACAAAAGTCCAAACTCAAGATTTGCCAGCGGGCGATGGAGCGCAGCATAATAGGTGCGAAGCGAACGGATCGAATCAGAAACACCACCCCTTTTTTTTTTTTTGCGTGGTAAAATCATCAAATGAGTCCTCCCACCCAGGGCAGGGCGAGAGGGACCGTCAGACTTGTACTGACTAAAATCCACGGTGTCCTTCACGAGCCCTTTACGTACCGGGGTTACGGTGATGGGTAAGACCCGCGACCCCGGCAGGCTCTGGCCCTCTACAGGCCCCGACAGTTTTCTGACACTCCTTGAGGCGCGCGTGGAACACAACGCGCCGTCGACCCGGGCATGGTCCATGGTCGGGCAGCGAGTCGCCCATTACTCGCTGCCCGCATGCCCGCGCCTACGGTGGCCGGAGATCGTCTGGCGATGTCCGTCGCCGTGGGCGTCTACCACTGCGGGTGGGTCGGAGGGAGGACACTGTTCTCTCCCTCACGCGGCACGCCTCCTCCTTCGCGAGCATGACTGCTTCGCAGAAGGAGGCGACCGCTTCCCACTCCGTCTCGCCCCGCAGCATGGCCTCGACCAATGCCGGGCGCGAGAGGTCTCCGCCTATCGCCGTCGTGAGGACACGGCGGTGCTCTGCCCAAGCGGGGCAGTCCTGCACCGTATGCTCCACCGTGTCCTCAGGACGGTCCTCGCAGTGGTGACACCCAGGCGTTTCCTCCCTCCTTATCAGACACAGGAACCTCCCGAAACTTCCGTGTCCGGTGAGGACCTGCGTCATGCGGAAGGTAAGGACGCCGTGACGCCTATCCAGCCACTCCTCAAAGAGGGGTCTTACCGCCGCGATTGCGGCGTGCCCGAGAAACACCACCCTGCGCTCCATTACCAAAGTAGCTGATGTGGGAGTAAAAACAGCCAAGCTGAAGTGGGAGTGGGCGGGCCACGTTGAACGTATGCGCCCGGAGAGGTGGGCAAAGATCGTCACTCACTGGACGCCTGAGGGAGGACATCGCCGTCGAGGTCGACCGCGGCGGAGGTGGTGTGACGATCTGATCATGTTCGCGGGACAGACATGGCCAGAAATTGCCCAAAATAGAGTGGTTTGGAAGGAAAAAGGGGAGGCCTTTGCCCAGCAGTGGGAAACTAACTAGGCTATAAAAAAAAATACCTATTAAATTATGACTATTTTATGACTATTTTTCTCTTATTTGGATCTCAATTTATTTGAGATCTGGGCAGTATCATCATTTTTCTATTTTTCTTTCAACTCCCAATCACTTTACATTCGGAAATTAAACTAGTATTCATATTACAGTAAATACAGAATAGATTTTGCGAGTGACATAAATTACTCACATACCTATATCATAACTTTAAACATGACAATTCATCACAAATAGGACGTGTCCATAAAATACAAAACGTATGTTCACGCTAACCCCATTCCGATAGAGTGATGGGGTATTTCAGTATTTCCAATATGATGGGAAGCCATGGCGTTCTTTATAGAGGGTATATATCGTAAAATAACATGATATTGGTGATCAAACGCTCACATGCATGAAACCTTACTGTCATAAAGTTGAAAGAGATTTAGAAGACTCAAAGAAAATTTCTGATTTACTCGTAGAAGATAACTTCACATTTTAATATAACGCCATTACTTTTTATTGGCTTTGTTCGTTAAGTCGTAAAATGTGTAACTACATTTCTTACGGCATACTTCTAAAACCCTTCTTTTGATAAAATCTACTTAGGTACATTTATTTTCTTTGTCATGCAAAGGAAAGGGCTTTTAAGTGCTCTGTTTAGCAAAACTATGCGTCCGTAGTATATACAGCGGTTCTATATTGTTATTAACATAAAAAATAAGTATCGCTTTGTTTATACAGGATGTATTAGAAAAATATACCTTGGTGTTGTTACTGTAACTGAGGCTGTTTCAATAAAAATGAGCCCGTATTTATTATTGAATTTCAAAAAACATAAAATAAAATAGTATTATGGCGCTACAGTCCCAAACACAAGACACTAACTGAAAAAAATACTGTAGGAGACCATTTCAAATTGTAGAAAAATGGACAAGAAACTTCATAGACACTCTTTTTCATTTTATTAATTTAAAACTTGATACAACACGAAAGGTACATAGGCGGACTTAATGCCTGAGGATTTCTCTACAAGTCAATGATCCTGTCTACCTGCCATGTGATCTCTCCACCAGGTGTGGTAGAGAGATCACATGGTAGGTAATATAAAGGTGACTGAGATGATTCTGCTATTGGTATAGAAAGCAATGTCGCAGCTTCAGATTAAATTCACATTGACTGGTGGCCGTCGTGATATTTAGAGGAAGTGCATTTCGCAGTAGAATGAGATATCACTGTATGTAAATATATTTCACTAGGTATACTCTATATTTGAGTCCCTGCTTTATGTGAGCTTTTTTACTTCTACGTTGGGCTTTGCTTCCAGGCTAACCAGATGCAATTAAATCCCAGTATTTTAGACACTGAAACCGAAATCATCATTTTACATCATGTGAAGTCCAGCAACAATTCATGTTAAGTTTTCGAAGTATTTTACTTAGCTGGTTGTTAATACTTACAGACTATTTTCCTACTATAATAAATAAAATAATTAACTATCCTTGTTAGACAAAAATGTCTGCCAACAATTCGTTTAACTAATTCTGATCGAAATTCAAATATTCCAACCGGCTGTGCGGGCTCAAGTATGCACCCTGTACATTACCATAGACCCACATACTCTATACCCCTATTATTTATGGTCTGGCCGAAGATTTATGTCATTGGGGAGTGGGTTCCTAACGAGTGGAATTTAAGTGGATTCCTGAGATAGGTACTAGATGCCAACATGGGGGACATTCGTCCAATGGTTTATGGTCGATTCGTTCTGTGATATAATGTGATTGGTAGTGGTTGTGATGATGTTTAAACTGTAGCTAAGAGCCACATGTTTAGTATAGTGCCGATGGCCGACGCAGTTATGAGAATAGCTAGCAGTGACCTGTTTGGTTTGACCAACAACAACAGTTTGAGTTGAGATTTGTCTACCAGTTTGGCGGCAACGTTGGCACAGTGTCGAGGGTTCAATAAATATTTGTATGGTCTATAAGTAGTTGTTTTGAGTGTGCCTGTTTGTGGACAAATCTTTGTTAATGCATCTAATATACAGGAGTAGTTTGAAGATTGTTTTAAAGTTAACTTTCAATAGGTAACTTCTTAGTTTCTCATTTTTATTACGAGATTTTATTTTAAAAGCCTTGTGAAATCACTATATCAAAAGACTTGAAGGACCCCGTTTGTAAAATAACCAAACGATCACGATGTTATAATAAGGTAACTTTAAGAACCAGACCATTGGGTGTACTTACTCAAGTTTTAGAAATTCACAAAATCAACACTTTTCTTAAGGCGAGCACTTTGTTAACATGAAACACTCATTAATTACCTACCTACCGCTCTTTGAATACTAATCATCTTCAGCAAACTTTATGAACTTAACCCACAATTAAGTTAGTGGTTACTTTAACTTTCCGTTTTTACTGAGCGATAAAAGATAATATTTTGATCCAGTTAAGTATGAGGCGCACTTTTCGTTGACCTACTTTATTTAAGATTCTTCAAGGTTGAATTTCAAATCTCTATACCTTAGATTACAGTTAAGCTTTAAGAAGTTCTAAAGTCTAACTCTAGTCTACATTTAAATTATGTTTTTACGACGTACGTCTCCACAATAAATCGTTTTGTTTACCTATGTCAATTTTCTCACCAAATGAACTTAAATAATAAATAATCACTAATCCTTTAGAAATATAACGTTATTACCTACAAAAAAAAATCTCCGATATATATTCTTTGGTGCCGAAACGAGGTCAAACCCGATGGGATAAGGCAGATAGAAAATACAGAAGAACCACTTACAATATTACTAACGCTGACACCTAAAATGGTGGTATCAAAATGATTAAAATGTTAAAATTTACCAGACAGCCCACAAGACTCTTAGGAATGACTTGGGTATAAGAAATAATTATATTCTATTCTATTAAAATTCTCTAAATCATCAACTTCGTCTCTACGAACCTTTCATAATTTCTCATACTATGATGTTCATTGATCACATGTGTTTGATGTTAACGTCAGGGTCGGGTACTACGCTGCTATTTTTCACTTAAATACTCGACCGATAACTGGAACAGGAATCCAAGCCTGAGAATCCTCGCAGAGCTAACACCATTGTGATAACTCCAGCCTCCACACCTCCAGCTTCGAAAAAACTGTATACTTACTTAAAACCAGACAGCATTATCATGGGCTCCATTGGCTAATCATCTAATGTTACTTATTCTTTGTTGTATTTTGAGCACAGTGATATGATATCAAAGTGGACCTAGTGTGTCTCCATTACAGCATGACATTTCCCACACAATACATTCAGAAACTCACTCGGAAAACGTTATTCTTGCCCTTTTGTATGTTTTGACGAAGTTTCTCAGCACCGGCAGGCGTGGACGCGCCAGAAATAATCCCGTGTATTTTTGTACTGTTAGTTTTTAAACATCTGACTTATGTTAGCGCGAGGAGCAGCCCAGCTCTGGTCAACAGTCATTTATTAATGTTCGCCAAGTGTACTTTAACTGCGGATAGATCATCACTAGACTTCCATGAGTGTTGTTGATGTAGATATAATTTTTCAGGAACGTTAGTAGAATATGTGCTTATTCATAATCACATATTCTATTCATGCTGAAGTTCTTAAGTACTGTGAGACCGAGAGCATTTTATATCTACATTATAATGGTTATGGCTGCTATAGGTAACTATATTATGTGCTCTGACCGTAAACCATTCAATCACGATTAATTAAGTAGTAAAGGTGTTATAGTCCTATTGACTCCAGTATTCATTAGATACTTACGATCAGTCTGTCTGCAGTCAATTCAGTTCAACCCAGCTAGGCTGAAGTGTTTCCAGATGACATTGTGTAAGTTTACATTCTGCTATTGTTAATACGGCAGACTTGTCCGCTTGGCAGTAAACCTAGATTACCAGTCATGTTAGTGTACCATCTATATTCAGGTCGTTCAAACTAAACGAGCCGTTTGAAACTAAGCCATAAACACAGTGCTCACTACGGCCTTCAAACGTGCCACTATTTGCCAACGTACTTGTCGTTTATTCATATCAACCGTTCGTGGCTGAGAGGCAGGAAAGCCATCTATTCTGATTCTTATTGCTAGGAACAAAAGGCTGAAAATAGCCATAAATAAAGCAACACACTTTCACGAACGTAATTTTATTACAACTGTGACATTATGACAATTTACGATTATTTACACGATATGTACAATTTTTTACATCTTAATTACACAGTATACAAACAGTAACCTTACATTCGCTATGCGATAAAAAATTACACTTTAGTAAATTCATCGTTACAACCCTAGGCCGAATCGACTCCATACAACGTTGACTTTATACAGAAACAAAACAAGTTCATCACATATCGATCCACACTTACACCATCACACTTGACACGAATATTAAAAACTTGAACCGTACAAAAGCGGACCTCGAGGCAGGCCGACGGCCGAGAGACAGGGCTCAGGTCTCTGCGGCCGCCGGCGACCCGACCGACAGTCTATCTAGCTTAGTCGATGGACACGATCAGCGTGTCCTCCTCCAGCACGGCGCTGGAGGGCTCGCGCCGGCGAGAGGCCCGCACTCAGAGCTTCGTGTGCGACAGCCCGTTGGGCGCTATCAGCGGCGCCAGCGTGGCCGGCCGCGCCTCCAGCGGCAGCGCCTCGCTCGCCGCCACCGACTTCGACGTCAGCGCCGTGGATGCCTCGGAGCGCGATCCCCCCACACCACCCCCCACTGACAGTCCCCCCCTCGACTCCGCTGCCCGCAGTTGCGCACGCGCCGCTCCGCCTCCTCTCTTCCGCGGTATCACACTGTTCTCCACATGTAGAGTAGCATTCACGTCCTTGCCGGCCGCACAAGTGCAAGCTTTCAGGAAACTCTTTTTGAAGTTGTCAGAGAGGAAAGCGTAGAGGATCGGATTCATGGCAGAGTTGCTGTAACTGAAGCACGCAGCGACTAGGAACACTGTGATGGTGATGCGGCTGGCGCACTCGTTCGCAGGAGAGTAGATGAGTGCTACTTGGAACGCCCAGTACGGAAGCCAGCACAAAACGTACACGGCAATTACAGTCAGAACTAATTTAGTTACTTTCCTGTGCGAACGCTTCTTCTCTTTAGACTTGTTCTTCGGCCCAACAGTTTTCAGCTTACGGATGACGAGGCAGTAGAACACGAAGATAAGAGTGAGTGGCGCAGCGAAGCCGAGTGCGAACGAGTACAGAGTGAAGGATGTCTGGCCTTTAGAGAACTCTTGTTCAGGCCACACGATGTTGCACGAGAGACCGTTGTCGGTTGGTATTAGCGTGGTGTACATGAAGATGGGTGTCATCACCAGCGCTGACGCCGTCCACGCAGCGGCAGATACCAAGCGGGACACAAACGGCGTGCGTAGCCTGGGCGCGGCTATCGGGTGACACACCGCTATGTAGCGATCCGCGCTCATGATGCATAGGAATATGGAACTGGTAAACTGATTGATGCCGGTGGAAATCATGTACGCCTTGCACATGAAGCGCCCGAACGGCCAGGCTCTGAGCGACATGGTTGTGATGAGGAACGGTATGCCGATGAGAAAGCATTCGTCGGCAATGGCCAGGTTCACGATGTACATGTTGGTGACGGTCTGCATCTTAGAGTAGCGCAGCACGACGTAGATGACGAGCGTGTTGCCCAGCAGCCCCACCACGCAGACCAGCGCGTACAGCACCTGCGTCACCACGTACACGACGGGCAGGTTGATGTTGGGGCAGTTCTCGAACGTTCCGTTGTACGTGCCATTTTCGTCGTAAGAGTAGTTTCCATCTCGGAACATTTCCACGTCTTCCAGCTCCATTATGATGGATTCAGAAGTAGCTTCTAGTTGAGGATATTTACCTGGAAACAATAAAATATTAATAAATTAGATGACTGACAGGACATGTCGGCGCGAGTATCAGACGACTAATGTTCAGTTATTGGACAAGTAATGTAATCAGTAGGAGTCTGCTGTGCTCTCGGGTTACCTACTAAAGTGTGGTCAAGATAAACATTTTGGGAAAACCAATAAGTACTATAAACACACTGATAACAATGTAACATGATGCATTTCATTTCGCGACTTATACTGAATAAATCACATGGCGCACGAAATAAAAATGTGTCATTTTAAATAATATATTACAGTTCCCTTTTATCAATGAGCTATTGTAAAGAATTTTCAATATGACATTCTCATCATGAAATGTCCACATTCATTCGTGATTCAATATCGCGGGTGTACATGTCGGTAGTCGGCTCACAGCTACATTCTCATTATTTTTACATTAATCATGATTTATCGGTATTTTCAGCGTGTAGTTATTTCTCATACTGCTCGGTTATTGTTGGGATTGAACGCTGATCAATGATTGACACGTTTTATTATTAAATTCTGCTGAAATAAAATGTTTGTAGGGGAAAGGTGATGGAAGGAGCGTGGCATAGATCCGCGTCATCAATCGGACGGCCATTCAAATAATACCCTTATATGTACACATCGTCGGTCTGTTATCCTATTCAATTAGTAATGCCATGAATAATTGAGGTTGGATATTATGTAAAATGTTTGTTCCGTTTTGGTTTCTATGGTAAAAATTTTTCATAATCATCTAAGAAAGAAACATGAAATCGTGCCTTCTGCTAGACAGGCTTTAACAAAGAAACAATCCAGATATCCAGGTAAATTATTGAGCTACTTCAGTAAATAGATCAATATTATAGAATTGAAGCTCTCTGAAGAATAAAATAACTCAAGTCTGGTTTAAATACTTACATTTTGTGCCGGCAAACAATTACTTGCAGAGCTGTCGACGTGGCTCCGAAAGATATCTGTAACAATAAAAAACACTTGGTTAACTTTCCATATAAGAAATACTGAAAATAGATTTTAGATTTCTGTGGAACATGAAATACACGAATATGTTTAAATCCAGACCGTACAGTTACCTAAATTCATTTCATTTTTCATCTCTGGTAAAAATCTCTTTTTCTGAAAACTCTAGGAGTCAAATTACAGCCATTTGATTGTGTAAAACATTGATAAATAAAATCGAAAATTAAGAATTCAAAACGAATTTGTTTCTATAATTTTTCTTTTTTAAAATGTTCTTTACATAAAAATACACGAGAAGATTCTGTAACAATAAACTCATTACAAAGCAATGTTTGTTCCTGTTCCCAAAACATCCGTGGCAGAATAATGATGTGTTAAAAATCTACAAATATCCGAGTCATAACATTAGTTTTAAGAGGGTATGACTTAATACTAAAGTAAAACCGCAGAAAGTCTACTCCACAGAACAGATAAAAGAGTCATTCTGTGGTCTACTCTTTATGCGTTGAATATACCACATCAAAAGTGTCTAGGGATCAACATATATTTTTGCAATAACTTTTCTCCTGATTGATATTAATTAATTTTTTTTTTAAGGATTCATCATATAAAGTGTTTTCGTTTGTCACAGTAACGATAAACCAAGTCACCTTTGCATTAATAAAGAAATTTGCCATTTTCCTAATAAAGGGATTTTTGACATTTGAACCACTAACACAAAAGTTCGAAAAAAAGACTGAAATAACAGTTTTCTTTAAAATTTTATTGGGTAACTTAAACAATTAATAATCCGTGTTTCTACCGCGAACACTAACAACACAAGAACATCGGTTTGGCATACTCAAAATGAGTTCATCCAAATCACGCTGTGGAATGGCCGCCCATGTTCGTTGCAACAACAAAAAAAGGTCTTCTTGCGACTGGATACCCTCCATATTCGGCAGAGCTCTTCTCTGTAGCATATCCCATGCATGCTCAATCGGATTCAAGTCTGGCGACTGAGCAGGCCAGGGCAGGACATTGATGTTAGCTGCGGCGAGAGTCTGTCTTACAACTCTTGCGGTGTGCGGTCGTGCATTATCATGCATTAACTGAAATAAGGGACCGATTTGCACTTGTAGAGGAACGATGACGTCTGATACAATCGTCTCAGCATAAATTTGAGCGTTGAGGTTGCCTCTGATCCAAATCAACTCAGTTCTTCCGCCGATCCAAATACCCGCCCATACCATGATGGTTCCACCACTATAAGGATGGACTTCCTGGCAGGATTTTAATCGCTGTTGGCGTCCAGGGCTTCTCCAGTGTCGTATACGTCTTGTATCCGGTCTCATACCAAAACGAGACTCATCAGAGTCCATCCTTATAGTGGTGGAACCATCATGGTATGGGCGGGTATTTGGATCGGCGGAAGAACTGAGTTGATTTGGATCAGAGGCAACCTCAACGCTCAAATTTATGCTGAGACGATTGTATCAGACGTCATCGTTCCTCTACAAGTGCAAATCGGTCCCTTATTTCAGTTAATGCATGATAATGCACGACCGCACACCGCAAGAGTTGTAAGACAGACTCTCGCCGCAGCTAACATCAATGTCCTGCCCTGGCCTGCTCAGTCGCCAGACTTGAATCCAATTGAGCATGCATGGGATATGCTACAGAGAAGAGCTCTGCCGAATATGGAGGGTATCCAGTCGCAAGAAGACCTTTTTTTGTTGTTGCAACGAACATGGGCGGCCATTCCACAGCGTGATTTGGTTGAACTCATTTTGAGTATGCCAAACCGATGTTCTTGTGTTGTTAGTGTTCAAGGTAGAAACACGGATTATTAATTGTTTAAGTTACCCAATAAAATTTTAAAGAAAACTGTTATTTCAGTCTTTTTTTCAAACTTTTGTGTTAGTGGTTCAAATGTCAAAAATCCCTCTATTAGGAAAATAGCAAATTTCTTTATTAATGCAAAGGTGACTTGGTTTATCGTTACTGTGACAAACGAAAACTCTTTATTTGATGAATCCTTAAAAAATTTTTTAATTAATATCAATCAGGAGAAAAGTTATTGCAAAAATATATGTTGATCCCTAGACACTTTTGATGTGTGTAGAAGGATAAGGAATCAAATTCAATGACGACAGGGCAACCGACACGTATGAAAAGGTAATAGGTATCTTTTGCATCACTGTGCCCAAAACCGGCCGGCGGGACGCACAGTGGTAGTTCCGGCGTGTGTACCCGGCGATCGCTTGCCAAAAAAAAACGCAATCTTTTTACTGACTGCGTTTAGATATTTAGCATTTTTGGTAAATGTTACATGTAGACACCGTCGTAGTTTGCTTGGCAAGCGATCTCCAGATACACGCCAAAGACACGCACAAATTATGCCAAAAGAGATGTTATCTATGATGGAACACAATTTTATAATAATTTACCATCCTACATAAAAAATATAAACTTATAAAACAACTAGCTGTGCCCGCGACTTCGTTCGCGTGGATGTCGGAACTTAACAAAGCAGCATTTTCAAAAAAAAAGACTGAACCAGTCAAAAAAATATTTAACCAAATAAATCAAAAATTTATAACAACACGAACTTTCAAAATGAGAATAAAGACTAATTTTCAAACTACGAAGTAAATAAAGACCGGGAGCCAAGTCAAAATTTCGTCAGTGATTTCTTTTATTTTTCTCAAGCCATAATTAATTAGTAGACTACATAAGGGAGTCGTATCATAAAGATTCGTGAAAGTCAGCTGCGACATTTTAGTCATTTCCTCCCAACTGAAATCTGGTTTATATGTATATTTAGTTTTTTTTTTTGGTTTTTGCAAAGCATTCGACCTAGACATAGACATCCGTAATCTACAATTTGTAAGACGACTTTCCCTATCTTGTTCAGATTCATTTTCACGTCGCAATCTTTGGCTTTTGGCCGTTCTTGTGTTTTTAGAGAGATTTGACTTTCTTTTAGGCATAACTAATGAGTGTGCAAAATCAAACTTATAAAAATATGTATTTTAGAAAAACGAAACAACTATCTACGCACGTTACTAACTAAATAAAATATTGAATACAAAACAATATGTACTGCGAAAGGTTTGTTTTTTTAGAACCAAACAAATAAAATATTAAACCAAATAAATCTACAACACAAACTTAAAAAAAAAAAAAAAACTACGAAGTAAATAAAACTACTTGACTCAAATTGCAAGACTTCGCACTTCAAAATTCAAAACCGAATCTAACCAACCAATTACCAGACCAAACTTTTAAAACGAATTAATGACGAACGTTTACGATTTTCGACACACTAAAACGCAACTCACAAGAAAGAACGATTTTAACACCAAACCTTTGTATAGACAGAACTATACAGGCACCTACAAAACCCAAAGATGCAGCCAGACATGGGAGAAGGTCATTCTTTCAAGGAAAATCTTAACACCGCGATTCAGGGAATGACGTCACACGCGCAACGCCATCTATCGCATGCGTCTATAATCAATACCGCACGCAGTTGATCTAGATCTCTCGATAGATGGCGCTGTTTTAATGTTATACTCCGGAAACATTGTTTTAATTTTTATTAATTTACATTTTTTTAAGATGTGAACTGATTACGATTAAACAAAAAACTTAATGTTACTTCAATTGACTCACATATTGTTGCGTATAAAAGTTACGTGAAGTTGTGATACCAAGTGCACATAATCCATTTTTTTTTAAATAAATGAATTTTTGTAAAATAAAAGTAGCCTATGTTACTCCTTATTACATCAGCTACCTGCCAATAAAAGTCCCGTCAAAATCGGTCAAGCCATTTCAGAGATTAGCGATTACAAACAGACAGACAGACAGACAGACAGACAAAAATTTTAAAAAATGTTATTTTGGTGTATGTACCGTATATATATTCATATGCAAGTAAGAAAAAACGGTTATTTCAATATTACAGACAGACACTCCAATTTTATTTATATGTATAGATTAAAGCTATCAAATTACATAACTGAAAGCACTCCCTGAAAGTTATTAATATAAGTTGAAAATACTATGTTAACTTGGGTTGTTTAAAAAAAATGGGAACATTTAAAAGGAAACTAGTTTTAAGATAATTGACCTATATCAGTGACCGTTACCTAAGCTAAGTATTTTATGTTATCTTATTAAGTGGCACTTTTTGTCTTTTTGAGAATAAATGGCTTAAACCTTAAACATGTAAAAGACACACTCGGCTTACATTTCGCTGTCACAGCCGACACCGGCTACCTGGCAATCGGGGATATGAAGAGGCATTAAAAGTAATATTTTCAACACCTACAACAAGTCAGCAGTGTGCAGTTTTGATGAGGCTACAGTGTTTATTTCCTACTTTCATACCTAAGTAGTTAATCTGAACTGAAACCGAAACTTAACTGATATGAAAATAATGAGATACATACATTGCTCCATGTACATAAACAAAAAAAAATACTTTCTTATGGAGTACGTTGTGTCACTGATAAACACTCACTTGGCATTCTAAACCTTTTGCTTGTACAAATATAACGTGAAGCTACATAAAATTATCGCGGAGAATATTCCTGTAGTTTTCAGCTTCAGCCGCTGCCTATCAGCTGTGAGATGGCTGGCAATCTGTCAAACGCATGTGTTTACTGAATTGTGATTAATGTCGGGGAAATATCTAGTTTAGAATTAGATCCAGGCTGCGTGGCGTATGCGTGACGGTTGCGGTGCGGCTCGGATCATCCGGGTCTAATTGTTTTGACCATGTTTTTATTGGTGATAAATTGTTTACTAAGAAAATTGTTTTGACAAAGACTTTTATACACCAATAAAAAATAAACCTACAAAGAGGCAGGGTTTACTACTACAAGTTTTTTAGAAGGAATACTGAAACAAACACACATTTCCAATCTCCATAAAAATTCGGCCACAACAAATCTTTGTTGACTCATATGAAAGAAAATTGATTATAATCAAAAATGTTCTTTGCGTTATAAATAGATTGTTTACACGGTAAATATTGAGCTTTTTAAAACAATTTCAAATTATTGCATAATCAAATGAAAAGTTGCCGCATTATAATATCAGAATTTGACCGATAAAACTTATCATGTATCCACATGTTATCAGATTTTATTGAACAGGAAAATTGTCCAATCTATTCTTATGACTCAATACAATATAACGACAGAAACAAAACAACATACAATTCGTGGACTAAATGAAAAACGAAGAGTAATCGATCTGCAAGTCATCACGGATTGTAATTGATTGAAACATTTCAATCTCACAGTCACAACACAGCACAGATTCCGCGACGTACAGGAGAACTGTTTTATGTCTCACATCCCTCCTAATAAAATATAATAATACATTCCTAGCTTATGTTATATAGTATAAGCCCTCGGCTACATAGAACGCAGGGAGATTTTGTGTGGGCTACGTCACACTGTGGACGGGTACGCTTTGACTGAATAATTTGAAATTGTATATGCGATTTATTTGTTTAAATTAAACATTTTATTTTACACGTTTAACAGAGAAAAATACCATGTTTTAAATTAATAATACGTTTAAAGATCCCAAGTGTACAGAAGTGTTCGCATTGTGTTCATAAATTGAAATGTTTGTTCTTCTTTATTTAATCGTGTGTCTTTATAAAATAGTTACTAGGCTTATCAATATGACGTGAAATATAAAACTTTTGACGAAGACAAAAAACCCTATATGGCAATCGCTCCCGCTACTCAGTTATCGTTTTGTATAGCTTGAGTCTTATGTAATAGTTAAAACCGGCCTTCTTACGCCTGTCGGCCGGCGGATAATAAAGTACTGATTACATTGCACAGATATTAACTTACTACATTCAAGTTTATGACTTTTCGCGCCATTCCAACTTTGATGGCTTCCGGGGTGCCTCTATAAATCGTGTTATTGAAGATTTCAGTAAGATCTTCTTATTGATATCCCATCAAAAATTAGCTATTGTGAAAATTAAAGACAGAGCTTGTTACTTAATATAAGTGAAATCAAACCGGACTGTGAAACGATTGCGGACACCGGACTTTTTCAAAATTCGGTTTCAACTATCCGGTCCCAAAACACTTCCGCTCGGTTGAGCTGCATCTTAAGAGAAATTAAAGAGGTCACTAAAATAGTACCTAAGTAGGTAAAACAAATAAACATGTTTTATTTGTTTCGCCAGGCGATCGGACAGTTGACAATCACTTACAAAATAGTGCACATTCCTTCAACGACTTCCAACAGTATTGACATTTTAACCTTTACGTAAATTCTACAAACACTTACGGTACAGACATGTATACATAAACTCATGAACGTAGGTAGTACGAATCCTACAATCAAATTAACTTTTTTGCCTATTCAAAGTAGGGATTCCTAGTGTGGTGCGAAAATAGAATTTCCAACGGTTGCTAACAGTTTACGACACAGATATAGATAACTAGTTTAGTAGGTGTCTACAGCAAATTCAATTTTCAATTAAAGGTAAGAATGAAAATGACAAAGAAATAAAATTCTTAGGAATGGCGACAAAGACATTAAAAATGATCTTTGTTATCAATGTTTGCCGAAAAGATAAAAGGACTCTTACCCAATCTCTTACCCATTACGGAAATAACAATCAAAACTGGGTCACCCCATTGAAAATTTTACCAAAAATTTAAACTTTTCTTGAAATGACAGTCTTTTGCATATTATTTAAAGAAATACGCCTTTGTTAAGTAAAGAAGGTTTTCTTTCTACTTTGGACTAAAAAAGCAATTCAAATTCTGAATAAAACAGCCCGCCTATTTGTCAGTGGGGTATGTAGAAATATCCTTAGTTACAACCACATTACTGCAGTTACAGGGTCATGATATACGTGAATCTGTAGCTTTAGCAGCATAAATCCAGACTCGGTCTAAAAATATGATGACAAAATCTAAAATATGCTTATCAATCGAAGAATGGAACTCATCACCTAGATCGAGACAGGAAGTATTATTTTGACAACATTGTTGGAACAGCTAGTTTATCTGTTCTACTTGGAGATACCTTCAGATCATCCACCTACATATCATTAACTTATTTTTCTAGGTACAGAAAATAAATGACATACTTGAGCAGCAGGGTTATGAATCTTGAACACAATGGAATAGATTTAGACGCGTGACGCAAACGTGGCACGCGCATAACAAATAAATCTATTGTCAAGTAAGTCTCGACTCGACTGTGTCTCATCCCGCGTTTTGTAGTGGAATGACAAGAAATGTGACGATGTGTGCTGGTCCTATGAAATAACAAGCACCTATTTAATATTAAGAGGAAAATATTACCAAAATCCTCATACCTCAATGCAGCCATAATTACCTATTAGTTAAACGAGAATGTTGCCAAGTTTGCCACATTTCTATCTACCTTTTTACCTACACAAACCAATTATATCTGCATTAACACTCTTTTCAGTTTTCTTAGTCTGGTGGCTCTGTTTGATTGTATGCTATGTCTTCTATGTGAATATTGCCAACTACAACAATAGGTATTGCGAAAATTGAACGTTAGTTTTATCTCTGTATGTTTACATAATATGAATAATTTGCCCTGCAACGTAATCACAACAGACTTATACCTACAAACATTCGTTAATGATACGAACCAAATTGTAACAACCAAATCTGTATACATTCTGTCATTCTGCGTTATCCAGACAAGCCATGTTTCATCACTTATATCAATGCATGCGATGCCAAATCGGTATCGTTCACAATACGTATGTGTATCGTACTGCTCACTGCTCATCGCCCTGTCTATTCCAATCTCCAATATTTTCACGCAACGCAACACCAGCTGTGAGAACTAACCGATCAAAGTAAAGGAAATGTACAAGATCGATTAGTACACGCCGCACAGCGGATGTCTTGAAACGTTACATTTTCTCACAATAAAATAAACTCGTAAATTAAACATAAACAATAAGAATAGCCGGTGAGACTAGTTCAAAATAAAATATAGTCTGTTGATCCCATAATGTAAGATTTTTCACAAACTAACAAACCAAAGGAATGAAAACATTCCAAAGATAATTTGATAAGTGAAACCAATATATTTAATCTATGCCACTCCATAATTCTTCAGTCTTACGTACCTTACAGAGCATGTACCTAACAAAAACCTACAAAACAATAAGTAAAGAAAAAGATTTTCATGAAAAACAGACAAATCGTTTAAAAAACCATAAGTAATAAAATATCATAAGCAAAACCACGCAATATTCACGAGTTTTATGCGCACACATGCGATGCGCGCGCGCATTGCGGCTGTTTGCGCAGCTGGGCTGCCAATAAACGTGATTTGTGAGCGAATTCGCTTTCACTATCAATCTGATTTAAGATCTATAGTTCTGCATCCGTGGGTAGACAGGAATGTTTTGTTTTATAATTATTTCAATATACAATGTAGGCAACCACCGTTTCAAGTACATTCGTAGTATACAAACTTACTTTTAGTGAGTCTAAAACCAGGCAACTCACTCATTTAAACATAAAGCAGAACAATAATTAAAAAGTTCAAAGTTCCCTAAAAAGGTAACATTTGTCCCCCAAAAAGCACATGATCCCAGCTTCATCCGGCTTCAGACAGTGAGCTGTTTTTGTTGTTCTTTTGTTTCACTCCGTTGTTATTTGTGTTGCATGTTGTAACATTTGTTTGTACATCTCTGTCACCTTCTTTGTGGACTGGGGGCTGGTTTGCGGCGAGAAGATTACTTTTTCTTACGGAACTACCCAAGTGTTACCGTGGGAGGTTTTTGTTCACATGGGCCTTGAATATTACAAAGCGTTCAGTAAAGTTAAACAATTCAAACATTTTGTTGGGGTTTAAAGGACAAAAAATATAGACCAACCAGACTCAGCTCGCGTTATTGCTCCACATGTCATCAATTTTCATAATTTACCGACAACAGTGTATTTAAGAGCAAGTTGAGTCAAATCTCTTCTATCTTAATTGATTACACGGTGGAGCATACGGTGCAGGACTGCCCCGCTTGGGCAGAGCACCACCGTGTCCTCACGACGGCGGTAGGCGGAGACCTCTCGCGCCCGGCATTGGTCGAGGTCATGCTGCGGGGCGAGACGGAGTGGGAAGCGGTCGCCTCCTTCTGCGAAGCAGTAATGCTCGTGAAGGTGGAGGCGGGCCGCCTGAGGGAGAGGACAGCGTCCTCCCTCCACCCCAGCCGCAGTGGTAGACGCCCACGGCGCCGGACGTCGCGAGACGATCTCCGGCCACCGTAGGCGCGGGCATGCGGGCGGCGAGTAATGGGCGACTCGCTGTCCGAACATGGACCATGCCCGGGTCGACGGCGCGTTGTGTTCCACGCGCGCCTCAAAGAGTGTCAGCATAGTGACGGGGCCTGTAGAGGGCCAAAGCCTGCCGGGGTCGCGGGACCAAGGGATTACCGTGACCCCGGTACGTAAAGGGCTAGTGAAGGACACCGTGGATTTTAGTCAGTACAAGTCTGACAGTCCCTCCCGCCCTGCCCTGGGTGGGAGGACTCATTTGATGATTTTACCACGATAAAAAAAAAAAAAACTTAATTGATTTCCGTATTTTTTGTTTATTTTTTGAATCTAAAAGAAACATACTAACTCATAAATAACTTTACGAACTACTGATAATATCACCAAAATAGATAATGAAAATGTGAACGTGCTTGGAATACCGAACCGACCTTGTCATTACATTTATAATAAGATTTCGTCATTCTTCCGAATTCTATTAACTTTCGTCGAGTTTGCGGGGATGTAATATTAAATATTTTGTCGAGTACGGCTTCTCGGTGATTGGTGATTGGCAAGAAGACTTTCAGATGCTCCCGCGGGGATTGTTGCGAATTTCCGATCGTTCAAGTTGATATTAAGTAATACTGGCGATACTGCTGCTTTTCTGAGGTACTTCTATTCATACAATTTTGTTATAAAATGTAATAAAGAACCCACTTTAAGATAGTTAGCAAGCCTATTACTGTCTGAACATCGATCTAGTTTCAGAACAAAAATATGTACAATAGAAAAAAAAGTAATAAAAAAAGGCACAGGTGCCGCAACAATATCAATATCTTTGCAGCACCTGTGCCTTTTTTTAAACCTGTTCTATTAGCAGTCATTAAATAAAATTGTCATTCTTGTTTACAACACATAATAAAGTGGGACTGTATTACAATGGGTGTTTGCCAATCGCCTTTTCATACTTAAATCTTATTGAGCTATCAATGGTTCATATTTAGGTTATTATGGTTCAACATAGCAAAAACAACGTACAAATGATCGTTTTCTGGTACAAATGCTTACAAAGGCGGACGGCATTAGAGGCCTATTGGGCAATAACGGCAAACTACGCAGCTCTTTGAGTAGCGAAAAAAACTTACTAAACTTAACAACTTAACTTGAAAAACATCTAAGTAAATTGCGATAAGTTGACGTCATTCAGAGAGAAGTTTCGAACTTTAACAAGATTTAGAACAGCTTATAGACATATTTTTGGAAGTGACTGAGTTATGAATAGATTAGATATAGAGATTACATACAGAATTAAAATAAAATCACATTTTAGCTGGTCAGAAATCAGACAGATCCGTGGAAAAGGTTAATATCCAGTTGCATGCCTGACATGACTGTCTGCCGCGACCTTTACGAAAAATAGGCCAATGACTTTTCCCAAATCGAGAATCTACCCAACATTCTAAACACAAAATGTCTTAATAACAACCCTTGCTGTAGGCCCTGATTTATCGGAGCACAAGCCATGGGTCCCCCTGTCACCATACATCACAAGTGTCAGCCACAAACCAGCAGACAGTTCGATCACTGAACCGCGCCCATACACTGAGTTATAGTCGATTAAATTTTAGATGGCCATGCTGCATGGTGTCCTTTAACGGAGGGTCATGAAGCCCCATGGGTGTTGTGAAGGTTTATGGACTCTTTCGGGACGTATTTTTGGTTGATGGGATTTATGGTACCTATCAGAAAGGTGACCATCAATCTGATTAACTTTCTTTTTGGCTCTAACAACGTTATCGGTACGAAATAATAATCAGCGTCAGTCACACCGTTTCAGCTTAGTCGACCTAGATACTTTAAGAAATTATTACCTACCGTTTTTGAGTAACTGGACTTTAAAGTATTAAAGGAAACATTCCACCTCTGCCCTATAAACGTGTTGTGAGAATTTTCAACGTTCAGCAAGACGTTAAACTAATACTAACTTTTCTGATAGATTATGAACGACTGAATTTATTGAAAACCAGTTTTTTTTTAATGCTTGTCGTAAAGTTAATTCCTTTGAAACGAGTCTTTCAAGAAAAAATTCTCAAAATAAATGTGCTATTCTCGATTGGAAAATTAAACTTTCTTGTCTCATTAACTTCTTAAGTGTTACCAAAATGTCCTCTTTTAGTAAATGTATGACCAGAGAATAAAGGTTGTCACTAACAAGGTAGTATTTTAACCAAACCTGGTAATACACTCTGTATATTTCCACACTTAACTACCTGAAAGATTTTCTAATCCGTTACAGAGAAAGCTTTCACAATATTCAGCTGTTTGAAGAGATACTTAATGTTGAGGCACGTGCAAAATAAGGAGAAAATATCTTTCTTACGAATAACTTCGCTTATCACTTCAACATAAAGCCTGTGACATCATTAAAATTGAAAAGAGAAATATACGCCTACGTCGGACTACCAGACCTTAGATACAGGCATCGTAAAGTAAAATATCTAAAAGAAGATTCTAGAAAATAATTGGTAAGAATTTGAGAAGAGAACGAATGCCCGGAGTAGTTACCTAGGTAACATCGTTTACGTATAAACCGAGCACGTGGTAGGTAGGTCTCTCGGGACTCTCCATATCTCATTCGACGATCGTTATCCCAAAGAGAGAATATTAGGTTACTAACAACTGACTACGAATTGTCCGACCTTTTCATAGTTAACTTAAGTGGTACGTTTACGTAAAGGACAACGTAAGAGGAAACTATGGATCAGCCATTCACTTTTCGCGTTTTTTCTTAGCATAGGATCTCACGGCTATAATAATATAAGGTCCTTTGGATTTCCGTTTTATTTTGCAGAATAAAATAATTTCAGCTTTACTAAGTGCGAAATTATGTTGAAATTTCACGATCATCAACTTTTGTGAAGTAAAGCTGTATTTTACTGAGATATGAATAATCAATCCTTTTGCATTAAAATTGAAGAAAAAATCAGACTTACAAAATTTTTAAATAGTAGATATAAGTTACCAAATAAGTACGATGTTGCCCACGTGGACAATAACAAGTAACGCATACTAGGTACTAGTGATGTCAAGAATAGTCGCATTCGCAAAGATTTGCTTGTTTTTTGATATTGGCATTCGCATCCGCATAAATCCATGCGAATGTTTGCGAATATTTCTGAAAAATGATTTTTAATCTACTACTATGATTTGAATTTGGAAACTATAATTATGTAACGGAATAGTCTTTAAGAAGACAACTAAATTTAAATAGTTCTGTTAGTCCAATTAAAATATTAGCGGAATCGCAATAAAAATGACAAAATTTCTTTTTATCGTGATTAAATCATCAAATAAGTCCTACCATCCAGTTACATTTAAAAATCTACTGCTTTTTTCGTCGGTTTAAAATATAATCAACCTTATCTAAGTCAGTAATTTAATCTATCTATATATATAAAAATGTTATGTTGGTTTGTGTATGCTTTAAAAACTCAAAAAGTACTGCACTGATTGAGCTGAAACTTTAGCATGATATGTAATCCGCATCAAGGATTGTTTTTATCTATTTTTTGCATCAGTCACATATCCGCAACCGCGAAAAAACAGTTTTTTTAACGATCAGCTCTGTACCAGTGACCGCGCCATCTACCGGAAGCGAGGATAACACTCGCTGACAACCGCAGTCGTAATGACGCAGTCACATGAGAAGAAATTTTGGCATGTTATATAATCCGCATCAAGGATTGTTTTTATCTATTTTTTGATGTTTGTTGAAAAAACAGTTTTTTGTGCCACAGCGAAGCGGGGCAGGGTACAGCTAGTTGTAAATAAAAGTAATCTTTGGTATTATAAAAATTCTTCTTTTTTAAATTTTTGGGTTTCCGTAGCCAAATGGCAAAAAACAGAACCCTTATTGTATTGATTCAGCATGTATGTCTATCTGCCTGTCTGTCCGTCCGTATGCCACGTATGTCAAAATAATTAAAAAAAAATGGGGGTTCCGCATACTTAGAATTGAAATTAAAAAAAAACACCAAACCCATACGCGTGGGGTATTATGGTCAGGGCTTTAAAAACGATATTGGGGTTACTGTAATTTTTTTCTAAACTGAACAGTTTGCGCGACAGACACTTCAAAGTGGTAAAATGTCCCCCCCCCCTGAAACTTCTAAATTAAGAGAATGATAAAACTAAAAAAAATATATGATGTACATTACCATGCAAACTATCAGCGAAAATTGGTTTGAACTAGTTCAAGTAATTATACAATGCAATGCAATTTACCTTTCAAAGTTACAACCAACTACAAGAACTTTTATATTATGTTACTTGCTGCTAGCGGAAACCTTTATGGGCGAGTCCGACTCGTACTTTTTCACACGGTATGTAGAAACATTTCTGGCGGAATGTGGGTGTACAATTACGTACACCTCTGCTTAACCTTTCAGGAATAACAGGCGCGATGTTGCATCAATTTCTTTTTTCTATAAACAAAAAAAATATATTTTAAAGTTCTTTGTCCATGCCTGTTCCGGTGAAGTTTATAAAAAATCCAGCTCCAGTCTAAACTTGTTGAAATTTTTTTATGTGTTAAATGAATGAATTTACATTCGTTCATCCATATCGACTTGGCCCATGTACGGTTTAAATATGTCTGATATGAAATTTCAAACCTATCTATCATTTAGAACGCGTTTTATTTGAAAATCAATATTCGCATTCGCGAATGTCAGAAATCAGACTTCGCAACATCACTACTAGATACCTACAGAACCAACAAGACAATAGTTTTTTTTTTTGGGTAGTATTTAAACGCAAATCAAAAAATATCCTTTTTCTATGCAATAAGATTCCGAATTCCCATCAAAATTACTGATTGCACAGCAAAATATTCAACTCAAAATATCACTAAACACACTACAATTTATTTTTGCAGCGTACAGCGATTTTTCCTAAAGCAAAAGCTTTTTCATCAATGCACAGCTAATAATCTTAATGCACATCTATATATATAAAAGGAGAACTGACTGACTGACATATCAACGTACAGCCGAAACTACTGGGGCTAGGAATGTGAAATTTTGCACACGGCTTCCTATTATAATGTAGGGGAGCACTAAGAAGGGGTTTTTGGAAATTTAACCTTTAAGGGGGTGAAAAGGGGGAATTAGGAAAGTACGTAACCCACGCGGACGAAGTCGCGGGAAAAGTGCTAGTTATACATGTTAACTCTTTTTCTTTTAAATATAGCTTCTATTTTTATATTATTTACAGCAGTTTTTCTAAATAAAACAGCATTTTATTAGTCACAGTCGTCTTATTATTTATTAATTACCACATAATGAGATCAGCAAAAAAAAAAATTAGATACAATATTGTAATTTATTGAACTATTAAAGCGGGTCTTGCTTTCGCGGGGCGTCCACGCTTCCCAGCATGTCGACGGAGCCCCGCTTCGCGGGGCTCCTTCTTCTGGGTGGTTTAAAAAAAAAATAACCTAAATTGTCCGAGTCGGGGTGCCAGCGTGTACTTACTGGTTAATATGCGACTGGGATAGTTATTTTGCTATGAAATATGGAAAATTTGCTGTGCAGTCAGTATTTATGCTATGTATGTAGTATTTTTGTACAAAAATAAATTTAACTGTATTGCATTATGAGAAAAAAAGTAATGTCATATTGATGTATAATTTCGAATTATCTGCAGTTTGAGTTTTGTAAAACATTTAGTTTATTTGTGGTGAAGTAAGTTATTTGATGTAAAAAAGAATATAAATGATGAGTATGTATTGATAGGCGATTATTTATTTGATATGCAATTTATAATATCCCTTTTTTTTTTCAATTATAAATCGAAATAGGAACAGTATTAAAGGCAGACCTAGACTGTACGGCTAGGGCCTTGTCTTATTGAATTTACAATGTAATTCTACGTGCAAACATTCCATTTTCTATTTCGAGTCTTTGTTTCGTCTCGTATCAATTTTGGGAATATCGGGAAGCGCGAATCGAATATAGTGTCGGAGATTTTATATTGGTTGAAGGTTTTTTTTTTCTAATTGTATAAAAACAACTTTTACTCAGTATGTTTAGGTACTAGATTTTTAATGAAATGTTAGGCTGAGATTCAACACTTTTCGAACATCAAAATAACATAAAGCAGCCCCTAAAATGTCGTCACCACCCGTCACTACTTTCCAAGTGTTTAAGTAAGTAGGAGAAGAAGTGGTGGAACAAACTCCTGAACATTAAATATTTACGTTACGACAAGCTAAGTCGTCCAGAGCACATTAGGGCAAACCTTAACGTGTGAAACTAAATTAGGACGCACAAGGTAAATTTCTTGAGGGTTAATTAATTAGGAGAAAGTGTATGTACAGTTAAAAGCTTCAAGATGCAAGAAGCACTTTCGCGTGTCAGGTTAATGCCTGGAGTTAAAGGAGACATAACAATTAATATACGAGTTACGTAATAGGCTGTAAGCGTCCGCTGCTGATGATGTATAGCGTCATTATCTTACACTGTTAATAGCTGTGACGTCACAGGACTGAATAGTGCACGACCATTCATTTAGATGTGACAGGCGATGTGTGGCGATCTTCTTTTGTTGCCTGTCGGTGAAATATGACCAAAGGAAGGATAAGGAAAAACTGCTCATAATACTATTGACAATAGGACATATAATTGTCATGTCCTGTTATCTGCGCATTACTAAAACTGATGGACGTAAATGGACAATAATCTCATAGCCAAATTAGAGACTGAAATGCTAAGAAAAAGAATGAAATTTGGCGCAGAGCTAAACAAACGGGTCGCTAAGGGGTCGCCAATACTTTTCCCGAACACACCAATTATGAAAACCTAGAATTTTTTCTCATTTTGGATATTGAAACGGAACTCAAAATAGAAAAGAAATCTGATGGTCGATTGGAACTGCAAGCATCGAAGCATGTAAAACAAAGCCAAGTTGTCGTTTCAAAGGATCAAACATTCATTTTATTAAGAACTGACGGAGACTAACAAAAAAGGAACATATTGGATTTTATTTGATAAATACGGTGTACGAGGTGCATTCGTTTGTACGGAGCTTTATTAAACTTTAAGATGGTATGATATACTGACCTATGATTGGGAGATTTCTTTGGAATCATCACGGTGAAATCTGTAACAAAAACAATCATAACATGAATAATGTGGTTGAATTATTAAGCAAAAACTTGATCCTTATGGTATACCATCTGAAGAAAGTTGTAAAGCATTATTTGATTTTATTTTGTATTGTAGGAGGGAGAGAAGAAAAACACGTAAATTCTAGATATATTAAAAATAATACAGGATTTTACAAAAAGCAATATTTGTAAGGTCAATGTAAAAATATTTTTAAAAGAAAGAATGTTTTGAAGTGTAAAGTAAGTCAATGAGCGTGTACAGAATCAATGTTCTATCTAAATGGAATCAGTCGATCTCAATAATACCGCACTTAGTATTCATGACAGGAGCTAGTTTAAGATAAAAATATGATTTTGTACCGTTGCGACGGAGAAAAATAAATCTTTTCTGTTCTTTCTTACGGATTTGTGCCAAAAAGGGACCATTTACATTAAATCATCTGACTGTCAGAAGGTAACGTCGAAGTCGTAATAAATAACGAGATATTTTTAAAGCATACATAATACTCAAAAGATAAAATTTGTAGTTGCACTAGTTCGTAACCCGCGTATTATCGCAACCATATCATGCTGTAATCATGCTGCAGTTTTCATCAATTTTCTTTCATTTTCCACAATAGCGATGCAGCCAACAATCACGTTTAAATCACAGCCACGTCGAGGCTAGGGGGCGTCGCTGTGCACTCACGTCATGAATAACATTATTCAAATTCACACCGCGGTCATTATGTTTGTTCCACTCCATGGAAGTGCACAGAATACAGAACAAACCAGAATGCTGCCATAAATTGTGACCAACACAAAAAGAGTAAAAATAGGTCAGAAATACATTTGCTTTAGTTATAATTATAATACCTACTGATTCTGCTGCATACGGTGAAACTAAAAGCCGAACCCAATATAGTTGAGAAAAGATTAGACAGCCCATGAACGTTCCTGTATCTGTACTTGCATATTAAGGTTCGGAACATGATTTTCTAGGATACATATTTTTCTTTATATGTATTTATACAAAATAATACGAGATCATTTGTATTATTAATAACAAAAACCACTAAGGTTTAAACACATTTGATTTTAAAAATAAATCCTTCTATCTCATTTCTGTACGTGAGCATTCTCGATTAAAAACTCTGTACTCTGTGGAGAAGTGGGAAAACCGCGGCAAATTGTATTTACTTTACATTCGTGCAGAGGATCACCCACAAGATTAATTATGGAACTCGTTTTAGGGGTTCATGGAGTACATGTTTTTTTTTCAGATTAATGCTTCTGAAATAGGTTTCAGTGAAAGAGGTAGAAACCGTGTCAACTGAGTAGATGATGGAATTTCAGTGCAGTATGTTTTGTTGACAGCTTTACAGGTTAATCTTCATGGCCATCTATCATAGTGTGTTTCCTCCGTGCCTCGGAAAACACGTGAAGCTGTTGGTCCCAGCTGTCATTTGTAGATCTTTGATAGTCGTTACTGTAAGTCAAATGATCGAAAGTGTGACATCCAAAGATAAGACCAAGAGGTATCGTATTACCCAGTTACTGGATTGTGAATCATTCGTTTGTTAATGATTTTTGGCACATTATTATGAGAAAGTAATAAGACTAGGTGAAGCTCTTAGGTACTCTCGGGTTTCAAAAATAAGTAACATTAAGATCTATTTTAAACACTAATTACCTATCTATTCATGAAATGAGATCCATTGATGTTTTCTGAATATTGAAATTGGATTCAAGAAGCCTCTATCCTTTATGAAAGATCTTTCAAAGAATAGTTTATTTTCGGAACTCATTGATCTTACTATTAACATAATTATCGTAAATAGAATTATTTGTTAAGAAAATCAAAGCTGTTTTATCTAATGAAATAATTTAATATCCAAATCTAACATTGGGCTGACTTAGGTACGCTTTCTAATTACTTAGAGAATTTTGGCCACATTTTGTTCTCGTTAAGACTCCAAGTGAAGTAGGTCATTCCTAGGCAGCAAGTTTACCCTCTCTATTAGGAGTTGGTTCAGATGGTTTTAAAAATCCCTAGTCTGACTTGGGAAATTTTCAGCAGCAACTGAACTAAGCACCTATTCTCTAATTGTTTTTAACAAACGAACATAGATTGAAGCATTATAATGTGTAGCTAAGCCTTTTCCCCAAATTCAACTAAATACCAGTAATTAATAAGGAGCTACCTAACTCATCTCACCAGGTAACACAATATTTCCTAACAAGACTTGGTTTTCAACTTTTCAAGCTTGAAACTGATTGTCAAACTGAACATAGAGTCCACGTCACGATTGTTGTCAAGCGGGAACTTCGTGCTACTACATTTATTTAAAAAATTATGAGTGGTGGCGCGGATTCTAATTATAACATCAATTGATCCCTAGGTATTTTCAAAAAAAAAACCCAAGGAACTCATTTGATGATTTTACCACGATAAAAAAAATAACCATTTTGTTGTTCATTGAATTAAAGAATTGAATACAAACACCTAAAAGTAGTAATTATTGTATAATTTTAAAAATGTGATGTGATAAGCATGAGCTTATTGGAATTATAATAACTTATCAGTTTTCGTCAGTTATTATTATTCCAATCAGTTAATCCTAACCCCATCAACACCTCTAAATATTAAGCTAAGCGGTAACCCTATAATTAGCGATCCTCTCAACTCATTTATCGATAAGCTGCGTCACGGCCATCAATCATGACCATTCTCTCTGCCGGTGACACGACGGCAAGGGCGTGAGGTTAAGGACTGTGCTAATAAACACTCTGTTTGGAAAATTTAAAAACAGGTTTCATTAAGATTTCATAGTTGTTTTAACATGTGCGAACGTTGTAAAGTATAAGGAATTTGACGAGACGGTTAGCACAGTGGCTGAGCGATTGGACTGCTGCGCTGCGTGTCGCAGGTTTTATTCCCGCACGGAGAAAATATTTGTATGATCTACAAGTAGTTGTTCCGGGTCTGGGCTTTTGTGTGTGTGAGTTAATATGTTTGTAAACACACCCACGACACAGGAGAAATTCCTAGTGTGGGACACCGTTTTTTTTAAAAATAAAAAAAAACAACGCAAAAATATTCTTATATTCCTTATACCTTTAACCGTAACCAGCATGCATGAAAAAAAGGTTTCGTATTGCCCTGTTTAATATAAACTTATTATAAGCACGGTTAAAGTAAGCCTTGGAGCTACATATCATGAAAATTGTTACAACTAAACGGAACATGATCTGAAGCCCACGCAAATATCAGACTAAGAACTCGATTACAATTCCAACGGCTATAAAATTATCATGAGAATAGTTTCAGTCTAAACGATCCGACTCCTAATTACTTACAAACGGATCGAAATGGATACCTTCCTATCTGGCGGCACATCTATTAGATCGGTTGAACCCCGCAACTTAACGCTAAGTTCCCAACTAGCTAGTCAACGACCCCACACCGCCAACATAGCCGCCGCAGTCAGACTGCGCCCTTATCGCTCGCAGCTTAATCCATCTTCTTTCACAATCGCAGACGATCCTTCTTAAATCCATGCGCTTTGAATACATCCACCACAAAGGATATAAAACTGTAATTATTCAACTATTAAGTTCAATTTACAGTGTGCACGTCGGTGTCTGGAAAACAGCAGATACTTTAAAAATAGACTTAAGAAAACGGAGTTAAGTTTCAATTTCCTGCGGTTAGTGTGAAGTGCAAGTTTCAATAAGAGGCCAAATGCAGAGTCTGCAATAAGAACAGTGGCAGCAGTTGTCTCGTTTGACAAGACTTATTGAAACACAAGATTTTTCAGGGTTTTCAGTGAAAAAAAACTTAAACGTTTTATGTTTTATGTGCTAAAGTCTGGAACAAAGTGAATTATTTTTATTTCAGTTTGCAGACGAGTTTCTTGCTCTGTTTGGTCGGATCATATTGATGGTAGTCTCTCTTAGACTGTATTAATAATAGAGATTAGATTCATTCATGCAAAGAACAAGTAATGCGAGACGAGCGCGGTACATTACCGTAATGCGATAATAAATAACGTTACATCATTAGTGTTTTCTTTAGCGAGGCATTGTTATATAAGTACTGTTTCATATTTACTAGATCCGATATTTGTTTCGTTCCTAGACGGTCCATTATCTTTGAAAATAAAAGCTGCTATAAAGCTTCGTTATTTATTTTACATTATTAATGTACAATGTAGTTATATGAGATACTTCAATGAACAATAGGTTTCGATTATCAAAAAAATCATATGGCTTTAGAAGCATAATATTAATGTAATTCAATTTAATTTGAGGCGCGCGTAAAAACTTAATTACAAATTAAATTGAAATTAAATTGAACAGCATTTAGATGCTGTCAATGTTGGTATATACAAGGTACTACTCGTAAATAAAATGATTATTTTCTTAAAACGCTCTTTGTTGAAAGATAATTATTATGATGTTTATTTATTTACTACATTTAGTAGCAAGGCCAAGCCCAAGGCCAGTCTAGGCCTAATATAAATGTTTATGAGTCTGGGATTTTTAATCAATTATCGTAATAACTTGTACAAGTCGAAAGCTCTTGTAGTAATTCGATAACAAAGCAAAAAAGGAATTCAGTAAACACATAAGTCTTATTGAATTTCATAATAAGTCACTGTCGATCAATATAAACGGTCGGCGGTCCCTCGCCTCCCACAATGCCAAACGATTATTTTTCCAATTTTCTCCCAAATTGGAATATTAATCTGCTAATCAGTGTTTCCTTCCGCATATTTTCCTGTGAAAGGGGGAGTGTTCTAAAAGCTTTTTTGAAAGGGAAATCTGCGTTCTAATTTAATTATATTACACATTTTTAAAACGAGGTTATAACATTTGTGTCCGCTAAATATTTTATTCAAACAGAATGTTAATGTAGGTTCATAAAGTTTTTTTTTTAAATAAGCTAATTGTTTTACTTTCTATTTTTTTTTTTAAAAAAAGCTCAGGATTGTTGCCCTGAAACAGCGACACAAGATCGCCGCAGATAACAGAGGAAATTGAGATGTTTGGGACAAATGACGATCGTGGGAAGGAATGTAGCATACAGTTTAGCTAGAGAGCTGGTTACGCCTGTAGAAGTTATACTCAAAAACGCAACAGTGAACTAAAAGTTAAGTATGATAATAACGATTAGGTAGGTCTCGTGTTTGGCCCTAAGTAAAAAGCCTAGATTATTTCTTGTATTTACATCCATCCCAACTTCAAATAAAACTAATACACATTTCTTTAAAAGTATCAGATATTGGCGAAGTGATCTCCGCGCCCCGACGAGCGGGCGGGAAGGATAGACACAGTCTTATTCTCAATATCCGGCCCAAGACTACTTCCACGAATATTGAGAAATATCCTCGAGTATCTGCGAATAAGGACGGATTTCCTCCCAAGTCGCTTTTAATTGGATTAATAATATCCTTTCCTATTTTTTAGTCAGTACCAATAAATCTTTTCTAGAAATTAATGCTTTGACTATTGTCCTGAAAAGGCTTTTGAGCTTATTTTATTTGTCCACGCTTCTCGCAAAGTTAATTGGGAGCTGTTTTATTAGGTATCATGGTTAGAATCTTTTTATGTAATAAAAAAATGCACAAAATAAAATAAAATTTGTTGTATTGAAAATGTTAACGATCAAATATCTTGTAGTGACGTCATAAACAAGTTGACTATCAGTCATTCTGATACAGGTGATGGTGTTGTCGCATTTCAAAAGTTTGTTACATTTCTGGGAAATACTCGTGATGTGGGTACAACATTGCGAATGTTAAAACACGAATTTTGTTTTTGTTATTTGCTCTAGAATAATATTACGAATCAAGCACATGCATACGATTCGACAAATATTATATTATCATGTCTAAATTTTAAAAGTTTGTTTTTTCGAAATATTTAATTTTATTCTGTTACTTTCAGTCTGTGTCATTCCACTGCTGGGCAAACGCCTCTCCCCGTGACTTCCAACTATTCGTAGTATGTTATGTGTAAAAAATGCTCTTTACCTTCAATATAAAAAAAAAAACAAAATAACAGAAATAAACTCTCTTTTTACATACATGAATGCGTGACCTATGAACCGTCCTATATAAAATCACAACGTCAAAATATTCACACAAAAACTTTATTCAAATTCGTTTTACGTAAAATGCTTCGCTATTTTGTTTGGCAAGCGCTCGGGGTTCTCCGGTGATCTTCGGCAATCTCCGGTGATCCTTGTGTCTCTTGCACATATTTTATTCAGCGCCATGCATGTACAAGCTGTTGGGAATACGTGGCCATCTATGACGTCACTACACGTCCGATGTGAACGGTTGCAGAACGTAATTTGAAGAATTTCATGCTTCGTCTCTCGAAAATTGATCCAAAATAGGGAATGTTGAGAGCGGTGCTGGTGGAAATTTCACATTTAAAACATCGTATATATCATATTCAAAATAAATAACTATTAACTTATCTACAAAATTAGAATATGAGTGAATTTCAACAGGTCCTATAAAATCTTCATTTCCGTGTTTCTTTTCAACTTAAGTTTTTTTTTTAATAAAAGAACGCTTTTATTAAAGTTTTTGATAATGTATATATTCTTGCTTAATGTCTAGCAGATAACTTAAAAAACTAACGACATATCAGGATTTAAAATTTCGTGGCACGGCGATGAAACATGCGTGCACGGCAATGAAACAAGCGTCCACGGCAATGAAATAACTGTGCCATGGCAATGAAAGAATCAATCCACGGAAATTAAAAATATTTTATTTAATGAGATAAACAGATAGATAGAATAAAAATGACTGTTAATAAGAGGTCTTGATGCCAACAATTCAAAATCAAAATCAAAATCAAATCGTTTATTTCAATTAGGCCAATTACAGGCACTTTTGAATTGTCAAGAGACAAAATAAAACTAGTACAAAAATAGTTATGGTGCTACAGTCCCAGTCACAAGACATAAAAACTGTGAAAGTACCGTAGGTGCTCATTCCAAAGCGTAGATCTCTATGGAGAAGAATGAGCAAGAAACTCCATGGACACTCTTTTTCAATCGCCAAAATTTTTACAAAACTTTTTTACATCATTCATCATGAGATGGTACATTATGTGAGAACGATGTGGCAAGTTAATAGTGTCCATAGTAAATATAAAAAAGACAATTCAAAAATAAAGTTATTATTAATTAAAATAGACCGGGGCAGCTAAGAGATGACCAGTCCCAAATGACAGCGCCCGTTCACGAACATGACACATGTATCAGCACCATTCAGCTCAACCATTTTGAAGGGAACTAAATGATCCGACACACACGCCACCATCAGCGAGACTTTTAAGTGAGCATGACATATTCTCAACCGCCAGAGTCATTCAAGTCAATGAAAGACGTAGGTTTCTAGTCAAAGATAGCTCTGAAGTACATGGTACTCACACAATGCTGGCTATGACGCTATATAATACTAGATACATACACTCTATACAATGCAAGAGATAGTTGTACATTCTTCATCCGCTCCAACAATATTATTAAAAGATGAAGGAAACCTACGACTGTCGTACTAAAATAATAAAAAATACACACAAAAAGACAAACAATAAAATATAAAGTAGGACAATAATGTCCGTTAATCAAAATAAAATAATAAAACAAATACAAACACATAAAATAAAACAAGATGACTTAATTAAGTCATAAAAATAAAACAAATAAACAATTATATGAATCCATATAACTAGTCCGGAAGAAGAAAAAATACTAAAAATCTGGGAAAGAGCATGAACGCCGTCTTAACTTCAACAGAGTGACCAGCTGTTTTTATCGTCTAAATAATCGTTAATGGAATAATATGCCTTAGAACAAAGATTGGATTTAATCTTAGATTTAAACACATTAAACGGCAAGTCTAGGAATGACGAAGGCAATTTATTATAGAATTTTATACCAAGGCCTATAAATGAGCTGTGAACCTTATGAAGCCGATGAAAAGGAACACGTAGGTGGTGCTTATTTCTCGTGTTAATAGCGTGAATTGTATGGGAGTAAAATTTGGGTAAGGAGAAATTACAAAAAAAGAATGAGAGTACAATAAGTAAACAAAGACTGTTGAATTACACTACTTAGAGACTTTAATACTACTTCGTCTTTCTTTTCTTATACATACTCCTATTCTTCCTTTTGTAATATCTATCCAAATCTTACTCCCATACACAATCTGTCTGGGTTTGCCTTTCCCTCTCGGAGGCAGGCATGGTCAGATATATTTTTGCACTTGAGAAAACAAAATAGCTTCTTCAGAAAACGTATATTGTGATCTGTAGCAAGTAAGATGCATTTTCAAAATAACAAGTACTAAAAACATAATCATCTTAATCATCTGATTCTCTCTCTATATACTCTTAAAACCTTTCAGGTATAATCTTATCTCTTATTAACCTAAAAACACAGTGTGAGTATATGGCACTAGGAAATTCAGCCTTTCAAGATTAATTTACAGCTAACTTACACTAACCTTTATACATAAGTAAATCACAATTAGGAACTTTTTTGGCGGTCTTAATTATTAATTATGAAATTAAGCAAAATTATATTTAATCAAATAAAGAGGTACTTAAAAATTTTAATTTGATCATTATCAGTATCAGTATTAATTAGGGTAAAGAAAATAGTTTTTTTTAAGGGTTAATAGACAAACTATCATCTGAATCACTACTCGCTTCTTAATTTTCTCTGCTCTTCAGATAATTTTGGTTTACGCATCTTGGCATCCTAAAAATAAACAATCCATTATTAAAATCAGACTGTGTAAATACGTGTGATATAGTACCAAATGTTACATCATTTTGTAAAGTTAACATGAAAACATCTTTTTGTAGTTACAGTTTACAGAAAAAACTCATCAAGTCTAAAGAGAGACCAGAGAATCTAGAGTTAACTTGACGAGTTTTGTACTGTCAGTAATCGGTATTACCTGTATTACAGGTGACAAAAGATGTTTTCTTTGCCTAATCATACCATGGCGATGAAAACACAAGTCACGGAAATGAAATACCTGGCCACGGCAATGAAACTAAATTGTTTTACAAGGCATGGCAATGACATTTTTATCATTGCCGTGTCTTTTTTTTCATTGCCATAGCAAATTTCGGCCACGAAAACCACGGCAATGAAAGCACGGGGATGAAAATCAAGGCAAAAAATATAAATAACAAAAAATCTATTAACTATTCGAAGTAATAAACAGTTCACAAATTAACATTATGAGAAATGGTGTTCTATCGAATGCTTACTCATGAAGACAAACTTATTGAAATATAGTTATACCTATCCACGGCGATGAAAGAAAAAATGTCCAGTAACATAAAAATTGAATACTTACATTTATAGCGCGAAAACGCAGGCACGTGTGTACGTCCTTCCACGTTGAGCACTTAGGCAGCACTAATATGCAACGTTTAGCATACCGGGAGGGGGGATGCAAGTCGTAGGTAAAACAATATCCTTGAGTATGATTAGGACACGGCGATGAACGGTAGTTCTGGGACAAATTATTTTTTATTAACCATTCGTTGTATTGTTTAAATATTCGAATAAATGTATTCCGTTACAATACTTTAACTATTCATGTATCAAATAAAACTAGGTTTTAATATAAATAACCAATAGATTTTTATCAATGAGGGATAATACACAACAAGGTGAAGTGTGGACAAACACGGCAATGAAAGATTTCGAGGTTTAATATTTTTTTTAGAGTATCCATTAATCCAATAAAATAAAATATTTAGTGCTACACATAGATTACTATTTCACCTAACCGGAAAAAAATGTGAGAACATTATAACTATGTTTCTTAGTACCGATTTCATTGATGCCACGCAATTTTCGGTCCCGGGAAATTCACTCATATAACAAAGGTGTAGAGTTCGCTAGATCATTTTCCTGATAGTCCTAAATGTAGATATTTCATAACACAATGAGCTTTATCTGTAGTAAACACTTCAGAAGACCTTGTTATTTTTTTATTTACGTAAGCAACTTCACTTAAAATGTCAGACTACGTAACAAAGTGGCTCTCCCGTTAGAGCCCGGCAGGTACACGGACGTCACAGAATGTCGGAATGACGTTGACGGTTCAAGACGTTATTCGCACGCTTTGGTTTGAAAATGAAATGGAGAAGTATTTTACATCTTCCAAGTTTTAAAAATTGTCCCGAGCTAGGTTTGCATTTTCAAGGGGGGTAACCACTTTGTGGCGCTGTCTGTACTTTGTTTTCGTCATTATCTGCTTGCCTAGGCCCTAGGCTTCCACTGTGGTCGCGGGACTGTACGAATTACCGTAACCCTGGAACGTAAAGGGCTATTTAAGGACACAGTGGATTTTAGTCAGTACGAGTCTGACAGACCCTCCCGCTCTGCCCTGGGTGGGAGGACTTATTTGTTGATTTCACCACGTAAAAAAAAGGCACACACTAATATTTTTAAAAGGAAAATCTGCATTGGCTATGAATGGTGCAGTCACTTAAAGTGTCAATGGGTTGTTCCTCCAGGAATTGTCAGGAGCCCTTCATTCACATCACATTCTCCCTCGTAAATAGAGACGATTCAACATCGTCGGCCATCTGAATGACCGAGCGGTTGCTCCGGACGTGTCATGACGTTGCACGTGTCAATGATACGACTATCAACGTTCTGCATAGTAACTATAACACGTTAGCAGCTTTATGGTTTTCCATCTTCTTCTTTGTGAGTTCTATTGTTGATTTTAGTACCCTGAACACTGTACTTTTAGGGACAGTTTAAGATCATTCCAGAATGTGGGTCGGGTTCTTAATTCTTTCACATGGGATGTATTATGTTGTGTATTATATACTGTACAATACATTGACATTATTCTCAAGGTTTGTTTGGTGCAAAAACTATTTAAATTACCATGTATATTCTAAAAATTGTATCTAAATATTGATTCTATGTCAATATGTGCGTAACTAGCAGCTTCTTCGAACAAAATCTGATTGTTTACATCCTGTCTTGACATGTATATGCTATTGTGTACCTATGAACTTCCACTCATCCGATACATTAATTTGCATGAAGTGCAAATTTTGTCACGTGTTCTTTGCTCTTCAAAGCATTAATAGTTCAGTCGTAACGTCGACGGCTAACAAGATGCAAGTCCTGGGTCTAAATCCAAGTTTGTTATAATGATTTGACCACAACTTTCCTAAACTAATAACGACTCCATTATAAACAACCGTCATTTTTAAGAACCAGATTTAGAATGTAATAAAATCCCCAAAACGAGTCTTGTTTTCTTCTCATGTCATATTTTATGATAACAAAATTAAATACTTTGAGTACAGCAGAAAAATAAAATAGCCAACTTTTGGAACTGTACCCAATACCTACATGTAATCAGGGAATAGGCGAGCCCTGTTTCAAAGGAGCGGTGAAATTACAAGTTGATTAGGTCGTCATTTAGTATTCTATCGATGGGCCCTCAAACTACTAAAATGAGTAATGGCCCCATTGGGCCTACCTTTAAGCATCAGGGCACAATTCACTCCTTCGTAGTTCCAAAAGGACTGTATAAAATATAAACAAAATATAACTTCAACAGTAAACATTTGTTTTCTTTTTTTTCTGCAAAATTATTCATGGTCGGTCACAATCAGATCTCATTTATAATTATTGTAATCGCGTGGTGTAGAATCAAAATCTCATTAAGTGTGGCTGAGATTAAAACCAACAAACAGCGGTGCTCCCTTATTAACATAAACCGTTTATGATAGAAAAAACGAGGCCAGATAACGAGGGTGGAAGATCAAAATATATTTTGGGTAACGAGGATTTGTACCGAGACCCTGAAAACGACTGGCTTTTAAAAAATGATTATAAATGACTAGATAGGGGACCTAGTGGATCTTTATGTTTGGCGGCAATTAGGTATGTGGGGATAAAAAGTAATTTTTGGCTCAACCATTATTATTATGTTAAACTAAGCTTCTCGTAACAAATCACAATGTATCACTTTACATTTTTATGTATATGTTTTTGTTAACCTCGACTCCGTATATTTGTTTGTTTTTATATCCTGTTAAAGATTTGTAATATTTCAAACATTTCTCTGAAACTGCACAATTTCCGTAGAACATTATTTAAATATCTTGAAGCCATTAAAAAAATCCACGTAAAGATACAAGTGGTTAAGATCTTTTAATCCTTATTTTTGTCTGTTCGATTCTTAAGGAAAAACTAGCAAAAAGCACTCAATCACTCTGTGAAAAAAACATCGCATTTATGAATACTCGATGTTCCAAAGGAGCAAAAGCTTGGGGATATTGAAAACAAGCATAAAATATAGATCATCGCTCTCTTAGATACTGAACGAAGCAAACGTTTTTCAATTATGTTTGCAAACGTTTTTGTAGTATATCCTCATTCTTGGAAGCACAAAAATAAAGTAAACAATAAAATAAACATAAACACGTATACGTGTAATCTCCCGAGGGATAAGAGGAGTGTGTATGGTTCATAAAAAAAAAAACATCGAACTATTTTGAGGCCGGCTTCCAGTGACTGCCAATTCCACCTCCAAAAACAAAACTGGGTCACACTTTGCAGTTGCCCCCCTCTCCACTATAAAAGGGATTTTTCCGGTTGCGTAAACAGAATTATAATAAATCTTGGATGTTAAGACGCCTACAGTGACATAAATTAAATATGTACCCCTCTTGCAAACAAAGATATTATTTTAGAATAGACAGACGTACCGCTTGGGTACCTATAACTCTGCTTTCGTTTTCAAGAATCAAACCTGGCAGTGTTCTCTTTAAAAGCCACATTTTAATTAGCTATGGGATTGCATTAATCTCGCGATATCGCAAAGCAAGTATGGAGCTTTAAGGTAGCTAGATCGCGGCAGACCGAGGAAAAGATACACCTTTGACGCCCTTTTTGTCGATTGACGAGAAGAGTCGAACTATAGAGAAAAGTAGAAGTAAACGGGAGAGGACGTTGCCCGCTTTGTCTAAGTAAAAAACCATGAGCTTAAAGGTTCACTGTTAAATGTACGTATTCCTCTCAGATCTCAAATAATCGTGATTCCAGGCAGCTGTTACCTTGCTCCGGGCTCTATGATGGGCAGCTGTTACCATTGCATGGTACCATCAATCAATTCGTCAAAATAGGAGTGTGTTAATGTTTATTTTTGTCTTTTGACAATTCAAAAGTGTCTGGAACTGGCCTACTTGAAATAAATGATTTGATTTTGACTCTTTGAGGCGCGCGTGGAACACAACGCGCCGTCGGCCCGGGTATGGTCCATGGTCGGACAGCGAGTCGCCCATTAGTCGCCATTACGTATAAATACGGTTTTTTATGTATTTAGCGTGGTAAAATCATCAAATGAGTCATCTCACTCAGGGCAGAGCGAGAGGGACTGTCAGACTCGTACTGACTAAAATCCGCGGTGTCCTTCAATAGCCCTTTACGTTAAGGAGTCACGGTAATTCGTAAGTCCCGCGACCCCGGCAGGCTTTGACCCTCTAGAGGGGAGCCCGTCATTTTACTGACACTTTGTGGCGCGCGTGGAACACAACGCGCCGATCTAGTAGTAACAACAACCAGGTGAAAGGAAAATCTTGAACACAAACAAGTACACGTATTTATTCGTGCCCGTCTATTACCATTCATCGTGTCACTCAGAGCTATCTGCGATCATCAAGATACAGCCACAACAATGAGAATATATCAGTGTATTGTGTACCCATTGTGACGGCCATAAGTGGCAGTACGTGGATGAGGGACGCGCCACGCTGGGCCATTGTGGACGCGCGCCAGAAGTGGGACGTTGCCACTAGCAGTGGAAATATACGCTGTGGGAATTTTTCCGCGGTTAAATACTTTTGATGGCAGGAAAACAATTTGTGAGGTGCAAGAGTCGTTGTTTTGGTTATGACTTAAGCTGCCATGAAATAAAAGTATTGCTTTTTCAGGGAAAGAGTGTTATATGAATAACGTTTTGTTATTAACTTTTATTTAAGTAGTCTTTTAAACCATTACGCTGTAGTATTACGTATGGCTGCAGCACAATAATCTACCACAATCTTCAATTTTCTTAACCCAACATAAATTTTGATTTTCAACTTAATCTCCTTTGTTCTTTGTCTGGGACTGTAGCCTAGTTTCAATTTTTTTTTGACAATTCAAATCTGGTTCATTTGAATTAACGTAACAATAAAATCAAATGATGACAATTTGTCAGATTGGGATAGGTTGATGTACACGTGTAACGGTTTGAACTATTGTTAAGACGCTCTCTCACTAGATGTATTCGACTATAACAATTTAGTGTCAATTTGGTCTTGCAATCGAAGGCTTCGCTGCCCGTCACGGGTTCGATTCCCACACAGACAGTTGTCTTGGAGAAAAGACTTTTTATTTAAAAAATAATGAATTTTCTCATTGGGGATATTTTTTCTTACTCCTGTTGATTACACCTAATGTTTGTGAATTTTGTGACCAAATCAGAAAAGTGTAGATAGATAAAAGAACAAAAAGTTTATTTACATTAAATGTGAAATTTCGCAATGTTCGTTCCTCATTTCCACTTTCCCGATTGGACACTAGTTTAATCTCACCTCTGTGTGCAATTTCAAATACAAAAGCGAAATGATAGTTCGGTCGCACCTAATTATCCGAGCTGGAAAATTGTCGGCAGGACAAACAAAACCGATATATTGTGGCTAGTCCATTTCATGACCCATAATGGGCAACTGTGGTCTAAATAATAGGGCAATTAGTTGAATTTATTGCAGTACATGTCTATTATGTTTTGAAATGATATTAGACCAGGAGCCAAAGACTTACAGGCTTCACTGACATCAAAAAATTACGCGACGATTTTTCGTGGAAATTCACCCTAAAATTTCAATTAACTGGGATTTTTATAAATGTTTCATCTCGTTAAAACTTCTTGACTATTTCGATACTTGTCAAAATTCAAAGCAAATTAATTATTTAGATAGGTCTGAAACTTACGTAAGTAATTTCTTCAAAGATAGAGACTTTACTAAAACTAATAATGGCTTCGAGAACGTACAGAAGTTCTAGCATGACTTTTCATATTTTCGTGACGTAAAGAAAACGGGAACATTGACGTTAATGCATGGAAATAGTTCGTCGCTTGTAAACTAGAGACGCTTTTTCATTTTACTTATAATAAACGCCGTAAATACTTCAAGTACGCTGTAAATAAAATACGAAAATTTTGTGCGAAGGCCTCGGATGCCCCACATCAGTGGTAACAAATCCTCCGACCAACCTCCAAGCTCCTATTGAAGCTGTGCTACGCATGGCTGGTTTGATGTCGGGGCATTGCCATAAACGACTGTCCCTTATTATTAATTTTCCCAAAAGCTGAATAGCCTGTCTCATTCGTGGGCTAAACACACAAAAGGCAGTAATATCTCAGGCTGATGTGTGCTGTCTGTCTGCGAATATTATGTTTTGCTACAAATTAGGATACATATAACATATGTACAGTATGTGGTGGGGTTTAGTAGTCATTAGTTTCTGTCTAGTTTTTATCTAGACTGGATAGTAGGTACTTCGTCTACCTGAGGGATTATAATAATAGGCACGGCATGTTTGTCGCTGCAGTTGGGCGGCCAACTGCTCCACTGTGTTGCTACGTGTCGCAGGTTCGATTTCCGCACGTTAGATTCATATATATTTACTTTTTATAACATACCAGTAAGTTTTCCGGGTCTGGCTATTTGTGTATGTGAGTATAAACATTGAACGAAAAAAGTGATGCAAATCATTGTTAAGAAGCTTGAGTACGTCGACAAAAAAATCGAAGACTTGAGGCAACCTATAAGTTAATGAAGGCCCGTCCCCTCTCACAGGGAAGAAGCCCACGTCCCAGTATGGGGAATGACATAAACTGTCCAGCTATAGTCTCTTAAGCGACCTAACTAAACCTCATTTTAACCTAACGGATCCTATCATGTTAAATATAAAACCCTTTACTGAGAAATATCCGACGTTACCGTTGTTTGGGGTCCACATTAGAGGTCCGAACAAATGAGAGGTCCTAAGACCGCCATGATTGAGGTCTGGACGAACAGGAGATCCCACACAAAAGGAGATTTAGGGACGCACGGAAATATTATCATTACGGTATGATTGTATGATTCCTTTTTGTATGGATCTTCTGTGCAAACGATAGCTGTAATGTGGTGATATTAGGTAACGAGAAAGGATGTCCTCGCGAAATGACGGTGTAACTGATTTTAAGAACGTCATTTTGTTACAACTTATGTAACAAAATGACGTTCTATTGTATGCCCACTCCGGATCTCAGGATTTTCTCGTGCCCGGGTCGACGGCGCGTCGTATCCCACGCACGTCTCAAAGAGCTGTCAGATCTGACGAGGTCGTGGGACAGTCTTATCAGGTAACCGTGACCCCGGAAAATAAAGGGCTATTAAAGTACACCGTGGATTTCAGTCAGTACGAGTCTGACAGTCCCTCCCGTACTGTCATGGGTGGAAGGACTCATTTAATGATATTAACATGTAAAAAAAGGATGTTCTCGTTTCCAGCTTTTAGTGGTAATAAAATATGTAATGTACAAAAAGTAAAAACCGAATCTAAACTAAAAAAAAACTTATGACCTTCCCTTTTGGTATACCAACATAAAAATAGTAAGTTCAATAAAAAAAAAAACAATATTCAAACTCGAATGGAGAAAAACTGACAATACAAACACACAGAACACTATCTGAATAAATAGTTTTGCGGTGTACTGTTTGCTTTCCAAACACTGTATCGCCCTCACTCGGGCAATAAGTCACAGCTTGTACAATCTTCTTTGACCGACAAAATTTATGGAGTGCACCGCGCACAGCTGGCAACATCGCACGGAATCGCACCGCATCGGACACGCGTCGCACCCGATAAATATTTCAATTTCCGTGCGGTTGCGGCTCGCACCGCAAATGTGCCGTCCGAGCCGCACCGCCCCGCACGTCCGCCGCAATGAATTGCTGATACGGACGGAGCATTCGCTTTATATGTATTGCCAATGTATCTGAGATGTAATTGCAGTTCTTGGAATTACGATTTTAATGGCAGCGAACCGAACTGAACCAAGACATAGCTAATATATATTATGGACTGAAAATGTTGAGCATCAAAGTTTAATAAAAACTTTATTTAATATTAATTTATAGCTAACGTGGCCCTGATGTATTCATATTATATTTGCCCAAACCTTGTTGATGGCGATAGGGTCGTGCCTTATTTCATGAGATTTGAATACTAAATTGGCGCTGTACTTTGAGGATTACAGGATGTTATGTTATGTAAAAGAGAAGTAAGCAGGAAGTGAATAATAAATTGGATCTAATTATAACTCCCATTGAATAAGACAAGTCCGAGCAATAGAGTCATAGAATTTAAGACCATAATTACTTGAAAGTAGGTAATTAAACTCGGTAAGGCACCTTTAGAAAAGTAATTCATACCATTATCACAAGGTGTGACCGAGAAAAGACAGTTGTATTTTAAAATAGGAGTAGCGTAGGCTTCATGTGTCTAAAATAGAACCTCCTGTTTAAAAATATAAAATATAAATTAAGTTTACATAAAGAAAATTTTTATGTTTTTTTTTTACCTTAATCCCTTATATTAAAATACATTGTCAAAATTGAATAGCTTTGCACACATTGCTATTTGCTAACATTCATTAGTTATTCATACCTCACTAAACGCTGTCTAAGGTAACATTGCCAGGCCCCAGCAGACAAGCGGCAAGCGATAAACGTAAACGCCCACTAGTGTTTCATAGTTTTTCAACATTATGGTGGCGGAGGGACAGCACGACTCGGGTGGCGAATGTGACGTTATACTTGTAATATTAAATATATTTCGTAAATGTACTTTATTCTCTTGAACATAGATTTTACATTTGTTTGATAGTTTTTGGGAAGTGCCACCTCTGTACGTAGTACTATTAAGTTTTCTGTGTCACAGGTGATACTCTTGTGATAAGGACTCGAAGGCAAAATAAGTCTATTGTCTAGAAGATTCATTGAATGTTAGGTATGTCAATTTTTCGAAAAAATTACCACAATTTTCCCTTCTGCATAATGTCATGGAAACTGCAGCTTAATGAACGGTGTTACATCAAGTCTTTTTTTATTCCAAACTATAAACTTTATTTATCTAAAATATTTTGAGTGTAACGTTTAAAAACCGTCACTTAACTTCATAGCCAAAAGCCAGATTGGACATCAGATGATGCTCTAGTCCTGAATTGCTGATACATTGTATTTATTAGTGTATATAAATAATGGCATACATACGAGTACATAAAGCGAAAACTTTTTGCACTAAATCAGAAAAATCTGCACCATCCGACACACAGTGCGCACCAATTCCTCGCCAGACGCGCCGCCGCGCTCGCTCGCGACCCGCGTCCTATTAGCAGCCTCGCAGCGTCCTATTACCGGACAAAAGCCGCGACTAACTCGCGCGATAATTGAACTGCTGGATTATTATGATGCTTACTCCTGTTTCATGATTTTAATTCATGTTGTGAATCAGCTACCTATAAGTCGAAAATTAAGGGTGTTACTGATTACTGTGAAAGTAGTTTTATGTTGCTTTGTTTGTGATTAGGAGTAGTAGGTATCGGAAAATGGCAATCAATTGAAATTATGGCAATCGGTAGTGATTTTTGACATTTTTTCTTTCCAATATTTATATAGCAATTCGAGAAATTTAAGAAGCATTCGGCATTAAATGTGTCTCATACAAAAATATACACGGATACAACTAAATATATTTTTTTATTAAGATGAACAGCAAACTTTTTCTTATTTATAAGATAAAATATGTTTTGACCCTTAGATAATATCGTAGAGGAGCCAGTAGTTTTCAGAGTATACATCATCTTCAAATGCACATAACAACATTGCACACTTCATTTTTAGCACTTAAGACAATTTCATTATATTTTAGCATTACGAATGAACCATCAACGATAAACTCTACAACACTGACATAAAGTCGTATATCGTTTGCGAAACACCTCCGAGTAATAACTGTGAGCTTGTAATGAAGTTTTGCGCAGAACAACATTTTCGCGTCACGCGCTATGCATTGCTGCTTATGTAGGAGCGAGTGTTAATGTACTCAGTGTGGAGTGGCAATAGTGGCAACACGGAGGTTAATGAACATTATCGTTAGTGCAGCTACAAATTGCTTTACTAATACAAGTCGCAGGTCGGGCGTAGCGGCAAATTAGCCGTTTGTCCAGCTTTATGATGCATAGAGAGCGGACATACGGTCTTGGTATGTTGCCAACTGTATTTGGACCCGGCAGTCCCCAATGGCCGACATTTGGCAACGGTTTTTATGAAGGTAAACGATACAGCTGGTAGATTGTATGCATTTGTAAAGATGTGAATGTAGAGCGAGTTCAGTTTTGTTTATCCCAACGGGGCTGGGGGTTTGAGAGGTTAGAATATAAAACTTAAGTGCTGCTCGCAGTAGACAATAAAAGTTAATAAATAACAAATTAACCTAGAATCCATTGCAGATTAAACTTTGGTTAGTTAATCAGTTGAAAACAAGATTCTAAAGTAGTACCTCAGTGAACTTTTATATTATTGTAAGTCACATAAAATTTATCTCATTTTTCTGAAGTTTCAGGATAGCTTCACTGTGGTCTGTAAGAACGACGGTAATGATTTACTTTGCCAACATCATTAAGTGGTAAATAGAATTAGCTTCGAGTACCTTTTAGTTCGTCGAGCAAGTCTTTGATAAGATATTTGCAAGCACTCTGCTTGTCCGTAATTTCTAACTATCCGTGATGTTATTATGCGGATGAGACTGTGTCCATAAGACTGAGGCGTCTTTTGTGTACTTAATGAGACAACATAGTTTGGTAGGTATACCCAAAATCGGGTTCCCTTGTAAATAATTTATTTTCCTGTACTTTTATTATAGTTGCCGAGTTGACCCAAACATCAGCTAATATCTGCTGAGCTGAGAATCTGTCCAACCCCAAAATAAAAAAAAGTTTGTATGTAATGTTTACATTGTCCTCTATAAGTTCCTATCCCATTAAAAAACAAACATAATATAAAGAATACGTGTGATCTATTCAGTATTCATTTTCGTAGTAACACTCGTAGAAACATTAAAGCTACATTTAAGCTGACATTCTCTAATAAAATAATAATTTTCCTCAACATTTATATTTAGATAATTTCTTGCTCTGCCACTTAGCTACGTTTAACTTTTTGTACAACAAAAATACACAAAGAACTCGAAATGAAATAAAATTCAAAGCTAATAAACTCTAATTTCATTTCATTCGAAATAAAATAGACCATAAGTACCTATATATCTATTATATTATAAACAACAACGTGTTGAACAAACACAATCTGTGAGTCACAGCACTAGTGAGACCGGCTCGTCGGGTACATCACTAGTTCTGTTTAAACTCATTATAAACTATAAATTGTGTGGCGAGTGGCCGGTGTGATCGATGGCGGCCGCCGCTCACACCGCGCCGAGCACTCGTAAATATTTAACGTTATTTCTCCACACCTCGTATATTATACAATATTTACATTATTATTTATTAGATTTCGTGCGAGATTCGTCAGTTGATAGATTGGATTTTTAGTTGAATTAAGTCAGACCGGCGGGCAAGTTGCAAAAAAAACCGAAATTAAATTGCAACTATTTATTAAACTTATTACAGTATTACATTAAAATATAAATTGAGGTGACAATTGTTCGAAGTTGGAATCAAAAGTGAGGAAATATGTGGAAATTGGTGCCATCGTCCGGTCGCCGTCGTGTGTCACGTTGTGCGACATCAGCGTTTTCATTCCTGTCGCCTGGCTGATGCAATGTTGATTAGGTATTGCGTGAGTTTCCCTTAATTTGCGGATTCTATGGAGTATTGGTACTTAACATCTCCCTCCCGAAGATCAGCGACTATTGTTTGACAGGTTCGATAATAGCGCTGATAATCTCGGCTGAGGTGCAGCAGTATGATTGTTAATCTCAGCATAAACTTCGCCGCATTCAATCTCACTGGTTTGATGTTCAGTAATCGCTTTTTGCGAGCGCTGGTTTATGTATCTTCGTATCGCGTAGCCAATGCCCAGTGCACTTGCACCTAATAGTACTAAGTATAGCGGTGTGATGGTGTAATACACGCTATGAATATCGGCTTGATTTATTTTCAACGGTGTTTCCATAGATATTTCTTGGGTAGCGACATGGAGGCTGCGGAGATCTGCAGTGTTGAGAGTTAACTTTCGGGCTTCTAGGTTGTAGACGGCTTCGTCTTGGAATGGAATGTTCATAATTTTCAGTACTTGTCCCTTGATACGGTCATCTTTATTTGCCAAGGTGAGCGCTGGGGTTTGTGCAACGCATCCCTTTGGAATGGTGATTAGATAGCTTCCGTGCACGATGTTATATTGTGTTTCAGAGCAAGATAAACGAATCTTCGTGGGTGTAGGAAAGCTCGCTACGTAGTGACGATCGTCGAGTGCTTCCACAGCTTCCGTCTTAAGTTGGGTAGTGGTGAACTGGCAGGATTCGTCAACTTGCTGCGTAGTTATCAGGTGGTGGATGCAGTCCCCTTGATTCCTGTAGCGGTGGTTTATGTTGTCCTCGCAGAGATAGTATTGGCTGGACTTCGGGCATTCTGCCTCTATGTACGTAAAATCCTTGTCATGAATTGCCAGGAGGGGATAGGAAGGGATTAATACTTTGTTATCTTTATTAGGGATTATGGATAATTTATATAGTTCATAGGTAGAGGGAAAGACAACCGGGAGTTTGAAAACCAGTATTAAGTTCTGACCGCTATAGTAATAACCCAACTTAATGATATCAAAATATTCCCTAAAACTAATATTCAGTACTTGTTCTCTGCCATAGAGAGCAATCAACTGTTCTATCATCCTATTAAACATTTTTAACTTAAACATAAGGAAGTGCGTGCTCTTCGCACGTATAAAAGCTAGTAAGTTTTCTAATCTAAGTAGTTCGTCGGATAATGTTTCAATATTATCAGCTAGCATTAATAAGAACTGAGCCAGATGGGCATATTTAACTATGTCTTGTTCACTACGTAAATTACCTATTGAAATACTATCTACGGCGTCCTTGATTTTATTTTGGTTTTCTATTAATTTGTGCAGAATATCCGAATTTTCAGACATCCAGTGTTTGTTTAAACTCACACGATTATTCAGTTCTGTGACGATTTTATTATCATTTTCCTGTAAGGTTTTAATAGCGTTATCATAACGAATGGCGTCGCTGTAGTCTAAGTTTCCGGAGATGCTCTTAATAACAGAACCTAATCCGTCTATAAGGCCTCTTTTAACGCGATTAGACTGAAATAATTCTAGTTGCTCGGATAATAATGAAATTTTACTATTAAGATGCTCTATGTGTGGTTCATATAATGATAGCGTCTTATTATGGAATTCAGGTGAAATATAATCCAGTTGTTTCTTAACTACATTTATATTCTTACGCATGACATCTAAATTAACTGGTTGGATGAATGAATGATAGTGGGAAATGATTTTAGTCTTTCCTAACATGAAAGGTAGTATGCCAGGTCCATTATCCAAACTATTTAATATTATCTCTTCCGCTTGGGCCAGGCTCAGGATCAGTGGAATTATCCTGTAACAATCGGGAACTATTAGGGACCCTTTTCAGGCGGGACTTGGCAACAGGTCCACGTTTCTTTTTAGTATAAATGTGGATTGGTAGGTCGGCTAAAACAGTATCGCGCGTAAATCTGGGGGCTAATTTGTGACGGTTCGCCATAGGGTTCCGTACAAAAATTTGCTGATTTGGGCTATACTCTTGCTCGGGCTCCCTATCTTTATTAAGATTTTCGGTAATACGTGTACGGTCATGAAGCGATGACTCATTGATAATTTCGTAGACTTTTTGCATTTTATTACGGTGTTCCTGTGAATATAATTGTAGAATATTATCCGAAACATTAATATCTAACGGATCACGTGGATCTAAGTGGCCGGTGATTATATCTAAAGGTTTGCACTTCGTAAAACTGTGAATAGAGCTATTGTAACCTAAGATCGCATATGGCATTAAGTTAATTACGGATTCCCCACGGTGCTCTAATTTCAACACGCGCAGGTGTTCTAATAATGTGGAATGTAGTCTTTCTACCATGCCATTTTCATTAGGTGTATATGCCAAAATTTTATGATGTTGAATTTTATGTATTCGTATAAATTCTAAAAATAATTGATTAGTAAATTCCGGGCCTCTATCTGTTACAATAGTTAAGGGAATTCCGTGATGGGTACTGAATACTAAAAGGGCTTGAATGACACTGACTGCTGTTGCGTCCTTCAAGTGATAGGCCTGAGCATATTTTGAAAAAGCATCAATGATTGTGAGATACTTATGCGTTTCGACACTTAAAAGATCAAGGTGGACTATCTCAAAGGGTCTGGTTGGAGGTGGTACGATATGAAACTTTTGTTTTATTGGGTTCCTATCGTACTTGGCCTGACCACAAATATTACACTCATTTATGTATTTCATTATATGCTCCTTCATCTTAGGCCAATAATACTTGCTAGATAAAGACATGTAACACTCGTTAATCCCTCGATGGTTCGTCTTACCTTCGTGGTAATTGCGAATTATCTCTTGTTGTTTTAGGTAATCCTTTACGTTATCTAATTCGACTTTTGTTAATACCAAATCCATGGATGAGCTTTTAAATTGATTTTGAATAACGGGAATAATTTCATACATAGCTAATGCGGGTTTAATGAGTATACCGGTCTTTACCTTGGGGTTAACATATTCCTTAACGGCGTTTACGATATCTTCTTCGAGATTATTTTTGGAAATTTGAATATGTGTCCTAACATGCGATTCAAAGGGCTTTGAAACGGAAGGGCGGCTCTTTACGTCATCGACAACTGTAAAAATAATTTGCTTATGATATTTATTGAGAGGAAAATCCGTTATAGGTATTTCCAGTATCGGGTTCTCCGCATCAGTATGTACCGTAGCTGTCCTTGAGAGATCTAAGGAAGGAGGCTTTTCGGTAGGGTTAGCGATAAGCGAACTAGTCTCTTCATTATGTAACTCAATTCGTGATAACGCGTCCGCATTTGTATTATATCGACCTTGTTTGTATACTACTGAAAAATCGAACTCACTTAATTTAAGTCGCCAACGTGTGAGGCGCGAGTTGGGTTCTTTGATATTCATAACCCACTGCAAGGGTCTATGGTCCGTTACAATTTTGAATTTCCGACCGAACAAATACGGCCTGAAATATTTTGTGGCCCAGACAATCGCCAGTAACTCCTTCTCGATCGTGCTGTAATTAATTTCACTGCTATTCAAGGTCCGGGAGGCATAAGCAATGGGCTTATCCGAACCTATAGTACCTTGCGATAACACGGCTCCAATGGCTAAATTCGATGCGTCAGTGGAAAGAATAAATTCTTTAGTAAAGTCCGGGTATTTTAAAATGGGATCATTAACTAGTAAAGTTTTACATTTTTCGAAACACTGAATATAATTTTGATCTAGAGTAATTTTCGAGCCTTTCTTCAAGCACTGAGTCAAAGGTTTTGTGACTTTTGCAAAATCCGGTATAAATTTCCTATAATAGCCAAGAAGTCCTAGGAATCTTTTAATCTCAGTGGGGGTTTTCGGAAGCGGGTAATTTTTGATTGCCGATATTTTATCCGGGTTTGGCTTTATACCATCACTGCTGATAACATGACCTAGATAGGCTGTCTCGAGTTTGAGGAACTCGGACTTGTCCATCTGTATTTTAAAGTTGGACTGTCGCAATCTGTTAAATACTTTTTCCAGGTTGATCATATGTTCCTGTAGTGACGTAGAGAAAACGATGACGTCATCTAAATAGACCAGGCATATGTTATTTTGAAGGTCTTTTAGTACATTGTCCATTACCCTTTGGAAAGTGGGTGGACTGTTCTTTAATCCCATTGGCATCCTTAAAAACTCAAAGTGGCCATGCTCAACAGTGAAAGCGGTTTTGGGGATGTCCTTGGGGTCCATCTCCACCTGATAAAAACCACTGGCCAAATCTAGGGTTGTGAAGTATTGACAATTACCTAATTTGTCCAAAATGTCCGCAATGTTAGGGATAGGGTATTTGTCATCTAAAGTTTTCTCGTTTAATTTCCGAAAGTCTATTACTACTCGCCATTTAGTCTTACCCGAGGCATCAGCCTTTTTGGGTACAACCCATATAGGTGAGCTCCACGCAGACTCGGATGGTCGGATTATTCCCTGAGCTAACATCTTACTAATTTGTTCTTGGACTTCTTGCCTATGCACAAAAGGATAACGGTAGCTTTTAGTGTGAATCGGTATCTCATCGGTTGTTTTAATAGAATGTTTGATTTGGTTAGTAAACGTTAAGTTCTCGCCCTCTAAATAAAATACGTCCGCATAACGCGCACATAATAATTCCAAGTTAATGCGCTCCTCTTCATTTAAATGACTAGTGCGCAGACGCGATAGTACTTCCTTTACGCGCTGAGGCACTTGTTCGGTACGTTTGCACTCGTGATTATAAAGTTGCGCACACACCGGGCGATCCATAGAAAATATAACGTCGTTTCGCGTGGGGTTATGTATCTCTACTATGCCCCTGTGGTTCTTTACAGTAGTTAGGCATTCGCTAATATGACAGTTTGAGATAACTTGCTCCGGAATAATAACTTCCCCGTCTTGAGAATTAACTGGTAACCTAACTAATTTGGAAGAATTGGCAGGTATTATTTCTTCATATAAGTTTGCATTACGCGAGTCGTAAACCTGTATGGGGTTGGATGCATTCTTAGTAATTAAAGATTTAGTCTTAAAATCAATGGTAGCTTCCCACTTATCTAATAAATTTGATCCGATTAACCCATCGAAATAATCGTGAAACTTATAGACGAATAGTGTGACATCATCCTTATCATTTATTTCTGGGAAACAAGGTATAGTTACTGAGTAATTACTACGCGTCGTCGCGTGCACATTACAAACTTCAAACGGATCATATTTCAATTCAACATTAGGAAAATAAGTTTCTAATGCACTAGGACAAATAAAAGATTCGTTAGCGCCTGTGTCAATTAAAAGCTTTAAAGGGGGGTCCTTGATTTGCAAGTAAGGTAGTGTGCGTTGGGTTTGCAGATTGACCTCTATTTTGGTTTGTCTGACTTTCGAGACGTCTGAAAATCCTCGCTATTAGTACCTGAAGGGCTTTCGAGTTTATTAGAGTCCTCGGTAGGGGCAGCATTGTGTGTTATTTCCGGTTGTTGGTAGCACACTTGGTCATAATCAGAATAATAGTTCTCAATATAATAGTCATAAGGTTCGTAATAAGAATAACCGCCGTAATAATCGTTATAGTCGTAATAATCGGAAAAATCATTAAAATTCATCTCTCTTGTTTTAAAATAGTTGCTAGGCGGGGGATTACCCGACCTAGACCAGTCATGTCCTTTCACAGCGTTACTGGGTGGCAACGGTTTTGACACATAGTGGCTAACACCACTCATAGGTCGTTGCTGTTGGGGGTTGCCTTGCGGTGCCGGGTTACGGGGTGGAAATCTAAATGCATTATTCTGATTATAATTATTGGGTGCAGCACGGAATATTTGTTGAGTGCGTGATGGACCAGGCTGGTTCTGATGGTTAAAATTAGGTCGCCATTGTGGAGGTCCCTGTGACATCATCGGCTGTCCGAAAGAACTCCTAGAAGGTCCCGGCATATTAAACATAAACGGTTTAGGTGGCGGAAGATTGAAATTCTGGTTAGGGGGTAGTTTTTGTGACGTGGCTTGTTGAGCTAATTTCTTATCAGGAATTTGGCTGTTACGTTGTTGTAAATAAACTACATTTTGCTCCTCGTGAACATATTCCAACGCCTTTTCGATACTTTCAGGTCTCATGCAACGAATACGTGAGCCCAATGGATCTTTAAGACCGCGTACAAAAGATTGAAGGGTTAGCTTTTTGTAAAGGTCCCGCTTCGCTTCGACGGTTGTAGCTATGGTTTCGTGCAGGGTAACATATGTCATGAGTGTACTGAATATGTTCTGACAACGCTCGTAATATTCCTGAGGGCTGTCAGAGCCTTGAGATAATAATGCTAGATCGTTATATAACGCAGTTTCATCCCTTTGGTCCGAAAAATTATTGACAAGAGCTTTACGTATGCCTGACCAATCTGATGGGACACCATTAGAGTTAATCAAACGTGCGGCGGGGCCCGTTACTTTATTTAGTATTCCGTTAATTAGAGCAATCTCATGAAGTTTATTCGGGGTGTCAAGTTTCGTTACAAATTCGTCTATTAATTCGTCACACAACCGGATGAATCTCGTTAGAACATTAACATTCCCGTCGAACTCGGGTACTAATCTAAGAGCCTTAAATATGTGGTCCAAATCGGCCATTTTATCTTCACTTAAATTACAACTTGAATTTAATTGTCTATTGAGGTCTAAAGCACTATTTCTATTACTCTGCCTACTCTCTAACCTAACACTCCGCGATTCTCTCGGATGGAAAATTTTGGAAAAGTTTAAAGACAGGATAACTTAAAGATAAGGAATGAGCAATCCACTAAAAGATTTTAATGTACTCACAGTTTCATTTCGGCCTTCTCGCTCGTATCGATGCTCGGATACCCTTGCTGCTGCTGGTCTCGACGTGTAGATTCGGATCCTCGAACCGCGAACTACCAGGATAATCGTATGGTAGTTTTGTAGGAATCCACGAGGATCCTACCGACTGCGCCAATTAAGTCAGACCGGCGGGCAAGTTGCAAAAAAAACCGAAATTAAATTGCAACTATTTATTAAACTTATTACAGTATTACATTAAAATATAAATTGAGGTGACAATTGTTCGAAGTTGGAATCAAAAGTGAGGAAATATGTGGAAATTGGTGCCATCGTCCGGTCGCCGTCGTGTGTCACGTTGTGCGACATCAGCGTTTTCATTCCTGTCGCCTGGCTGATGCAATGTTGATTAGGTATTGCGTGAGTTTCCCTTAATTTGCGGATTCTATGGAGTATTGGTACTTAACAGTTGCGTACGTATCTGTTTTCGTTTCAGTGTTTTGTTTGTGTAGGTGGTCGGATTTGAGCTTCTCATCACTTGCCAATAAATAAATTGGCATTAAAGCTATTGGTTCTCGTGAATTACCTTTCATAAAACGTTACTGAAAAAATAATATGTGAATTTATATTTCAAAACAACGTGTTCATTTGGGTCAGCTTTATGGGTACGTGAATTAAACATACTTGCTGAAATGTTGCTGTGACTGTAAAACGAGTACATAGTTGTTAATATCGAGTACATACAATCAACTTAACATAACGGACGTGACTATTACCGCAAACTACACACAGTTATGCCTTTGTCAAACAGACGAAGAAAAGACGCGAAAGCGAAGCGTTTCCGAACCGAAGCGAGACGTCGCGTCAGTCCGATAGTTCTGTCACGCTTTCGCGTTTCTATGTGACTGGATTCAAACAATTCCATACATTACAAATAAAAACGTCACGCTTCGCATTCGCTTCGATTGTCTGTTTGACAAAGGCTTTAGCACAGCAATCATGCGGCTCCGTCAGTGTGCGCCTGCATCGAGCCTTATAGTTTCAAAGCCTTCGTGAAGATGCCGCTAAGTGTTACTATTTACAGACAGCATTTGATACACAAATAATATATATTAAGTGTACACTCTGTAGGTAGACAAAGGGTAGCTTAGTACTTAAATGTGCAAATTTAACATTTGTAATTTTAATTGTTCAAGAATTTCTCTTGTATGGTGTCAAGTTATAAACGCAGTCCTTGTATGAGGCCGTAAGATGATGTGCCTTGGTGTATTTTATCAAAAACTGAGAATGCACCCTCTGCGTCCGGTTGTGTTATGTTGATGTAGCCAGTTAATTACTGAGGGTGAGCCGACTGCTACCACAGAGCATGTATGTTGTAGCTCGCTTTCAAATGAGTTGTCTTACTGTTTCGAATACGAGAGACTAGGAGATTTATACTTGTTGCTAACAGAATGTTTATTCTTTTTTTTTTTTGAGTAAACATATTTTATTTTCAAAGGAATAGATTAGACATGTTGAAAATACAAGAAAGAATAAATTGTATTTGACTAGCAATACACAAATTCTTGACAAATTAATGGTTTCGAGATAAAAGCAAAAACAACTGCTTATCCTCCCTCAGGAGTACAAATTTAGTGCGTGGGTGTAACGTGGGCAGGACGTACTGTAGTACCAACCTGTTAGAACAGGGGCTGGTGGGCCCCCAGCTCTGGTGACCCTCGGAACACAGGCCCGCGTAGGACGAACGTATATACGCCTACACAAAAGTTATGAAATAATAGATATTTAAATAAAGTATCACAATTTCAGAGGCCTAGAGCTCTGTATACCTCACAACATAGAAAGTGCGTGGGCGGTACGAACATCCGCCCACACATCATTTTGGATTTCTAACAAGTCATTTTGATAACGTTGCTTACAAAAACTAAAAGAAAATTATTCTGACACCCACTCTCTAGAAATCGATACTCCACACTCGACTAAATTAACATGTTTTTTTACCTTTCCTTTTAATTATTTTATTTATTTTGAGATACAATTTCTTGGTACCTGTGTTTTGGAACACATATAAAGGAATATAATTAACTTTTTTTAAATTTACGAATGACCTTGTAAACTATTTACTAAAAAAAAAAAAAACAACCAAAGTATTACAACAAAAAAAATTATAACCTCAACAAGTAAAAATGTTATCTAATAATTTAAACTCAACTGTTGAAACTTCTTGAACTATTTTCAAATCAGCTCATACCTACCTCCACTTTAGTACTATCAAAGTCGAGTTCAGCTGATCAGCCATTCTGTTATGATGTAAAACGATTCAGTCCGACTGAACGATACTGTCAATGAATTCATATTCAATGAGACCTGAGCTACTCATAGTTTCTTCAAAGAGATTTAAATAGCTCAATGATTGAAAGTGAAAAAGATCTGCATAGAATTATAAAGTTTGTTAATACGAGAACGCCCACAGACATTAATTGGCGTTAATGAAGCACACTGAAAGGCACACAATAGGGTATATTCATGGAATTTTGGTTTTCAATACCTTAGAGAATTCATTAGTGAACGTAGCATGAATGTTATTCAAATATCCGTTATATAAATAAAAGCCAAAATACAGGTTTTCTCTCTAAAATACTGTGTATATTTTCACCCTACAGTTATTTTATCCGACTATCGTCGTCCCCGGTGCGCGGTGCTCAAAACACAAACTTCTAACAAGCAATTATATTTTTACACGTGTCTGAACCTTGAGAACTAAAGTGTCTTTAGCCGGAATTTCCTAAGTTGGCTATAACAGTACTACAACATCACTTCTTTTATTTAAAAAAATAAGCTCTATTGTTCGATAATAGTATAATAATTTTGACGTAAACAAAAGTATTTTTATGGTAAAGATGCCAACAGTTCAACCTACCCGAATCTGTTAAATTTTACCAATGGAATATTAATCTTCCACCTTTTTAATAAGGTTGAAAACTTATTTAAAAAATTTACCGATTGTGGTAGCTTGATATGCTGGCGTCTATACCGTACGTCCGAATAGAAAAGTGGAAGCCTTATGAAGTCACTTCCTGGAAATAAGCTTATTTGGAACTCAAGCTGCTATTATGTAATTCAATACTTGCGGAGCCTGAGGTCGAGTGTGTCAACAATTCTCCGCACCAGTTCACTAATGCCCGCAACAACATAGTCATATTTAAGCTCTGCATTAAAAAAAAATATCCATAAAGCGCAAATATTTCAAGTAACTATAGGTAATATTAATATGTAATGAGTTTAGTATTTTGCATCTGAGCAGCAGAACACACATTTGTAAAAGTATTCATAAAGGTTCCACTCAAAATGTTCATAAAAGTACTTCAGTCAAAGCAATTCTTTTGAGAAAGTTATCAAACTAAAACATAGTCACAGGTAAATGTGATCTACCAAGCATGTTCCCACAAAATCAATATAAAACTCAGTCAGCATTCACAAGACGTTTCAATAAAACGACAGACTTACAAGTACAACAGAGATAAGTAACAACTATTTCTTGCGAACCGCTCATAAGTTGCGAAGTGGCCAACTTGAGAGAAAGTTTGCACGGAGTCTGGCAAAACATCGCCCCGTGAGGATGAAAGGAAAACAATAGAGAATGTCTCACGAAGAGTCGTAGAGGGCAATAGTTTGTGGAAGAGCTTAGAAACTAGTTGGCTAAGTGTTAATAGGTAGTTTTGTGTGGAATAGCTTCGCAAATAGCCTAATAGCTTATCTTAGAAACTAGTTATCGCCGGTCGTTGACAGCTGTGACGGTATTAAAGGTTTTGCTGATGAAACTGTCGTTGATTTAGTAATTGTCAGAGCTACTGATGAGCATGTGGTCTTGGATTTGGTGTTCGGATAAAAGTGTTATTAGGATTTTCCACCGTGTATTTATACATAAGAGCATTACACTGTAAGGATTTCTGTCTATCAATGACTATATAATTATATAGGTATATTGTATGGCTATCATAACATTATTTTTATGTCCCATGTGAATATACACATTACAGCTAGCGATAACAATATAAAAGCGGATTTACAGCTTTAAAAAAAGATTACATACAACTTTGTATAATATTATCACATAAAAGAACAGAACAATAGGTCATCATTCAATTTTATTTAACTGTTGGAACATTCCAAAAACACCAAAACTGCTCATAAAGTACGCTTGTTATCGCCTGTAACAGATTTAACCACGAAACTTTGACAATACACACCACGGACGACGATAAACTCGTGAAATATTAGAGATCAATCCGATTAATTCAAATAGTTATTGTGATGTATTTGACAATTTGATTTGATTGGTTACCAAACTACATGAGGTTATAATACTTGGACCAGATGATCGCTACACGTGTTTGCTGTTTATTATAGTAGTTACACATTAATTTCACTGGTATACATTACGTAAATCAGTTGTGATGGTCCAAAGAGGCTCAACTATCATACACGAGTTTGCATCTGCATGAAAATAACCCAAAATTTTAATTTATAAATATGTCTATGTATTTTCAATAAAAATGTCCATGATATACATACAGAAACTGACGGTGACGCATGATTACACATCTGGTGCTCAGCATCTTGTCAATCAATGTCATGAACGATGGAAACTTCATTAATTAAGTACCTACACACACTGGACACCATCCGATAAGTTGCGAGAAAGGAAAACTGTGAAATTTACACTACGTCTTATAACAATGAAAATGACAGGCCTGTTGGTCTAGTGGTTAGAGACCCTGACTGCTATGCCGGAGGTCGTGGGTTCGATTCCCACCCAGGACAAATGTTTGTGTGTTGAGCACGATCATTTGTTCTGTGTCTGGGTGTAATATATTAGTTGTCTAGTACTCATAAGACAAGCTCTGCTTAGCTTGGGACTAGATGGCGTTGTGTGATAGTTGTGGAATATTTATTTATTATTTAATGAAAAGTTTCATTGAAACATTCAAGTTAAAATATTCGACCCAATATTTATTAAAATTACGATTATAAAAAAATACTCAACTTTCGTGTAGCGATAGAAAAAAAACGTACTGATTTTTTTTTTAATTTTCTGGCCGCAGAACACAGAATGAAAATGGTAGCATGTGTTGAAGATAATTATGTTTTCGTATATTTAGCTTTCCTTAGGTGTGTGTTTTCTATATTACTATATATTTTAGTTTGTGTGAATATCATTCGAAAGACATTGGGGAGGCTTTTTTCTCGTGGCTCATAAAAGGCTAATAAAAAAATAAAATCATAATCGCCGCTCATTCATACATATGCTACTCGTACTTAAGAACCAAAACGTTTAGTTGATAAGATCATCAGTATTCACGGAACATGATGTGGAGATGAAGCGCACCCGGGGGAAATCTTTGTATCGCTGATTTATTATCCGCAGATGCTAATATAAGAGTGTGTGTAAAGAAATATGCAACAGGCCGCAGTTACGTAGAAATTATTATATCTACGTATTATGTTGAAAGAGAAGAAAGGGTAATCCACACTTCACTACATAGTATAAAACAAAGTCGCTTTCATCTGTCTGTCTGTCCCTATGTATGCTTAAATCTTGAAAATTACGCAACGAATTTTGATGCGTTTTTTTTAATAGATAGTGTGATTCAAGAGGATATTTTATATGTATATATATAACATATAGTATATTAGAAATTCCGTGCGGAGCCGGGGCGGGTCGCTAGTATATTATAAAGCTGAAGAGTTTGTTGGTTGTTGTATTTATCAAAGGCTACGACCAATACGAGTGCACAATTCATGAGCATTTGTAAAAAATATTGAGAGTCACAGCCACTGGGTACATACTAAAAACTTTTTTACCAACAGACCAACCTATTAAAAGGTTTTGCCGAAAAATGAATGAAGAGTAGCTGCTATAGCGGTAGCTACAGCTTTTACCCGGCACAAAGGCATCGCATTTGGCCATTAGTGTTCCCAGTACCCGTGTTATGCGCTTCACTCGGACACCTTTTTCAGCCTGAATCTAACCGGGTAGGTACTCGTACATTTTTACCGAGTGATGTACACTTTTCAGCCGTTGCATGAATGGGTTAACCTATTTCGTATGAAGAGTGTACGTGCTTCTTTGGAATGAAATGTATGTCTATCTATATGTATGTACGTGTGATGGTTTCGAATGCGAAGTGACTTCTTTTGGTTGCTGACTTATTATTATATGAAGGATTATAATAGTGCAGTCACAATTACTCGAATAATGGTATAAACCAGTGTTTTTCAATCTGTGGGTCGCGACCCCTAGGTCGCGAAGCCTTACTCGGGGGGTCGCCGGCAATTCTACACTACAATAAAAACTCAATTTTAATGAGAAGGATGGGCTTGTTTATATTTCAAAAGTATGTTAAATCGTGGTGCTATTTTTGAAATATTAACCATCAAATCAGCTTCTAATTGAATAATTTTTCTCTTTTTTCTTTTGATGTCCACCAGTGCAGAGAATGTCAATTCACATAAATATGACTGGCCTGTTGGTCTAGTGGTTAGTGACCCTGACTGATATGCCGGAGGTCGTGGGTTCGATTCCCACCCAGGACAAATGTTTGTGTGATGAGCACGATCATTTGTTCTGAGTCTGGGTGTTATTTATCTATAATATGTATGTATTTAGAAATATATAAGTATGTTTATCAGTTGTCTAGTACCCATAACACAAGCTCTGCTTAGCTTGGGACTAGATGGCGTTGTGTGATAGTTGTGGAATATTTATTTATTTATTTATTTATATGAAGTAGTGAAAGGCACTAACAATTTTAGAAATTTTCCCTTGCCAGCTCTGGATATTGTTGTCTTCTTTTCATACCAAATACATCGAAAAATCTTTAACGTAGCCTTTTTTTATCGTAGCCAATTTAAATATTTCCTTGCCTGTCTATGGCACAAGGGGGGGTCACCAAAATTTTTCAACCTTTAAAGGGATCGCGATACCAAAAAGATTGAAAAACACTGGTATAAACGAACCGTTTCGTATTGTGTGCACGAGTTACTTCTCGAGCGCCTTACGAACACCCTCACGCACTGCCATGGACGGCCTAATTGATACCAACACGTTTTAGGTAAAATGTTTCAAGCCAATGTAGTTAAAGCATTGCACGGAACCAATCTACCCACTTGCCATGACGTCATCGACATACACTCACATCAAAAAAAGTTTGTAATTACTGCATAAGCTGATATTTTTTTTGTTTTTATAGAAAAACAATTGAAATGTTTTATTGCTTTATATTCCAAATCTATATTGTTTAATATAGAATCTTAAAAGAAGAAGAAGAAATAATAGGTAGTGTAATCTACCGTAACAAAAAGAGTTCAATTTTTCAAAGTGTATGAGCCGAAACCTCAATGATTTATTTTCATATTACAACGTACACGTAAGAATAACGTATAAGAATAGTATTACCAACGTCTCGGTCTGCGATCAGCAACAGCAGTTTGAAAACATATTTCTGTCAAAATTACCCGGTAACAAAGCGGACTTTAAAAATAGAATTAAAAGCAAGACGAACGATGAAAATGACTACGAAAAACAACTTTTCAGTCTAATAAGTTCATTAATTAATGATAACTTAAACCATAAACAATCCACGAATAAGCATTTGGGGCGGCGCCAAATACACAAGTAAACTTAATTATGTATAGGATAAAACAATGGCAGTTTGATTGATCTTCCTTGATTAATCGTTTCGCACCGTCTACAGCCCCCTTCTTATTTGTCGATTAAAAAAAAACAAGCGTCAATAATGTACTTCTCGAGATTTGCTTGTTTAGAAATGAGGGTTAAGGTACGACTTGTTGCTTAGAGATCTGCTCACGATAGACATAATCTATTTAAGCTTAACTTAACTTGATAAAAAAATTCGAAACATGACTTTTGTGAGATATTTTGTTATTCACAAAATTAATTTTTATTACGAAGTCATCAATTTTTACTTAAATAAATATAACAATCGTCTTTCCTTACCAAACATTATCGTTACATTATACGACAACGAGTATCAAAGCTGTTCCCAACACAAATAAGAGTGCTCGTTGATGTGCATGATTCCAATTGTTGAAATATATTCTGAATATCAATCAGTTCCTACTGCTGAGAGTCCTCAGCTGGTTGCCAATGAGACCCAACCAAGCGACACTGTTATCACATGAAACATTAATATCATGTTCAGTGTTCATTGATTCGACAACACTATTTGCTTCTTATTTTTAGTAATCAGTTTTATTTCGATGGTGTAGTGTAGTTGTGTTGAGCATGAGGTCCTAAGTGGGATTCCTTGGAAGCAAAATGTTGAGTGGTTTTTTCCATCAGTAATTTCTTTACATGGATTTGTGCTCAATTCATAACAATAAGCTTGTCCTTATTATAAAGAACTAAGACATGACTGATGATATGTAGGTGTACTGACTGGCGTGTTTTCGTCAATAATTAAAGCTTCTATATGTTGTAATAAAATAATAGATTTATTATCTTAATGACCTTATCTTAGTAAAAAAATTATGAGTTCGACAATACAACTGCGACATTACCAAGCGGTTTAGCCAATCGCAGCATTATTTGGACCTTTTTTACGTGGATTCCGCAATTCCTGAATTATTTTCAAGTAACTTCTAAGGATACCCTGCTCAACATTCATACATATAATATTTAGATCGTCCCCTCCACACGCACTCTCACCTGACATTCTTTGTGCTGAATGTGTGCCTTAACTTTTGGTATCATTTACATTCCAAATGTTTGGGTTGGTATGTGGCTCACTATTGTTTCCACTGCTTCAGCAGTTTGTCTTGAGAAGGGACCATGGACCTATTGGATAAAAGCTTAAAGTCCGTATTCGAATTATATCAAACGCCTCTTCAGAATTTCCATTTGTCATTTGTATTTGTCCACTGTAAACGCTCTACAAACACAACACATTAATAGTATCACCATACTCTTTGTTAATGTATTTGTGTTTTTCAAATCATCTAAACATAATCCCTTCATAATGCGCACGCACTACCTGCGTCTGCGTCGAATCTCTTCAAAATTAGAGTGAACAGGCGTCTTCTGAGTAAGCTGGCTCCGTTAAGATTTTTTTCAGTTATTGATCCGGACTAAATTCAAGATAAAACACAACTCAAAAAAATAATAATTTAAATATTATGTTTTTTTAATATCAAACACAATAAAATAGTAAAAATCTGAGACACTACAAATTGCATGCTACCTCATAATTATTCAAATGAAAGCGGAATGAGTGATGTCATTGTATTTGTTCGCAACAAAAGGTTTGAGCACATTCGTTTCATGGCGGCCGACTGCCGGCATGATAAATGTTTTAAGTTCTCGTCGCCGCAAGTCGGGCGCGGGGTTATGACTAACAAACAACTTGCTGTACTTATTTAGGGGAAAATGTAATTAATTCTGATTTATTACAAACATTCTCAATATAAAAAAAAATATAAAAAGGGAAATAATAGACTTTGAGGTTATCGTAAATTACCGTAATTAATAAAATACAAACAACCAGACAAGATGTATGCGCTTCGGATCAGACTCTCACTGTAATTAGTGCAGACGCCAGCACATCAACGTCATCATCCTTTCACAATTGTGGAAGGATAATGTTCGATTGGTAAAACTTGACAGATTCTGGTAGGTTGACCTGCTGGCATCTGTACATTATGTATCATTTCCAAGATAAACTTGCCAGGGTTTGAACTCACAACTTTGTGCATGAGAAGCCAAGCGAGGTGTTAACCAATACGCCATACTTCAAGGTGCGGACATGAACATAGCATCAATGCAAGTGTGCTACGAACTGCTACGGATGTGCTACGACGCCGTATCGCGTAGCAAATGCCTACGAATTGTATTTATTTGCCTCGTTCCGAAAATAAACGAGGCTGTTACTAAATCTCCCTTTGTCAAACGAGTCGCCTGCCACTAATCACCAGCTCGTCTCAACAAGACAAACAGAAGGCTAATGAAACCAACCTTCATACAACTTTGTTACTCTGTGTAAGTTTGTATCTAAGAGTTATGAACTGAAGCACGTGTAACATTTCAAGGTGTTTAAGTCGGTTGATTAGACTTTGATGGCAAACGTATTTGTACACAAGCTTTTGTCTGTGGTTTCTCTCGCGAATTTCTCCCACGGGCACCTTTTAAATAGCTTTACACATCCAATTGGAAATAATGTATACATATATATTATAAAAATATAAGTGGTGTAGATAGAAAGTATTCTCATGATCATTTCCTTATATAAGGAAGTACTCACTTGAAGAATTCCGATACAAATCTATAGGAACAGGCTATTTAAGTAAAGTTAGTGTCCATTTATAAAGTACACAGAGCTAATCTGTCAGGTAAACTTCCATAATTATGCCATCAGGACGTCAAACATTAGAAATGGGTCAAACTAGGAACTAACAACCTACTAACATACTAAGTTTAGGATCAAGCAAGTCTAATAGAGTGAGAAGCACCACTCAGCAACTTCGGAAGCTATGTATAGATTTTACCAAAGTGTGTCAATTCTGGAAGGCGAATATTTTTTGTTTAAACATTTTAATTCTTGGAACAATACTCATGAAACGGTTACCATGGTCACCTACGCACCGGAATACAATAAAAACTGTTAAACTCCGGACTGCAGCAGGTTGGTGGTCCTGCTAGCAAGCGGCCTTGGTAAGGCCTTTTTCTTTTTTTATATCGTGGTAAAATCATCAAATAAGTCCTCCCACCCAGGCCAGGATAGAAGGGACTGTCAGAATTGTACTGACAAAAATCCACCTTGGTGTCCTTCAATAGCTCTTTACATTCCGGGGTGCCCACGACCCGCCCTGGTAAGAATGGCTCAGCCGTCACCGTAGGTTACAGGTAGCATGTGGTGCCGTTGCCCGGGGTGGATCACTAGGAAGTGGATATCAACCACCTCAAGGTGTGTGATATTTTGTTTGTAGGAGTAGACTTTCTGTCATATTTGTTCAGTGTTGCTGCCTAATAGGGAGGGCGGGCGATCAGGACGGCGATATTCACGTGACGTTTATGAAGCGTGCGAATCACTGAAGTATTTAGCCATAGTACTAGCAGAACAACTATATTTCTGCTTAAAAGAATACAAGGAAAATTAGCATTCAGCATGATGTAATATACATATCAACCACATATTACTGAGTTCGGCAAGATTTTTCCAAACTTAATCTAAAATTGATTTCATTGTTTGCAGTAACCTTTAGGGTAGGTACAATTCAAAGGTATCACTTAAGAATCTCCATTTTACCAAAGAGCTATTTCAATAAATAGTACATGAGCCAATCACTATTCTACCTCTATTAAGACCACAATCACTAAGATTGGCCGCCATCTTCGAGGCAGCACTTACAAGAAACAGCATTCCTCTATTATCCGTAATAAACGGCTACCGTCATCTGGTATGTACTGAATACGAGATGACCTCTAAAACAAAACAACCTGAAACACTGAAGCCGCTGAAATTAGCTCACACAACGACTTGACAACAAGTCGGGACAAACCTCGCCTTATTGTTATTTCCTAGTTTCCTGAATTTATTACGACTTGTTCACGTTGTACAGTCACGACCGCCAATTTATAAACCTAGTCATTTTGTGGCTATTGTATCCTTAAACTTGGCTGCTTCACTGGTCTCATGGCCTGCCAAGCTTACGGTACCTACCGGATTACAGATCTATTTATAATAATAATAATAATAATAAATCTTTATTATAAACTATTTTCCTTCTATCGACGTGTTTTTTTTAACACGTTAGTGATTGGAGCCTCCTTGTAAGCAAAAAATGCCTGTATTAGGAGACTCCGCTCTTATACAGCAAGTAAAAACATATATAAAATAGTAAAAATAAAAAACAAAATTAAAATAGTAAAAATGAAAACAAAATTAAAATAAAAACGTGTGTGTGCGTGCGTGTGTGTGTGTGTGTATGGGTGTGTGTGTGTGTATGTGTGTGTGTGTGTCAGTGTGTGTGTGTTGAAAGAATCGAGTGAGTTAAATTACGCGTTGCAATAGTGCCTCAGTGTCTTCATAAGGTAATGGTTTAATCCAGTTAATAAGATTTTTTTTACATACATATTCTTGTTTATTATATAAGTATATCTCTCTGTTTATCCTATTATATAGTTGAGCAGAACGTGTGTTGTATTGGATAGCAGCGAATTTAGTTTTAGTTTGTGGGATTTGAGCAATCATGTCTTTTCGTCTTTTAGATATGATGTTAATATTGTAAGGAAGTGTCTTATGTTTTTTTAGGACCGTAAATGTAATGTACAGTTTTCGAACAGAAAGCAGACCGCTAATCTGGTATAGACTGTCAGTAGGGTATCTTCTCTCTTTGAAATACATAATTTTGATTAGTGCTCGTTGTCCTCGTTCAACGTCTATAAATCTCGATTTTGCCGCACCGCCCCATATGGGGATACAGTAGACCAAAACTGATTGCACAAGTGCCACATAAACTTCATTAAGGAGATTTCTATTTGGGCCTACATTTTTATTTATATTTGTAGGGAGGATATGTCGTAATGTTTTAAATATCCAGCCTAGTTTCCTAACTCTTCCCGTTACGTGCTCAAGGTGAGCATACCATGATAATTTTTGGTCAATCATGACGCCTAGATATTTAGTCTTTGAAACTTTAGTAATGTCAGGACAACTACAGTTATTTTTTGAAACTTCACCACAAGAGTGTATTTGGACGCTAAATGTTTCATTTGGTTGTGAACGATTCGAGATGGTAAAACAAATGTAATTAGTCTTGACTGTGTTTAATGTCAGAAGGTTGTCATTGAGCCAGTTCGTTATTTGGACCATGCCCGTATCTGCCTTGAGTTTGACATCGGACCAGCTATTTCCGGTAAAGACAACAGCTGTGTCATCGGCGTAAGAAAAAATTTTTGCGCTATTGACTTTTAAGTTGCAAAGATCATTAATATACGTTAAAAATAAAGTGGGGCCCAGTACGCTCCCCTGGGGTACGCCGAAAGATACGTCCGCATCATCACTGATATATGCTCCTATCTTAACCTTCTGCTTTCTATTAGACAGGTAATCTTTGAAAAAATTGAGAGGGGTTCCTCTTATTCCAGCTCTTTCCAGTTTGGTCACAAGGGTGGGAACAGAAACGGTGTCAAAGGCCTTTTTTAGATCGAGAAATACCGTCAGGCATTTCTTCCCTGCATCGAGATGCTCGGTAACTAATGAGCTGAGGGCAGCAACTGCGTCTTCAGTGGATACTCCCGGTCTAAAACCAAATTGTGTTGATGATATTATTTTAAATTTACTTAAGTAGGTTATGAGTCTCGTATTAGTTAGCTTTTCTATAATCTTAGACAGGGCTGGTAGGACCGAAATAGGTCTATAGTTATTGACATCATCTTTGTTCCCTCCCTTGTGTACCGGTGTAATAATGGATTTTTTCAATGGGTCTGGGAAAATGCCATTTTTGAAACAAAGGTTAGCCAGGTGGGCAATAATGGGAACCACTTCTTTGCAAACATATTTAAGGAAACTAGTAGATATTCTGTCCCATCCTGGGGCACTGGACGATTTTAGGCTCATCAAAATACTTTCAACTTCCCTTGGGTCCGTGTCCAATAGTACAAAAGAATTTGTTTGGGCAGGGGAAATGTTAGTTCGATCAGAGGGTATTTTATTAGTCCTGGGTCGAATTTGCTCAGCTAATTCTTTACCAATGTTCACAAAGTAATCGTTTACAAAGTTAACTGATTCAGTTGGAGACGGTTTGATACTTAACAAAGCTGTATTTTGGCTGTTTACTTGATTTGAATAAGTGATTGACTTTATGTTTTTCCAGAGTAACTTAGAGTTTTTGATTGATTCTCTTTCATATTTTCTTTTTACTTTTTTGATGATGTTATTACAAAAATTTCTGTATCTTATAGCGGGATTCTTGAAGAAAACAACTTTCCCCTATTTAAAACGTATAATTTTGATATAGGTAAAATTGTAAAAGTAAATAAAAAATACAGTTAGGATGCGATTGTGCCCGGTTATCAAAGTAACAAGTTTTGAATTAAATAAAATTAGGTCGCACACACAAAAAAAAAATTCGGTTACGATACAATTATGTCAGATTATCCAGAGAATGTACGAATCAATAGTTATTTAATTTACTGAGGAAAAACCAAAATCCTGAATATCAGAGGAAAAAATATTTGAGCGATCCTAGCGGTAACTAACTAATTGGCCAATGTCAATTAACACGCCTCGGAAGAAAAAAAAAGGTGATGCTATTTGCCTAAATACTCGTACATACCCTGTGTAGGGGTTGTATTACTGTGCCTTACATAAAAATAACAATTTAAACATTAAAAGCAAAAAATAAGACAGTTAATTTAAATAAATAAAGAATCCTCAGCTTGATCCTGTCGGGATGGAGAGACGCGCTGCAGGACTGCCGCGGAGAACCGTGCTGGTAGCCACGGTCAAAACAGGACCAGGCCTCCGATGATCTGACGCTTGGACTTATTTGTCGGCTCAAGAGCCTGACAAATTCAGGATCCGGAAAGACTGCACGCGACCACACCGGGGTCGCGGTGGAGCGTTGCTCCCGACTGCTAGCTTATAAAGTTGTAGGTGATACCGTACTCAGCGCCTCCGATACATAGGAAAATTTTCAGATCACGCCATTCCGGCAAAAAAACAGAAGATTTCACATATGATTTTTTTTAACCAACGTTGTCGACTTTAAATTCAAAATGTTTCACATTTTTTAACAAAAAGTGATTTCCACCCAAAAAAAAATCAGCAATACCCCGTCACGGCCAACAAAACACATCCAACTCACATAAAAAAAATCTTCATTTTTTCTCGAACAAAAACCAATTCCTAACTTAAAAAGATTCAGTTCTTAAAGAAAAATTTCGACTAAAGGCTTCCGAAAACAGGTTGCATGACAATCACCATAAAAAAAAGGTGATATTTAAAAATGTAACGTTTTTTATAACGCTGCAATCTACAGTATGTGATTTTTAAAATTGCATTATAAGGATCAGAACGAGAGTTTTTTTGAAGTTTATTGCGATTATTAATACAGCGTAGTATTCCTGGGGTGATCCAGGGTTTAATTATACGTTTACTGTTTGGAATGTTTGTTATTGTAGTATTATTATTAATGGCATCAGTCAGTTTCTGTATGAGTAGGTCAGTTAGTAGGTTAGGATCATAACAAAATAACAACTCAGCAAGATTTTTTTCCTGTAAATATTTTAGTGCTTGTTCAAAATTTATAGTTGTAGCAGTTTTATTTATAACTGCCTTATTTTTTATTTTAGAAAGGGATAAGAATGTAGTGTAGTGGTCAGTAATTGTAGTTTGTAAGATAGCAATTGACGCAAAAGTCTTCTTTTTATGAATTCGCAACATGAAGTGGTCCAAGCAATTCAGCTCTCTGGTGGGTAAGGTATGGCCAGGTAATATACCATAGGCCGACAACATGTTAAGGTAGCTGTTTCGATTTTTCCGTTCATGAGCCAATTCAACGTCTTTGGTCCTGATGTTAATATTTATGTCCCCCGCTATTATTACATTTCTTTGCGAACCGAATGAATCTAAGTGCATACTAAGTGAATCTAAAAAAATGTCAGGGTTTGCGTTTGACGGGGAACGATAAATACACATGATAGTATAATTAAGTATGTCCAATTGAAGACAAGACGCCTCGGACAGTTTTATTTCTTGAACCTTAGAATTTAACGAGTTTTTTATATAAACCACTACCCCATCATTCTGGTTCAAGTGCTGTGTTGTTACGTAAGAGTGATAATTATTAAGTTGTGGTATGGGTTTATTTGTATTTATTCTGCATTCCGTTAATATTATTACATCGGTTTCGAACTTAAAAGTAGATAACAAAACTACAAAAGCATCAAAGTTGGCGTATATGCTCCTTATGTTTTGTGAGAAAATAGTCAAATCATTTTTATTTAAGTAAATATGTTCAGTGAGATTCGAACAATCGCATTCAATTGAGCTCGCAATTTCAAGTTTGTCTATCTCATTGACCGTTTGTAAGGTGTCAGCCATTTGAAATATTATTTAATAAAATGATAAACACTGCAAGCCACTCGTAAATAAATTTGCAAAGTTGACTGAGGTTGAAATATGTAAGAGGACAACGATACGGTTTCATTTTTTGTAATAGCATGCATGATAGCTTTAAACCTTCGATCAATACTATTATTGATCCAAGCTTTAAACTTAGTCTTTTTATATGTTCGGATGTAATTATTTGTGATAAGCGAGTGTAAGAACAGCTGTGTGAGTTGCATAAATGAAGGATTGTTTTTATATAAACTGTGGTCGTCTTTTGTGAGGTGTAAGTATGTTCATTGATGCGTATCTGAGTTATTGATATGGTGTGAGACGTGTGCGATGAATGTATACATAGGTGTATATTCATAATCGGTAAGTATGGTATGTAAAGACTGAGTGTATGTAGCTTTATAGCGATTTTGACCTGTGTTGATGGGTAAGTGTGGATAATGTGTGTGTGAGGGTATGAGAAAGTCTTTAAGTATAGAATATAAACAAAAAGGTACCTTATTGCTAAGTCCATAGTATTATAATTACACGGCATCAGACAAAGCCGCATAAAAGCAAAAATCGGAGGGTATTTCACTATGAACACTATGAATATCAACAGTAATGACGTTTTCGCGTTTAGACACATAGTTTTTTGGCAAAAAGAACGATTTGTAAAGAGTCACATTTTCACTATTAGTTGATGAATTTGTTCCTCGGTTCTAATAGCAATAGCCGGTGCATGGTCATCCTTCTTTACATAGACCTTTCCATACGCAGTCCAGCAATATTTATATTTACTAATGAACTACTCTACTACACTGTACTAAAATCACTTTGAAAGTAACTAAGTGTATAAATTTGTGTAGTTTAGTAGTATGTTTTAAGTCCACCACTGACTACCTCACTGACACCACTGACTACCTCCATATTTTTACGAGTGTGATTTATATTTCATGTAAAGGTTGTCTGGAAGATATCGCTGTTAGCGATAAGACCGCCGTTGTAACCATAGGATTAGAAGAAATATTGTAAAATCGTTTATTTTTTGTAACAATTTTGGTGTACAATAAAGTGTATTCTATCTATCTATCTAAGTGTTATGCAAGTGTGTGTTCGTGAGTGTACTGTATATCCTTATAAATAACTGAGTCTACTTCAGAGCACGATAAAGGCAAACCGACTGAAATATTTAATGTTGCTTGGAATTAAAGGCAACGCTTTCGCAGAACAAAATATTTTGCTATATGATTTCTTTCTAGGTCGCAATTCTGGGGCAGCATTTTTAATGTTACTGAATCTATAATGGTGCCGCACGCTTGTCTGAGTTGGCACATTCGGTAGTTAGTATTTCATGTACATTAGAGCTTTGTCTACAAAATTATATCTTTTTTTCTGCAGCTTCACTGGCTTTCATCATAATTTTTCTCTTTGTCTTTTTCTGGCCTGGTAGTTTGGATCTACTGCCTGTCTAACCTTTATGATCCAGTCCGAAGTCAGGTCAAGTAAAACAATTTTTGGAATCAGATCAACAGTTCCAGAGAATATTCTCTCCATGAAAAATAAGTAATTCTATATCTTTATAATATTGGTACAAGAAGCTGCCTGGCTGTCTTATCATGTCGATCTGAACTTGTCTAGCACGCTTGACTTAGCTCTATCTTTCTAGACATCATGCTATCGATATAAATCAAGCCTTAACTAATAATAGTACTAACTGGTTCACTTGACTGCTTTTATTTGCTTTATTTGCATATCTGAAATTAATTACACTGCCAATGATTAATATAGCCCGGAGCAATATTCATTAAGTCTCTTTACTACATACAAGTACACAGTGTTGCCATATGATTGGTCTTTGTGCTCGCAACATCAAAAGACTCATTGTTACGTCATAACGAGAAAGAATAAAGCAGAAAAACATAAAAGTAGGAACATTTTATAAATATTTAAGTAGTCTTTTTGCACTTCATGCGGAAATCTTTTTATAAATGAAGCGGCTCTTTGAAGATACGAATGCTATAAATTAGAAATAATTACGTGTTTGCTGTAAAATACAAAGGCGATTTTTTAAAAGTATTTTTAACGAGTTCTATGATAAATTAAACCTACTTGAAGCGTTTGCAGACTAAATATTAATTAATTATCGTCTAAACTGGAAAAAATGTCTACATACCTTCAAAAAAGTACCATCCAATTGTTGAGCCCACCTATTGTTTGCGTTGACTATTCGGCGTAATAAGCTATAATGTTTGGAGAAGCATAGACCGTTACCAAACTTTATCAAAATACTAAATTGCCTTTCTTTTCATCATAAAACCCCCATCTTCAGGTCATCGACCCATCTATCCGAGGGGATCTTAGTTAACAAAAAAATAATGATTTCGTAAATGGCATACCAATACTGTCAAATACTCTGCAAGTTTCAAAGTACTTACAATATTGGCACATAATCCTGAGATTATCGCTCGCTAAGTAAAAACTTACATCCTAAGTTATCACTTAACTTGTAAGAAACTTGTTACTTAATGGGACACCAATCTATATTGGATGATAATCTCTTTCGCTTCCAAGTTTCGCTCAAGTATTCAAACGATATTTTCTTGTTGAAAGTGGAAAATTATTATTGATCTCGCGCCTTTACGAAAATTTGAAGATTTCATAATTAAAAGTTTTAACTTCTACATAGATTACTGAGGATTCTAAACATGATGCCAGCTTTTTGAAGAATTTAGAATAGATATTCGAAGTGTAATGAAAATTATTATTTTTATGTGCTTAAATTGCGAGCGTTTTAATGATCGTATATTATTTGATATACATAATTTTTAGTCAGTAACTTGAACAGTACTATTATATTTTCAGCCTTTCTGAAACAATACCCAATTATAGTTCTTGATCCTTACATTTTCGCGAAACTATGACGTAAGCATTGTCTGATTGACGTCACCAACTCAATCATATTTGTGGACGAACTAAAAAAAGACCCGCTCGGCATCATGGTGGGTCGCGTTTACGTAAAACTTGGTAACATTCGTTATCTGATCGATGATTGACACGAGATTGTTTACCTATATTTAACCTGTTTATTTAACTTCTGGTGAGTTTTCCGACTTGTTCTAATTTAACTACGTCGAGTTGTCTTGTGCGAAAGGAATAGGCCCAACTCACAGTATTTAAGCTTATAGCTGCACGATGCTACATCTTGAGGAGGTGACTCATAGACAACGTGACTCGTATAGTAGATAAGCTACTTAGCTGTACGCTTTGATAAGATAAATCAGATTCACGACTTGCTACATCGTCTACCTAGGCTGCTTAGCACGCCTTTGTCAAGTCAAAGAACTTTGTCAGTAATATACTTGAATGGGGAGACAAAATTTATTCAGGATCTAATACGAGGACTGACAATTAAATTCCGGGAATTTCGCTCTGCAGTCTCTCCGGGTAACACTGGTGCGTTCGCTCCGGTCGCATTCGAAAGCTAACACGTTTCTATAGTAGTATACGAAATTTCAGCTTAATTGGTGCCGTGGTTGTGTTTTTATAGAATTTTAAACAAAGCTACTTTTTATACCCGTGTCGCGAAAATGTCGGATGTAAATTTCGAACAAAGATGTGCGATCAAATTTTTGGTGAAACTTGGGACAAAACCGGCGGAAATTTTACAAAAACTTCAGACAGTGTACAAGGATGATTGTTATTCGAAAACACGCGTTTACGAGTGGGCCAAGCGGTTTAAGGAGGGAAGAGAGTCGCTCGATGACGATCCGCGGGAAGGTGCTCCTTCCACGTCTCGCACCGACGAAAATGTTGCCCGTTTGCGCGCGAAACTGAACGAAGACCGGCGTGTTAGCCTTCGAATGTTAGAGGAGGAACTAGGCATCAATCGAGAAACAATTCGACGCATGTTGCATGAAGATTTAGGGATGCGCAAAGTGTGTGCCAAAATGGTTCCAAAAGTGCTCACCGCCGAACAAAAACACCTTCGTTTTTTTTAGCCAAACATTCCATTCCAACGCTGCCGCACCTGTATGGGGGGTCCTGATCTAGCCCCCTGTGACTTTTTTCTATTCCCAGAAATAAAAAATCACCTGAAGGGAATTCATCACGGGGGGTTAGAGAAGGTGAAAGAAGCCACGACGCGAGTTCTGAAACAGATTCCACAAGCGCGCTACGAAAATTGTTTCCAGGCATGGGAGCGCCGCGCCGTTGGCGCCGGTGCATAGAATTAGGAGGGGACTACTGCGAAGGTGTCTAAGGTTGGTTTTGACAATTTTTAATTTATTCTTAATCTATTACAAAATTCCCGGAATTTAATTGTCAGTCCTCGTATGTGAGAGCTGCCTCGCTGCAACTGCTGCGTATTTTGAAGCGCATGCTTAACGCGTATTTCGCGCTATCCGTAGGGCAACAGGGCTGCTACAAAAGAAAAATGAATAAAATAAACTGCGAACATTCATTGAGCCATTACAAAGATAATTGTTACGAATGCATCGAATTTATACATCAAGTCGACTTATGTCTGTAGTAACATAAAACCTGAGATTAAGGCAGCTATCAATCACAATTTAATGAAAGCTGAATAATGTGACTATTTATAAAGATACAACAAAACGTTGTAAACATAAAGGATGGGAATCAACGTTGAGAAATGACCGGGATTTGTTGTGAAAAACTACAGGCATTTACGTGTCTGAGCTGTGAGTGATGCGGGGCAGCCCTGGGTCGCGTGGCCACGGCGGGTAGTGGCCGGCCAATAGTGCGAATAAAAACGGCAATTCGCACACAATACGGGATACCGTTGTTTATTGCCCTGCGTGGTACTCGACGTGGTTTTTGTGTAATTGACTTTGATTCCGCGCGTTTTTGAACTGACTCCACGAAAAATAATCTGTTGCCTACGTTTGTTTGACCTGTACAAAGTAGTTACCGTTAAACCATATTCCACGAAAAATTAATTAATTTACAATGAGTATTTTTTTATTGTTTTCATAATTTCTTTTTTATGAATCTTCCCACCCAGGGTGGTATGGGAGGGACTGTCAGACTTATACTGACAAAAATCTTCATCAATTCAAATCACTGTCTTCATCATGCCATATCATTAGGACAACTCAAACGAAGAAATAATAATGTAGAAACAAGTTAAGCTTACTTTGTCAGTTACACTAAACTTATTATTGACCTATGTACTTGTATTTTAACTAACATCTACTGAATCAATGTTGACAATTATATAGAATACTAGCTGTACCCTGCCACGTTTCGCTGTGGCACAAAAAAACTGTTTTTTCGCGGGCGCGGATATGTGACTGATGCAAAAAATAGATAAAAACAATCCTTGATGCGGATTATATATCATGCTAAAATTTCAGCTCAATCGGTGCAGTACTTTTTGAGTTTTTGAAGCGTACACAAACCAACATAACATTTTCATATATATAGATATTGTATCTATAGAATAAATCTCGCATGAAACTCATAGTTGACATAAAACGATTATGTTTACTCATTTGAGCTAATACTATCCAGTAACTTAAATAAAACTTTTATACGATCACACCTCGACTGGCCTGTTGGTCTTGTGGTTAGTGACCCTGACTGCTATGCCGGAGGTCGTGGGTTCGATTCCCACCCAGGACAAATGTTTGTGTGATGAGCACGATCATTTGTTCTGTGTCTGGGTGTTATTCATCTATAATATGTATGTATTTAGAAATATATAAGTATGTTTATCAGTTATCTAGTACCCATAACACAAGCTCTGCTTAGCTTGGGACTAGATGGCGTTGTGTGATAGTTGTGGAATATTTATTTATTTATTTATTTACACCTATGATCCTCTACTTTGATTATAAATACTTATTTTACAATGAATATTTATTCCACGTCATTATTTGTATACGTACTTCAAACATTATAATTATTATGTATCTGTCTATGCTCCATGATATGCACTACGTGTCGTGTGAACCGGCCTAGGGATTAATATAAACTGTTGTCTACTACATTTGTACATCTACTATGTTAATATAGGCTTCTCAATATGTAGGTGGTTTATCTAAATATTGTTCCAATATTGCAGTTTATTCATTGGAAAGAAACATCCGTGCTAGCAACTCAGAGAAAAAAACGACCAAGCGCAAATATTTATTCTGTTTTTTAGAATTTGTTGTGAGAGGAGCCTGGTGACAAATGGACGGACAGCGGAGTCTTAGAAATAGGGTGTGACGCCCATATTCTTGAACCAAAAATTATAAATCATTTGACATTCACTAATCGACACAGAGCTCGCGTGGTGTATTATAACTAACCTTGGAGTTTTCGTAAATAAATGAAGTTCATTCATTTATATAAGCGACGTATGTATTCGTAACAGTAAATGATCCTGCAGCGCACACACTGGAAGCTGTTTTGATTGAGTAGGCGCGGCCAATAGACACGTGCCCGGCTTTGATTACATTAGGTCTCTCGCAGAGCTATTTGTGGCAATGGCTTGATTGGAACGTGAATGGTGTCTATAATAGGAATATTCCTAATTTTCTGCCAAAGATAAACAAGGTTTGATAACTTGACTCTATTGATCGGGCCGGTATCCAACCCACTACCTACTTTTGTTGTTTATCTAAACTGACTTTATATTAATGAGCTTCGCATGATTTTTAAGACTTACAGATCAATGTTTCATAATGTAACTACACATACAAGTATTCATATTATAACGCAGAAACCTATTTAAATAGTTGAAGTTACCTTAAAAAGAAAAACGGGGTCACACACGAAATAGATTTTCATTTATAAATGTTTAAATAGATTCCGTTGATTACAGGATGCATGCACTAGTTATTTTAAGACAGCTTTCAAATGCAACATGCGTATAAAATCAGTAGTAACTATTTCAATATCATTTCCATAATGTGGATGAGGCAAAAGGAGTATGTAAGGATCGTAGCAGTTGATGCTCTGTAGTATCTGCCTGCCTCCATAGGAAAAAGGTTTATATACGTAGGTATCATTCTTCTTCAAGACAGGCCTGTTGGTCTAGTGGTTAGTGACCCTGATTGCTATGCCGGAGGTCGTGGGTTCGATTCCCACCCAGGACAAATGTTTGTGTGATGAGCACGATCATTTGTTCTGTGTCTGGGTGTAATTTATCTATTATATGTATGTATTTAGAAATATATAAGTATGTTTATCAGTTGTCTAGTACCCATAACACAAGCTCTGCTTAGCTTGGGACTAGATGGCGTTGTGTGATAGTTGTGGAATATTTATTTATTATTTATTTATTTATTTATTATTCTAAAATTTGGGATCCAAACAGACTTCTTCTGGGAGGCTCACTTCATCGTAAACTTGGTCTCTGTCACCACTGTCCTTAACTAGAGCCAAGAAAAACCAAATAAACATGGTGGATCACAGAAAGATTAGAATAATCAGCTATTAGCGCTTACATTATTTTCCTACCGCTTTGAAAAGAAAAGAGTTTAATAAATACTTTTCTTTCTTTACTGCAAAAATACAAAACAAAAACAGATTATCATGACAAACAGATATTAACTGTAACAACGTTTACAGAACACTGCCGTTTTATTGTTTAAAAGGATTTAAAACATGAAGGTAAATGTTTCAGAATTCATTTGTAAGAAAAACAATTCCGTTGCAAGTTTCAAGTTGTGACACAATTAGATTATAATCAACACGCCAAGCACAGAATGTTGTTCCTGAAATTATTATGTTTTAATATATTTTATTGATTTGAACTGCATACTGTATTTACGTTTGAATAGAATACTTAGTTTTATATTAACTAGCGACCCGTGCCGGCTCCGCACGGGTGCAGTTTCCACGATATTATGAACTTTATACACATAATATAAACTCTTGAATCACTATATAAAATAAAAAAGCCACATGTACTATGTAGTGATAGAAATGAAAACTTTCAAAGTTACTCCTGCAATATTAATGTATTAGTCGCTGATCTACTGCTTAGCAGTAGAGTAACTTTTGTTCAGGGGTGGTAAATTCATCAAATGTTTCTTCACGCCCTGTGTGGACCGAAAGGGACTGACAAAACCCCAGCTGAAAACTCCTTGAAGTGCTTGTGTAACACTCACCGTAGAGCCGGGTGGCGAGTTGGCCATGACTCGCCACAGTGGGCGCGGGTTTGAGGGTGACCTTTTGCCTGAAGTCTGAATTCGTTGCCAGTTGACGGCAATAATCTTTTTACAACATACTATTACATAACTGTTCCTTTATTCTTCACTTTCACTTACTAAGTATATTTTTAAATATATTTACAAAAACAAAATAAAAAGAAAACATTATAAATCTAAATAATACATAACTGTTATTATTAATGTAGTGAATATTAGGTACACTTCAGCCTAACGATTGAACTTTGGGGAATAACAGATATTACATTACATTTTCTTTAGTATTTATTTGTATTCTTAAAAGAACTAAAAATACAGAGTAACAGTGTTTGGTGGAACTACACTTAAGCGCTGTATAAATAACATTTATTTTCATAATAATATCGTAGCATTCAATATTGTGTGCTGCGAGATATTCTGCTTGCTAGCTGAAATGGCACCCAGAGTCTCTGTACAGGGTTGCCAGGTGTTAAAACCGAAAAGCCGGACAGATCAGTCAATTTAGCCGGACATTTGTGTGAAAAGGACACCTTTAATTTTTAGTCCTAATATAACACAGTCAATTTATTAAAGCTAAAGCAAGGTTCAATGAAACAAGTTTCCCTCTCCGTGCAACTGCTGATGCTAGTCCGCTTGCTTGCGCTAGCGATATACGACAACACGAGCTGAGCGGAAACCATATGATGCCAAATATTAAAAAATTATATCAAATTCAAAAAGCCTAAAAAAAGTCGGACATACCGGACACGGTCAAACTTGGCTGGACACGCAACCAAAAAGCCTAACAGATTACTGAGTCCTGCTTTAAACGGACGTCTGGTAACACTATCTCTGTAGAACCGGTTTGTTATTTCGCATGGCAAGATATTTTCCTACTTTTCTACAATTCACTTTACTTTTACAAATCGCTACAAACTACTCTACAATGCATACCGAAGGAAGTGCCGTGACGGAGTGACTGCTAAGTGCACTTATAACTGCGTAAGTTAGATAGAACAACCTTTTGAAGATTTAATAAACAAATAACTTGAGAAACAAAGTCCGTCGCTACAAAGACGAAGTTGATAGTTGGGAGATTTATTGAAACAAAATAGGTACCTGTAGTTTGATTCTTTGATACGCTACTGTACTGTACACTAACCGTAGACCACAAGAGTTGGAGGTCATAGAAAGAGGTCATTTTCCAGCAGTGGGATGACGCAGTAGTTTGAATAACTCTGGCACTAAATCTTTCTTTTTCAGGTGAAATGTCGCCTCTATGATCCGCACTGGCCTCTGACGTGGACTTACGGGTTTCATCACGGTGATTTAATTCATCGAAGTCAGTAATTTGCAAGTTAAACTTAGAAAGTAAATAATAAATAAACTTTATAAACTTTGAACTCACAACCTCTAGCGTTGTAAGAGGCGAGGTAAACTATTGTAGTAGATAACAAAATCTGTTGTAAAACGAGACGCTCTCAGCATTCGTGTCCTCATTGAGTTACGTACAATTTGGCCGCTAACAGTCGCGAGCACAAGCTAAGGCTGTACCCTGTGTTTTTGTACTTAATCTTCTGACCGGGGCCCCCTTTAGAGGGCCATGGGCCAGGGACCCTGGAACGTAAAGGGCTATTAAAGGATTACCGTGGATTTTAGTCAGTACAGTCTGACAGTCCTTCCGTTAATTGATGATTTTAGCACGATAAAAAAGTACTTTTTCGAGAATTAATGGCATTTTACCTTTTCAATTTGCTCGATTTCGATAAATTCTGTGAATTGGATGTCAAATTCTATATGCGGCTTTCTGATTGATTGACAAAAGAAAGAAGAATTCTTCGGTAGTCATAATAAATAAATAAATTAAATGGGTTAATTAATTTGAAATGATTGAAAATGTTGAAGATCATCAGCTCTGTCTGTAGATATTTTAGTTTACTAATACGCCAACTTAACATTAAACGTTATAAAAATACCCTCAACGAAACTGAAAGATATTTTTTGTTCTTCCCGTCTTATCGTCCTTTTTCTATCTTAGGGATTTTTTTTAATTACGGATAAACTGACAGTCAACGTTTAAATATTTACCTACACTTATAGATTTTAAATATTTGACTTTACTTTGAATACTTCCGTGGTCTCCGTGCTATTAGTGCTTTGCTCATGAGTGCATTACTCGAAAAGCTGACGTGAATTTTCGTTTATTGCCCGTGGTACTACCCGTTGTACTACTAGTAGTACAACGGGCAAAAAAAAAAAAACCACTATGATTGATATGATTTTTGACACTAAAATTATAGTAATTTCCCAGCAATCTTTTTTTGGTACTCAGTTTGATGTCAAAGTTGCTTCGCGACGATTTCATTTGACCTTCTATAAATCTGATGTACAGACCAAATAAAACGTCACAATAAAGACTCTTTCCAATTTAAGTAACACCTGCTCGTCAAACTGGGTCGTTATATTCGCCAGTTCTCAAAATAAACAGCCACAAGGAACACCCCTGTCAATCACGAAAGGTTTCATTCTAATGAAATAATTAACTAAAACAGAGTTACGGATGAGAGCCGCCCCTAGCGCAAGGCACCTATCGAATTTTCCGGAACCCGAGACCCTCTGATCTCGCCTCTTTAATTAACTAATTCATTAATTAAGGTATTCATGTCTCTGATTTCCTGATCAATTGACTACGGTTTTGAGGAAAAGCTGATTTATATTTGGATACTTATGACAAAGTTATCTGTAAAGTTGTCAAAGTTATAGTTAGTTATCTTGGCAAGAAATTGCCCAAAATAGAGTGGTTTGGAAGAAAAAAGGAGGACACAAACTAGGTTATTAAAAAAAATACAAAGATTGAAATGAAATGAAATGATTCATCTGAATGCAATGATTTGTATTTATTAAAACGATTTTTTACTCAATTTGTGTTTGTTTAATTGGATGCTCAAAAGTCACAGGGTGGATTTAACAAGCGTCACTTGTAACAAGTGTCACGAGGTCAAAATTCAATCATGTTGCCAACATGTTGTTGTAGACAACAAAACAATTTCACGATTGTTTACCAATAGCCTCTAACAACATCATTCCATAGCCCAATAACACTATACTCATATAATAGCAGCACGTTATTGTTTTTACATAATTGTGAAACAAAAACCCCTTCCTAACAAAGGTGATCGTTTAGCCGCAAAAGTAAACACACATCAATAAAAACAAAATGACCTCCGCGCGACCCTCCATCCATCACGACGACTCCAGCGAGGGCCTCGGCAGAGTCGTAAACGTCGCGTGATATTTATACCGCGATAAACAGACGGGATATGCAAATTGCACTTACGAAAATACGATGTTCTGTGAGTGATAAGGGGACATGGAATCCGAATAGCTATGTGTATTTAAACGTGAAGATATTCTACCTATCCAGACAAGGTTTCCCTGTTCACAATTATATTTTTCTTTTGTAGGACAAAGTCAATAAATAAGTCTATAGTAGAATGAACTTGTTCTAGATTCATCCGACAGCCTGTCATGTTCGCAAATCCACAAAGTGCTCATGGTACTGTTCTTATAAGTAATAGTAAGTTATTTGGACACAATCCGCTCGCCACTCGCTAAATGCCAGGGACACTCCTGTTAAAACCACTAAAGTATTCTTTAAAAATCTTTTAAAACAGCCAATTTGTTACTCAAACTACTTTATGACGAGCTTGAGAACGAGGACAATTGCATAATGTATTCGTTGAAATTAGCCTTATTCCAGCCATTAGTCGCAGTTGGCCGGGCGCCCGCGCCTGCCGCCTGCCCGCCTGGCTGGTATTGAGCGCGCCACAACACCATTACCACTTAATGTCCACTTTTCTTACACATTTACAGTGCACTTGGGTGAGCTTGACTTGGTATTCCTGTATAGATCATAGACAGAAGTTCTACTTGAAACTTATATAATGTTGTGTGTTTGAGGAAGTTTTCACGACCTCTAACTCGTTTTTTCGAAATAAGTTAAACCAACCAACCTATAACATCATCAGATAGGTTATGACCAGTGTCAAAATAATAGGATTTTTTAAATATTTTTATATGATTAATCGATAATTATTATGATGTACAAATCGAACAGAGATCAAAAACAAATTAAAAAATCATTTTCTGTTAGTTTATTACCAAACTTTATTACAAAGCTATTTTCTTCTTTGTGTCTACTGTAGTAAATACTGGTCCAATACTTCACTTATTCAACTGCATTATCAGTGACATGAAACTTCTGCATTTTGTGGATGTGGCAACATGACACCGAAAACATGGAACAAACACAACATTTTCAAGGAAATTATCGGTTATAGCGCAACCCTAACCTTTCCAGTTAACTTCTAAATTATGGCCTTAGCATTTTCTTTTAATAGTTTCTTTTAATAACTTCTTTTAGTAGTAATTCTAGACCAAGAAATCATCATTTATATAATGTGTATTTAGAATAAGTACATGGCTGTCTGAGGAGCTCGGGACTCGCGGTAAATGTTAACAGCCGCATTAAGCAGTGCGTGTCTAGGTCGACCCGCGAATTGGTAAACCATTACGAAGCAAGTTTTCTTCACCCTCGGAAAGAATGCTACTGACAGTAGTTACGAAAATTGATGAAGTGCATAACTTTCTGAAAAATTAGATTTAGAATTCAGGATATATTCCATGCACATGAATTAACATTTCAATATAACCATAATGAATAGTACAAAGTTAAACAATCTGATCAAAGAGGTTAGCTCATGAATCGTCTTGAAAAACATTCCATAAACAAGTGAACCACGAGATAAACCTCACCAGACAGCCAGCTATGAGAGCCTAATTGTATTTCCTCTCGGTTTATACGCCGCCGCCCGCTTCACTGCATTCTTAATCAATTTAATTTCTTACAGGATAGCTTTCAGAACCACTCATGTACAATTTGCGGTTTTCCTTTACTAAGAGATTATGAGATTGTGTTATTATGAATGGCAGGGTGCTCTGGTGGAGCGGAAAGGAGTGTTGGACTTGTAATGACTAACCACTCTGTCCATTAAAGAATTGCCCTTTGCCGGCCCCGGCAGACGCCTAGCGTGGAACAGACTTTCAAGCGTTACAGTGGTTTGGGAGTAGTGTCGAATAGTGAGACCACATGAGATAGTGCATTTACCTACGAGTTTATGGCATAACATCATAAATGAATCAACGTTTGGCTATATATAATCATTATAATGCTGTTTGACATTTAGGTTAGGCGTAGGTCGCAAGTTTGTTTGCCATACGTTGCGAATAATGTCTAGTCCGGATGTTTATTTACTTTTATATAATGTCTTTAAAAAGCAATAACTCTCAAGTGTTATTTCATGCAATGAAATCTTTAATAGTCCTTAACAATTCCACTTCCTTATGTTCAAGTATTCATAAAAAAACAATTTAACATCTCCAAAAGAATCATTGAACCCATAAAGGTTAGTGCACACATCCTGGGTTAATATCTTTTCCGATAATACGAGAGGAGTATATTCGGATATGTGCGAGTGGTTGGTGCGTTGGCGGCTTTATCCGTCATATCTTTTACGAGATAACATGACAAAGGAGAAGCCGACAGTGTCCTAGATATAATTTTTAGATTCTGTTTACGTGATGCTAATATCGGACAGCGCTTTATATTGGATTTATGGTCGGAGATACGACTGCTGGGACCGTTGTTAATAAAAAAGAGGAGGTTTTATTCAAACTGTATTCAAAAAATAAGTCTATTATTCGAGAGGTAAGTTTTGCATGTTTGGAGTTAGAAAATCTTGAGAACGACGTTATTCCTGAGTATCCTAAGCGAGTCCCGAGGGATAACTTACGACTGTTATTGAAGTAATTGGTAAATAGCATAGTTTAAGAACAATTTCACTTATCCTTTACTTAAACCTAACTGAAGTTATAATCACAGCAGCTATAACACATAACGTACACCCATCGTCATAAAGACACTGCCCATCTACATAATATTATCCTATAACCCTTCGTAAACTATAGCAAACGATAGTTCAGCCCTTAAATGAGGCTTAAGCTGCGTACATACGTTAACTAAACTGGGGGCTAACGAGCGAGCTCTGTCAGCTCTCAGGCCGCTATCTCATTGGCGTTTTACGAGAGTTGGCGTTTCTCCAACGTCTGCGCAGCGTCAACGTTGCGCAGACGCAACGTTGACTTCGCGATTCTTTAGTGGCAAGCGTTCACCTTGCGACCTCACAACGTTAACGTCGCGTTTGTTGGCCGTAGTATAATGCGCGCGACGTTAACGTCGCGATCAGCGTACGTTAACGCTTGCCACGCGCAACGTTGACGCTGCGCTTACCTTGAAGAGACGCCAACACTCGTAAAACGCCAGTGGGACCGCGGCCACAGTGTATTGGAACAGATCTCACTCGTGCCCGCAAGTGATTAAAACAGCGAGAAGATAATCTTTCATTTAGCTACGGTAACAGGTAGGGTTGTGAGACAGGCGAGTAAGAAAACTAACTCGGCGGTTAGGTAGCTAAGCTAACGTAATTAGGAAAGCTCTCGGGTGAAGTGAGGGGATCTCCACAGGGGTCGACAAATGGATAGAGCGAAGGGTTTGAGGTCGTTGATGAGCAATTAGGTTTGTTAAAGATGAACCAGAAAGGTAAACTACTAGAAAACTACTCATGTTATCAGGAGGTGACTTTGACTTCCAAATAAAAACTAAAGAAGTCCTGCAATTGTATCGTAAAGTACTGAAGAAACTTGTTAACTACGAGTGTAGTGAAATACTCGAATAACTTCAAGACCTCACAAGACTCTCAATCTCAAACTTGACGTACTTGTTCTCTATTGAGTCAAGTGGATCTTCTTTAACTTTTAATTAGGAGCAAGGTAAGTATCGCGAGCGGAATAGAGATTGTACACAAGTCCTTTCAGCTGAGTTCGCTCGACTCGCTCGAAGCGACAGCGGTGTGCACTCAGCGCTATTAGTGCACTTTAGTGGAACAACGCGCCGCTAATGTGAGACACCCTTTAGATCCGCAGTGTGTTAAATGGAGTTAAGAGGCCGACTTTGAGGAGGAGCTAGCACGACGCGCGCCGTTGAGTTTTAAACAAAGTTTAATTTGGAAAGGGTATTTTATTTAAATTTTTGCTATTGATAGATTTCTTCTGCGAGGATCGCCCAGAGAACACGGTGGAGCATACGGTGCAAGACTGCCCCGCTTGGGCAGAGCACTGCCGTGTCCTCACGATGACGATAGGCGGAGACCTGTCGCGGCCGGCATTGGTCGAGTCTGTCCGACCATGGAGTATGCCCGGATCGACGGCGCGTTGTGTTCCACGCGTGCCTCAAAGAGTGTCAGCAAAATGACGGGGCCGCCCTCTAGAGGGCCAAAGGCGGTCACCAATTACCGTGACTCCGGAACTTAAAGGGCTATTGAAGGACACCGTGATTTTTAGTCAGTACGAGTCTGACAGTTCCTCCCGCTCTGCCCTGGGTGGGAGGAGTCATTTGATGATATTACTTTGATTTTAAAAAATTAAAGATTTCTTAGAGCCTTTAACGTTGATTTTGATGAAGTTCAAAATACTTTAAGAAAAGTAGAGGACAAATAATACGATCGAAATGAAATATTTTCATTAGACTGGATGCTGGCCTGAACATAGTTGGGAAAAGGCTACACAGAATATGACACTCAAAGATTAGTAATCTCGGAATTCCATTTCAGTTATTATAAAGCAACTCACTTTTATTACATACTACTCTCAACAATATTGATATATATAATACACCAATGTGCACATAAACCGAATATCCTTCAAGCCAGTGACCCGAATAACCCACATTCCTTATTCCTCTCCGAACCTATCGTCTACTGGCTTCAAGTTAAATCGTCTCGAATATATTCCTAAACAACTTTATCCAGTGACAATAAAACATCGAACGCGAGTATATATTTTTATTCTCTCGCTCCGAGAACTCGGAAGACTCGGAACTCGACAAAAAGCCGCCGCGCCGCTGGGAAGTTCCGGCTTTTAACCGAGACCTCACAGAAAGTGTTTTACAAACCGCACCTGAGACTTGCTACTAAATTGATAACATTTTTCGTATCTTAATAAAAAAAAAATCAGAAGGATTAATTTTGTTTTTAAATTTCCATAAAGCTTTTTTTACAACAGTGTGTAAATCAAAAAATCCTGAAAGATAATTTTATTTCGCCGTAAAAGCGTACTTACCTTCTACATTAAAATATCAAACCGGTAAAACGTAAAGAAGTCGTTACATTTTATAGCAATACACGCGAATATTTTCACATAATGACGTCACGGTACCTATCTATGGATACCTTCCACACACGAGTGTGTGTGTACATCATGTAGCTCCGTAATTAATTAACATTAAACTATAAATCTTCCGCTTTACGACTCAAAATCGCTGTAGTAATTAGGACATCGTTCTTTGTAATGGATTTCGCGTTAAATAGGTTTACAATGTTCCTCAATGGAAATGCGTGGTAACATTAGCACGTATGATGTAAATTGTTCGATACTTGGGTGCATTCAGTATTAAAGCTTCAATCTTTATTCATGTGGATAAATAAAAGTAATCAATCGAAAAAATTATAGGAAAGAAAAAGGTTCCAATGAAGACATCGCGTTTCATTGGGGACAATGAAATAATACAACGTGTTGCGTCGATCCCAAGCTTAAAAGAAATGAGTGCAGGAAAATGATGATGACCTGACGTAATCCGTAAAAAAAAAAAGGCGGTAGTTGAATAAAGTAGACATAAAAATTTTGCTCTTAGATAAAAATCTAATTTAATTATAATCATCAGTTTTTCTAGGCAATTATTAATGCATAACAGTTTGTAATAGTTCCTACCTGCCAGTTTTGTGTTATTTCCATAATTACACTTTCTTACTATCACAACAATAAAACTATGGATTCACTGAAGGGGTCAATCTCTGAATTGATGGCACAATTCCATGGCAGAATGTCAAAGTTTGAAGCTGAACTAGCCAGATCATCACACAACTCTTCACCCAGCAGCAGTCCGGTCAGTCTCGCAGTGGAATATACAGCATTTAAAAACCTTGTCCTGGATGCTCTTGGATGTCTTCAGCAACAAATGGAAGCCCTTGCCAAGGATGTTGATGCACTGGAGATGAGGGGCCGCAGGAAGATGCTCCTTGTCCATGGTGTCACAGAGGTGAGCAAGGAGGACCCGTCTAGTGTGGTTGTTGAAGTGTTGCGGGAGAAGCTGAAGTTGGACACCTTATCTGTAGCTGATATACGTCGCTGTCATAGAATGGGCAGTCAGAATGGGGCTGGAAAACCTAAGCCAATTCTTGTGAAGTTCCAGGATGTGGATACTCGTGATAAAATCTGGTTCACAAAAACCAAACTTAAAGGATCAGGTATCACAGTCTCAGAGTTTTTGACTAGATCCCGGCATCAAGTATTCATGAAGGCTAGAGATATATTTGGTGTCACTAACTGCTGGACGAAACAGGGCTATATTCACGTCTTGACGGCGGATGGAAGTAAACATTGTATCGTCAACTTCAGCGAGCTGCATGCTATCGACTCTTCCAAGGCCGAGGGTGATAAACCTGACCTCCAACTTGACGCCGGCAAACAAGTGGCTGAGAAACCACCTTCAACACCTGCTTCAAAGCGCAATAGGAGGGCTGCTGCAAAGAAGTGATTTGACTTTTTTCGCTGCGTCGTTCGGGTAACAGTTCCACATATTTGTTGTTTTTGATAATCTGTTGTTTACCTTCTTATATCACTTTTTATTATTTAACCCTACCCGTTATTTTTTGTTATTTCAATGTTTATTTTCTTTCACTATTGTGACACTTGATAACTATCAAGTGTCATTCAATAGCCACGTTCCATGTCACTCGATTATTTTAATAATACTTTGAGCATGAATTATCTATGGAAACATAGATAATGTATGCTGCAATATAAAATTAATGTAATTTTTTTTTTTTTTTTTTCTACTATTTCATCTTCCATGTTGCTTGTGCCCGAACGACGCACTTGTTTTTGTTTTTTGTTGTATTTGCTAAGATATAATTTTTTTTTTTTTTGAGATCGTAATTTTTTATCTGTTGTTTTTTCTTTTTACGCATAACTGGCGGGTGGACATATTAATTGCCAACCCACATATACATTGCATATTCTTATTTTTATTACTTTATATATTTATTTATATTATATTTATTTATTATTGTGTTTCTAATGATTGACTTTAACGCAGTTAGTGATGATGATGATGACAGTTTTTTATCAGCCAGTAGTGACAACGATAGCTTTAGCAGTATCCCGACTCTTGGTGATGCACTTCAGTCTCAATTTTCCGATGTTCCAAAGAATCTGAATGTTGTTCACATTAATGCTCAAAGTATTCCGGCACATTACCACGATTTGCTTGTGAATCTGGACTGTAAGAATATTCATGCTATTCTTGTTTCCGAATCCTGGCTGAAACCATGCCTTCCATCCACATCCTATTCCTTACCGGGTTATCATCTAATAAGAAATGATCGCACAGGCTGCGGTGGGGGCGGTGTTGCCATTTACCTCCGTGCTGGTATTCCTTTTTCAATTATTGATATGTCAACACAGCCACCACCGTCGAATGCTGGCGAGCATCTCTTTTTAGAAGTTAACCTACGTCATACAAAAGTTTTGCTTGGGGTGTATTATTCTCCTTCGATGCGTATAGACTACTTTTCTTCGTTTGAAAGTCTACTCGTAAATCTTGTGCCTTCTTACAGGCACATGATTGTCATGGGGGACTTCAACACATGTCTTCTCAAAAATGATTCCCGCTCTTCCTCTCTCCGAACAATCTCCCAATCCTGCAATTTAACTCTTCTTCCATTAAGTGCAACTCACCATTTTCCAAACTGTGTTCCTTCGCTCCTTGACCTTATTTTTGTTTCTTCCACTCAACACGTCGCTAAGCATGGGCAGTGTTCTGCAGATGCTTTTTCCTATCATGACTTAATTTTCCTATCCTACAAAATTCGCCCTCCTAAAACTAAACCTAAAACTATTCTTCAGCGCAGTTTTGGTGGAATGGACCTGGATAGCCTTCGTCATGATGCCGACAATATTGACTGGTCTGACCTTGCTAATGCTGAGTCGATCGATGCAAAAGTTGATCTTCTCAATGCTGGTCTTAACCAGTTATTTGATGTCCATGCACCTATTAGATTAATAAAGATGAAGCACTTACCTGCACCGTGGCTGACAGCGGAAGTGAAGGCAATTTTGCAAAAGAAGGCGGCAGCAAAATTCAAATATAAGTGCAGGCCCAACTCCTTTAGTCGTGAAAAATACGTCAGTATCCGCAATCGCAGCAACTTGGTATGTAGGGATGCGCAACGCCGTCACATTCATAATTCAGTCGAGAACGGTGAACCAGCTAAAGTCTGGAAATTTCTAAGATCAATGGGAGTCGGAAAGTCGCGGCAAGAGTCTATTCCTAAGGATGTAGACCTTGAGTTACTTAATAAACATTTTGCTACTTCTTATAATTTCAATGGACCTGTTAAAGTCAATACTCTAAATTTTCTTTCATCTCTTCCCACTCCCGATTATTCTCCTTTTGTTTTTAATCAATTTACTGAATGTGATGTTAAGAAGAGCATATTATCTATTACGTCAAATGCTGTAGGTAGTGACTGTATAAGTCGCAAAATGATACTCCCTATTCTGGACGAAATCCTTCCTGTCCTTTGTCATATCCTTAATTACTCCATATCCTCGGGTGTTTTCCCATCTTCTTGGAAAGAAGCCCAAATAACCCCTCTCCCAAAAAAGTGTAATCCAGTTTCCTTTTCAGAATACCGTCCAATATCCATTTTACCATTCCTGTCCAAAGTCTTAGAACGCCTTATCCATAGTCAACTCAGTGCTTTCCTCTGTAAAAATAAACTCCTTAATTGTTACCAGTCCGGGTTTCGTTCAGGGCACAGCACTACCACAGCACTTGTTAACATCACTGACGATATTAGATTGGGTATGGACAATGGAAATCTGACGGTACTTTCCTTACTGGACTTCAGTAACGCTTTTAATACTGTCGATTTTGATGTTCTACTTGGTATACTTTGCTCTCTTAACATATCTCCAACGGTAATTGATTGGTTTCGTAGTTACCTGTGTGGCCGCCGGCAACGTATTTGCATTGAAGGATCGTCATCTTCATGGTGCAATACTAATGCTGGCGTACCACAGGGCGGCGTGCTATCTCCTCTTCTTTTCGCTATTTTTATCAATTCTATTTCTAATGACCTTCTCTCATCCCATCATCTATATGCTGACGATCTGCAAATTTATTCACAAGCTCCGGTAGATGAATTGTCTGAAGCGGTGAATATGGTGAATAAAGACCTGGCACGTATTTCTGAGTGGAGTTTGGCTCATGGTTTGAAGGTTAACCCTGTGAAGACACAAGTCATTATTGTCGGTAGCCCTAGGCTTCGTTCAAAAATTAACTGGTCGGCCGTTCCCCAGATATATTTTGATGGATCTTTAATCCCTTATAGTGATTCAGTTAAAAACCTGGGTATTTATATTGACAAGGACTTATCTTGGGGGCCCCAGTTGCAAGAGGTGAGCCGCAAATTGTTTGCGTCTGCAGGTTCCTTACGCCGTTTACGCAATTTTCTTCCAACTGCTACCAAAGCTGCGCTTGCCCAATCTCTCCTTCTCCCTATCCTCGACTATGCCGATACCAGTTATCCTGATCTCACTGAAGTGCAGCTAGATAAGCTTGAGCGACTCCAAAACTTCTGTATCAGGTTCATATTTGGTTTGCGCAAATATGACCATGTCTCCGAGTTCCGCAATAAACTCAAGTGGCTGCCTATCCGCCTTCGCCGGAATATGCATATTTTATCTTTATTGTACAACATTCTCTTCAATCCCACTACCCCCGTTTATCTCAAAGAACGTTTTAAGTTCATTAATGACACACATTTTAGACATTTGAGATCATCGGAGAATTTGAGGCTTTTGATGCCTGCACATACCACTAAATTCTATGACCATTCATTTACGGTTCAGGCTATCCGTTTATGGAATGCATTGCCGGAGTCGGTAAGACAAGCAAAATCACTAATTGCTTTTAAAAACTTAGTTGTTAGTCATTTTCATTCACTCCAATGATTTAAAGTTCAATCATAGTCCAAGTCAATCATAATTATTTTTACTATGTATATTGTTTTATTTGTTAATATTATTTTGTCTTCCACATCAATGTAAACATATTATATACATATATATATATATATATTTATTTATTTTAATTGTATTTATTTTTTGACATAATATATTTCTTTTTCTTTTTTCTTTATCGTTTACTTCATTTGTATTTAAATAATATCCATAATTATCATCATTTATATATTTATTTACATTTTTGTTTGAAGAGTAATTACAGTACACCATTGACTACCCCCTACCCTTCTTATCTTAATTCATACAGTCCATCCAAAGGTTGTCTGGAAGATATTGCTATTAGCGATAAGACCGCCATTGTAACCATAAATTAAGCAATATTGTAAACAGTAGTTTTAAAATGTTGGTGTACAATAAAGTATAATCTATCTATCTATCTATCTAATCCCCCCTAGGTAATGTAGGTAACATTATGTACTATTTATATACATAGTAGGTACTACTTATATTTCATGCTTTAATAACGTGACTCTTCAGGAGCTACCTCGTAGTTAGTAGGTCTCAGTAATAACTGCTTTCTGGGAACGATTTAAATGTCAATCATCAATACTTGACATTTAGAACATTTTCTTTTCCTTTCATATTTCTTAGTAATTGTGTTCGATAACTAGTAGGTAAAGCCGCTTAGTGCTTATCGCATTAATACGTAATTTTAGTATTTGAGTAAAGTTCGTGCCGTTGATTTGTAAAAAGTAGATTTGAATAAATGGGTTTCACTCTTTGTGCTTGAGAACGTGGCCATTGAAACTGGTAGACTTATTTATTCACGTAATGAAGTTTGAAAAACCGGCAAAGTGCATATCGGCACACGCGATGTAGGGTTCCGTAGTTGCCCCATGTATACTACCTGTTTTAAACAGCTAAAATACTAAGCTACTGAATTTTGTTTTACCACTTTGTAGGCGTAAGTATAATCTGTTTATTCCTGCAAAATTACAGCTTTCTATTATTAAGCTCTGAGCTAAGCTTCGGATAGACGGTATATGTCGAGACTATAAGGGTTCCTTGTAGTTGCTAAATTCCTTTCCATGATAGTACCCACAAATGTGGACGCAAATAACAAGTCACAAGCATATAATATTCGTAACCCGCTATTGTAGGCCGACCCTTCAAACGCGAGGGGTTCATGAATGGCTGGTAACGAAACGGAATGATTTGCTCTAACTGGGTCAAACAGTACCCGGTCACCGGTCAACAGGGATGACGTATGAAAGGTTCTGCCCGACGTCAAACGTCAAACTTGTTGGAGAACTGGACATAAATACGTATATTCTACATCGAGTTTTAAAATAAGCGGAGTTTATTAAGACCATTGTCGTCTCTATAATACAAACCTGTATGACGTGAGGAAGTCTCTTTCTACAAATATATGTTGTTAACAGCCAGTTAATCGGGGTTATTCTATTGATAAGTTGAGCCAAAATGTCGGTAGACGAAATCCAAGCGAGTCGGAAGTTTAGCGATAAAAACGTGGTGCGTGCCGCGAGGTCGCCTCTTAAAAGTTGTGTAAGCGTATGTTGGTAGAAGTTTGTAGATTTGATGTAATGCGGAGTTGAATCTCCTAAGCCTGCTCGTGAGGCGGATTTAACGCCTCTAATGAACTTCTCCAATTAGTACCGCGTGGAGTTTAAATTAAATTAAAAGTTGAAGCGTAAAGTAGGTTAAATTTGATCTGTATGTTTGAAAATAATACAGTACTCATTATAAATGAGAATAATCATAATCTAAACTTTAGGGAGTCAGGAAACTTCTTTCTAACGAAACGATGTAATCAGCATTCTAAATCTGCGTTTATAAGCAATTCAATTTCGAGGCAGTGTCAATTTTCCATTGCAATAATGACACTCACAGCTTTCATACTTAATGGAAATGTGCTGGCCAAGGATTTTCAGTTGTATTTTTTATTTTACTTTTTTTTTTAAACGGTGCCCCCCTCGTTTGGAATGTATCTTGTGTCGTAGGCGCGTTTACAAAAAATTAAACTCACATAGAGAAACGGCATGACCCGGAACAACAGTTTGTAGATCATAGTATACAAATATTTGCTAAGTGCAGGAATCGTACACGTGACACGCAACGCAGCAGTCCGATCCCTCAGCCACTGCGCTAACCGTGCCGTCAATTGATGACTTCTTATCCTGTCATTTCCACACTAAATACATACAACATATTGGTCTTAGCACCTTATAACCGTAAATAAGAGACAGTCAATTACTCAGCGATTATGTCTCAGTTATCTAAATGGTAGTTAATGTAGTACTTACGTCACATTCACAGCTTGGCTCAACAAGTACAGAGAAGAATCCGGCTCGCTCGTTAGCGAGTTAACCTGAAACAAAACAAATGTCTTTTATAAATCTTGCGAGAGTGTTAGAACTTGTACTGTACGTTAGTAGTCAGTTATTTAATATTGGTTATCTCTAAACTTGGTTCAAGCCATATAAAATAAATTAATGTACGTAGGTATGTGTTATAATAGCTTGTAAAAAACTTTTTCTCCTACATCGTAGGTGCTTTTACAAACATTTAAACCTCACATACACAAACACAACATTTGATGTTTGGAATAGAACCCGCGAAAAGCAGCGCAGCAAGTCTTGTCACTCAACTGCAGAAGCAACATAAATATATTATTTGTTCATATTTTAATGGTGTATCAATATCAGGAGTCTATAAACGACAGATTCTTGTTAATTTTAATACCACTCTAAATTATGGTACACCTATATTTTTTTGGCAGGGTAATATTTTGCTCTATTTATTTCTGCGCCGTAATAATTGGACAAAATTCAGAGCCGCTTCAATTTCTTGAACCGTCGTTTGTTTTAAATTGGGTCCAATTGGAACTCAATCCATTGTTTAGTCCTTATTGGGCCAATGTCCGTCCCTGGCGGACTGCCAGCCCTCTTCCCGGCACAGACTCCCCACTTCACCCGGCTGACGCTATAGACTTGTGACTTAACAATCTTATCGAGTTACGATACCCGTGCTTATGGATGCCTACGTGCTATTGCACATATTTTTATATCTCGTCTGTAAAAAGGTTTTTGATCCTCTTCCATTAGATTCGTGATATTCTTTAGACTAATAATACCTAATTACTAAATCCCGCTAACCTGCTTCAAAGAACTGAGAAAATAATTATAATAATCGTCTAAGGCACACATTCGTTAATTATTTTCATCTCAAATTTACACAACTAATCTTCTCTACTAATAAATAAATAGGTATAAACTATTCCGTCAATTTTTTAACTTAATAAGACTTGCTCTGTTTTGAAGATAATAAACAATAGAAAATTATAATTTATTCTATTCTTCAGCCTGTGGCCAGGGAACGTTAAATGAATGTGCTAACTATGTCCCCCCGTAGCACCGGAGGTAACACTACACTCTGGAGGGCCGGAGGTGGGAGGTGATTAATGTAATTATTATCCAAACCAAAGCCTGAAGGTAAACAGACTTAGCTTTCAAGAGTTCGTCTCGAAGAGGCTTTCAAAGTAATGAATTGTCTGGTCGATCTATTTTATCTACCGGCTTATGGTTCGTTTACTTAATTGTCATCAAATTAGTTTGATTTGGTAAGTGGATTCTGTAACGTAATTCTCAATCACTAAATATTATCTTGTACTTCTTAAATTCCCAAATATAGTGTTTTTCTAAGCGAGACATGTAAATATTTTGAAAACTACTTGGTTGTATACGTTTTTTGCTGTTTTCAGTTTTGTACTACTATACGTTAACCCTTACCTTTTTTACAGGCAAGGAAACTTTGTGAATAATTATCTCTAGAAACTTTATTAACTAATAATTTTTTTCATCACTTTTATAAGAGCTGTTTTACAAAATGATACCTTCGTTTAAGACAATCGTACGTATTTCAAATACTTTCTTATCCTTGAAATTCGCGACACAAGCGGTAATATAACATTTTTAAAATATTCAGATGTACATAGTTCACTATTTTTGTTTCCTGACAGAGGTATCTACTAAATAAGCCTATCCGGAGAGCTAATTGTTTGACTATCACAACTATATAATAGATAAACAACCAAACTTTTAATCATCTGAACCCAATTCTGTGTGAGTAACAAATTGCTTGTAATTAATTCCACTATGTTCAGAAGAGGGTGAAGTTTCCGTCCAATACCAGCTTGTTTGGCGAAACTACGCTCGTTTATCATCGATCGTCTCTCGTTCGGGTTTGTCCGTAATTGGGATTAGGTCACGCTGTGTTGTCCATTAATAACTGTAGGTACAATGTAATCAGACAATTATTTGTCTAGAACTAGAACAGGTACCGGCAATAAATCCCATTCATAAAATCTTTATAAATCTTGAAATTAAACGTTACAGTCACTGGTTTACATAGGTATAGAGGTGTTTTAATTAGGAAGGTGCTGAACTAGAGATCATCTCACAGACTTAGTTAAGTAACATTTCAATTATAGCAAAAATAAATAAAGCACTTACACACTCTAGAAATAAATCCTTACCATTCGCCTGACCTGCCGCCCTGCCCTGGGTGGGAGGACTCATTTGATGATTTTACCACGCAAAAAAAAATAAAAAAAACCATTCGCCTGATAAGTAACGTCAATGAGGGAGAAGAACACAAACGTTAATATTTGTAACAACCACTGACTTGTTTCTTGTCGTAATCAAATCTAGCCTTTGAGTCACCCACTCGGTCCATTTATTTCACTACTGCACTTATTTCTGCTGCCAAGTAACGTCAATGTGTAAGCCCGTTTGAAGGGTGTCGAAGACATTGCAATCACAGGCACACGAGACTTGTGAACATTGTATGAGGGGACACATGTCAACGATACAAGAACACGTCCAAGAGACGTGACCTCAGCGGTATTGCAGTTTTAATACCTACAGGACAAAGTATATGCCAACTCCATCAAGGCAAAATGAATAGCTTTTGCTATAACGGGATTACTTTCAAGCTTTCAACAGAAAATAACGAATGAGCATAGACATCATAAAACTTTACATTCGTGAGAAACAAAATAAAAGTTATAATAGTTAATGTTTTATAGTACATACTAAAAAGATAATAACTTTACGTCTAACACACACGTGGGTAAGTATAGCAGGCCGCACATCGTTGGAAACAAAACCAGTATAATCTGTGCTCTTATTCTTTTGAAACTCTATGCTACTCTTGGCCAGCTGAAAGCAAAAATGTTTGAAAAAACGTGGAGTCTCCCGTACTGTAGGTTTTCCTCGCCTAACCGAGTTATTACTCACATTTAGAATATGTCGCAAAAAGTGCCATGAAAAGCACATCAACTAGGTACCGACGCATATACAGATAAGTAAATAATCATGTAAATTGTAGATAGGTAGTAGGAATGTGCTATGTTCATAAAATAAATTAAATATACTTTTAGAAATATTAAAAATGTACAACTCTGATCCCCAAGATACAGACAAACGTCTAGTTTGGGGATCACCGTTTAACCAGATTTGTGTAAGCGTACTTGATTATCAATAAATTATCAAATTATCAATTATCAAACAGATGGATATTTGTAACTCGTTCAGTCCTTAATGTCTTAATGATTTGTTTATGCACGTAAGCCATTTTTTATCCTTATGGGACCATGGCAACACTCCACATGGTCAAAGTCAGAGGCACACGCTAGTTGCTGTGATTTAGCGTAAAAAATAAACATTAGTACTATGAAGTAATAGTAATAGACAAGACATTATATTATTACATAGGGTCTATATTATTAAGACATAAATGTGTTATGTATGATAACATCGAAGAGATCGTAAACAGTAACAGCTTGCTGAACACTCTCCCAACAATAGAGTATTGACCTATTTCAAAATAATGGCCATAATAACCTTTCAGCGCTGAATAAATGTGGGGGTTCAAGGCTAACCTCCATTCATTACACCACTTCACTACATAGTATAAAACAATGCCGCTGTCTGTCTGTCTCTATATATACTTAGATCTTTAAAGCTACACAATGGATTTAGATGCGGTTTTTTTAAATAGTTTTTTAATGATTCAAGAAGAAGGTTTATACGCATATAACTTGCATAATATAGTAGAGATTGCACCCGTGCGGAGCCGGGGCGAGTCGCTAGTTAATTATAAATATCGCCTAATTTGTGGGTAAATGAAACTTTTGACCTGACTTGTGAACCGGAGATGACAGTTATACGAGTATGTTTCACACTTTCACAACCACGTGAAAGTCTGAGTCAGACCATTTATTTCAGTTATATTACTCGTATGTTAGTAGTTCTAACTTGGACAGCTAGAGCATTCGCGAAGGTATTATAACTTTTTAATTCCTTGTTATTGATTAATTATATAAATTCATCAGTTATTTTAAATTCATTTCTATGATAAAAAATTGAATAGAACATCGACTTTATATCTTAACTAGCGACCGGCCCCGGCTTCGCACGGGTGGACATTTATTTTTTAAGCTCTCTGAAAAAAAAAAAATCCGGGATAAAATATAGCCTATACGGATTCGGAAGAATCCCTCTAAGTAATGGTAAAAGAAATTTTGAAATCGGTCCAGTAGTTTTTGAGCCTATTCAATACAAACATACAAAAATACAAAGGTTTCCTCTTTATAATATTAGTATAGATAAATAAGATCAGGCTTCGCTATGTTATTAGCCGTATAATATGTTAGCAGACAATACTTTTTATGAACCGTCTAAGTTCAGGTTAAAGGCGGGCTAAGAAAAGATTGAAGACTGAAGGTAAAAGCCATAGGCTAGGTCCATCGTTTTTCTGTCAGGCTCACTTGAAATTGACTGAGAGTTAGCGAATGTAGCTCTAAAAATTCTATATTCCCGAATATTTTCAATCGATAAAACTATCAATAAACGCGTTTACCAATAAACAGGGGCGTAGTTAGGTGGGGCAAAGCGGACCCTAGCCCCCCCCCCCCCCCTCGTACCTGAAGCGGCCCCGCGCTCAAAGAAAAAAAATCAGTAAAGCGGTACATACATCTTAACTTCTACTAAGAAATTGACATTACCTTCAATTTAAGGTATACTTACTAATAAACTATTGACTGAATTTGGTACCAACAAATTCTCCAAGAGCTCGGTATCCAGCAGCGTCTATCAGCTACGGTCCAGACTCGAATACTTCGGTTCTTTGGTCACGACTCCCGGAGAGGCAACGACTCTATTGAGCGGCTTATTGCCCAAGGGAAAGTGGAAGGCACGAGAGCACGCGGCAGGTCACCCATGCGATGGACTGACCAGATCAAGTCTGCAGTAGGTGTTCCACTGCATGAGTGCACACGAGTTACAGCCGACAGGGAGAGATGGCGTCGCATTGTGAGGAGAATTATGGCAGCACGATGTCTCGTTGCAACATGCTGACCACGACCACTCTGTCAAGAGTGAACCGACGAAGAAGAAAAAGAATAAGTATACATGTGGTGTCTGACAAAACCCAAGAGGCCTCGCAATACTAATGTCTCTGACAATCACATTTGGTAGAGGTGACTTGGGGGAACCAACCATCCAATAAAAAGGGAGCCCCGCGCGAGCAGTGGAGGCTAGTCATATTTTTCGCCCTAATAGAAAAGGGCATCGCAGATACGTCCTGCCCGCTCCTAGATTCAGTCTCTCATCGCCACTGCCAATAAAACCTATTTCATACAAAACACAATTTACATCCGAAACAATAAAGTAGAAATTTGTGGATCCCGTCTGTCGTATCTACACATAAACGTTTCGTCGTATTGAATACGACATAAAGGCTGCGATCACTTTCATATTTATTCGCAAGGTTGTAAAAGGGAAATTAACATTTTTACGTTGTTCTGTCGCACCGCCCCGCCCCCCACGGCCCCCGGGGCGTCACCTTGTGCGTTTATAACTCAATTAAAGGTTTATTCACACCAACCGTGTTTTGATCCAGTATATTTTATCTACATAAGTGCATCGTAAAGTGTAGTAGGTACCTATTTCAGTAATCATCTTTATTCCCCACCACAATATAAAGTTAAATGGAACTTCTACATAATTGAAACGTATTTACGAAGATGAGTGTATAAAAAGATCCCCAATCTAGATTAGTTAAGATTATCTGGTATTATTTTTAAGAGGGTTACTTATCAGTGGTAGACTTGTGAGATAACTGAAGAGCAAAGATCTTCGTGGCGTTTATTTGTACTCATTTAAAAACATGTACATCTTAGTCCCTAAGATGTTGAAGTTCCTTAAAGATATCTACTTAACGTGCCGTCAATCAAGCTTAACGTGCGCGCGTGTGCCTTTGATGCCACGATACATCCACGTCACCGCACCGCCACTGATGCTCCTCTACGTGACAAGTGAGGCTGCCTCCACTTTATTATTTTTATCCACTAGAGCAGCTTCCTTTGCGACATTTGCTGATAATTTTTTGTTGTATTTATTTGATGTTATCTAAAGGTGCGTGTTTGGTAAGATGTTTGAACGTGGATGAAACAAAAGGTTTCTAGTTCATCTTCAATTCATAAGGATCGAAGCAGGTGGTATTCAGTAGTTTTGAAGACATTTATGTACTTATAAGTACCTATGTATTAATCAATTTTGCAATGTATCTTTATATCTTTAACCGACAATATGTCAGAGAGGCTGATTCAACAGTGAAGGTACCCGAAAGCTCGGCAATAGTTTAATTTGTTTACCGTAAACTAACATAGAACGTGTTGCAGACTCGCCACAAGTTGGGTCGTTCCGCGCAGATGGTAGTTGTCGACTGCGGCAAACAGCGTCGATACTCACCAGTGTTGCCAATTACCGCTGTTCGGGGCTCTTAGCGAACTAACTTTGTAGTGTGCAACACTGTTCAATGTTCATCTTCCAAATTTTGGTACCTCGTGCCCAAATTAAGTTACTGCAGTCGTAAGAGATTTGGATCTTCTGCAGACGTTTTGACGTAAATCGACAACTCTATCATCACTCGGCAAAAGATAATAGAACTTTTGATTAGTATCTTTTCGCTTTATAACGATAAAGTACCGAAATCGAACATTATGACGTTTCGATATTTGGACTTTAACACGTAAGGTTTTCATCGTCATCAAACTACAAGTGTAGTGAGTATTGTAATCAGTAATTCATTTTGACACCACGTAATGATAAGTCTGTGAAGATGTAATAACGTTTACGTAAGTAGCAAGTCGGTGTGGAGAATCGCGAAGACCAGAGAAATTCAATTAGATCCACCGCGCAGTTACAATGCTAATAGAATGCCTCAGTGTGACTAAAAGCACATAACTCGATCACCGCGGAAGGAACCCGAACTCAGGGAGACGCGGAGATGCGGAGCCCGACATAATGCGAATACGCAAAATTAACAATGATTTATGTGTGAATGGGACTTTGATGTCGAGACAATAGGCTCCTGAACCCTTACTAACGCATAAACCATTAATTTCACTATAATAATTGAACATAAATTCTAACTAAATAATGCGAATTTAGTGTTTCTATGGCAGAGCGCCAACAATAGGTTGGTGTGGCTGTGGAGTGTGGGGCCACGAGCCCTCTACTTTAAATCGCAGTAGTTAGTAGCTAGTGTTCTCGTTGCCCAACGATCGCCTAACTTTGACCATTGTCCATAGCTTTTTTATGCGTCCCATTCATGGACGATCGTTTATGTTTCTCGACTGTCGCACGACTAGCTACAATGTGGGTAGTTTGAAACTACACAAGGGCCAACTCCGATATAACGCTCGTGTTGTTTTGGCAACTGTAAATGAGTTCGATTGCAACTTCATTCAACTTCAGTTCGGAATGCCTCTCATGTAAAATTGTAAACATACATACTACTTTTGACATTTAAAGTTTTTGTTTCACTTCATTTAGTTTTAAGGAGTTTTAATGCAATTAAACATTTTTTTTTCTTTCCTAATGTTCATAGAGTACAAATAAAACCCCTCAAAATGTAGTAATTACTGTATGATTCTGGTTAATCCCTAATTCGTATTGTTTCCTTCTCTCTGAGAAAATATCAAAAAACGCCTTTTTCAACAATATGAGCGTCCTATAAAGTGTAAACCGTCTAATTTCCCTACTGTACTTCACTTTACGATTCATTTACTGGATGTAGGCAGTAATAAAACGTTTGTGCTACACATGCGCACGAGTTTATAGCGCAACCGTTGTTTCTTACCCGCGTAACTCAAACAGCCACGAGCATAAATATTTTACACCTTTAAAACATTCAAAACCAATGACAATATAACCACTTGACCGCTCATACGGGCGACTCAGGCTCACGACACATCAATGGAATAGCACTTATATGAGATCCCGATACGAATGAATGTTTTAGTACTGACCAGTTGTTGGATCTGTGCACATTCCTTAATTTTGGAACCTAAAAAAACATTTATCGAATAAAACCGAAGCAAAAATGAGTACCTGTGCAATTAAATGGTGCGGGAAATCATCTAAAACATCTAGTTATAAAAAGATGGTATAAGTTTTCATCGGTAAGTAAAATATGTTTATATTTATTTACATTATTGGTAATAAGAGGGCTCAAGCTAAACTGGTTGGTTACGAAAAAAGGATTACGCGTTGATGTCTTTTGGGATACCGCGTTGATGTCTTTTGAAAAGTCCTTTACTTTCACTAGAATATTAGATAAGTCTATCTCTTTCTATCCATAAGTACTTTGTGCTGTGTGCTGAAGTGATGTGACAACTTAAAACATTGTTGATAAATTATTTAATCGATAATTTCTAATGGTAAATAAAAAATAATGTTATTTTTTACGTTTACATTTTAGATTTCCAAATATTCCGGAAGTTAAGGAAAAGTGGATTAATGCCACTAACAGGGAAAATTGGTTTCCAAAATATTATAGCGTCATTTGTTCAAGGCATTTCACAGCTGAGGGGCCGTTTAAGTATTACGTAAGCAGATTTATTACAATTATTTACCCCCCCGTCCCCCTTGTCAGCAAAAGTAAGCAAAGCACTTACCCCCTCCCCCCATGCTTACGTAAACATTTTTCAATTTATGTATTATTTACATATGCATTATTTGCGAGAATCCCCGAAAATGCGTTTCGTTTTCAACCAAAGACAATGTGAGGGTTGCCATTCGTGTAAAAAAGTAAATAACTACCGATGACGTAATCATCATCTAGACTCCCCTACCCCCCATGTCATCCAAAATAAGCAAAGCAAAGAAATAGCTTACGTAATACTTGAACGGCCCCTGATTGCTTTGAAGCTTTATAGGACCGACGCCGTTTGTTTAGTTTATTATTATTTTCGTTTAATCTTCATTTACTTCTCTACATACAAATCAACATTGAAAAAAGCAAAAGAAGACTTAATTGCCATCGATTTTATCGATATCGATATTATTGTTGCTGGATTTACTTGTTATCACTATTCTTACTGACATTGTTGCATCAACCAATCACAACTACCGCGGGCCGAGGAACGGGGGAAGACGCAATCCCCCGGTCCCCGGCCCGCACTGGTGAATCGTGTGCCTAGGCGAAATCGCTCTATGAGCTCTCAAGTGGTTTTAATTCTCTTTGTTCAAAACCATTATTCACATGAAAATATTTCTGCAGGCTCGCTGGTAGCACCTGGATGAGAGTCGTTGTGCTGAAAGGCCGTTGTCCAGCAGTTATACACTGCTGTAGCCTGGAGACTCTGTAGCCGTGAGTACATAACTAATTTAAATTAAGAAAAAATAACTAAAATTAAAACAGAAGGAGTAAATCACTTTCAAAACTTGCCACGTATTGTGTGTATTAAACAACGTAGCTGAAGTTAAAACTTAAACAAATTCAGACAAACAGTTTTATAATAAAATCCTCCTCATAACATAATCGTGACTGTACTCGTAGACATTAATATGGCGGCCTCGCAGTGGCCGCCGCGCCGGGCCCCGGCTGCGCTCTCAATATTAATCTTAGGCGTTTGTGTTTTGTTCTCAATTGCATTCCCAGTCATGCATGTGCTTCTACTTGGTAGCTAACTAGGACATGCTCTATTTATATACATCACTTGAACTATTATATTTATATTTCAAACTAAGCCCCTCTGTGTTCTTGTTTGTGTGACCGTGTTGTTTTTCAAATGTTTTTTTTTTATCATCGTATTTATTGAAAGACTATTTAATTGATTTTTGTTTTCATTCGACAGGGTTTATGTAACTTTTCAGACTTTAAAAAAATTAAAACTGCACATCATTGGCTCTAAAATATTTCGTTAAGATTAAATCTGTTCAAGAACGTTGAATCACAATACATTGTTGAGGCAAAAGTTAATGAATTATAAAATTTTAAATGCGTGGAATAAAGTTTTTATATGATAATTATTTTAACGATCCCTGTATAATGATCGCTTAAAACTTTGGTTTTGAGAATCGTTTGAGATCGTAGGTACATTCGTCGAGTTTGAATGGATGCTTGTTTTAAAAATATTAACTTTACGTCTGGTTTTATGAATGGAATTATTTCATTTGATTATCTTGCCCGCCCACACTCCACAACAACAACTATTGAACTAAGTTCTGTATTGTTTTAAATACTATTCTACTGCTATACAATAATCTAAGTTGTAAACTTAAAGAGAAATAGTTCGACTGAAAGTGTTTGCTAGCAAGGTCGCTGAGAAAATAAATATCTCAGTAAGGACAGGCAACAGGCACTGTGTTCAAAACTGTTCGTATTTTAACGTTGATGATTAACAAGAGACATGTCATAAAAACTGTACTCCCTATGCTATATTACTCGTAGTGACAACAATCAGTTCTAAACATTAAAAAGACCATATTTATTACTTTGTTCATCAAAGTATGAAAAACCCTGTCCTATCCGAGATGGTAGGTATCGAGTTTAAAATCTTTAAAAAATATCATATTAAAAACACAAGATAGCACTCCGGTTAATTCCCGGAAAGTAAGCGATGTTACAAACAAGCAATCGATAATCAGTCATATGATGATGAGATGATAATGTTGTCGCATTGTAAAAGTCTGTGTCGGTTTTTGGGAAATACTTAAAAGTAATTTGGAAAGTTAACACGGCATGTCACACACGGGTCAACGGTACACCATACGTGACTGTACCTACATCAAAACGTATTTGCTCTACGTCAGGGAAACCCGGAAACAAGTCCCAAATAAACTCTTAATACCGGCCTCAGGTTCATAAGGTGTGTCCCTCCTCCGCAAAGCCGAAAAGGGTGTGTTCCTCTGAACCAAAATACACCCTTGAACCCAAACACAATCTTTTTAATAATCCCTCTTCATTTTTGACTTTTGCCCTATTAAAAGAGATCACGAATGAAGGGTACAACATCAAAATCCAGACATTTTCTCAAAATTTAACTAAAGTTTTAGAATAAACATTGGTTTCGGTAGTCAGAGGTCCCAAACTCCGAGAAATGCTAAATGTATTCGAGGTTTGTTGTTTCACTTTAAATTATATCATTATCTAGTTAGAAGGTAAAGTCTACATACACTAAGTCTAGATTTACACATCAATACAATAATGCTAAGAACAATCAAATATTGTTCATTTTTGTTTCTTATGCAAACGGTTTTTGAAACGCTAAAACATAGTAGGTACACATTTTTAACTACAAAAATCTTAAAATACATCTAGGGATGAGGAAAATATTCATTCATTTTCTCGTCCATAGAGTGGACTTTCTGAACATTGTTACTGTGTACCGCGTCGTCCTACGCGCTACGTGCCGACTACGCGCGACCTTGGCGGTGTAGTATTTGTAGCACGTTTCGCCGCTACGCAACCATCCCCCCCTCACCCCGCCGGTGTGCTCCCCCGGGGTACAGCTCACCTCTGGTGGATGTTCATTCATAATTACAGCAAATGTCACGTCGTGAGTACTAGGCAGTATTGCCCGCGGCACACGTTTCTGTGATAAGTACCTGGTCGACCGAGCTTAGCTCGAGTAAAATAAATATTTAGAAAATTAACAATGAAAGATTATTTGAAAAAAGTAAATGAAACTGTAAACTTCACTGATAATTAATAAACAATTTTTGCTTTGCCAGGCTATTCTTTTTTGAACATTTTAAACAACACGAATAGAAGTAATAATGGAATTAAAGAATTTAATAGATGTTTATAATAAAAATGTGACATGAATTAATTACAATGACTTAATACTTGTTAATAATGATATTAAAATATTAGTTTATGATTTCTTTTTTATTGTAATCATACCAATCCAATATCACACAGGACATTTTGATGCCAATTTCAAAGTCAATTTCTTGGTAGGCATTAAAGATGATTGTAGTTTTTACAAAGTCAAATCATTTATTTCAATTATCAAGCCATCGAAGAGGCACTTTTGAACGTCGAACATCTACCAATTATTGAATAGGTTACCTCACCTCATGAGTATATAGCATAGCGTGATTATACAGAATTTATGAAACTTCGAAATCAAAATATTTTAATACTCCAACTCAGAGGTTATACCAAAAAAAGGTTACTGATAAGTAACCTACCGTTTACTCGTGCTCATCACCGCCTCGCGCCGTCCGCTTGCTGGCCCGTCGCTGTTTCTTTCATCATGAAAGGTTTCATCATAGTTTAAGTAAAACGATACAAGTAAAAAATACAACTTCCCGACCCTTGCCAATTTATAGGAATTGAATTAAAATTTAAACTAACAACCCTAAGACAGTAGGCAATTACTCGTATATCACGGATTGGGCCGGACATAGCCTATTTCCCGTCTTTATACTATGCTGTTATTACTCATCCCACGCTTTTATCATTTAATTTAATTGAAAAGTAGATAAAGATATATAGTAACTGTATGTGTTCCTCAGTACTTAGCTTTTTCCCTACCTAAAACAATAAACGGCATTAATTTACTCGTATTTACGTATCTACAAAAGTTAATAAAAATCTCTTTAAAAAAAATAGGATCTACAATAAGAATGTTTGAAATAGTAAGCGTCCATTCAGACAGCAAACAATTTCTATGTATGTATTTCTAAAAATAAATAATATTTCAGTTAGATTGTATTTATGTAGGTCGGAAGGGAGACTAGCTTCTATAAAGTAACTTATAGTAGAAAGACGGTATCATATAAATAATTGAATACTGTCAATGAACCACGAAATAGAGCATAATATTATTTATATCTAGATCCAGAGAAGACGAAGCTACAACCATCTTGATTTGTGGATACAAGTACTTACAGTGATTGGCTAAGTTAGTTAGTTAATAAGTTTATATTGATCAGTTACGACAACCACGCCAGGGTCAACATTACTTGTTAATCCACGAGGACTACGGTGCCCTCAGAGTTTACAAAATGTAGAAAATGAACTCAACTGTTTTGTCTCCAGCACCCGGACTAAATGGGAAACAAGCCAGTGAAAACATCAATTTACTTAATCCTTCAGAGACAGACAGTCCATTAGAGTTCCAGGCCAGCTGCCATCATCAGCACATCGCTAAACTGTATTTTTTTACAACGCGGTCTGGAGTACACGGTGCTCTCGAGAGCGGAGCGTCTTTTTAGCTGCGGATACCTATGTGATAGTCTCCTTCTAAATCTCAATTTGTCGCTGGAATACCTACTGTTTCAACTCATCGTACATTACTGCCGCACCCGCAGATCTAATATAAAAAGTAAGGCACAGCCTGCCCATAATGTGTTAAATGTACGACAGTCTTCATTATCATCTGCCTAGCGTTTTCTCGTGTCATGGAATTCTTATCCGCCCTCATGCCACCCAGTAGAGGAAGGGTACAACGATACCCCTTGTAAGGCTGATTGTCAGATTAGAACTTGTAAAGTAAGTTAGCGGAATAAGAAATGTGATGATGCCCGTCTCAATGAGCGTCAGTCTTAACTGACACAGAGTAGACAACAGGCAGAGGGCACTCACTCCAAACTGTCACGTTTTAGATAACATCGACACGCGTAGCAACTACTCGTCCTATAATATATGAACACGAACACGTGTCACTTAGATATTCTCATATTTTATTCTAGAGCTAATATCTGGATCCAGACGACATTACTGTTATATAGACGGCGTTTTCTCAGGAATTTATAATATTGATTCTCAGAATCTCTCAGTATTTCAATTGGTGGAACGTTTGCAAGACTTGAAAAAATTTACCGCAAATATGGAAATAAAAGACGAACTTTAGGTAAAAAAATCTCGTTCATAGAAAAAAAAATAAAAAAGCATAAGTTTGGTCATAAATCTGCGAGGTTGAAATGGGCAATGAACGGGTGTGTTTAAGGTAGTGCATTTTGATCCTATATTTAAATCTGGACAAGGTTTAGGCGCACCTTACTGACACAGGCAAGACAATCCACTTCAATCAACTTTTTAAGATTTATAGTACAAACTCGTACAGTGCATTAGCATCTCTAGTCTCAAGTTGTCCGATGACTTCAACTATGTCTGTATTATCCATGTCATGAAGGAGTTTGAAACGTTCTTTGAGGTTGCAGGATTGAACAGAATATTGTAAAGCTGAAACAAGATAATATGAGAGTTTCGACGAAGACGTATTGGAAGCCACTCGAGTTTTACACAAAATTTAGAAATGTGATCAGATTAGCGCAGGTCGAATATAAATCTTATGCAAAAGTTTTGAAGTCGCTCAAGTTTATTTAGTTGTTCAATAAGTCAAAGATAACTTCGACTTCACCATACAATGGAAAGTGAAAGGGATTGTGAAAATGCAGTTTTCACGTAAAGGGCTTTTGAAGGACACCGTGGATTTTAGTCAGTACAAGTCCGACAGTCCCTCCTGCCCTGTCCTGACTCATATGATGATTTTACTATTTTTCGTTGATTTTTCATTTTTCAACTTTTCAACACTCATGTGAAAGTTGTTAATCCAAGAACGCACTCAATTTTAATTAGGCATAATATATAAATGAACATATACAATGAACTTCTAAAATAGATGCTTTGAAGAAAGTTGATTCAGAATGTAACTGGTTCAATACTTAATATACAATCGTGATGTGACGTATTTATGAATCGTGATGTGACGTAAGTACAGTAGCAGGAAGCGACAGAAGTACTGGGCATTGGAGAATAAATATACTTGAAATCAACAATATATCATGAACCAAAATTATATAATTATTAGTTAATTAAGTCCCTATTGAATAAATGGTTCGTTTTTCTAACATTTTTGATGTGATTTGGTTCATTCATCATTTTAAATACCATCTATTTGTTTGAAACGGATATATTCATAGGCATGTTCGTCACCGTTGCCATATCAACAAAGGTCGAGTACTCTCCATTGAATCCCACAAGCCGACCCAAATATTTATAAATCAAACTCGACGTCGTTAATATACTGAGTAATTCTACCTACATACGTTCAAATCCAATTTATTAATTCTTTCTTCCAGATGATTTGGCGTCAGCATCTCAAACATTAGGCGCTCGGTGGCCAATCTCCAGTTTATTAAAATTGAAACGCGAGATTAAAGCTTCCGCGGGTAAAGAGGCTTATTCATGTTTAATTAAAAATTCTTTGAGACCCCTCTCCCCCGCGTCCCTCCCCCGCAGGCTCGCGGGGTATTCAGATAACTTGCTGTTTGTTTGGGTAACAAGATATCGAAGAGTTAATAGATTTATCTCAATCTCAGCTGTTCTAAGATCTTAGTTTTGGATAATCGTATTTGTGGACGTGAAAGCAATATTCTTTGATTTGATTATTTTTCGTACTATATGTTACTATGTATTTTTGGTTTATTCACACAGTTATTGCCTGCTATAAGACACAAATACAATTTCACGCCGATTTTCTTTAACCCAAAAGTAAATCTACACAACAAATGGAAGTTGTCGGAGCAACGCGCGGCTGAACTCTCGCTCCAATAGTTTGCAGTAATGATATTTTGTCAGTTAACCACATTGATCCTTACGTCCTTGATTAAAAAGAAGGTTTTTGTATAAACATGTAACAAAGCAATATTTCTAAATAAGAGTACAGTGAGAAAAGCTGGTACATTAAAAATGTTGTGCGTGATATGAAGGCGGGGGCTGGCGTTGGCGGCGGCGGATGTGGGTGCAGAATTAAGCCAATTAAAAGTTGGTTCCCTTTTGTCATGCGGTCCTCGCTACACTCTTTCTCGTGGCTGCATTGTTGCCATGACAACCACATGACGGGATAACGTGGTTTTTGGGAATATTCTCATTCTGTTTAAATTTTTCAAAACTAGGTAGGTGTTTACAGTTTCAAAACTTAATGTTCATTATAATAGTCACCGACAATCCGTATAGGTAGAGGTGTGAATTGAATAGAACTATTTTGAAATGTATGGTTGGAATTTTTTTGGGGTATAATTGACTAACTGGTAATTTGTTGAAAGCAGAAGAAAAGTGGTTTTCAAACACATTATTTTGCTATGGAGCTCAATAATTGGAACTACACAATTACACAAAATTAATGTATTCTGTTATTCGAAATGGAACAAAATAATTAAAACACAAGCTCCGAATCTTTTGTTCGGATCGAATGAATCCAATCTACTTCGTAATTTAACTTTCACTAACTTTGTTTAAGCAATCATTCGCTCAATTTGATTCAATACGCCTTACTAAAGGACGCACAATGTACACACAAACACACCTTTACAATGAAGCAGCTCTATTGAGTAGCCAATCAACGAGCTCCACAATGGAAATACACGATAGATCCACGTTACATAATGAGAGGCGGTGATTTATTTTTGAATTATGTTGGTCATTAAATGCAGAGAAAAATGTGTTCAAGGAAGACCATAAATGTGCTGGAAGGATAACGTGAAGAAGGTCGCGAGAAACGACGTTGATATTTTTTTTATCGTGGTAAAATCATCACATGAGTCCTCCCACCCAGGACAGAGCGGGAGGGACTGTCAGACTCATACTGACTAAAATCCACGGTGTCCTTCAATAGCCCTTTACGTATCGGGGTTACGGTAATTCATGAGTCCCGCGACCCCGGCAGGCTTTGGCCCTCTACATGGGGCCCCGTCACACGTTGATACAATGGGGAAAGTTTTACAGTTGATGTTCTGAATCACACTATAACATTTGTCCACACAACATCTCTGATATAACCATAATAGTATCTACACTAACATTATAAAGAGGAAAGATTTGTATTTTTGTGTGTGTATGTTTGTAATGAATAAACTCTAAAACAACTATGCCGATTTCAATTTTTTTTTTCACCAGAAATATTTTTGAGGAACGAAAAATTTAGTTGCAAATGGGGCTCTTCAACCGGCATCTTCTGAATAAGTACTTCAGATGCCTTGCCAACCAGGCTGTCGTAACCAGTAATCCCGAAGCTGAATTTCTCATTCCCTTGTTTTTTGAACGCTTCACACGTTGCGCCATCTATTAATTTTTCTCACCATTACAAATCTACATTCACCCTGAGTATCACGGTCTTTATGTCATGTCCACCAGTACGAACCCGGGATGGGCCGCAGGGGCCGCTAGCAATTAATAAGGTACAATAGTACTCGACCGATATCTATACAAAGTCTGTCTGTCTTTGTATGGTTTCATCGTTAATGAACTTTTTCTTGGAAATTACTGTAAAAACTGGTAAAATAATTACAAGAGTACTAGTACTTATGCTGTTGTTAACGGTAAATTAATTATGTTGTTGAATAGACTTTTCTTTTACAAAAAAATAAGCCAATTGTCTTAATCAAGGAGTTTTTGCGTTATTAACAGCGGAATTATTGAAGAAATTCTTGTTGAAATTATTTTCGTTTTACTTATAATAATATATCCCTCTGAGAGCGGACATCAAAGACATCTGTATTGTAATCCGTCAGCGCCACGCCCCCTCGCGGCCAATAGTCGACTCAAGCGATTAATTAATCATCTAAGCCGCGTCTGAAAGTGGACCCTTATAATAAAATTTTCGTTAATTACACGATTTCTATCTAAACTTAGTTGGATATGAAGTGTTTCATAGTTCTAACAAGGTAACATTGTGATCAAAGAACACAGAACTAAATACTGATATCAAAATTAATAATTGTAATTAATAGAATAATAATTAACTCACAAAAAAATACGGTGATTTAATAGGCGATCTAAACACTGAAAACGATATTTTAAAGGTAACTTTTGGATAGATAGATGGGTCAAAATAACATCGTCACATAAACCAAAACAAAACTCAGTCTCCATAACTTACACTTGCCCTTTCACCTCTTAAAAGCAATAACAGCTGACGCCTCCAGGATGCTTTCAAATAATCTAGGTTGACCACTTCACCGGTTAGGGATTTCAAAAGGTTAGATTAAATTGATAAAGCCAGTAGTATAATGTAGGTAGTCTATTTTCAGTTTGGAACGCGTCCTCCTGCGTTAAACGTATGTGAACAGTGCTCCAGCTCCCAGCCAGACTAAACAATGGCACAAACAAACGTTACAGTTCAAATGGACACGTTAGTACGCATTCTAGAAAATACTGTTATAAATAAAACTGTTCGTTGGGACATCTGATGTTTCAGAGATCACCTTTAAGACAAGCGCTGTAAGTCATTTGAGAATAACCATTTATGTTCTTATTTTCTCCATAGGACACGACAAAGGTTAAGTTTTAAAGAATGTAAATATGAATATTTTAGAATTTTAGTTCAGTATAAATAGGCTTTTTTCCACCAGTAAATTGCAAATCTATTTAGACCGACAGTTAGAGTTTTGAAAAATAATGAACACGATTTTTTTCTTCTGTGAAAGCAGAGAATATTCGCAAAAATAAAAAGTATCAAAACTAGACTCGAGTCGGCTTGTGACGTCAACGCACTAAAAATGACACCACGGCATGACGTACTGTGAAACTTAAAAGAGTCGTTCATTCGAATTTTTGTACGTTTTCATAAAAACAATGGTTTTTATGAAAACGTACAAAAATTCGCGGCACAGTTGGCGCAGTGGCTGAGCAATTGGATTGCTGTGCTGTGTGTCGCGGGTTCGATTCCCGCAAGGAACAAATATTTGAATGATCTGCAAGTAGTTGTTTCGGGTCTGGGTGTTTTTGTGTGTTAGTTTCTAAATTTGTAAACGCACCCACGACACAGGAGAAATTCCTAGTGTGGATCACCGTTTTAAAAAATACGGTCCAAATATATTTTAATAATGACTGATGGACTGATTCGATTATTTTAGTACACAAGCCTGTTTTAAGAGCCGTACTGAAATTCTGGCTCATGAATATTTTTATTGTCTCAACCACACCTACTCACTACTAGAGAGTCCGTTTTAAATCTTAACTCAACCTTTATACAACACAACAAGTTGCGACACATGTAACCGCATCCCGTAACAAACACTGTAACATGTGACGTATTGATAGAACGAGCACAATACTACCGTGTTGCTATAATATCATGTTGCAACTACGAGCATTGACAGGGATGTTTATAGCTCAAATAAAATCTTTTAAGGATACGAACTGGATGGCGGACACTTTGCTAAGGTTATGTTGTCGTTAAATTAAAGTGCAAGGTTCGAGACGTAAAAGTTCTAATGCTTCAAAGTTAAATATTATTACGTTTCATTTAATGACTTTAAATGTGCTAATTAAAACTTTATAAAGAAATCATAACATAGTGTCACACCTGAAATTCCCAAAGGGTAGAAGAACACCTGTAGGTAGTACAACCACATTTTTTTCATAATTTCTGCATACATATTTTTTTAGAATATACTCGTAGACTACAATATAGAATTGAGTGTTGGTCATGAAAAGTGTCTTCGGTTGACACCAAAAAATGTTTAAAAAAACGTAACGCGACTCCCTGCTGGGTAATTTAAAAAGATAATATTGAAACAAGAAGTCGACCAAAATCATCCAAAGAGCCAGACTTTGACAAACGGAAAGTGTCACTTTAGTAGCGGCGTTTACATTAGCGGAGTTTTTATTGGAGCCACTTGAGTGTGCGACTGTACTCCTTGGTCTGAGCAAACACTTCTGTCGGCGAGTGTCGTTCATTGTCTGCGCTAATATTTTTCAATTGTGGTCAAATGGTGGGCGCGTGTTTTTGTGGAGTTTTCAATAGCTTTCAGTACTGTCCGGGACGTGACGAGGCGAGAGGCGAGACGTGCTTGCTTTGTCACGCTGAAGAAGAGGAAAATGTTTCACAAAAATACGGCGTTCTTAAAAACATCCAACATTTTAGTAATAACAAGATTAGAGGAATTTTTGCGGTAACATTATTATCTCGGACATTATTTTGACACGATTGTCCAAAAAGGAGGGTTCAGGTGGTTTTTATACTCTCAGAAATAAAAGCCAGCTTAGGTTTTATTCATTTAAATAGGTAAATAATTATCATCTATGCATATATGAATATATTATAAAAATATACATCAGTGGTACGTATTAAATATTCGTTCTCTATTAATAATATTAATAGAGAACGAACAATTTAAGAAAGGAGAGACGAGTAGTGACAATTTAAACCTGTATCAGATTGGAGCAAGTAAATTTTGGTATTCATTTCATTTATTCCACTTGTTTCATTTTTAATTTTTGATATGGTAGGTGTGTTTTTGATTTTATTTAAATTATTTGCTTGTTACTATACCACAACATCTTGCCAAAGTTACTGAGTAAACTCCTGTTAAACTTAACCATATTTACATAATTTACTAAATAAATAATAATACTCGGCCAATGTCGGTCGTGTCATCAAAAGAAAACTAATTGATTCGTCTGCTCCATATTAACGATTAAAACTTTCAAAGTCGTGATCTTTATAATTTTCCACAAAATCTCAGCAAAAAATATGTTGATGAAACGTTTCAATAAAATCTCCTAAGAACTGGTCATTCAATGGATCGCTTAAGGCTTTAGGGAATAGCAGTTCAAGTTACTCTGGTTTTTACTAGTTTAGCATACAGTCCAGTGACGTCTGAGCTTACGATCACGCAAAAACGAAACGTTTCTGGAATGATTGATAGAACCGAGCAACTGCCGGAAAATAATTAATCAAATAAACAAAAACTCTCACCTCGCTATATTAATATGACACTGAAAGAGTTGACACAATGAATGGCATATTTATATTACAAAAGCGTTTTTTTTAATTTATAATATTACGTAAGACTATATTTCACAAAGTGTAAGCTATTCCTAATCTAGTGCTTAACAGTATCAGAGTGTAATTACATAAATACTCGTATTAGTTGTGTCAGTTCTGGAAGTGATTCGTAGGCCGCGTAGCAAACGCCTACGAAAAATCGTAGAGGCACCCATGCGTAACGGGTGGCGTAGCGCTACGCGGCTACATCGTCTGACTCGTACCTTATTAATACAATACCACTTAGGACGACTTCCATTTGTCATCACAATATCCGGACAACACAATTAAATTAAATTTTAATTACCCTACATTACGTTGATGGCGAAATCCCTAAACATAAGTGCGAATAACCATAACATTGATGTAATCCGGCGTTATATAATTACGAGAAAGAGCAATTATGTTGATTAAAGTTAGTTATAATGGCGGTACATTAGTACCGGCTAATGTGTGGGATGTGCGGACATCGTTCCGAATCATTGCGATTGGGCGGCGAGAGGGGACTCAATAATGGTGAAACGATCATTATGAGACACTGTGGAAGATTTTGACAATAGGTTTACGATTTGAAAACTAATATGGCAGAGAATTTAACAATATTTTGTTGAACAATTTCTTACTTTCTTAGTTCTTCATCATCAGCCTGTATTTGTCCACTGCTGGACATAGGCCTTTCTTAAGCTTTCCTCATCCAGCCTCTGCCGGATGCCTTTCGCAGGTAGTGGCTCCACCTGGCCGGCGGACGTCCTACACTACGTTTGCCAAGTCGCGGTCGCCACTCAAGGACACGTCTACCCCAACGGTTATCTGTCCTGCGAGAGATGTGGCCAGCCCACTGCCACTTCAGCTTACTAATTCTTTCTGCTATGTCAGCAACTTTGGTACTCTGACGGATTACTTCGTTCCGGATTTTATCCATCAAAGTTACTCCGAGCATAGCGCGTTCCATAGCTCGCTGAGCGACTTTAAATTGGTGGACTAATCTCACTGTGAGTTGAGCGTCTTAAACACATCCTCGAAGATATTGGTGAACAGTTTCAGGGATACAACATCCCCTGTCTCATCCCCCTGCGCAGCAGGATATGTTAAGACTGTTGGTTCTGTACTTGGACACTCATAGTCGCGGCGTGATACAGACATTTGGACACTTCAATATTGCTTTCTTAGTTATTGAGGAAAAATTCAAATAAAAAAATTAACAACTTGCTTATCATGTTTTTATAAATTACGGATAGTTGACCTATTTAATGGCAAATACCATCTCTGTTGGAAACTTGTGATAATTTCGGAAATCGTAAAATATCAAGATTTATGATGAAAGGTACGACTTTATGAAGCTGCCTTCCACTCGGTTAAACATTGCACTATTTCGTCATAAACAACGTGTTTATTACACGGAGACAATAAACAAACGTAGTTTATACGCAGTAAAGATTATATCTTCACTTTGTTTATTCAATATCGTAATCTTTACGTCCGCATTCCGCGAGAAGGCAGATATCCGCGGCCGAGCGTTTATGGCAAATCAATATGGCGTCTGCACGAGCCCCGCGAGCCTCCCACACCCGACACACACTCACTTGAAACGATTGTGACTGATCAGCTGTCAGAAACTGATGTCACTTCCGAGGCATGGCGACTGTGTTGTGTGTGTGTTAACTGTGACGAGTTGTTTTGTTTGTCACCCTGAATTTAGTAAAGATTGTTTTCTAAATAAGTTATTTTTTCAACCAGGTAATTAGAGTTTGCTCTTCAGTATTATAGAATAAATAATATCACCGAGCAATTTGCTTGGCCTGAGAATCAGGCCTCTCCTCTGAGAGATATATTAGCAGTTACCCACCTTAAGGTTGATGGAGTTTTACAGGCTATTATTCTTTTTACGTAATAGGCAACAACTTAAATTTATATTTAGTTGTTTAATTCTGCCAAATTATGATATTAATATCAGATACATCCCAATAGATGTTCTATTGAACCGAGTTTCCACTTCGCCGTCTGCCCTTTATCTTCGTCCTGACATCACAATATCGCAACACATAAGATTCCCCCTCCCTCCATGTCTTCTTCCGCATCGACACAAATCTCATCAGGGGGCAAACATAAACAGGCTAATGTCTATTATTATTAATTGAGGGACCAGCGCAATATGACCGTCTTCAGAGGAAAAGTAAACGAACTTGTTGTGTCTCACTAATGGGATAATGTTGCTAAATGTACGTTCAGTAGTGTGTGATCCGCTTTATTATGTCTACAGGTAAATCCGTTTCTGTTGGATATTCTTAAATACAATGTTAATGTTAGTGTCCATCACTATCTCAGTGCAAAAGAATTTCTAACGCAATTTTCGCAGAATCACTGTATAGGTAATGTCTATATTGTCTATGCTTATAGTAAGTATAAAGTCTGTAAGACCTATATTTATAAACTGCTTTACATTTGAAATATATTTTTTTGGTATTCGGCTCAAAATAATCTTGAATTGAGGAGAGGATTTTAATGATCTTCAGAAATTTCATACGTATGTCAAAGATTAAGTTTCAATTTGTAGATTCATTATCTTCGAAGTGTATAGTTGTGATTTATATAATAATTAAACACAGACTGGACATTATTAAGAAGCAGTCAGTCCGATGATGTAAATCTTGGATTCTGCTCTCGAGAGCGGAGTCCGTCAGATAATATTGTAGCAGCTTATGATACCAAGAGTGGACTGGACTCTATGACGTAAATCAAGAAATAAAAATAAAAATCCCGCATCGCGATATAAGAGTTATTTGCGAATTAAGTAAATAGAAAAACCCGACAGTAACTGTGTGGCATTTGCACATCGGATACAGCGGTTCGGCCCAGTCAGAGGATCCTCCCTTTTAAAAGAAGAATGAGGAACTTTGCACTCTTTAAACTACCTCCTCATGATTCCTATACTATACTATTAATATTTAGTAGACTCTGTTGTTCGCAATTACTTTAAATATTATACTAACATATGAATTACTATTAGCTAATGCTAATAGTCTCTCAGTAAACAGAGCGCTCTGTAGTCTCAGTAACGAGTTGCTGCTCTATTTGCTGTTGATAACGGCTGATAACAGCTCACTGCTAATCCGCTCCCCTGTTAACCTAATTACAAAATGAAACTAGAATTAATTAATGTAAATACATTCCTTTAATATACCTGCAGGCTCCGAGGTACCTCGTATGAGAACTGAGTTTACTAGTTGTTAACATAATTATTCACCGAAGATATTACTTAACTGTAAGAGGCGTTATTTTCTTGCGTCTTTTTTATCATTCATTAATTAAGAGTCAAAGTGTATAATTGGAACAAACCGTACGTAATTCCTTATTAATCCAGAAGCATGATTCTGGCTCGAAAGCGTTCGCAAATGGGAGCCAAACCCGGCACAGTGCACAGCGTCAGCTTGCAGCTCAAGCTGCTTTATGCAATTAATTGGATTTACGGGTCGCGGCACTATTCGAGACACGAAATTTATCTGACAGTATTCCTCCCAGCTTAAATCCTTAATTGCTGGTTTTACTACAACTTTAATAAATCAATTTTAAAGCAACCTTAAGTCTGTGCTCGAATTTAGACAGACAGGCATAAAACATTAGTTATTATGAAAGCTTTTAATTAATTGTGTTTTCGCCTGTCAAAAAATGTAGCACAATGAATGTCAAAGCTGATATTCCAGCCCACTTCGCTTCACGAGCTGAAATCCTTCAGTCTACAGATTACAGCACAGAATAGAATCCTAATTTCCAGACATTGTACGTGCTACACGAATTAGAAAATTAATGCCGAAGTACCATTTTTATTACAATGAGATCAAAGATATATTATGATTATACTCGTAATAAAAGGTGATGAGTGTCTTTAAAACTATGTAAACGGTATTGGTACTTGTTTTTATTTTACTTGGGCAAAATAAAGCAGATGAATAAAATAGAGTATTTTACTGCATAAATAAATTTAAAATCTGTTTGTCCGTCAGTTAAATATTGAAAAATAGTGGACACGTATTTATTGTATTTTTTTAAATCAATAAATATTGACAAAGATAAAACGCTTCCAAATTCGGGGGTGAGGGGCTTGTAACGTCATAACGCGACCGACTTATCTTCGTCAACTTCGGTTTTCGTAACAAAAGAAAAACTACGGGTTTATTTTTTTTTATAATCTAATAATATATAATTTCTAACTAATTTCTTTTTAGTAAATTATCCTATCATCAATAGTCTTACTGACTATGAGCAACAACTGAGTTTGAAATCGCACTATCTTATAGTGGTACTACTGCATCCATCATTCACCGTCCCGCGGTCACGAAGCGACAGCATGGCAAACAATACATCAGCAGCCCCCCCTGCCCCCCCCCCCCCCTAGCGACACGCTTCCATTGTTTCACTTGTAATTAAAAAGTTCGCGCGCAAGTTCACAGCCTCCCGAAGAACGAGGAAATTAAAACATAGAAAATATGTTGTAAAGTTTCAGCGGCCGACGTGACTGTACAACAATGTCGCTTCTAAACCTTATTGTCATTCAAATTGTTCGCTACACTGTAGACATGCTAATTAATGATATTATCGCGCTTAAAGTATCAAAGCTTGTGGTTATCATGAGAGATGTGATTTTAATAACGGTAGTCCAATCTACATTATTTTAAAAGCATCAGAAGATATGCGAATCGCGTTTCATTGTTGTATAATAAAACATTCGTAACATTCATAAATTCATATTCGGCAATAATATTCACAGTTGTTTCAAAACAATTTATATGCTTTGAATGTATTGAATGAAGATTTCGACATAATAAATAGATATTATTGATTATTTTAGGAAACTTATGACATTTGTTTAAATGCTTATCAGAACAAGTATAAATTTTGCATTTAATGAATCTAAATAAAAAAATAAATTGTATAATTTCTGTGGACTACTTTCCAAATACCTCCATTCAGTATATTTACTTGTGTCATACTCATGTACATGTCAAGAGTTACAATCATCTCCTAGCCCTTCACTGAACATCCCGGTCCTGACGATAACACAGGCGAATAAACCCGATCCAATAAGGATCACCGCAGACCGCACTGTTCATAAACTTTAGGGCCCTCACTCACTGATACAGCTTCCAGCCAGTACGTTATATAGCCCGGCGTTCTTACGCGGAGTTATTGCGTGAATATAGCCTCGTATATCAGTGTCATACAGTCGGATGAATTGTATCAGAGCTTCGTTTAAAACAATCGCTTTTGTTTTATTTCAGCAGAGTATAAGATTTATGAAACCCTCCTATTTCCCTCAAAGCACATCATCATCTGTTTCTGTTTCGTTGATATTTTATTAGCGTATCGCGTATCAAATTCTAATAAAAAAAAATGCAAACACATTCTGATATCTAAGATCTAATCCTGGCCGTTGTGTTCATTGGAAAATCTAATAATTAATTAATAATCTAATAAATAATGTAATGTGTTTATGTTCCAGGATAACAGCAAATAGCTCTATCACAACTCCATGATCTAATGAAATCCTTTGACACAACAACTAAAGGAACAGTTCGTAATCATTTGCTAGCCGCGCACGCAACATCCACTCGCGCGACGCACTCACACGGTAAATTGCGATTTGGAGTGGTTGCTTACGTTCGCGGTCCCTTGAGGGAACCACTGTAGCATATTCCAAAGAGGAATGAGTAGAATAATACAGTGGATAAAGGGGTTTAAGTTTGATAAAGGCTAGTAACCGTGGATGCATCAAGACCAAATGTCAGATACATTAAAAAATTTAAAGTAACATATTCACGATGGGCGCGATGTGTTGGTTTGGTTCGTAATGCACGTAAATACATACCTAATTAATTTAATAAGGAGTACAGCACATGATTTATTATGATTTGTAACCCGTTACTCCGTTGAGGGAAAATTTCCCCCTCATGCAGATAGGATTCCATTAACATTAATAGATACCTATGTAAAACCTACAAACGTACCTAAACCCCGATGTGACACAGAGAATGAAATATTGCTATAATGTCTACGTTAGACAAATATCTTTAGAACCGCAGAGTGTCGCGGCTTGATTAGTGTTACATAAAATATCGTTTTCCTTTTCAAATGGGTTGCTGAGGTCAGATGGCTACGGTCCAGTGTAAATATTGATATTAATTTAGTCAGACTGGAAACTGCACTCAGCGTAATTGAAGACTAACATTGTTATACAAGAAGAACGGATATATCGTAAGATTGGAAACTTGAGATTAATTGAAGTACCCATCTAAGAAGCTGTTGGAAGTAGGTCACTACAGGAATTTACTTTTACATTTTTTTTTTTACTTTTACATACAACATGAACAAAAGTGATATAATGTAAGAATCCTTCTACAACACTTTCATACATTTTGTACATTGTTATAGCACATTACAACCACGTCTTGTTGTGAAAAAGGACTAAACAATATTTATTATTATTATATACGACAGATCACAGAAAGTACTCGATTAATTAATTATTTTCGGCTTAAGGTGTCCGTTATTTAGGGCACTTATTATTCTGTATCACGGCGCGGCACCTGGTGGCGGTGTCGTCGTCGCCTGGCGCCATTCTCCAAATAAAATAGGACGTAACAAATACCTAGGTTAATTTTTGTCTCTTCTGTATAAACTGCCCCTTACACTCAATAATCCACATGTTACGTCTAACGTGATCATGTGAAGTAAAGCTCGCTTCACACGATGTAACATAAACATGCGACTAAAAGCATCGCATCGCTCGCAACACAAATATTTATCAATGATCACTAATGTGCTTTTTATTCGCGTTTATCTATGTTACTAGGTCGCGATCGGTAAAAACCTAGTACTCGTGTGTTGGAATCTAAATGTGAAAACTAAATACATACTTTTAAATGTGATGTGATGATAAATGATAATAATATCGATGCTTCCGACAACAAAGGTCGTAAACACCAAAATAGCACTTTTGGTAATCAACGAAAAACAAAAAATAATTTCGTTTTTGGCTTATATCTTTTTAACTTTAAAAGTTATAAAATTGTGTTCTAAACAAGAAATACGTAAAATACGATGGTGTTTCATAATATATTATTGCTATTTATGTCAAAGCATTATTTTAAAAGTTAGCTTGGACATACACCCCAGAAAATTCAAGAAGTTGGTGTTTACGACCACTAACAAATCAATGGAGAACGATTTGTCTAACGGAAGTTAGAAGTATACACCAGTTTTTAAATACAATAGTTCTGGGTTTGGTTTTAAAAACCATATACTGGAATAAAACTGAGTGTAAACACCACGATCTGATGCGATGGTATGTAACAAACATGGAAATATCTGAAGCAAATCAATGAATTTAAGACTGTAAGTTGAGTTTTCATTACTTGTAATAAGATCAATAAAATAAAACACAAATTGACATAATTAAAAGTTCCACTCAACACACTTCAATGGTTTCTGCTACGTAACCTTCACGAAGACAGTTTTCTTTTAAACTAAATCAAAACATAGACACGTGCGTGCGGCCAATAACATCGTCAAAATTAATATGAGATGCCCCACATACCTGCTTTCACCCAAGAAAGTATTGTTGTCCCCCTCTTACAGGTCTCAAGTTTGGTTGGTCAGGAATGAGTGAGCGATGCTGTGCGGAAACGGCAACACACACTTTTTTTTTTTGAGTGGCATCTCGCAGGTCAACCTAGAGGAGGTTGTGGGCTGCTTAACCAGACTTTTCTGTGGATGCCTTAAATTACTCTAAGGCCTCCAGCCAGGGGCTTACAACTAAAAAACTACAACTAAGTCACCCCACGTTAAGGGCACCCCCTGTGGGGTTCGGACCTCGGCTTAGGGCGTCACTGAGGGAGGACAGCAAGGGACAGGCTAGATCACAATGATATCATTATTTAGGGGCTACTTTAAAGCTAAGGCTCAGCATCACGGACTGGCTCTTGCAAGGGTCGGGGAGGGCATTGATTCGGATGTCGCGACGGGCGTCCTCGGCGGCGAGGACGGAATGAGGGGATCGATTTGTGCTTGTGTTTCCTAAGCGTACTGGTTTCCCTACTGCTCTCCTGGAGGAGGGTGATGGGGTCATCGGGGGTGACAAGGGTATGCCTTGGTCGACGAATTTTACTAATACGCGATGGTTCATATCGGGCGGCCGATGCGATTAGGGGATTGGAGTGCCTAACAGCAGAGTCAAAGAAAAGCTTGGAAAGGCGTTTCATGAACTGAAGTATGGTGGGGATTTTCAGGTCTAAATGGAGACTGTCATTGCGGACATAGTACGGGGCACCCGTGACTTTCCTAAGAAATCGATTTTGAAGGACCTGCATCTTATAAAGGAGGCGGGGGTAAGAGTGTGCGAAGATGACACCAGCGTATGTCATAATGGGACGGATTACAGCGGTATAGAGGCGCATTTTGCATTTAAGCGATAATTTGCTTCTTGCTGTAAGCATGAAATGAAGCCTACTTACGGCAAAGGCAGCCCGATCTCGAACTGCAGAACTTACTTTTTAAAAATGATTGTGGGGTGTAATTACAATTAATTATGTATTCATGTTTTTACGACCGACAGCTGTTTATACGTTGTATTATACGACCTGCACGGTTATTCGGTTCTAAGCAATATGAGTTATACATACCCTCTTTTCTAAAAAATCTTGATTATACTAGTAAAAATTTTGGGAGTAAAAGTATTTTTTTTAGGCGAATATTTTTTTCACTATTTTAGATCGACGCAGCGCCAAAAATTAAGTAGGGCTGCATTCTTAACTCATTTTCGCCAAAATGGCGTTTACGACATTTGTTGCCGGAAGCATCGATATGCTAGATCTTCCAAAATAAACAATAATCTTTAACACGTTTATACTTTGTACCTATCACTACATTTATTACAGTTTTAGGCATCAGTGTTTACTTCATACAATTTTAATTAAATGAAAATCCCTGTACTCAAGTCCTAAAGACATTTTTAGAATGATAAGCCCATCTTTTGTTACACGAAGATTTTATACAATTCCCAACAAAAAGTCCCGCCCTGAAAAATACAGTCCCTTTGTTGAAGTTAAAAAGAAATTCTTACATAGAGCGCTTTCCTTCCGTTCTCAAATTAGCGGTGGAATAACAAACAAAAGAACATCGTACTAAGTTTCACTCATAATTTAATGTCATCACTTTATAACTTCTAAATGATTTAATATGACGTGATTTTTAAACTTGATCCATTCATAATTCAAACAGTTTGGGCAGCTTGACCACGTTCCTCAAAGTTGTAATACTTGTAAAAACAAGAATAAGGTAACTTTTGTTTTAAAAATTCAAAGTTTACTGAGATACCGTGATTTCCGCACTTAGATGCGATTAACCGCACGTGACCAGCATGGTTTCAAAAGTTTGAAACATCGATTTGTTTATTAGATTCGCAAGAATTTAAAAACCGAACAAGCTTAAAGGGTTGTTTTTGGAAAGGATAGTTTGTATAAAACTTCATTACTACAAGGGCAAGAAGTTTAAAATTTTGCATAGGGTTCTTTTAGGAAGTAGATGCTCACCAAGACGGTATTTTGCGAAATTCGACGCCTAAGGGATTGTTTCTGGGGTTGATAGTTTGGAGATTAAAAATTTACATGTGGGTTCTTTCTAGGTCATAAATGTTGGTCATAAATTCGATCCCTAAGGGGTTGTTTTTATATGTTGTTGGTTGTTTGTATGAAACTTTGTTACAACAAGTGCTAGGAGTCTCAAATTTTTATTGGATTTTTAATTAGATTCTCCAAAAGTATTCCCATACAGAGCGTTGCTGGGAGTAGAATTTCACAGAAGCAAAGTTCGAAATTCGTGCGGACGAAGTCGCGGGCCGAGTGCTAGTAATAAATAATAATAACCACGGCTAATTGAAAAGTACTTCCATAGGACGTCGTTTTATTCAAAAGTAACTTTCGAAGAAACCTTCAAAATAGTTTGAAGGTAAGTATTTTTGTATAAAAAACATGGATGATTCAGTGTGGTTAAAATAATATCAGCCTGAAATAAAACGCCTAGGAAAAAAATAGGACAAAAATGTCTGTTGATCAATTCCCTAATTACACATTCTGGAATATTCTGTCACAAATTTCATTACAGGCATTTACACTTATCCTTCGATCAAGTTACAATTAACTGAATCTCAATTATAAATTACAGACAAAAGGATAATCCTTATGTCTGTTAATAATCCTTATTCAAAGCATAACTCCTAGATTACCCCTTACAGTGTCAAGTTAGTGAATAAGGCCGCGTTCCACGAGCGGATCGTCGGTAAACAAAGCCACGCCATTACCGTCGTTTAGCTCAACACCCTCGTAATGGAAGAGTTAATTTATTCGAACAAGCAGTAGTTTGTAACTCAGCCGGAATTTAATTCGGTCGCGACGACCGAGCGATTTCCATGACGATGCCTACCGGTATGCACAAGGTTTAAGAGATGAGCGTGTCATGATCGAAAAGATGTCTTTTTAAAAAGAAGAAAAGTTTGTGTTAACACAAAAAAAAGGTGTCGCTGATTTCCGAAACAAAAAATAATTGCCTAATTACCCAGAAGAATGAATATGATGGTATCTAATTCATGTTAATGTTACATTCCAACGATTTGATCGTTACTAAGTATAATAGAATCTCATAATAATGATACTTATGGTGTCTTGACAAGTACTGTAGGTATCGCTACTCGTTCACAACTTGCACCATCCGTCTCTAAATTACAAGCAACGTGAACAATGCGCCCGCTTCGGCGACAATACCCGACGAAGCCCGAACAGGCGCGACGAAGCGGCGGCGACAAAGCGTCCACCACACGCCGAGTTTCAAAATCTACGGATAATCTGAAATACCGGTAACTGTACGTATGTCTACTCTCAGGGTCAGTTGGTAACGAATAGTTAGCAAAACTGGCCAAATGCGTGCCGGACCACGCACAATGGAGGGTTCCGTAGTTAAAAATGATTTTCCGTACCTCATAAGAAAATACAGAAGTTTTATGTTTTGAGGTAAGGAACCATTAAAATGTATGATATTATTTTTACTACTAATTTGTAATGAGTACACTGTTACTTTATAATTTGTACATTTCAAACATATGTCTAAGCGTCTCATCACTTACAGAAAAGCAAAGCTAATAGTTAACGACTAAACTAGTTAAGTGGTAAACTTTTGGGACATCGACATACGTATACACATGTAACACTGGTAGATTCTTCGGTCGATTTAGCTGTGAAAATAGACCCGTGTAAATCCCCCAATCGAATTAGTGATTCGGTCTTCAAGGAACCTGATACAGACACATTAGAGATTGTAAGCAAAACTGAAACGCCTGGCAAACTGTTATCCAATCCTTCGAGATTTATAAGTTTCCAGTATTATGCTCATTATTCTCTTAAGCGAACACGGCTCGAGTATTGGCCGTCAGCTACGGTGATGTAGCAGTTCACTGCCAAAAGAGCACAAAGAAATTGAGCATTTATGTAAATTCACTTTTCTTTAAAAAATAAAAGCGCTGCAAACTAGAAATGAAAAGAATGACGTGTCCTTTTTAACAGAAGACCACCGTGTATCTTGAAAAGTCACTCTTGCAATCTATACCTACCTATGTGTGACACAGGGTTCAAAATATGTTCGTAACCGGACTCTTTTCAGTCAATATCACAAGGCAGCCTGAGACGTATCTCGTAACTACACAATCTCTTCAGCGAGGCTCACAATCTCGGCAAATGATCCGACATTCCTACCTTTTGAGTCCTAATTCTTCGTCGGGCACTCAGCACTCTCTGCGAATGGCATCATTTGGGTCTATCTGCAGACTTGGGCCTATCTGTCGGGTAATACTGCGCTACTGTGGATAGTCTTTTATTTCCTACCGCTGTGTTCAGTCAGATAGCGAGCGACTACCGAGGTTGATTAACAAACTTGTCGTGTCTTACTAATGGTGACTTTTTAGAGTACAAACATTAGACCCCTTTTGAGCTTTGTCTCAGTAGTTAGGTTAAAACGACTTCTTATCCTTAGTCGGATTTTATTTCAATTAACTTTTCCTTCTAAAGACTAAAAGAAACTTACAACCAAAAGATTAGATAAAATAAAAATCGTCTATCGATAAAAAAGTTACATCTTCACCTGCGGCGGCGGGCAGCGAGTGGTATACGTATGCTTGCCGAGCTTAACTTGTGGATGGGTGAACATCGCGAGCAAGCATCGTTTTATAGAAAAAAATCGTATATTCATCGGCCCTTGACACCCCCAAAAGCACTGGGCTTTTCATGTTAATCAGACTTCTGGAAAGATTCTGACACATACATTTATATGTATAGTTACAGGTCTAGCTAATGAAAACATGTTAAATAATTGATTTTTTCGAAATTTATAAATTGTTAGAATTCATTAAATTCGCCCTATTGCGGTGAAGAAAGGATTACGTTTCTATTTCAACGACTTGATTAAACTTGTCAAAGCACATTACGGCTCTCGTGAAATTTTTTGTCACGGACTCGAGTTTCGTGATAAATGGGCCGGTATTTTCAAATTAAAAATTCCAATAGTCATCATGTAGCCTTGTTCGCAGCTTCATTGGAGTCGGTTGCCAGATTTACGAAAAATCGTAAAGAATGGTAAAGAATAATTCATTAAAGACAAATTTAAAATGAGAAAAAAAACAATCGAATTTTCTTGTACATCAGAAAGTCAACAGTAGAGTTTACATGACACGTGCGGGACATGCCAAGCATTCGAAAGTATATGATGAACAGACATAAATTAATAACGATTTCGGTTGTTGTTCATTTTTGAAACATTATAAAATATTGTAACATTTTGTTTCTAGTCGTTTTCCTGTTGGAAATTGAGGAAAATCTTTAATTTTTTTTTATCTTTAATTTATTGTTTTAATCACTTTATTTATGAAATAAGCAATAATGTTTTTCATGAACCTGAAAAGAGTAGAAGTGAAGTCCAGCCGCTATTAATTAAATAATCAATGAAAAAAAAATAATGTAACACCACGTTCATTATCCCTAAAGGTTCAGACAGAGATGTTGACATTTCGTCGATATGTTAAACACGAACACTTGAACCATATATAAAATTAGACTCTTTGGATGCTACCTACTGAAGAATTCCTTTTTTTTACATCTTAAAATCATCAAATTAGTCCTCCCACCCAGCGCAGGGCAGGAGGGACTGTCAGACTTGTACTGACTGAAATCCACGGTGTCCTTCAATAGCCCTTTACGCACCGGGGTCACGGTAATGGGTAAGTCCCTCGAACCAATAATTCCTGATGAAATAACCGAATAACACTTAGCCCGACCTGGCAATCAAACCTAGGAATTCTTGCTGAGAATTTGTGTTTACGACTACCAGACCGAGATAAACTTGTTCTGTCAATAACGAATTGCAATCATCACTCTGGCACATGCACGTGACCACTTTGATGACTGCACTAGCCTTTCATAATAGTACACAATGTATTGCATTAAGTTCGTGGGTATTTCTAATGTTATCTTATCATTAAAACTTACAACAGGATATTTATAGCTGTATGTGTATAAATAATAAATAAATTAAAATACGATTTTTATTGTTTGGTTTGAGTTTACAATTTACCGGTAACAGCTATTCACACTGCATGATTACTTAATTATTCGTAACGTTTATAAACATTTAAGCCCTCATATATAAATGCCAGGCCTAAACAACTAAATAAATGTAATTTGCATCAATTGAACCGCCGACACGCAGCGCCACCAAGCCATCAGCACCATTCTATTTAAATCGTTTAATGGTCCCCGACAAACTAATAAATCTTAAATCGTCCACGATTTACAAGTACTCATCCAAAGCAATAAGTTTCCCGAGCGGCGACAGAACGACACAAGTGTCTCCATAGTTTAAGGGCTGTTCAATCGTAATTAATGCGAACAGAGGCACACTGGCCACTCCAATCAGCGACGAGGACTCTTACGCTCCTAACTAATTCTATTTCCTGCCATTGTCTGACACCAGAGGAGGAACTGTGGGGGAGACGAATAAGCGTGCGCCCCTCCCCTCCCTTCATCCCGAATTTGGTTCCTCTAACAATTACCCGGAATGACTACATTCGTTGTTAACACGAGAGCACCGAGATGGCGAGGTACGTGGTAAAGGCGTAGCTCACAGATATTAGTCAAAGTGAACTTTATACCAATATCTATAGGTAGGTAGCTCGTATGTGCTGTCGGTCTCCGAATATTCCGAAGCTACGGAAAAGCTCTGGCTCATATTAAAGCGGTGAGAACGCGCACCTTGTGGTTTGAACAGATCCAACATCTCTTTGCTTTGGCTACATCGAAGGCATCCATGATAGAATATCCGGACGAAATAAGGAGGATGCGATATCCAACATGGAATGCGATGACCTGACGTGACCCTCACATACATCTAATGCTGGTTGTACCTGTGTACAATTGATAGAACTACGTAATGAAATCTCAAAAATGAACATTGAAAAGTTCTATTCTCATTCGTCAGATTCTTAGAATAATTTGTCTCCATCTTGTCCTCAAGTCTCGCTTATCATTTAAAGAATACGCCCTTGAGACACTCTAAATTCCCCAAATATCCAATATTTGTACAAACTTCTAATTTATTTTGTTTCAACTCCAAATCGCTGAACACCAACAAATCTTTTAATTTAATTAAAATTTAGAGTTCCATTGAGCCTTTAAATGAGATTTTAATTTATTCCTTTAATTAATATCATGTAGCTTGTAAAATATGTATATTCGAAAGTTTAAATTCACAGCACATCCACAAAACTTATATCAGTCTTTTGAACCATATTTACACAAACAGTACAGCCGCCATAAAAATAGAAACCGCTGGTCCGTTTTTCCGAATCAATAAAGTAGTCAAACAAGGAGATCCACTTTCGCCTAAACTCTTCACATCCGTCCTAGAAGAGTTCTTCAAAACGCTTGGAGCTAGCTAGAGCGAGAAGGCCATTGTTGACGGAGAGAGAAGACTAACGAACCTTCGCTTCGCCGATGACATAATCTTGTCCTCCTCCATCCTCTCTTCTGCTTCGGAGCTCGGGCAGATGCTTGAACAGCTAAATGCTGCAAGCTGCGAGGTCGGACTAGAAATGAACATGTCACAGACCAAACTTATGACCAACAGCACAAAACGCCATCTTTACGTCGAGGGTGCTAGGGTGGAGTACGTCCATAAATACGTATATTCTCATTTCAGGCGAGACAAGATAAGGAAATTCTACTTCGGACCGAAAACGCCTGAAAGAGCTTTAGGTCCATGATATACCTGATGAAGGGATACAAAAAGCAGTGATAGCCGTGTGGTACGACCATTGGACTGCCAAGTCAAAGGTTGCAGGTTCGAACCCCGGCACGCACCAATGTCTTTTAGAATTCATGTGCGTATTATAAATTAATTATCACTTGCTAAAAACGGTGAAGGAAAACATCGTGAGGAAACCAGCACACCTGAGAGATTTTTCAACGGTGTGTGAAGCCATGTCAGAGGCCTACGGGCGGTTTAAACTCTGACACCAGGTTGTTCATCAACCATACGATAAGAAGAAGAAGAAGAAGGGAGAACTTCCTTTATCGCTAAAGCGGAATTACATGGACGTTTGCATCCTCCCCATCCTCACGTACGGTGCACAAACTTGGTCTTAGACAAATCTTCAGAAGTACATACTCGCGGTTTACCGGCGACGCATAGAACGCAGTATTTTGGCAGTCAAACTTTCCGACCGCATAAGAAACACAGTACTACGTTCCTTGACGCAAATTGCCGATGTGGGAGAAAAACTGCCAAGCTGAAATGCGATTGTGCAGGCCACGTATTTTGGATGCCATACAAACGCTGGGCAAAACATACGTCTGATTGGGTGCGAATTCGACGTCGTGGCAGGCCCAAGCGAAGATAGCGAGATGATTTGGACCGCTTCATGAAGGACTGGACCACTCAGCCTATAGTGTCTCATTACTGGGTAAGCCCAGCAATGAGACACTATAGGCTGAAATAATAAAAAGACTTTTTACTTTTTCTAAACACCTACGAATTTCAATAAACTTCAATTATCTCATCTATTTTAAGCCTTTAACGTATTTCATGAGTCGCACTTGTTATGTTGGTGATAAATGAAATGACTTCTTGATTATATATTTTAATAACAGACAGACGGTTCAGACACAGAGTGATACATGTCAGTGAGACCGGATACATAGACAATCCGTAGTGGTGTACATGCTTACTATAACACTAATATAGTGATGTTACAACATCCCCCCTGTTGAGTTCTAATTAAACCTCTGACAAATACTTAAAAGACTTACTGTGCTATGTAACTATCTTATGACAATTATACATACTTAAAAATACTTATAGTTACAACTTACATAACATTCTTACATATTATGTACTTAATTATAATTAGTCTATTTCCTCTATTAACCTTCTAGTAGGTTTGACAATACGACCTGACCTTGTTGTTACACTTGAGGATTTTTGAGATGAGGAATCTTTATGCTCAGACGACTCCTGTCTGTCACCTTCCTCTCTCCCCTGTGACGAGTTGGATTGCATAGGAGGGTTTGTGAAGTTATGTGAATACTTATGTCTTAAGTGAATTCTATTCCTCCTATACCTAACACCATGGACATCCTCAACAACATATGACCTATTATTTGACATTCTTTGTTTAACAATAGCTTGTTCCCAGTCACTTTTAGGATTTCTTTTAAAATAGACATGATCATTATAATACAATATTGACAAAGACTTTGTATTTTTATCATAATGCTTTGATTTATTTTCATTATTTTTCTTGACTGACTCCTTATAATCCTTAAAAGTTACTACTTTTGGTTTTAATCTTTTGTATGACACTGGGATGTTATCTCTTAAGTTTCTAGACATTAATAATTGTGCTGGTGAAGACAAATTATTTTTCGGTGTATTTCTATATTGTAATAAAGCTATGTATGGGTCAGACTTGTTTTCTTTACATTTTTTTAACATGTTTTTTATAATTTTGACTGAGCTTTCTGCTTGACCATTTGACTGTGAATGATATGGACTAGTAACAATATGTTCTATGTCCCATTCTAACATAAATTTTTTAAATTCAATTGACTGAAAAGGAGGTCCACCATCTGACACTAATGACAATGGAATTCCATGACGAGCAAAAATAGACTTTAAATGAGTGATAACATTTTGAGATGTACTATTTTTATTTAATAAAGCAATCTCTATGTATTTTGAGTAATAATCTGTGACAATTAAATAAACTAAATTATCAAAATGCATTAAATCAATACCGACTTGTTGCCATGGATATTTACTTATTTCAAAATTTTGTAGTGGTTCCTTTTGATTGCATGGTTTGAATTTTGCACATACAAGACATTGTTCTACTAAATTCTTAATATCACTTGACATATTTGGCCAATACAAAGATTCTTTTGCTAATTTTAAACATTTATTTATACCTTGGTGACCTTTGTGAATCTTGTCTAACATTTCTTTATGCATAGACTGTGGTACTATTAATTTTGAACCTTTGAACACTAAATCTTTAATGACATGGATTTCTCCTTGAATATTCCAAAATGGTTTTACCAATGGACTGACATGGTTTTTGCTTTTTGGCCAACCTTCATTATAATATTTTTTCAATAATTGCAAGGATTCATCGACTTTGGTTTCCTTTGCTAATTTTGTGCTATATTCTTTTGTAATTGCTAAGTTAGCATACATTAAATTGACATGACAAGACATTTGTGATTCATTTTCAGGTATATAATGGTCTTTTAAAGCTGCTCTTGACAATGTATCTGATATATACATTTCTTTACCTGGGACATGTATAACTTCCAAATCATATTTTTGTAAAGTTAACATCATACGCTGTAATCTAGCTGGTACATCATGTAATGGTTTTTTAAATAGATAGACTAATGGTTTGTGATCAGTATGTACTGTGACTCTATTACCATATACATATTGGTGAAATTTTTCACAACCAAATTGAATAGCTAATAGCTCTTTTTCAATTTGAGCATATCTTTCTTGGGTTTCAGTTAAAGTTTTTGAACTATATGCAATAGGTTTGTTTTTCTGTAAAATTACTGCACCTAAAGCTGACTTTGACGAATCGACTGACAAGACTAATGGAATCTTGGGATTATAATGAGCTAAAACTGGTGAGTTAGTAATCTCATCTTTCAGTTTTTTAAGACATTGACTATGATTCTGATCCCATGTCCAGACTGAATCTTTTTTCAAAAGATTTCTTAATATTTGAGTTTTTTCTGACAGGTTACTTATAAAAGGTCCTAAATAATTGATCATACCTAGTATCCTCTGTAACTCTTTGACATTTTTTGGTGTGGGCATATTGACAATGGCTTTGACTTTCTCTTGATCTGCCCTTGCACCATCTTTACTGAAGACATAACCCAAAAAACATACTTCTGAGACTAAGAATTTACATTTTGACTTATTGAACTTTAAGTTGACTTGACGAGCTCTTTGCATGACTTTATGTAATCTTTCATTATGTACTGACTCATTTGGCCCATAAACTAAAATATCATCTATGAAAATTAAGACTCCTTCTATATCACCAAATAAATTCATCATGACTCTTTGAAATATTTCAGACGAGGCATTTATGCCGTAAGGTAATCTTAAATACTTATATCTACCAAATGGTGTTTGAAAAGTACATAATTCAGAACTATATTCATCGAGACGTAGCATCCAAAATCCTGAGAATGCATCCAAATGAGAAAAACATACAGCACCTTCTAGCTGAGACCTAATCTCATCAATTGACTTTAATGGATAGAATTCTCTCATTATGTTCTTGTTTAAATTTCTAGGATCTAGACAAATTCTTAACTGACCTGAACTTTTTACTGTTATGACGACTGAGTTAACCCACTCTGTAGGTTTTGTAACCTTGACAATAACTTTCAATTTCTCCATGCGATCCAACTCTTCACGTAGCTTTCTTTGTAAAGCAAATGGAACCTTTCTTGGTGGATCCACACATGGTACAGCATCAGGCTTGAGTTTAAGATGACAGACTGGAGGTAGACATCCAAGACCCTGAAAAACATCGTTATATTGTGTAAGAATTTGCTTACAAAAGTTTTGTTTTGATACTGAAAATACACGATTTATTATACCTAACTTTTCACAAGTTGGTAGACCAAGAACATTTGGACAATCTAAATTGGCTATTATAAATGTTATTGATTCGACGACTTTACTATTATTTATGCACAAATTGCAACTTATATCCACTTTTCCCAAAATTGGAATGGTTTTTCCACCAAATCCTGTGACATTTACGTGACATTTGACAAGTGACAGTTTATTTTGACGTTTGACATAATTGAATGTTTGTTTTGACATTATATTGACATCTGCACCAGAGTCTATGATGCATGTTATTTGTTTACTTCCTAGTAACAAATTAATTTCCCATGACTTTTTACAAGAATTATTTTGCAAAGTGTTGACATTATGTTTTACCTCTGAGTGACTGACTAATGATTTGTGTGACTGTTTAGACTGACTGTTTTGTGACTGACTGTTCTGTGACTGACTGTTATTAAAATTTATGTGATGATGACCCTGTAATCCCTCAGACTTGTGACTATATTCCTCATTGAGATGTTGACATTTTTTATTATTTTGACTATTTGACTGGAATGTTTGACTTGGACGTTTTTTATTTTGACTACATCTCTCAGATGTGTGACTAATCTCATCATTGAGATTTTCATCTCTCTCAGAATAATTTTTGTCACTATTCTCATCACAGAGATAATATGAATGGGGACGTTGACTGTTGAATCTCTCAGATATGTGACTATTTTCATCACTGAGATCTTCATAATGACTTTTGGATCTCTCAGATTCATCACTATTGTCATCACAGAGATAATTTGAATGGGGACGTTGACTAATATGTCTCTCAGAATTATTATTGTCACTGTATTCATCATTGGGATGTGACGGTGACTGACTTGTGCCCATCTGTATACTGCTGTGTCTGTGTCTGCTGTGTGATCTGCAACTATTATGTGACTGACTGGACTGACTGACATGTGTGCCCAATAGATCATACTGATATGAATGACTTTTATGACTTTGACTCGACTTTAATTGACTATTTAACATACCAATAAAATGATCTTGACTACTTTCATTTGAATTAAACGATTGCAACTGGCTGACTTTTTTATTTTTAAGACAATATTTAGCAAAATGATTGAAATTGTTACATGACCTGCATTGAACGCCTTTCGCTGGACACTTGTAGCGATGAGACTGCCCACAGCGACTGCACTTCTTAGAGCTGCTGTGTTCGCTGTTCGAAGCTTTGCGACTGCTCGACGCTGACTGACGACTGTTCGATGCTGACGTGCGACTGGAAGCTCGTTGTCGGCTGTCTCCTCGACCACGGCTCCTCCGACTAAGATGCATGATATTTTCACCAGGAACACTACTGTCTTTGACGATCCTTTCGGCGTCCTGCTGTGCAACTATGAGCGTCCTTGTTAGTTCCTGCATCCTCTGATATGTCAGATCAGGTTCTTGTAGCAATCTTTGACGAACATGTGATAATTCATTGTTGAGATTTGCAATAAAAATATCTTTAATTAATGATTCCCTTAGCGTGCCAAATTCACAATTTTTACTTTTGATTTCTAAATCCGTGATGAATTCTTCGATGCTTTCGGATTTCTCCTGCCTGCGTGTGAAGAACAAATATCTGCACATGGTGACATTTTTTCTCGGCTCGAAGAAATTGTCGAATTTTGACTTGACATCGTTGAACGTGCTGCCATCGAGTTTAATATTAAATGTGTTAAATATGTTCACACCTCGTTCTCCAATTAGATGGAGTAAAATTGCGATTTTCCGCTTCTCGCTCGACTTGTCCAGGCCTGTTGCTAGCAAATATAACTCCAATTGTTGATACCAACGTTTCCAGCTTTCCGCATTGTTGTTGGCTGGATCGGACGAAATTGTCAGTTGCTTTAGACTTGAATTTAAGCCTTTTTCGCCATCTTGAGTGCTGACCACGCCGCCACTCGTACTTGGGTTTTGCATTTTCACGGCAGATTTTTTTGATTTTCGACACTAGGGCTCCTTAGACTTCTGACACCATGTTATGTTGGTGATAAATGAAATGACTTCTTGATTATATATTTTAATAACAGACAGACGGTTCAGACACAGAGTGATACATGTCAGTGAGACCGGATACATAGACAATCCGTAGTGGTGTACATGCTTACTATAACACTAATATAGTGATGTTACAACAGCACTAAGCTGTAAAGAGTTATCTTACGTCTGAAAGACGTTCAACAATAAAACGGCTGTGAGCGGCAAATAGCCCATCAACTTACTGCCACTCCACCGCGCGGCTTTCACAACCATCCGAAATAAGTGCGCCTAAGTCAACAACCCCGTACTAGTGGAACTTATCGACGAAAAGCCTGAACAAGTTTGGAAAACTAAAAGTTTACACTAGATAGATCAATCACGCCTCAACAAAGACAAGTATCACCATGTTTCCAAATCGTAAGTTTGCTTCTTCATCCTATCTGTTTGTAGCTAGTAAATAAGAGTTTAATCACTTTGCTGCTCTCACTCACAACACAATTTAGATAATTGAAACTGAATCTTTGTGGCGTTCGTAGATTCGTTTTGAAGTGTACTGTCGTAGTGTAGGGGCAGCCGTGGTCGTGTCCCTCTCATTTGTTAAGTATTGGGTGCATTTGAGTGAGACGAGTTCGCGACTGTTTGTGGCTCCATCGCTTAAATGGACCGTTTTTATGTTATTGCCTCTAACGTAAAGTTTAGAGGAATTGGTCCAGCTGCACTGAGAGCGTTCATCAGCACTTCACCTGCATTCGTTTTTTTTTTGTGCTGCGAGTATTGTATAAGAAACTCGAGAAATGTTTTTCACTTGTTGACTTGACTTACATCATTTATCATGTAATTGAAAACTCCGAAATATGCCCAACGAATATGAATGCAACAACTTTTAATCATCTCACTACTACTAACTTTAAACCATTTTAAGTCCCAGATTCGATCTCCAGGTTTTGTAGTGTTATTGGGTTTATGGAGAAGGCGAGATGTGGGTGTACTTGACACCGACATCACTGCTTAACCTTGCTGAGGTTACATTCGTGATGATGTGTTCACCTAGATGACAGTTTGTTCAGTTTATAATCTTTTTAACCGACTTCAAAAAGGAGGAGGTTATCAATTCGGACTAGCAGTTTTTGAAAAATCAACAAAAAATATAAACATTGTGTACACCGATAACTAATTATAATAAACATTGTGTAACCGATAATGGTCGCGGGACCAAGGGATTACCGTGACCCCGGTACGTAAAGGGATATTGAAGGACACCGTGGATTTTAGTCAGTACAAGTCTGACAGTCCCTCCCGCCCTGCCCTGGGTGGGAGGACTCATTTGATGATTTTACCACGATAAAAAAAAAAAAAAAAAAAAAAACACCGATAACTCAGAGGTTTCTGGTCCGATTTTGATGCTATTGATATATACTTGACATTTGGCCCCATAACATTTTCATTTAGTTTGGTTCAGTAGTGTTTATTTTATGAGCATTTTTAGCTTATTGTGTACATGGGCGATGTTATTACCGCACCGGTGCTACGGATTACAAAATGCTAGTGCAAGTGCAAGAAAATTATGTATTTGACAAAAAATTGAATAGGTACTTAAAATAAAATAAAAAAAATTCGGTCGTCGGTCGAAGGATCGTCGTGGAAGTCGGTTAATTTTATTTTTTAAGATTTTCATTCCTTTAAGCATTTGCCTTATAATTTATGAAAAACGCGAACAGTTGTCTGCTCAAGAACCACTCAATATTATTTTTCCTTTGTGCTATTTCCGTGTCAGAAATTTGTAGTTATTTCTTTGTTATCCTCAGTAGACAGGAAACACAACGAAGAGAACTTGTGCTAATACATAACAGTTATTTCATCATCGTAATATTTGAATCATTTGCTCGGCAAAAAAATAAGTGTTTTAATTGCGTTTCATTTTTCTTTTGTACATTTCATAGTATTTGTGTCTACGGAGCTCTGAACAAATTTAATTAAAATTAATCGAGCTGATTATTTTTATTTGTGAATGATCTTACTCGAGATTATTTTGTCGACGGTTCTTACAGGAATCTGATGAATACAGGATTCTCAGAGATTTTAGATAGATACCCTATATTTATTATAAATATTGTTGATGAACGAATCATTTGAGCATTTTATCACCCAAAGTGATGGAATAAAAATGTAAAGGTATTTTTTTCTGTTTTTCACCTTTTCACGTCATAACAGCTGACCAAATTTGGAATAAATTTAACAAAGGGACAGACCATGAACTTTGTATTTATCAGTAGAGATAAAAACAAAGTTTATGGTTCCGTTGTTCATATACGTTGCCGTTATAGTGAGATGATTAATTTAGACTTAGGTACAGGTTAGTAATATTGAACACGTGCTAATTATAAACAAGTGCCTTTTTCCGGGGGATAGGCAGAAACTACTGAACGCCACCCGTTACGGTCCTTACATACTTCCTTTCGGTCATCACAAACGTCGGTTGCGAGTACTTCGCACCTTTGAAGGATCTCACTAAAACGTCAGTGAACGAATGCCTCCTAAACTTTGTAGGGGGAGGCATTCGTTCAATAATGGATGTCAACCAGACGATGATGATAACGTCCTTCAATTGTCTTAGTAGTAATATACTCAGAACTTTGATGAAATCAACCTTGAAGTTTTTGGAACGTCAGTTGAAACCCTCTCTTATATACATGGGGTTTAACTGGAAACCATTATAGCATCCGTATCAATCCGTGATCATCAATCGAAGATCCGAGGGGATGGCATTTATTTCAATTACATGTCACCATAATGTCACGTCACAGAAGTACTGCGCTGTCGCGGTTGCGGTCGACCACACTGCAGACACGAGTTCACGCGGTTCAGGTAGGTACTTGTAATTCTGGACTGAGTTATGACTGATGAACTGAGTTATGATTATGACTGACTAATCTTAGAGATTTTTGTGATTGTCAATATAATTGGGAAAAGGCTAGGCAGATGATGTTCAGTTTTTATGGTGTTATCTGCCCTACGTAATCAGAGTTTCTCTTACGTCTGAGAGTCACTCTGTAGATTTCTATTACCATCAGTATTCCAATATCTTGCATTCCGAATCAAAGTGGTATCCCATAATATGACAATACGCTGTTTATGAAATCATATTCAAATAAGTTAAACGTAGTCGAGATCGAGGCGGTTTCATAATCGTCTTGATATGAATAACACAGTATTTGTGTGGAGTTGACCTTCTGTGTTAAACTAAACGTTGACCCCGCGTGACCCCGCCCGCTCCCCGCTGTAACCCCGCTTCGCCTGCGCCGCGACAGACGAGACATTGAGATTCATTTTCTTAGTACTGTTTTATGTCCTCCATAACTTATGCGGAATTTCCAATCGTCTAGCTCTATTTAGGCCGACGAAAAGACTTTTTTATGTCTAAACTACCGTCCGCCCGCGACTCCGTCCGCGCGGATGTCGGTCTTCGCGTGGATGGTTTATTTCCCCATTTTGAGTAACTCTGACAATGACATCTTATAAATATTACGACGCTGAATCCACTGCGGGTAATACAACGTGTGTTCGCGGTTCTACAGAACAACGTCTATGAATAAAACTGAAAAATAAGATTTTTTTCTACGTACTTTTCCAGGATAAAAAGTATCCTATGTTATGCCTAGGATAATAAGGAATAATTATACCAAGTTCCATCGAAATCGAACCGTTAGTTTTCACGTGATGCCTGCACAAACAGACAGACAGACAGACAGACAAACATTTTTTTAATCATGATATTTGGGTATCATATTTGGGTTTGGTATCGATCCAGCAACACCCCCCGCTATTTATTTTTTCAATATTTTCAATGTACAGAATTGACCCTTCTACAGATTTATTATATGTTTATTTATTATTTCTTTCTTTCTTTCTATATGTATAGATACTGAAATTGGTTACAAAAATGTGGTCAGACCCCAATTATTAGCCCATGTAAAACTAGATCAGTGCTATTCATAGCAGGTACCAACAAAATCAAAATTCAAATCAAATCTTTGACCGTCCTTTCAGGTAGTCAGTAGCTTGGAAGTCTGACAACCAGTCTGATCAATGGGTATCAGAACTCAGTTCTAACCAGGTTAGATAGGCTGATGAATTAGGGATGTGCCTCAAGATCATTAGCAACAATAATGTAATGGTCAAAACTAAAAGCCAAAGATACAATTGGTATATTGTAAAATCCTGGAAAGGCTTTTAAAACTAAACTAACATCAAAACAAATATTTGAAACTTTAACTTCATTTCGTAAATTTAAGCATGTATGTACAAGAATGAAAAAAAACTTAGTCATCTTTGTATTGACCCATTCTTTATTATATGTCTTTTATTCATATAAAGTAATACTGAAACAAAATTATTTTTTCGTACCACTTGCTCAAAAAAGTGACATTCTATGCTTCAAAAATCGAACATAACGATAGTCATTTTTAATCTGTTAAAAACAGGGAGAGAATGTTGTACTGAATTTCATTCATCCTCTAGGGAGAGAATGTGATTTAAATTTGGAATACTTACCGAAATTTATACTGAACTACATCTGTGTTTACACCATTGAGTTTGTATATAAAGCATTACACATCTTTTTGAAAAAGGAATACGTATTTATTATGCAGTTATGATTATTAAACAAAATTACGAAAACCGAAGAGGCCGTATGAGCTTGATGCCTTTGCTTTTCCGACAAAAAAAATGTAGTCTAGGAATTTCATGCGTTTTTGTTTTCTTCAAATAAAACCTTGAGTTTATTTTATTTTTATAAATAAGTTAATGTTCTAAAAATGCGTAACGATGTTAAATCAAATGAAACGCAAGTTCCTCAGACGCAAGAACAGAGACATACTCAAATTAACTCATCGACAATAAATGTACCAAACAAAAATGTAACTCTCTCTATCAATAATTGGACCAATGTTTCGAATGTTAACTTTTACTTTTAATTGTCATTATTTTCAATAAATGCTTATCTCATATTATTATTGAGTTCATTTTTTCGCAAATGGTACGAAAAGTAGAGTATTTTCCTCGGTGATAAAGCTGTCTTAGTCTTGGGTGAACTTAAATCTCTCGCTACACTCAGGACTCGTCTTAAATCCCTCGCTTCGCTCGTGATTTAAGTTTTTAACACCCTCGCTACGCTCGGGAGTAAACCTCGAGTCCTTCGTTACGCTCGCGATTTAAATCGTCACCCGCGACAGAAGACACTGCTTTATCCCCTTGGTTAATAATCTACTATTATTGTCTCATGATCATTTTGTGATCATTTGACAATGTATGAAACTTAGATACAACAACAACATTTATTTCTGCACGCACAAAATATTTCAAACAAAATTCTGTATTATTCCATATCTCATTTTAAATTCAAACAATCTTGAACTCTGTACTTGAGTGAATAAAGAACCATTCTGAGACAACTTGTTACAATATTACTTCTAACTTCGACGTAACTCGTTATTTATTTAGTAGAAACTTTATGCACAAGTATTACATTTATAAAGTACCGCTACGATTGTGAATAATGTATCAGTGCTTCAGCTCAAGGTCTTTATCTTTTTAAATATACCCATACTGTTTTTATATTTTTACAAAATTTTGTAAGTGTCTGTGTTGGTTTAAACTTTGGTTTTTATGAGTCAGTAATATACAAACATTCAACTAATAATAAATAAATATTCCACAACTATCACACAACGCCATCTAGTCCCAACCTAAGCAGAGCTTGTGTTATGGGTACTAGACAACTGATAAACATACTTATATATTTCTAAATACATACATATTATAGATAAATTACACCCAGACTCAGAACAAATGATCGTGCTCATCACACAAACATTTGTCCTGGGTGGGAATCGAACCCACGACCTCCGGCATAACAGTCAGGGTCACTAACCACTAGACCAACAGGCCTGTCAAAAAATAGAAATCTGACATCTATACTCACTAATGGACATTGTATCGTATCATTTTTAATTTTATAAATATAAACCTTATTAACTCTTTCATCTACAATGGTGATCTTTCCATCCTATCTTATGATGAGAGTTTCCATTTACACATCCCAATTTAGAAAAGAAATTACGTCAGACACAGTGCTTGTAGACGATAGCTAACAAATTAATTCTCATTGAAGATTTCCTTTTATTTGCCTTCATTATTTATTAATACTTGAGCCGATATCGACTTGTAATTAACTATCAAGGACAGCAAGACAACAAGTCATTAAAAACACATTTGCATACTGCCATAATTAATAATGCAATGCAAAAAAGTTCCCAACAAATTACCGGAAACAATCAATGAATAAACAATAAATACATCGAGATGAAACTAAACAAAGCAATTACAAACAGCACTCGATAACTTTATGTATTTCCCTGTCACTGTCACCACTGATGCAGCCATTGAGCAAACTGTGAGACAGAATGTACAGCTGTAATTACTGCACTTTGTTTGTCTGTGGTGTCGTCAATCATTGGTATTTCAAAACGACGAGGAAAAATATTAATGCGTCTTTTATTGACCATTGATGGAATGGCGATAAAAAACAAGTTGTGTTCGTGATTTAGTTTCCCAACATATACCTACGCGAAAAACGTAAACTTCACAGTCTAACTTCTGACTTAGTTAGTCCTCAAACCACCTTTATTGTTATTATCGGTTTATTATTCAGATAACATAATTTTGATAAGTGACGGAAACTATGCTCATATCATTTTCTTCGTTTTCAAAATGTTGTCAATTAAAAGAATTAACAGTTCACACCTAGTAAAAATTGTAAGAAATAATGTTTTAGTGTCGTTATCAACAGTGGGAGAGTTAATTGCGTAATGTTTTGAATCACATTATAAGTATATTCCCCGATAGCCTGCCGTCTACGTGCCCACTTAGAGGTAATGACATCTGGAACGATTTAACTTACTTATTTATAAAGCTTACTTATTTAGCAAGCGTTGAACGGCGCCATCTTGCCTACTAGCGGTTTCACAACCAGTTGCTAAACGATTGCAAATCGATTTTAACTGTTTGTGGATGACTCCAGTTAGTGAGATTTATAGATAATTGTGCTAACTCATAACACATGCTGTTATTGTGTCATGCGATGCTCGAATGTACATTTCAAAACAGTAAATAGTGTTACATCTAAAGCATTGCATCTCAGTTGGGAAAGTCATTGACCGAAAGTCAGACGGCATTCACAGAGTTTTTTTTTTATAGTTATAGATTTGCATAGTTACAGAGGGTGTAACTATTCCGATCAGTCTGAACGTTGGTTGCCGTGAAGACATCAAATAACGATGGTGACAGTATACATCTGTCTTAGGGCCTTCTATTTTTTATGATGCTTTGATGAATTAAATAAGAATAGGGACTACTTTCAAAATAATTAAATGTTGATCTGATTGTGTTAAAAATGGATTAGCTGTTGAATAAGTTTTTTTAACTTACAAAATAGACATTTGAATGGTTTTCAAATGACCATTTTGCATCTAAAACTAAATTTTAAGAGTCAATAAATAGACGTAATTGAAATAAAATACTACAATATTCAATGCACAACATCCATCTATGTTGATTCATCATCAGATTTAGTCACACTTTCAAAATGCAATTTCAATCTCAACAACACGTGAAAATTATTTTGTTCTCCTACCAAGTCATTCACGAAACATCTCATCTTAAAAAATAATAAAAAAAGAGTGGGGGAAGGTGAAGTATTCCACAACAAGCATCTTTTCAACGCAAGCATCCCATTAAGCCCACTTCATTACTCCTCCCCTCCCTCGGCAGCCGACGCTCCTGATGAGCCTTCCCTTGCAGCGCTGACCCGGCTTCATCTCGCGCCGCCATTTAAATAATAACAAGTGTTGCCAATCTCATTTATCTGCGCTTAGTTGTTATATCTACGAAGCAGATCAGACAGAAGGCTGGAACTTTCATAACATTTTAAAGACTCGTATATAAGGAGAACGCAGATCCATAATTTAGAGTCACCGAAATAATATAAGCAAACTTTACTTTACCAAACCTTTAAAAGGTGCCATACTACAAAAGAAAAATCGGAACCCGATAGATTATAGAAGCACCTTTCTATCCGTCTGTCCGTTTGTCCGTCTGTCACTAGACCCTACGCGTACAGGTATCAGTCTGAAATTAAAATATCAAATTCTCAAGTCTACAATAAGTTGGAGCAGTCGTTCATGGGGTAAACCTATGAACATACATGCAATACTTCACCTTCCAACATACCAAATCACCCCATAGTGTTCCTCATCAGCTATATCCACTCAGATTACCATAATCAACGGATTTGCAAGCAGAGGCCGACCCCTCAGGCGCCATTTATGATCCCACAAAAAGAAAATGGCCGCTTTAATAGGAACCACTCGGAATCAGATCCAAAATAACAATTGTAATGACTGCATCAATAATCGATTTTGTATCCTTTGTCGTGAAGACATACAAGGTGTGCCATAGAAATTGACACGATATCAAATTAACTTTTCTCAATTGATAATACCGTTGCGATTCTATATTTTATTAACTTTGATGTAGATATTCTTACCGGATTTAACTGAAAATCAGTAATTACCATGGAGCGTCTGTCTCCCTGATCTCAACCACCCAATTGCTAGGCGACATGACATCCTTATTCAGCCTAGCTTTATAATTTCGAGCTTCACACCTACACATTTTGGATAACTCCTTCCACCTACAAATGATCCTTCTGTCACTGTATGCTACTACATTGCAGCCTCCGGCGTAAGGTCAAGGGAGGGGCGACAGGGAGGGGGCAGTTCCCTCCGGCGATAAATCTAAGCAAGGCGATGTCCCCACTGGCCGTGAAAAACGCAACGTAATTAGTCTGTGTTAAAATAACGGCCCCTGAGAAGCTCTACATGCTCGCACATTGATATATGAGCCGCACCCTTGACAAGATGAAAAACTATAGGTTCAAAGTCTTTGCACCTTTCAGGGTTGTGTTAGTGAGTGAAATGGCCTCGAGTTGATTTAAGCTATATACAAGTAAAGTAGAAGCCTCCGAAAAATATCATTTTCTTCATGAATTAAATATATACAGCTAGGAATCTACAGTGTTACCCCAGTAGCCAGGAGCGAAAATTTGTATATATAATACGTCATAAATCGTAAACCGCAATTTACCTTTCAAAATTACAACCAACTACAAGAACTTTTATATTATGTTACTTGCTGCTACGGAACCCTTTATGAGCGAGTCCGACTCGCATTTGGCCGGTTAGTTATTTTTCTTGAAAACTTTGAGAAGTTTTACGAAAGGTGAACTTCGCTTCACATTTGAAGCGAAGTTCACCCTTCCTGAAAACTTTAGTTAGGTATATAGGTTACTTATATACATAACTATTTACTAAATACGAGTAGTATTAGCTTCCATTGAAATATAAAAAAAATATTGAATTCGAAAACAACCACGAAAAAGTGTAAAATAGCTTTCCTTTCGGAAATCGGTGGCTTTGTTTTTTTTTATTTTATTGACTTTTATTATTTTATCCTTTTTAATCCAAATATTCAACCCAAATTCTTTTCATATACATAATTATTTTCTTTAAATAATGTGCACTAGAATTTTATAACCCGAAGTGACGGTAATAACATCGTCCAAGTAAACATTATGCGAAAAATGCTCATAAAATAAAAACTACTAAGCGAAACTGCGTGAATTTTTTATGGAACCAAATGTCAAATATATTGTATCGATCAACAAAGAATCACATAGAATCACAATCACTTCGAAGTAATCGGGGTAAATATATAAAAAAAAACGACCGAATTGACAACCTCCTCCGTTTTGAATTCGATTAAAATACAGCATTAGATAACAATTACTCACATGCTACTAATTCAATTCCTATGTTTACACAAAAACAGTTCACCAGAGAGGGCGTTATTCAACACTGTTAGTTCAACAGCACAAATATTGCTTTACACTAAACTAATTTACTAACAGTAGTAGCACCACTAGCTACCGTGTACCCGCTGATAACGCACACACATGCACGCGTGCACACGCATAATGAGAACTGCACACAATGACCCGGAGATCCTCATAAGTACCGGATCAAAAGCGATTACCGTTAATGTGTGGATCAGATAGCGCAAATATTCAGAGGATATTTTATTAATTTATAAACTTTGCCTGATTTTGAAGGTAGTGGGGGCTTAATTATTTTATTTTTAGGTACCTCTTGATATTATCGGAACTTTATTAAATTACTGTAGTACAACTTTATGAAGTTTGTTTGTCTGGACTGTCCTTGGATGTATGATTTTTGACTAAAACCTAAGCTTTTTATACTAAGAGCAACTAGATTTATTCTAGTTGTAAACTATTGACAGGCCTGTTGGTCTAGTGGTTAGTGACCCTGACTGCTATGCCGGAGGTCGTGGGTTCGATTCCCACCCAGGACAATTGTTTGTGTGATGAGCACGATCATTTGTTCTGTGTCTGGGTGTAATTTATCTATAATACGTATGTATTTAGAAATATATAAGTATGTTTATCAGTTGTCTAGTACCCATAACACAAGCTCTGCTTAGCTTGGGACTAGATGGCGTTGTGTGATAGTTCTGGAGTATTTATTTATTTATTGTCTCCTGCGTGTTATGGAGGGAATTAGGGGTTATATTCTTTCTCACAAAATCTCCATTCTTTTATGATTCATAATGCTGCGGGATGCAAGATCTAATTCATTTTCCGAGACTTCTTCAAGCTGTATTATATCGCCGCTTTTCTGGTGATCGCCACCGTTGATTCCAACTTTCAGCAGTTGAAGTAGTTTGGGAATACAGGAAATAGCTTATCACAAAATTCACACGGAAATTGCCATTCGTAAATTTATTTTCTTTGACAATGAACATTGATCGATGTAGACCTTGGAGATGAGCGAATTAGATCAATGTTGAATTAATATTACGGCGGCGCCACTTGCGGGCGACGACAGCATACCAAAGCTTACTATACATTCCTAACTATATACATACATATTTAGCTATACCATTCAATGGCAACATAAAACCAAAATATTTGATATACATAACAAACGTTTAAGCCCTACACAACCAGCTAGACCCGGATCAGCTACTAGTCAGATCATACAAATATGCGCAGCAGTCAGTCTGTCTTTTATTTATACCATACGGCCCACCTGATGGAATGGAGCGGTTAACCTTCTTATTTTTCCTTCAAGTGTACGCCCGCCGTAGGTAGCTTGATGGATTGACGGGAGCTCCCAGCTAGCGCAAACAACGGAATTTCTCTAATAGAGCAGATTACTGATTACTGACAGTAAACCAGTGTGTGAACATGTTCGCGGCTTACGTACAAACTAAACATATATTAATAGTTAAGAACTTTGTTAGGTCTATTGTAAGGTTTTTTATTTAAAGTCGGTTCGATAAAACCAATAGGACTATTTGGCAGACCTGTAAGATACCGAGGCCCTATCATGAATTTTTTCAAGTTTTATGTAGTAAATTTCCCGATTTAGACGTTAAATTGGTGGAAATAAAATAGTTCCTCGTTCGTACATTAGAGGCGCTTTTTCATTTTCAAACATTTTAATACGACTCATTGCAACACATCAAAACAAAGCGCAACGTTACACTAGTGTAGTCGTAGCTTTCTGCTATTTTGAACACGACATTTTGCATATTTTTATATAATGAATGTATACATAGTTGTTGTAATGTAACAATCATAAAAAAGTATACATATATATATTTCATAGACTTGAACAGTTAATATGTAGATTTAGCAAGTGACACAATTGTTTACCGTTTCTTAACAATTTAGGTATAATGTCAAATTTAATAAATGACAATTCTCTTTCATAAATCGTTTTACGAAATTCGTTTTTGAAAATTCTCAACAACTAGAACAGTCTCATGGACACATTGATCGTCCATTACGCGTATTAGATAGTATTTCTTACAAGAATAGCTTCGATAATTCACACTTACCACTGAACTTCCACCAACTGCTGCACACCGCGCGTCACTGAGCTACAGTGTGCGACACTGCGCGATCTCCGCACAAACCAATCTGTAACAAACAACATTTGAATCAATTTGAAACTAATATGAGAGACACCTGGAGGACGGTGACACGTTCAAATTATTCAAGATGAATATCACTGAGGACGTACACTTGGTGCTCTTATTATTTATGTACATAATATAGATCTGAGCAGGAGATTAGAGGACAATAACATATATTACCTACTTCTCGTCTTTTGTTGTTCGTACTCAGGATACGTAGGGTTGTGTACACTTTGTTATTTATTTGTTGTGCTTCCACGCCTCAGCGGGCGTCGTGTTTGGCACATAATACTACATGCTGTGCGGGGAACATCAACACGTATACTGCTACAAAAATTTCAGCACAAGACTCTCCAAAGTGTAGAATTGTTTACTGAATTCACGCGGTGTAAGGGACATCCCTTACACCCCTGTATTGTAGCTATATCCATAAATATAATAAGTACACTTCTTTTTATTTCGCAGTAGCTGCCTCGTATGCCAGGGCAGGAGTGTGTCACGTTTCTTGGGACTTTTCCGTTATAACCCCATAAAAATAAAATGAGAACACTCTGGCTTGTTCACATCTCTGAGTGCATACTTGTAATCGTATTTTTATTGTCACTTTACCCATTACCACTCACCATACACGCGTGTATTTTTTTGCGTTTCTTTAAATTAACCACAAATATTGAATTATTTCGATTGTTTATTAAACCTAAACAACTGTCCATAAAATCACAAAATTCTCAACATTAACATAAAGTGAAGCTAAGTTAGTTTAAAATTGAACGAATAAACAATAAAATTACGTTAAAGAAATAAAAAATGTGCGTCGTTTATATACACAGTCTACTAGCACAACAGTTGCGCACAAATATTCGTTTTTGAAGTTTTAAATTTATTCTATTTGAATCCGCAAGTAAACAGATTGAGATGGAAATCTAAGCGTTGTTTGTGCCAACTGCCACACCGTTCACGAGACGTATTGTTTTCGCACCCAATGATACTATTCAACAAATTACCGTGTGAAAGGATATCGCAGGATTGCCAATTTGTTGGGAGCGTTGTGCTGACGGCTGAGGACGTCTGCAACATCTGATCACCGATACTAATGTATTCGAGTTCTTTTTATTGTTTTCTCAATGAAACTACTGCTTTTTTTACTTTTAATATCTACTTATTATATCACGTTCAAATTTTAAATAAGAACAGGTATGTACCTATTATGTTTTAACTTAGTAAATCAAACGACTGTAGAAAAACTTGAAGCATGCAAGCGAGCAGAAAATTGCACAGTTACGACTCTATAACATGCAACAACGGGAATAACTCGCTTTTCTGTAATTGTTATTCATGACTTTATTCACTTTTTTTATAAAACGTTATTGTTTAAAGTAAAAACGACTATAGAGGTTTCCTGAATCGACTGAGGTTTTGCTCGCTACACTTTCATCCGAAATAACATTAGCCATTCTAGAGTTGAATTCTAATAAAGTTTGCACTAAGAGTTGACTTATAATTTATGTGCGTACCAATTTAAAGCGTCGTCGATTACTACACCTAAATTCAGTTGATCAAATAAATGCCGCAATGTAGTCTAACAAGTCTTTAAAATGTCTACATGAGGCTTAACTCAGTACAGTCTCTCGCCTGGTATCTAAGACAATACAGCTACCTCACTTGGTACTACCTAGTCGGGAAGGATATCATTATTTGGGAGTTTGGAAGCTTTGAGGCAAACAACACTTTGAGGTAGGCGCCAAGATCAAGATTTCTTTGGTAACATAATGCAAATGTTTAATATTTGTGGAGGCCATGAGAAAATAATGTGAAAATTGAAAATAGAAATGTAATTATTACACAGGTAAGTAATTATCTAAACAGACTCCGAAAGTAATTAAGTTCAAAACTTTTATGAATTTTTATGTATTTCTATATACAAAACGTTCGTGGAAATATTTGAAATTTAAGCTTTCCTAAATTGTTTATGTAACGCGTTCTCTTTGAAGATAAATTAAGTAATTACGCCGCTGTCTCAGCTCGCAGCGATAGCTTTCAAATGATCATTTAATTCCTCTAACTCTCAATGAGGAATATTTATTTAGGCATGAAATGAAAGTAGTTCCCCAACACCAGCTGGCGGCGCGGGCGGCGCAGCCTGCCCCGTTGTATTGCCTCCGACAGACGATTGATTCCCAAATTAAAAGAAACCTCGTTTCTCGATCATTCGTCGACTGAACGATGTCTTTATATTTCTTGCTCCGAATATTTGTACCGAGGATCAATTAGCTCCCGAATCGTCTTGTTGAACAAAATATTAATTTGCGAACGTTGACACACTTTAACTTTACCTAATATTGTGAGTGACATCGTCTAGACACTACTAACTAACTTCTCAATTTTTCTTTTCGTAAGTTAATATTCTTAGAGTGTTTAATTAAATAATTGGCTTGATTACGTCCTAGCAAAATTACTATTTCATAGTTTAAAAATGCAGTAATCTCATCAAAAAACTAAAATATCTGACACAGGATTCGAATTTTAAAAGGCAATCTATTATCATACGTCCCGGTGCGATGTAAACTGCACTTTTATGGAAATAACATAAACCTCGCGGCAGTATATTCTCCCGGGACATGCGGGACAGTGCGGGACGGTGCAGGGCGTAGTGTCCCGGCGTGTTTGTACTTCATATGTTTAGAGACCTGTTCCGGCTGGCGCACGTCCAAGTCGCGGTCACAACACACTAACTACCGACCCCACTGTGGATATCGCGCAATGTTTCCTGCAGTCTTTCAACTTACGATACAACACAAATAACAGAGCAACGGTTCGTATTTTTCCGTGACAAATAGACGAATAAATAGTCAAAGCCAGAACAATATTTTTTGACAGTTTTAACCCTTGGGGTGCCTGGTGGGTCTGATAGACCCATCACTTAAAAGAATCGACAATATTTTAGAAAATTCGTAACTACCGCCACTGTGTGCCTGAGTAGCTTCGTGATATAGACTGGCGACTAGATTGCCGCCCCTCCCGCAGTCCGCAACGCGCGCGTTTTCGAGTAACACGTGTTTTATGTGCGCTCGGGTCTGAGAAACCCGACCAGGCACGCGGCGTAACTTTTAACTGGTAAGTTATTATTTTTGTTTCATTATTTATTTTGCATTGTGTGGTAAATTATTTATCTGTATAATATTTTCGCAGTTAAATATGGCCAGGCGATTAACCAATACCGAAATAAGCCAAATTTTAGATCAAGATTTCCATGAAATTTATGATGACGTGGTTTTTGATGAAAGTGGAGCCGAATCCGATCACGTGAGTGTTCAACATGATTCAGATGATACTGAGGAAGAAGTACAAGTTCATAATGAACCAAGTAGTGACAGTGATGATGAGATGTCTCAGCCCTTGAGGAACTTTGTTCACAGATCAATATATAAAGGAAAAGATAACACAATATGGTTCCGTAATACTCCGAGTGCTCGCGTTCGTACTAGAGCAGAGAACATTTTTACTGGAACACCTGGCGTGAAACCTCATGCAAGACATGCGCAGCAAGAACTTGATTGCTTTCATCTGTTTGTGACTGAAGACATGGCATGGCATTGACGGCTCCATATCAAGCTAAACGTCTTAACAATTTGCGTCTTCCGATTAACCCAAGGAAAAGAATTAGCTCTCATATAGGAGAACCGTCAGAGCCACCAGCTAAAAGACAAGATGCTGCTATAAAAAGACGTTGTTATATATGCCCTGCTAAAAAGGACCGTAAGTCTAAGTACATTTGTATTTCTTGCACGAGTCATATTTGCTTGGAACTCGCAAATTTTATATGTGAAAATTGTCGCACAAATACTGAGTAATTATTAATCTTACTTTAGTAACCAAAGTTTATAACTTTAAGTTAATTCATCTGTGCCTTATATTAATGTGAAGACTGATTTTGATCTTAATTAAAAAGAGTTTAAAATTGTTGATTTAAAGATAAGTAAAATTATTGTTACCCAAGAATGAAAGGTTTTTTAATTGCTTAATAAAACTTTATAAAATATATTGTCGTATTTTTTTTCCATTTTTTCATTAAGATACAATATTGAATATAAATTACAACCTGTTGTTATAGTTTGTAAAATCAAAATAAATAAAAAATAACCATTTATGTTTACGGGTCTGTCAGACCCACCAGGCATGCCATGTGATTTTTACCTACCAGGCTCCCCAAGGGTTAAATCCCATTTTCTTTAGTTTATAGCTTCCAAGTATTCTATATTTGTAGTGATGAATGACGGAAATAGCAAAACAGATTTTCATTCTAAGAACCTCACACAAACACAGGTGGCATATTTCGCATAAATGTCTCAGAGTCCACAGCGAAGAATAATGTGAGATTTATTTGAGCGGCTAATGTATCATTGTTATTAATGTGGGATACTTTATATACATTTTACATTTACATTACGATGCACACTTTGATCGGCGCTGTTAGTCACGGTCGGGACCGAGGAAAAGTGGTTCGACTGCCGATACAGACGACTTACAAGTGCTCTGAGTAACATATTTATTGTTGACCGCTGGGATAGTTCGACTACTTGAAATATGGGGTATTATAAGGTGACCCATGTGAATATTTTGAGTTGCTAAGACTAGTTTTTGTCAACGATAAGACTGGTTTCACTATTTCAAATTCCATACCAAGTTTCTTTTGGTATGGAATTTGAAATAGTGAAACCAGTCTTATCGTTGACCAGTTGTAAATTGGGCGTGGATGGCTAAACCTGAAACTATGAGGAATAGCGAAAAATATTGAAAGGAGTCCCGTGGCCGATTTTCAAGAAAATCAAAACCACATTATTGATTTTTTGATAAATCAATATTCCTGCCTAGAAGTCGAACCCTTAAAGATTTTGAAAAAAAAAACACGCGCTGTATTACTAAACCATGAGATAGTGTGGCTAAAAAAACAAATTCTAGTTACAACATATGCCAGATTCAACGACGATTTTTCTCAAATTGTTTCTTTATATCTATCTTACCGTTAGATACCTATCCATCCAAGCCCTCGTGACTGGACAGGGCAGCACATCAGCTTACCCTAAACAGTCAAATTTCTTTAATATACTTTCAATTTTCATATTGACGACACGTTTAGCGCAGTGGCTGAGCGTTTGGACTGCTGTGCTGCGTGTCGCGGGTTCGATTCCCGTACGGAGATTTGTATGATCTACAAGTAGTTGTTCCGGGTCTGGGCGTTTGTGTATGTGAGTTTATATGTTTGTAAATGCAATCACAATACAGGAGAAATTCCTTGTGTGGGGCAACTTTTTATTTTATTTTATTAATTAACTAAATTACATTGGATTGAGAAAATTTAATAGATTGCGGTAGGTTTGTGTGCTAGCGTCTGTACATTTAACAAACTGTACGAACTCAAGCTTTTCCAGAAAAAGTACTCAGACAAAAACGTTTAACTTTTGCAAAAGCAGTTTGTAAAAATCTCAACTGTTATTTCTGTTACTAACCGTATAAACGTCCGGCTCCTAATAAGTAAAACATTAAAGTAGTTCCAACTTATTACATAATTTATGCTAACTATTCGAAAAGCGTTTCTTTATGCAAATCGTCGTGCTTGCAACTTAGCGGGCAGCCGAGCGGAGCCGGGGAAAACTCGTAGAAACTAGTGTTGAAGCGCAGAACTGGGGAAGTGCTCGTCGAAGGCATTAATATTCAAAGGTGGGAGTTTAACGTGAGCAGTCGTACGGCCAGGATGTACTTCAGCTCCGGAGCTGATTCCAATGTGCGCTGAAAACGATCTTTGGCGTGATTTTCTCTCTTTTGCCTTTCCGCTTCGGATTTCTTTCGTGTTCCGTATTGAAACGTGGAAGTGTGGATTTTTGAATTAAAACTGAGATTTTTATAGACTTGTTCACAATACCAAGAGTTATTTTATGAAATCCTCAATAACAGTTCCTAACAGTACGTTTTTCCAGCATGTGCCTCAGCAGAACATTATGTAAATATTGTTTTTTTAAGGCGCATCTTTAAAAAATCAACAGCGTAGATCAGACTGTGGCTACTCTCGATAACTTTATTAAGAAACAAGCGGGTCTAAAACAGGCACTGTGCACCACAGGCAATGTGGCTAATACTTTACGAATTTTGCATAAAATGTATTGCGACAAAATTTCGCAACATGGAATATTCTATTCTATTGTTCAAGGAATAAAGTATATCATAGATAAAAAACAATTTTAGGAACAGTGATATTAGACATGCTGCTAAAATGGCGTTTTTAGATCCTCATTCTTTCAATTTGTGCCACGGAACTGTATCTAAAGTCGCCGCTGGTTAGCGACAGCGGTCTCTTCACTCTGATATAAAATACAGACTGCCGTAGAAACATACGAGTGTTCACTAAGTTGCAACTTCACGATACGCGTAGAGTACGATACACTACTTCACGCCTCCATACTTCTCCTTCATTTTTAAATGAGTACCTGTGGAAGTCAGAGTCTGTATCCCCTTTGTCTTTTATATACATTTTTTTTTAAACTTTGCCCCACACTAGGAATTTCTGCCAATTGTTGCCGTGAAAGTGCATCCATATTCACTGCAAGTCAGCACACAACAAACAAGGTGTATGATTCCTCGGTACTCCATTGAAAAGAGAGGATCCTAAGACCAGATAGGTGTTGTGAAAGGTGGGTTAGTGCCCACTAATTTTTGTTTTATTTAGCTAAACGCAAATAATTCCAAGCCTTAATGGTAACATATAATTATTCTGGGCACGCTCGTTACATCGTAAACCTCATTGCATAGCATTGTATATTGGCAATAAAACATAAAAAATGCAGGTTAGGTTAACCAATACAAACAGATATTTTATTAGAAGTCACAAACAATGTGCATTCACAATTAAATTTAACGTCAGTTCCAAATGTCGGAAATTGAAAATGTCTTCGACAGTCGGAAAAAGCGAAAACAGTAGACAAGACTTGTTTTCAGGCTGGCGCGCCTCCAATACAGTCCCGTAGGTTTCCTCAATAAGTGAATTTGGAGAGGGTCCCAAGCGGCCCGTATTTGTGCAGTTCTGTATGTTATCGTCACAAGACATGTCCGTCCGTCTGTCCGCGCCTTAATTTAGCTATCAAAATATGCTGGCCGAGGAAGATTTATAGCACACCAGCTTCTTTCAGGAAGTACGCCCTTTGTGCAAGTCGAAAATTATCTCACGGAATTTTACAACAGAGATATTTTTTCCGATGAGCATCAGTAGTGTTGGCAGAAGAGAATTCCAAAAATCGTTACGATCGGATCGTTTGGACTAAATGTACCTAGCGATCGATTTTTGTCGTGAAGCGATCGCTATCTAAGTCAACGACATCCCACACGATGTCATTGGATAGGTCCTAAGCATTTAGCCTATTTCTCTAGTAGGGCTCTGCCAACTTTCATCAAAAAATTCCCCCAACGAGAATACTTACATAATATGCACTATGTCATGACATAGCAACAGAGGCCAAAAGAAAAGTTAATATCGCTCAGTAAGTGACCAACCGATCGTCACGCCGCACGTGACTCTACGCACTGCAAACACCCCCTTATCACCCGAACAACCCTCCCAGAACAACCCGCTAAATGTGGCACAGGCCTGAACTATGCCGCCGCCGCCGCCGTGTGTTGTCTCCCTTGATACAGCTACGATCAAATAATGACGGTATTCGGCTCTGTAATTAGACTGTGGTCTCATTTTCAGCGATACGCGTATGAGTTTTACAGTATCTGTATAATAGCATAATACATATACACTTTGTGTATCGTCGTGACACTACGAGTGCAAGAGTGTAGCGCTAGTCTAACCTCAGTGTTCCTCACCTAGCTGCAGGTACACTCTCGCAATCACGCTGATAATTTTGACATGAGTTTTCATTTTTTGTCTAGCTGAAAGTACTGTAAGATAAACCTTAGAACAAATCTCCAAGCGTGCTGGCTGAACTATAAATTATAAATCTGGCCATCGTCTGCCATTCAAATAAGTTTCAACTTTACAATAAGCCGTGGAACAATTAATATTTTTTGATGTTTCTTTTTCTTACTTGTGACAAATCAATCAAATCAAAACATTTATTTCAACTAGGCCAATTACAGGCACTTTTGAATTGTCAAAAGACATAAATTATTTTATGTCTTTTGACAATTCAAAAGTGCCTGTACTACTAACTAGTACAAAAATAGTTATGGTGCTACAGTCCCAGTCACAAGACATAAAAACTGTGAAAGTACCGTAGGTGCTCATTCCAAAGCGTAGAGCTCTATGGAGAAGAATGAGCAAGAAACTCCTTGGAGACTCTTTTTCAATCGCCAAAATTATTACAGAACTTTTGTTACATCATTCATCATCAGATGGTACATTATGTGAGAATGATGTGGCAAGTTAATAGTGTCCATAGTAAATATAAAAATGTCAATTCAAAATAAAGTTACTTTAAATTAAAATAGACCGGGGCAGCTAAGACAAAAAGTCAAATTTCGATAATATAAACGTCTTAAACATTGTGGGCTTTTATTTATACATTAAAAAAGTCTTGCGTCTAAGCAGGCGCTTATAAATAGAAAAAAAAATACTTTTCTGATCATTGTAAATTAACTTATTTACGGCTTACACAGTAAATGAATTCCGCTCATAGCTTTGTTAAACTCGCAGTGTGACCACAGCTCAATCATGTGCTAGGTATCAGTAAGTCGCACAAATACATAGACATGTATCTGTGTATTTGTTCCCGCAGTAATTACAGTGTGCCACCATCGTGTGCCCCGGTCAAGATGTGTTGACCACACCATACCACACCACACCACATCTCCGAAATGACACACCACGGGGTCGCCACGGGCACAAGAGGATATATTATTATTGCGGCTTGTGGTAATAGCTTACAAGAGATTGGGGAGAGGTAATGCCTGCAAACTCTATTTATTTTTTCAGTCAATATTAAATAAATAACATACCAAGCCGATGAACTGAATTTGGCTTGCGTAGATAATGTTACAATTTATATCGACTACATAAACAGTGACGGTGTCACACTCAGAACTAATAATGACGTGAACATTTTTGCGTGGTTGTAGATCCTCGATAAGGCATGCATACCCCGATATTTACGTGTGCGGATCGACGCAATGTGTACCACGTCAGCTATTCGTCTTCCTACAAACTGTGTAGTAGCAACATTACAGTCAGCGGAGAGGACCTTTGAAATGTGCCGCAATGTATCTTTTCTAGAGGTCTTTAAATCTCTCGCTTTATCGCAGCAGGCGGCGCAAGTGCCGTGAATACTGCAGGAGTAGCTACTGCTTGAAACTTTCATTACCTACCCCCACATTCAATCGGAAACGAGGAAATGAGACAGCAATACGATTCAGGATTATTAAGAAAAGATACTACAGTAAAGTCACATCCCACGTAAAAGTGGTTTTAAGTTAAGTTTCCATCGACAGACGACATCCGTCCAACTGAAACATTTGTTTTACAAACAGCAATCAAACCCGCTCTCAGCAAATTGAAAGTTAACAAAAACAAGCTGCCGTTATAAAAATAGAACAACGTGTACTGAGTACCTCTGTCTGGTTGCGAACCTCACATAGTTACGCACAGCCGCACAGATCTATCGAACTTTTATTGAGTACGTCGGCAAAAAGAGGGCACGAGGGACCGCGATAACATTTGGAAATGAAGCAGCAAAAGAGTAATGCGTAGAAAATTGTAGCAGAAATCATATTATGTATCGATATTAAGGCTCTAAATGTACTTTATATGTGTGGAGTGAAGAGAGTGTGCCCTTTTCTGACATAACGTTCTGGTGGTAGCTACACTCGTGATATGAAGAGGGTATTGTGTGCATCCCTAAGGATAAGGCTCGATGTGGATATAATTCGATCACCACGATGTACTGCATTATTTTATTAAGTTGGTATTATTGATAGGACGGCGGCATCACTTAATTCAATGAAATTATTACATTACATTTTGGATTTTGTGCTTAATGTTGAGTACGTTTTTCCAGACATGAAAATATTCCTTTAAATGACTTTTTAAAGTTAAGTATCGGTACCTATCAAAGCAGTAGAGACCCTATCCAGGAAACACCCCACCATCTTGTCTATTGAAGCTGGTGGCCACATATCGGTTCAAAACAATTTGAGTCGACCCGTGATAAAGAATATAATAAATATAAATTTTACAATGTTTTTTTTAAAGTTACCAGCACCCATATACGAATACCAGTGCCAGTAACATTAAAGTATTCAGTAATAGTGATGAATATCAGTAGGTATCATAAAAGCTTTATTTTGGAACCCAAACATTCAAACAATAAACGTCCAAGGGTCGTTTCATTGCTCCTAATAATGTGATATTTCATCGTAATGTCACACAAAGTACTTGATAAGCTGACCCATCACGTTTGCGAGTGAATAGCTTCCATTTCTAGGGTTCCGTACCTCAAAAAAACGGAACCGTTATAAGAACACTTTGTTGTCCGTCTGTCAAAACCCTATTTCTCAAGAACGCGCGGAGCAAAACTAGCAAAGGATTGTAGCTACAATCCCTTTTTCTTAAGCGGTAATATAATCAAATGAGTCCTTCCACCCAGGGCTGGACGAGAGGGACTGTTAGACTCGTACTGACTAAAAGTCCACGGTGCCCTTCAAAAGCCATTTGCGTTCCGGGTGTACTGTTACCTAATAAGACAGTCAAGCGATCCCGCCAAGCTTTGGCCCGCAATGTGGCGGCCCCGTCATATTGCTGACAGGTCTTTGAGGCGCGCGTGCAACACGACACGCTGTCGAGTCGCCCATTACTCAATTTTCAAATGCCCGCGTCTACGGTGGCCAGAAATCGTCTCCCGCGGCGGCTGCTAGGTGGAGGCTGTCCTCTCCCGCATGCGTACCGCCACCGTATCTTCCGGGTGATCCTCGCAGTGTAGTGAGAACCTGCGTCAGGCGGTAGGTTAGGACGCCGTGACGCCTATCCAGCCACTCCTCAAAGAGTGGTCTTACCGCCGCGATCGGCGATTACTCAAATTATCTAGACTAGAAATTAAACGTTCGGCGCAGTATCTCAAGCTGAAATTCCAACAGCATGCTCTATGTCCCTTACATCATTTTCGTCGTCAATATTGATTGTCTAAATAGGATATTCATTCCAGCATTATAATTAGGACATTGTTTGATTAGGTCAGCTAATAATAACGCATATTAGGTTAGCAGGTAATTACTGCTCCACTACACTAGCAACAATTAATGAACTGTTAAACACGAGAAGCCACGTCAACATAATGTAAATTAATAATTAACTCAAGCATGAATCTTACTAATCCTACTTCCTGCTCCTTATCCTATTTGTTTGGATGGATGTAAAGGGCTATTGGACGATCATCGTGGATTTTAGTCAGTACGAGTATGATAGTCCCTTGTAGCCCCCCAGGGTGCGAGGACTCATTAGAAGATTTTACCACATAAAAAAGGAAGATTGATTTATTTCCACAGTTAGATACAAATTTTGAATGTTAGGTAAATACCTATTTTATTTTTATTTTTTTAACTTATACTGTCCCACTCGGGCAGCGAGTAATGGGCGACTCGCTGTCCGACCATGGACCATGCCCGGGTCGACGGCGCGTTGTGTTCCACGCGCGCCTCAAAGAGTGTCAGCATAGTGACGGGGTCTGTAGAGGGCCAAAGCCTGCCGGGGTCGCGGGACTAACGTATTACCGTCCCTCCCGCCCTGCCCTGAGTGGGAGGACTCATTTGATGATTTTACCACGATAAAAAAAAACTGTCCCACTGCAGTGTAAAGATCCTCTCCTAAACCTACAATCTCTCATAAATGCGTCTAGATCGTCACGCCAGCGTTTCCTAGGCCTCCCTCGGCAACGACGCCCTCCGATCCTTATGCATTAAGTATAGCAACTGAATATTATAAATGAGTATTATTTCAATTGTGTATTATACCATATGGAATTCGGTCAAACGAAATTATATCAAGAATTGATTTATTATTTGGATCGTTACAGTGAAAAGTGCAGTAAATAAAATAAGGGCAATTTAATCTTTATATTTTTTGTTATAATTTATCAAACGTTATACATCCAACCGTGTATTTAACCGTATTTACAATGAATACGAGAGGATTTTCCGTTGTATCTTATAAGCAATTTTGGCTTAGCCATTTAACTGACATAGGTTTCTGGTTAATTATTTCTCGAACGCCATAGAAGTTGTCACAGCCCGCTATTGTAATCACCTGTTGCCGTGCCTGCCCCTCGAGGGAAACACCGTGAACACCGCACTAATTACACTGTACACGGTGAACCATTGAGAAGGTTCACTCTGTTCAAAAACAAATATATTTATTTTTCCTTTTAGTAGCAACAGGGAATGAAAGATGGGGGTGAGAATGATCCAAGAAGTATTTGTAATAAAAGATGTGGCTGTCATCTCATCTTTGAAAGCGTATCAATTTCTACAGTAATTTCCAATGCTAGTTTTCCCTGTTTAGCTTAGGAGTTCCTATCTTCTAGCTCCGTTATCAGACCCTGAAAATCATTCAGTTCCAAAGTCCACGGGAAGGCAAATCAAAGGAGCTCTAACTTGATGGGTTTATCTTGTTTAGTTTAGGAATTCCTGTAGGTATCTTCTGGATTCATCATCAGGTCCTGGATTAGCCATATCAACGTAAAAAATTATATTATTATTAAAATTCAATTGTCTGAGTTATCGACTGTTGAAGTCCTTTTATCTGGAGCCAATATTGGATGTTAATTCAGGTCATGACAATCATAGACAAAAAAAATCGAAACGGAACTAATATGTAGAATCTAACGATAACTCTGTCGGTGATTATTATATTAAACATTTTTTTTTTCTCTTTCTCGATATCTCGTTCTGTTCACCATTATCGTTGAAGTACGGTCATACCACAGATCGTGATTTCATCTGGCGTGCAATTACAGAGGGTCGCCTCCCGTGGCCCTCTGCCCTCTGGCGCGCATGTTTGTGCGTGAGTCACATGTGTCGATAATCTGTCGGAAAAAACCCTTTATTTGCGGCGCGCCCTTCATTATCGAGCACTGGTACCGATACGAGGGTCTTGTTTTTGTGCCCGAAGGTACACACTCATGCTATATATAACTCAGTAAATATTGGGTGGAGGTATCTTCACCTCCAACTTCAAGTTCTAAACGAAAAAAATCTCATCTATACTGTGCCAAAATTCATCTAAATAGGTTCTGCGATTTGGCTTTAAGAATCGTAACGAACACTCATTTTCACACATTAAGATTAATTTGCGATGGCCAACATTTTAAATGACGAATATTATTTATAAAGTAAAAGTGGAGTTTCTTATTTAACGTTCAAACACTCGTCAGAAACCACGAAACTGAACTTGTCAGCGTATTCTTCATCAATTTATTTAATTTAATAAACTATTAAAACTAACTATATAAAATTTCTCCAATAACTAACAATCTGACTCTCATCCTGAAAGGAAAATAATAATTATAGTCATTTCAATGTTACTGGTGATAAGATTGCTAATTTAATTTTAATCGTACATGACATCTTTTTTTCAATAAATGGTTCATGATTACTTGACTAGACAGCTCCGCTACCACGCACGGCATTGGAATGTCACTTGTTTCTTTTTTCGATTTCAAATGATAATAGAAATAGAGACATACTTAGTTAATTCCCTTTACTTAAGTTAACATCTTTCAGTTTATTTACATTTTTACTTTTTTTGTATGGTTATATTAAGTTGCTTAGTTGTAATTGATTAAAAGTTGAAGTAAATAAGACAAATACATTTTAGATTACTGTTTTAGGAGAAAACTGATAGTTATTAACAGTACGGGTGTACTCTTTTGATGATTTTAACACGATAGAAATAGAACATTGTTTACCGAGAGGAGAAAGTGACCGATCATCGTCGCGGGTGTCGTTTGAAGCCCGAGCCGTAGGCGAGGGCTTTAAAACACCCGAGGTCGGGAATCGCACTTTCTCTCGAGTGATACATAGTACTTTATACTACACCTACGAGGAAAATAAAAAACTAAATCTTTACTAATTGAAATTTATATTGAAATTGTTGCAGTTGGTGAAGCTTAACTTTTTCCATTAATTTTTTCATCATCACTATCACTACTTATCATTTTTATTTTACTTTCTACGAAAACTGAAATCCTCAAACAACACACAAATTGAAAATGGCGCCAATGGCGTCTGCAATTTTGATATGTTCTTTTTTCAAATTGTATAGCCTGCCGCCGCAGGGTCGCACTGCCAGCCCGACACCATCCAACCAACACACAGCTGGCCAGTGTCATTTTGCGAACTTGGAGATAAAAACTCACTTTAAAAACTTTTTGGCTTTTGATATTTAGGTTACCGGCGCATAGTCTTACCCAAAATTAAAAAAAGAAAATCCACGTAAGAAATGGATTTTCATACACTTTTCTCTCCCGCTCAGATGCGTTTTCTCCCCGCATATTTGTTCGATATGCAATGACTTACTTTCTACTGTAAATTTGATAAAGTATCAAGGTATTTTCCACGCAGATGTAGTATAAAAATAATCCTGGTGGAAATGGAGTAGCTCGTGTTCGTACTGTACGCACAAACTTTGAAACATCATAAATATCGGTTCTAACAAAAAAACATAATTACATCTATCCATATACTTACTTTCACAGATCTAGCTCTGTTCTAATAACAGATATATGAAAGTTTTCTTTCATTGTTCGAAGTAATATCAAAAGGCTTGCGAACACTTTTATTGTTTGAAGATCATTCTGATATCTCAGTTATGGCCACCGGGTGCTGTGAGAATTAATAGCGCTCTCTCTGTAACACTTTAAAACGCAATCAAGCTGAAAATAGATTTAGCTAGCTGTAGGGCAAAGGTTTATTCCACTTTGTTTACCCAGTTAACATTACCCAGGTGAATAAAGTGGACAACTTTGGTGTCCTCAATTCACTTCGGAAAAATATGGGTGATATCACCCAGGTGAATTAAGTGGACATTATTTGGTGTCCTTTGTTCACCTTTTTTTTTTTATCGTGGTAAAATCATCAAATGAGTCCTCCCGCCCAGGGCAGGGCGGGAGGGACTGTCAGACTTGTACTGACTAAAATCCACGGTGTCCTTCAATAGCCCTTTACGTACTAGGGTCACGGTAATCCCTTGGTCCCGCGACCCCAGCAGGCTTTGGCCCTCTACAGGCCCCGTCACTATGCTGACACTCTTTGAGGCGCGCGTGGAACACAACGCGCCGTCGACCCGGGCATGGTCCATGGTCGGACAGTGAGTCGCCCATTACTCGCTGCCCGCATGCCCGCGCCTACGGTGGCCGGAGATCGTCCTGCGACGTCCGACGCCGTGGGCGTCTACCACTGCGGCTGGGGGTCCTTTGTTCACCTAAGAAAAATATCACCTGGGTGAACTAAGGCGACTATTCTTCTACGATCTTGTAGACTTTTATCATCGCCATTATACGAGTATTAGTAGATTAGCAAACTTTAAAAATAAACAATTATTCAATTAATGATAAACCATTCTGACACTATTGTAATAGCAGACTTGAGATCCTGGTGGTCACATTACGACATTTTTCTGATTCCCACCATATCAAACTGATAGTGTTAGTAGTGCTTAACACAAAAAATAACAAACGCATTTATGTCAAATAGACTAAGTATTACTGGCACAATCCTAGTCATGAAGCAAAGAAATAAAAATGAAAGTACTATTTACGTCGTTAAGAACTAAGAAAATCAGAAGGAAGCCCCTTCATTTTAAGAAATACGAAGATTATGATAAAGCAGAGAAGCATATTAAAAGCAAACTACTTAACGAGAATGTCTGTGATCCTATCTCGATGGTGAATTAAACTGTGGATGCGATGCGCTTTACTCCTCATTGCTAACTTCAGTAAATCGCTTCGCAGTTATATTTTATTTTATTTCTTTGACAGTTTGTTGAAAGTGCTTCTAGAAATATCAATGAATTACTAGACTGCTTATGTTCTTGATATAAAAGTTTACGGTTAACTATTATGTTTCTGTTTTGTAACTTGGCTTGGCATGTTGTATTTAAGGCTCAAAATAGGTAGTCATTATGCATAATGACTACCATTTTGAGCCTTATTTACCTTTACCTTTTAGATTATTATTCATTATAGCTGGTCGATGATGTTTAAAGTAAGTACGGCAAAATATGGTAGCACCTAAATATAATTCTGTCGTATTTACAAATGTATATACGACATTTTCTAAATAGATTACTTACTTATTTCAAATTTCTAAATAGAAACGATAAAATATTTCATAAAACTGTCTTGCTGATTTTCACCCGGACGGGTGTTGATTTTTGAATTATCACGCATCTTTTATTAAATTAAGAGTTTTTCTTTACAATTCTTGAGTTTATCGATTTTTTTTTTTTGATAACCCGTATAATTCCCCTAGGCTGTGATTTTGAATCATCAAAAAACACGATACAAAATTTACCGTCATCTTATCATCAGCAATAGAGTGTAATTTATAAAGAACAAAAAAACTCTAAATATTTCTTTTTAATCAACAATAAAGTAAATATTGACAAATGGAAAAGTAGTCAAAAAAAATATACTCTTGCAACGATTTTCAATGAGACGAACATAGTTATTATCGGTAGCGTCTGTCAGTATCATGTGAATAAAAATATACATATATATTTTCATAAGATCAGATTACTTCTATTTATTTTTTTCTGCAATATAAATGTAGATAAATTGCATATCACGAGTATGTATATTTTCATAAATGTAGGATTTGTACAGCAAGCTCCGAAAGATAATGACTGTGTTACTATCTTAAATCATGTAAACACACCAAAATACTCGTGACCAGAATTTCCTCGTGATGAAAACTAATATTTGTAGCCGTCATTTGCAACTGGGAAATTATGTAGTTTAAAATAAAACGTTTTCATCATTCTAGGAATGCTAGCCAAATACATTATACTTATCTATGCATTTACGATAAGTTCCTTATTAACCAATATCAAAAAAAAGGAGGAGGTTCGCTATTCGACTGTATTATTTTTCTGTTGTCTCATAACTGGGTGAACCAATTTTGAAGATTCCTTTTTTGTTGTGGAGGGAAGATATCCATTAATTTTTTATTCAATTAAAATATATTACATATTTGATGTTCCTCATCTCATTAAATTTACATACTATTTATAAAAAAGTATTTACATAACTAAAACTAGAAATTTAAGAATAAAACTAAATATTTACAACAAAATACTAAATGTAAACTAAAACTGAAATAAAATTATTAAAAAAAGGAAAAAACAGAAAAAGGCACAGACACTCAGGCGTCAAAGTACTCCTCCGCATCGCTGTCATCTGGAAACGTGCCCAGAAGACTGGCGGCATTGCCTCGTTGAATGGCAATGCTTATTCTTTGACCAAAGAAAGAACCAGCCCTCTGGTCACGTGAAGTGTCGACCAGTCGCCGAGAAATTTCCTTAAAAAGGAGACGCGCACTTGGACCCCATGACCCGAGCGTTTCAACCCCAAACGGCTCAAAACTGTAGCAACCATTAAGGTTACAGTATTTGCGCCGCTTGAGGTTCTCAGCAGCCGCAGCTGCGGCGCCAGCACAGCCTGCCGTGCTTGCAACGTGGGATGGCGCAAGGGTATCGACACAGGTAGCGTCCCACACCAAAGGTCTACCCACCTTCCAAGGCACCAACGTCATTCCGTCTGGTCTTTTGCCATCGTCACGTACCAAGCCGTTTGGTTCTAAAACTGCTGGTACGCCGGCGGAGGCAAAAGCTCGACGAATAATATCGTTGATGCTGGCGTGACGAGCTATGCGACCTGCGCTCCTGCTGCAGGACAGGCCATGATGTCCGAGGTTGTCGACAGCTTCACCACAGTGGCAACGATGCGGAGCAACACAAGGTGCGCCTAAACGAAGACTTGTAGCGAGCCGAAATGAAGCATCATCCATCATGGTACCAATAGTGGATGATGGGAGTGCTTGAAGCCATAATCCCGACTCCCACTCCCCCACAGCCAGTAGACGGGCGCGCTCTGCAGCATTAATTGACGTATTTAGCAGGTTATTCCGTATAATACTGCAGAGCGGCACGTCCCATCGTCTTTGGGAGGACAGGTAGTCGGGCAAATCCGTACTCGGACAAGCCATTTTCCAAGCGTTCAACGCATCAGTTATAAACGGTACCTCAAAATCAACTAGTGAACTGGATAAAATCTTTTTGGTTAATTTTTCGGTACCGTAAACCGAGGAGAGGAAGGCCGGTAAACTAATACTTGAAATTTTGCGGACGCCGAGACCACCCAAGCGGATAGGAAGAGTGGCTTGCTGCCACGCTCGGTCGTCCAGGGCCACATTTAGGATCGAGGTCAATGTATTTCTAATGATTTTATCTACTTTTTCTAAGAGTTGTGGGTGTTTCCAAAGGTGTGAGGAACAAAAATCAAAATCAAAATCAAAATCAAAAGTTTTTATTTCACATAGGCCCATGAGGGCACTTATAAAACGTCGACAGCAGGTGCTCGGTTCGGGTTGGTCGATTCCATGGAGAAGAACCGGCAAGAAACTCCATGGTTACTCTTTTAAAATATGGTATAGTTTTACAAACAGATTGTTACAATTTTTCGATGCTTAGATATGTGAGAAAAACGTAGGCCTGGTAACAAAGGGGAAGTCCTAACTAAAATTAGTGCTACAAAAGAAGAAATGTATATATATACACACGACTTACAATGTTCTCACATTCACAAACAAAGAGTAAGGAAGAATCTATACAAAAAAAGAAAGCTATAAAAGCTGGGTTAATTCTATAATGTCTTACAAACTGTAACAAATCTGAACTGGTATTAAAATTAAGGCAATATAATATTGCAAAACGAACACAATAATAAAAATAAAAAAAACTATACCTATACAAAAATAAAATGGAAGAATCCTATTATCCTAACACGTGGATGAGAGAAAATAAGTGCTGCTGCTGAACGGAGGCTATACGTAAATTTTGGTCCAAAACAACAGTATCGAATAATTGTGAAGGCCGAATGTATGTTGATTTTAAAAAGCCTTTCCGAGACATCATTAAAATTTTGAATTTTATTCTCGATGAAGGTGGGAAATGATTCATCAAAAATTGGGGACCCCAGGAGGTGAAGAGAGTCTTTTTCGGTAATTTTGATATTTGGTGCGATTGAATTAAATTTAGAAATGGTTGTCTGTCTGTCTGTAGTCCGGGGAAGATAAATTTCACATTTGGATAGGTTGAGCTGTAGGCCAATGGAATTAAATTTTTCTTTTAATAAAATTAAATCTCCCAGAACTGTATCTACATCACCACCCAGAGTCCCATCATCAAGATACCATACATTAAATTTTGAATTTAGCTGCCGGATGATTGGATTTATTGCTAAACTAAAAATGACTGGCCCAAGAGGGTCACCTTGTTGACAACCAACGGCTGATTCTAAAAGATTTTCTTTATAAAGTAATTTTGAAGGGTTCCTGTAGCATTGATAGAGGAAACTGTAAATTTTGGGTGTTTCCTTTTGTACTTCTGCCAACAAGGTGTCCCTATTTACGGAATTGAAGGCATTCTTGATGTCAACCTTAAGGATGACCTCACCCTTACCACTGTCGATGTAGGTGGACAGAGCGTGTACCGCAGCCTCACAACCCCCTTTGGACCCGAAGCCCAGCTGTAGGGGTTGGAATTTACTGGCCAGTGTCTCACTGTAGAAGGCACAGCAAATTTTGGCTGCGATACGGCGAAAGGTTGACCCCACGGCAATGGGACGAATGCCGCCATCCTTTTTGCGTAGGGCACAAAGGTTGGCCCCGTACAAAATATCAATGACGGCTTCGTTCACATTGCCGGAGAGCATTAGATTAATGAGGGCCGTCAGCTCCCTCAAAAGAGACTCACCGGCTTCCCCGGCCCCTGCACAGAGTAGGTCCTTGAGGTGTTGAGGCGTTAGGCCGTCGAGGCCGCCGGCGGATCCACTTCGGAAGGAGCAGACGGCCGCAGCCACTTGCTGTGCTGTAATTTCAAGACAGTTGGTTTCCGGATCGGGGGGGGCAGGGAAGGAGAGGTCATCTGCCGCGGCGGGGTGTTTACTCTCCAGAGCTGTAAGAGTCTCTGGAGAGTACGGCGCAACCACATCGCTGCTGAAGATGATCCTAGCTGCACCACTAATATCACCCTCACCTAGTTTAGACTCTACATGATGCAATAAACCTCTATTTGGGAGGTGTGTTGTTAAATTAGATTCTAAATTTTGGGCCGAAAGATTGCAGTTATCTTTAATTTGAGCTGTCAAACTTTTTTTAGTAGCCGAATTTTTTTGCACATGCAGAATTCTAAACGGGAAGGTGAGTAGTTGCTCCCAAGCACTTTGAGAGTTCTCTCGGGCGGCGAGGCGGACACAACGAGCCAAACTAGACGCCACGGAAGGTCTCGCACCGCGAGGAACTCTCTTTAAAACTGGGGTTGTAGTTTTTAATTTTGAAAGATATTTCCAAAAGGGTTGAGTGGGTGGATCAGGTGTCGAAGTATTCTGAGCTGTAGGGCAGGATGAAGGCACATTGTGGGGTTTGTGTTTTTTCCCCAAATGTACCTTCAAACCTCTTTCACCTTTAAAAAATCGTGCTTGGGAGCACTGTGGGCATCTTACCAGGCCATCCAGCGATGTGGAAGGTTGACACACACTCCGGTCGGCGTCGCTACATGCGCCATTATTAAACATTAACAAAAAACCACTTACTTATTCTATTTAAATAATAAAACTGTATAACAATAAAATAGTATAAAAAGAAATGTCACAGAACGACTTTTACACTCAACACTGACAGCATATGACAGCGGCGCACGGACGGTCGCGCTGGCGGCCTGGAGCGCCGCCGCGCCAGCAACACGAACTCATTGGAGCAACCGAGAAGCCTCTCTGTCGGTCGCCCACGAGACAAGCGCCGCAGCGCACACAGAGTGCAATATCCAGCGCATTAACTGCTTGACATTTTATTTTGATTTTGACTTGTTACGGGAGCTCCGGAACAATATTATTTATTGTGAAAGCCAAAGCTCTCAATTTCAATTTCTATAATACGAGTAGATAATACTTGTATTTTGTCCCGAAAAAGGACAGGTCATTTATTTTATTATAAGCAATCCTTTATGTTCTTTAATATTTTTGTCGAAATAGAATCAAAAAATACAACCATCCGCCATGTTACCATAGCAACCTTTTGTTAAATGTAATGTTTTTGTAATGTTCTTTTTTGTTAGATGCAGTATACCTGTCATTTGATACAGTACATTTATTTCATAAGAATTTTTCGCTTATTTTGTACGTGGACGATGTTACTACGACCGGTAATATTAACATCTTCAAAGTAGACAAAGATTACAAAAATATCAAGCACGTGTAAGAAAATTAGGTATTTGACAAAAATTTGTGTTGAACCAAAAAACTTTTTTGATTTTGTTTTAATATTCGACAAGTATGTTTTTACCCAGACAGGCAGAACCTTCACCGCACGTTTGAAATAAACACACACGAATTACGTCTATAGCAATTAGAATTCTATGAGAGCCACGATGTTCGGACCGAGGCATGTCCTAATCACACATCATGAGAACATTCTATGAATTGATGAAATTCAATTCAACATAGCTGTCCAGCTATGTTAGAAGAGAAGATCACTTTTCCAGAATAAAAGACGTTTTCTAAAAGAATCTATTGTCATCCACATAAATAAAAATCAGATTAATATTAAGACCGTGCCAAACATGCTCGAGTGAAAGAACTAAAGTTAAATCCCTTGTACGACATGTTTTATCGTGTGTCAATACACTCTAAACAAACGTACAGAAGAGAAATCCTCCCCAAAACATTATCAGTAACAAGTGTGACATAAAGAGCATTATCACAAGTTGCTTTTTAATTACACGCTGATAACGTTATCAGCCGCTCGATATCAGCTCTCCAGCGTGCTGTGAATATGTGAGATTATGTCAGAGAGTCCTTCTTATCTCAGATAGTCACGCTCGTGTGACCCCCACATAAGTGCGGAAAGCTCGGGCTCTGGTGCGTGTAGTACGGGAGCTTACACATTTGATTTTAGATAATATAGTTTATATTCCCAAACCACTTTTTTGTTAACTTCGAAAATGTTATTAAATTTCAATAGGTCAACATAATTTTCGCTTATAAAATATATACCTGAAAACGTATTAAGAAATAATCTATGTTAAAAAAAATATATACTTACTAGAAAGTTTTTCTAACTTTAAAACTAGGCGAACACCACTAAAATCGCTTAAGAGTTTTATTTGTTCCACTAACTAACTTTACATTCACTATACATGAGTAGTCTAAAACACACGCGAGAGAATATTCGTATGTTGAGACGAGTAAAGTTTCGCAGCGGCACTGCGAGGGAGCATGGAACACGTACGGCTGGGGCGAGCGCGACGCGCCAACTGACGACACCGACAGAATCCACCGTATGAATGATTCGTAGGCGCGTAGCGAGCTCGTAGACCGGAGCTACGAGCTCTCGTAGAACGCCTACGGACTTATCAGCCCTGATTTCTGTAGTTTAAAATGAATAAATGAATAATACCCCCTCCCTCTCCCACCCCACCCCTCTAAGGCATGTAAAATTTTAATGGAATTAATTTAATTAAGTAAATTTTCACGACTCTACGAACGACGACTAGATTAGCGCTTTTAACAACTTTGGATTTAATTGCCTAAAAATACTTAAATCTTTGGATTAAAAAACGTTCACTTATTCACATAAAAAATACAAAAAGCTCTTTTCCTTCACCAACTTCTTTTATAAGTTTAGATTTTGGGGATTATGAAAAATTGAAAAACTTTATCTCACAAGATACAAACTTTGCCTACCTTAATACCTACAAAAAAACATTGACTGAGTTTAAGCTTAGCAAATTAATATTAATACCGATAATGGACTTTTTTAAATGAAGGTAGTTAAGGAGAGGTATAAAGGTATGAAGCTTGGTTGCGTTGTAAACAAAATACAGTCGTGTCATGACAGATGATTATTTTATTGCGTAAAACCATCAAATGAGTCCTCCCACCCAGGGCAGAGCAGGAGGGACTGTCAGACTCGTACTGACTGAAATCCACGGTGTCCTTCAATAGCCCTTTACGTTCCGGGGTAACGGTAATTCGTGAGTCCCGCGACTCCGGCAGGCATTGGCCTACGGTGGCCGGAGATCGTCTGGCGACATTCGTCGCCATAGGCGTCTACCACTGCGGCTGGGATGGAGGGAGGACGCTGTCCTCTCCCTCACGCAGCGCGCTTCCTCCTTCGCTAGTATGACTGCTTCGCAGAAGGAAGCGACCGCTTCCCACTCCATCTTGCCCCGCAGCATGGCCTCGACCAATGCCGGGCGCGAGAGGTCTCCCCCTAATAGTTGGTACCATGGAGAAAGTTACAAAAACATAGGTATTAAGATCATTCAGTATATAATCGGCCTTCTGTATCTAAGAACATAAACTCTTGTTTCTTAAAAACGTTGCCCAACACTAGGAATTGCTGTCCGGGGTCACGGGACTGTCTCAGTCTTGGTCGAGGACTCATTTGCTTATATTATAACGAAAAGAAAGATGGTCATACAGCTATTTGTCCTATCCGGGAATCGAACCCGTGTGGTTGAGCCTGTGGCTTATTTCTACCCTTCAAGATTTATGCAAAAAGAACCTGAAGCCTGTATCTGTGTCCAGTTTAGATATTGAGACATGAAAGCGTAACAAGCACTCTTTCCCATAATTAATATAATATTAGTTCAGATCAGTTATCGACACACAATGAAACTCAGTCATTTATAGAATAATCTAGTCATTCTATACGATGCCGAACTTGTTTAAGCAATATATAAAATATACATTAATGAAAGAATGATGGAATTTCGTGGTTTGCTGGTAACATATACATTGTAATCCGGCCGCTAATGGGCCGGTGTTATGTTTTAAAGGCATCAAAGTACTCGTGTTTATTATTTATTCAATATCTGTGTATTTTGCAGATATTAACGTGTGTATGACTCTCTCGGAGCTATTAAGAGCTCTGTTGATAGAGGGAACACGCCTTGAGCTCAAATATGACGGTTTTTGTTACGGACTAACTAAATTATTGAATATGAAAAAATGGTTTGAACAGCATTTTATTCTTCGCAGCAATCAAGTAGTTGCTTAACTTAATTTATGGTACCTTCGGTTAGCCTTCTAACCTCTTAGTTGTACAAAGTGTTGTACTTATATCCTGAAACTTAACAATTGTGTCATTTCAGACCCGCCAAACTTTTTCTTTTCTTAAAGTATTTTAGTCTTGATTTTTATACTTTCTATTGTACACTGAGATTAAGAAATAACGATTTTAATATCATTTGTATACTTTTCGATCCCTCAGATTTTGTGAATCAGAAAATATATAATGCCAAAATGTTCTGGGTGAATCCTACTGCAATTGTGGCAAAACAACATGCTACGCTTTAAGAGCGATAAAAAAATGGAATCTCGCATTCTGTATTTATCTTTTCAATTGATTTTCAACTGCAGCGGTAACACTTGAAAAGAAACTAATATTTCAGTTGAAGCACTCGTTAGCGCGGCGCTAACTTGCGTGTCAGAGCGACAGTGGCGGTGCGCCGCGGCGCCGGGTGGAACCAGCAAATTACCCCACTTTGTAAACAGTACACATCTTACTACAATTATACAACCCCTACACTTCTTTGTTAGCGTGTTGGATAAAAAAGAGTTGATTTTATGTAAACAAACTAAGTAGAAATCAACATGTTTGTAGGTTTCAGAGAGCCCCACAAACAAACTGTTTTAAACAGGTGTTTTAAAACAACTTGTTTTAATCATGCCAACCCTGTACTCCACTGAGCCCGGTTTGGAACTCTAACACCATCGTTGGTTTAGTGGAGTGAGCATGTGGTCTTGGGTTCCATTCCCACTAGGTCAATGGTGGGCAATGTGGTAACGGATGTTTATATCAAGTTAGACTTTCTGAATGTCAGCCAAGAGTCTACATTCGGTACCCTTATAGTCACAACACAGACCGATCTCAATCCATGTCAATGTTATTTCCAACCGTGTAATGTTGCGCGATCCCTCACTCTTATGGTTGTGAGGTAAATTCACTGAAATCTAGTAATCTCATCAGTGTGGAGTGCTCTGAACCTCCATTAAAACCAATAGAAAAGTGAAAAGAAATCCGCAAGATATTGTGCGCTATCAAAGATCCTCGCAAATTGAAGAACTCGCCTTATGAATACTACCTTTTTTTTTTTTTTTTTTTTTTTGCGTGGTAAAATCATCAAATGAGTCCTCCCACCCAGGGCAGGGCGGGAGGGACTGTCAGACTTGTACTGACTAAAATCCACGGTGTCCTTCACTAGCCCTTTACGTACCGGGGTCACGGTAATCCCTTGGTCCCGCGACCCCGGCAGGCTTTGGCCCTCTACAGGCCCCGTCAATATGCTGACACTCTTTGAGGCGCGCGTGGAACACAACGCGCCGTCGACCCGGGCATGGTCCATGATCGGACAGCAAGTCGCCCATTACTCGCTGCCCGCATGCCCGCGCCTACGGTGGCCGGAGATCGTCCTGCGACGTCCGACGCCGTGGGCGTCTACCACTGCGGCTGGGGTGGAGGGAGGACGCTGTCCTCTCCCTAAGGCGGCCCGCCTCCTCCTTCACGAGCATGACTGCTTCGCAGAAGGAGGCGACCGCTTCCCACTCCGTCTCGCCCCGCAGCATGGCCTCGACCAATGCCGGGCGCGAGAGGTCTCCGCCTATCGCCGTCGTGAGGACACGGCGGTGCTCTGCCCAAGCGGGGCAGTCCTGCACCGTATGCTCCACCGTGTCCTCCGGACGATCCTCGCAGTGGTGACACCCAGGCGTTTCTTCCCTCCCTATCAGACACAGGAACCTCCCGAAACTTCCGTGTCCGGTGAGGACCTGCGTCATGCGGTAGGTAAGGACGCCGTGACGCCTATCCAGCCACTCCTCAAAGAGGGGTCTTACCGCCGCGATTGCGGCGTGCCCGGACCTCGGTTGCGACAGTCGCTCCCTCCATACTGCCCTGAGATCACGCCGGAGCTCTTCCCGCCGCGCCTCGACTTGTCGAGATGAATACTACCTACTAAATGTTTGAAGGGCATAATGTTTTGTAAACATATCGACATTCTGTAAACGCGGTATTTCTTTCAGAATCCTCTCTATTTCACAATCATATCTTTTCATGTGTTTTTATCATATTTTTTCTCAATTTTCAAGATAACATTAAAATGTTCTGTGTTTTCATATTTATGTTTGTGATGTGAATAGGTGTCATGTGTCATGTATTTGGAATGTTATCATTGAAAGGAGATTGTTTGATTCACAATAACCATTGTGTTGTGGTTAATCTGTACAACAAACCACTTTTATACTCCGTGACTTTTTAGCCGTCTTACAACGGCAGCCCTGTGCATGTATCCAATGACTAGTAAACGTTCATAATAAAAAATAGGTATTTATGAGATTTGAATAATTTAAAAATAAAAATATTTTTCAATATTATGACGCAAGACCTTGTCTTATAGGAATTAGAGATGGAAATGATCTGCTCGACTCGTGCGCTGGGTAGATAAACTCTACAGTTTGATACGTAAACATGGTGTTTCATATTTCTAACGTTATTAATGATAAAAAAAAATCGCACCTAGATGTATTTTATATAAGATACATTGAGTGGACCACTTTTGTAAGACGACTGAAAAGTCACAGTGTATGTTAAAACAATCTTAATCAGAATCATGGTTTGCATTGTCCTAGTTTAATATTATAAACGTCGAGTTGTAATTAATAAACATTTAATAATTGTATCATACCGAGTACTACTTGAGACTCGTGAAACTACAGAAACTATGCAGCTTAAGTCCCTCGCAACTTCGGAGTTATATTAATGAACTCGCTCATAGTTTCCACGGGCCGATGTTCGGCCACATTGCTGAGATACCTGGGCCGGGCCGGCCGCAATCCAGACGTAGCTGTCTCCTTTGTATCACAAACAAGACTTGCTTATTTTCTAGTAAGGTGCTCTGCGTTTGACAGGTTATCAGGGATTGCGAGTTATCAAGTTGACAGATTGGCAACAGAAGCGAAGTTGAAATGGAATCAGACTGACACCTCGTTTGCACTGTGTTTACTCAAACTGATCTTATGTGTTGAATGTGAGTGTCAAATAATTCTGACTCAATTTATTATTTCCATAACTGAGTTATAGATTTACACTTCAAAGAACATGGCAGTCTTTTTATTTTTTGTGTTCAGTTTACGTGGCATTGGGACCTTATGACTGCATCAGTGAGCGGGGTTCGCGTGGCTGAATTTTGGGCCAAACAAGATATATAAAATAATTTGCCATCGACACGCTAAGAAGATTGGGAACGGCAAATAACGGCAATTAAATAACTTGAACAATAGGGGTTTACGCACAATTATAAGCACGGTACCGTCATCGTCTCGGAATAGATTAAGATAGGTTAATGAGGAATGGCGATATCGATATTGTGCGGTACGGTTCTTGTGAAGCTACCTATTGAACACTGCCTTCAGTGCCTTCCTAGAACGGCTTCTTTAAACTATCTCAAACTTTAGTATGTAGTACTAAGATCAATAAAGTATAAAGCTTAATTATTTAGATATGATAAGTCTGTAGTGTTCAGACTGCGGTCGTTACTGAGGAAGGTAGGAGGGGGTGCAGAGGGGGGCACGTCAGAGGTATGTCGAACGCAGACGGAGGAGACGAGGGAGGCTGTCCTCGCTGACAGTTCGCGGAACACGAGAGATTAGTTCAGAATTAGGCCGCGTTTATATAATGTTTACACATCAAACTTAACCTGTGAGTAATGTACAATCATTTATAAATCATTCACGGTGCCTCTAAGACGAAATAACAGTTGATACAACTGCTATTCTGCGTTCAGGGCCATGGCTCCCATTAATAAACCCCATAAATAACATCAATCGAATATAACTCAAAAAAATATTCCATAAATTAGGCACTTAGAATCATCACCATAAAAATACAGCCAGAGAATGTGACGCATTTGTTTATAATTGATGTGGTCCCTGGCGGTCTCCGCTTCTCTATGGCCTTGAGCCATAGACTAAACATTTTCCGCGCCATATTTATGTCAGCACCATTGGTGGTTGGCGGCAAAATGACGGAAACTATAAATTAGATTTATTTGATTTGGTCGCGCTATTACAGCGATGCCATTAAGCGGCCGCGTGGGAAAGCGATGTATCGTCATTTTATTCACTATTAAAATGTTAACAATATAATTCAATTAACACCTCATGAAGCCATGCAGGCAAATTTATGTTGTACTTTTAAATTATTACGCACCCGTCTAATTTAATTTCCTGAATAATTACTATATACTATACTAATAACTATTATGTTGGACTGATATCTGTTTTTTTCTCAATTCGAGAATTATTTCATTTTATTTATTTCAATTGCAACCCACGCTTTTTTAGTATTTGTTTGAATTTTTAGTTAATTTTTAACTTTTATTTATCCATTTCATAATAGATTATTGAATTTTCTATTGCAGTAAGATAAACTCTCCTATACTTCAAAATTATCTTCTACATTTTGTTTTATAACTATTATAGCGTGTTTTCTTCGTGTTTTAATAATCTTTTTAATGTTAAACATTTGGCTCTATTCTCATCAATATTCAACACTTGAATCAGACACAACCTAACCCGATGCACTCAGCCAACAATAATTAAACTTGTACCATGCAAACATTCATTTAAACTTTCATTCTGTCTCGATGTGAATTTCATTCCACACAAATCGGAAAAGTTTATAAAATACAATTTGAAAGAGATTTAACGACTGATTGAGAATTAAATCAATTTTAACGCGCACCAAACAATCGTTCCTAAATAAATAGAATTGTTCAACAGAGCTCTCGAAGAGCCGGCGCTGTCGGCGCTCTCAGGACTCGCAGGGCTCGTTTTTACTTTTAGAAAACTTTCTTGATGTATGATAATATGTTTCAAGATTTATCTGTCTAGAGCTGCGCTCGATTTGTAAAGAAAAGAAGATACCTATATTGTCTGTTTTGTTCGTAGGTATGCTCTTTATTCCCCCATTCCGCCACCAACAATGAAATATCATTGGCCACCAACTAATACAATTTATTGTCAAACGCTCGGGGGTATGCCAGAGTAAAGTAAATAGTTGAGCCTTTAACTTTCCTTTATTTTCATCATCATCATCAGCCTATTCATATTCCCATTGCTGGGAAACAGGCCTCCTCTCTATTATAGGGAGTGGGCCATAATCCACCACGCAAGCCCAGTGCGGATTGGTGAATGTCAAATGTCTTCGAATTTTTGGTTCTAGGACATGCCGATTTCCTCACAATGTTTTCCTTTACCGTTTGAGAGCAGTGGTGTAAAATAAATTACACAAAGTAATCTCTCAGAGAGAGAGTAACTCGTGAGTCGGGGCCGATACCACTGGGCCACCACTGCTCCTTTATTTTCAAAAAACCAAAATTCTTTAAGAATGTTTCTTTAAAATGTTATGATCTGTGAAAAAAATATTCGAGACTCTTTCTTACCTGACTTGACTGACTCTTATTTTATATTTCATTGCCAAAACCACAAACCTCATCAAAATCAAACCCACGAGTGGTCCACGATCGTCATTAGATCGCGAGCGTGTGCCGCACTGCTCCACGCATAAGTTAGCGCCGACCAACTTGGCTAATCTATCAGTGGAGACAAGCTCAAGAAGCGCCATCGTATGCACAGTCACGCGTATAATGTCGTCAATAAGCCCCTTAATATTGTTCAATAGTCACAATGGAACGCATTATCACGTAATAGATTGCCGAAATGCAGCTGTTATTTAAGGTCTGCTAAAAGCTCGCAACTATTTAATAATCTGTGCTGTGACTAAAATTTGAAAAAAACTGGTGTGCCATTTGCTAATAGGCTTGTCGCACAATGTAAGTTCACCTTCTGCGTCGTTACGATGAGTGATGGCTACCTGTGAAGTGTTCTCAATACCGCGAAGGTGAGCGATGCGACACGTGGAGTGATATCTGCTGCTTTGCCGCGCGCAGCCGCCTGGAGTGAGCTCCATGAACTTAGCTAACTTTGTTATGTCAGCAGAATGGGCTCTAACTAGCACATGACAAGATAGGTAATACGGAAGGTATATAATCATAGTTATGAAAGCAATAATTATGGTATACCCACGTAGCAGCAAGTGTAAGTCTACTACTTTAACCTGACCCAATAGCCAAGTCACTCTTAAAAAGAAAATTAATAATTTGCCCAACTAGGCATTACATTCAGGAAGCATTAATATAAGTCATTGTAAACTGGTCGGCATCATTATCTTGAAAGCAAGCGAGAAACGACCCAAAAAGTTTGCTATTCTAAAACATAAAACCATTTCTTCGAAAGCATGTCATTGACAAATTGATTCAGGAACACTAAATTGCATAAACTTGATTGCAAAAAGTCTCAGCAACACTTTTTGCGTATTTTATTAAGTCTGTCACGTGAATGAACGCAACTTTAAAAATGTTATATGTATTGTCTGTGGTCGCTCTCTTCCTCTTCCCTGCCCCCGTCGTCATGCTCAAGCAAGCTGAATATACACGTCGTCTACATAATAAGGTGTTTCATTGGCGCTACATTCTTGCCAGCCCCAACAAATATAACAGTCAGTAGTTGCCATATCAAGGCATGCGGCCCACCAGCTTTTTTTTGAAGTGAAAACTTCTTTAGCGGCGTTGAGCACTTTTCTGTAATGGGTATAAAATCTTAAACTCGCGTCAGGACACGTGACCCTGACCGAAAAAGCGTAGGACGGCGCAGGGCGCTTGCGTGAATGTTCGTGTGACTTTATTACTTATAAAGAAGTTTGTATGCTGGATACATTCGTTGCTAGGTAATATTGTTTATAAAAGATGTACGTCACATTGGAAAATTATTGAAATAAAAAAACCATTTTTGCGAGTTTTACTAAAATCTGTTCACAAGATATTTCCAACAATTACTATTCAAGTTTTCACTTCTGCCGGCACTCCCAGAGTGCAACCCGTCGTTTTTTTATATATATAAATGGCATCTCGCAGGTCATCCTAGAAGAGGTTGTGGGCTGCTTAACCGAACTTTTCTGTGGATGCCTTAAATTACTCTAAGGCCTCCAGCCAGGGGCTTAAAACTAGAAAAACTACAAACTAAGTGACCACACGCTAAGGGCACCCCCTGTGGGGTTCGGACCTCGGCTTAGGGCGTCACTGAGAGAGGACAGCAAGGGACAGGCTGGATCACAATGATATCATTATTTAGGGGCTAATTTAAAGCTACGGCTCAGCATCGCGGGCTGCGGCCCACCAGCACACGACAACTGGTAATTATAGCGCGGCACGCTTTTTCCTAGTACTACGAGGACATTCATCATATTGAGCCATCAACGTTATAGCTACATATTAAGTGCAACACTCACTATCGTTAATCAAAATCTAAACAAAAAGTCTGTTATCCTAATCCTAACGTTTAATTTTAAAACCGCTAAAGTGAGTTTATTTGTTTGTACCTCAAGATTTGAGGTCTAAGCCGCTGAACAGGTTTTGATTAAATAGGGTACCGAGATAAATCAGACCTTGACGGTCTATAAAGCGGCGGCGACGTAACCACGGACAGCGGTTAGTTTAAAATGATACGAGTATCCTTTTTACTTTCGAGTGTCAAAGCTAGTGGGAGATTTTTACCAACCACTAACAGTGTGACAGCAAGGAGTGTTACGGGATTTGAATAAACCGTTATCCCTTGCATATCATGGACCTAGTGCAGAATTTTCCATACCTATATTTTGTGGAATACCCTGATGTCCTACAACTCAATGTTATAAAAATATATATATTATATATGGAATTTACCTGTCACCTGTAATTTAGCTAAATATGAAACCAGATTTGTGTCAAGAGTTAAAAATTGATGGTAGTAGTGTTCCTTACATCCTTCACACAGATAATGTCATTGTATGTCTGTACACTTCATAAACCATAAAGCAATGGAAAGCGTCAATGTTTAATTGCTGTCACATTATTCTCAAGACAGACTGTGCCAACCTCTCCGACGACACAAAACAACAATCCATAATATTGTGTAAATACAAAGCTAGTCAAAACAAAGCACAATCTCCTTACACAGTGCACACAGTACATCGAGTCAATTTAAAAACAAAGCTCCTAGACAGGGAGGGACGGACTTTATATCCTCCGAGTGTGGGGAGTAAATAACAACAAATCTTAAGAAACTTCTAAACGACTACAAACGATGCTTGTAAAAAACTTTAGTGACGGCCCTAACATGGATTATGTTTGCTGTGAAACATCCCTAGCACTGGAAACATACGGACTACAGTTAGGTTAAAGCAGTCTTGCTGAGTTATAGCACAATGCTGAATCCAACTTATGTGCGACTGATCATTACAGTGTAGTCCTTAATGAAATCAACTGCGGTGTCACTTTTTTTTTCTTCTTTTTTTTATCGTGGTAAATTCAAATGAGCACACAACAGTGCTCTGCCCAAGCGGGGCAGTCCTGCACCGTATGCACCACCGTGTCCTCTGTTGTCCGTTGTCCTCATGTTGTTAAAGCTTGTTAACAGAACTGTGAGCTTGCACAAACAATTTTCCAATCATCAACTGTCCTATACAAATAAAAAATTGTTCGATGACACTTTTTATTTCTAAGTCTAAAAGGGCTGGTCGCGGGACTTATATACCCATTACCGTGACCCCGGTGCGTAAAGGGCTAGTGAAGGACACCGTGGATTTTAGTCAGTACAAGTCTGACAGTCCTTCCTGCCCTGCCCTGCCCTGCCCTGGATGGGAGGACTCATTTGATGATTTTACCACGAAAAAAAAAGTCTAAAAGGGCTGTCCAACGAATGTTCCACGAACATACGTAAACAAAGAAGAGAATGATTATAATGAGTGACCAGATTCAAAGGAACTTAACGGCTGTGAAAAATAGAAATGAAAAGAGTGTGATAATCTCGACGCTGACGAATAGGTGCTACTTACGAAACCTGAATATGAAACGCGGTGCACATTCTGACGACATAGCTGGCGCAGGTACTGAGCAATCCACTGCTATTCAGCGTGTCGTAAGTACGATCCGCGCACGGAACAAATATTTGTATGATCTGCAAGTAGTTGTTGCGGGTCTGGGCGTTCGTGTATGTGAGTTTATATGTTTGTAAACGCACTCACCATACAGGAAAAAATGCTAGAGTGGGGCAACGTTTCAAAAAAGTTTAAAAGAATATTAATCATAGTCTGGAACAGGAAGAAGAAAACGCATAATATATCCAAAGGGCATTATAATTTACAAAACACTTTACATAATTGAATTCAGATGTCACATCAGTTATGCAAATTCAATTTAATCAGCAACATACTTTTTTGATACAAATAATACGTGATAATGTTTCCACCCCCGCCCATAGATCCCACTTAACCGCGCCTGTTCAGTAACCTCTGTCGAATGTTTTCACTTTAATGTCTGACATTATCGACTGTAGTCAATTAATGAAATGTTTTTACTATTGTATAGTTTTATGATAGTCGGAAGAAATAACATTAAGTGATGTTACATCAAACTAGATTAGACGGACAATTAAAAACAGAGCGTTCTCCACATTGGTCACTGTGCGCTCGCTCCGTGTACTAGGAGATCAGAGGACGAGAGGAACAAGGCAATTAAAATCTCTAGTTATTTTCTAATAGAAATGAAGCTGTAGACAACTGATAGTAGGTAATTAGTACAGACAAAAACTTCATAGACTAGCATATTGTGTTTGTAAACTGCCTTTGTTTAAATCTAGGCTTTAACTCGGGCAATCATTTAGACTTGTTGTATAACTTTGATCAAAACTGTTATCACAGTACACATTTACATTAGCATGATAATTATCTTGACAGATATTGGAGTTTTGTGCACTGTATGACTGTACCTACTAGAGAACGCTATATATTTGTTTATGTAAAATACACGCTATACCACAGGCAAGGTTCTTGAAATCAACTCTTTTTTGTCCGCAACGTTTTCACACCTTAGTTATAACGCTTTTTTGTTAGGGTAGTAAAATCATCACAAGGTGCGAAGGGACTGTCTGTTGCCCTTTACGTTCCAGGGTCTCGTTGCCCTTTTGAAATGGTTTCGCAACCCTAGAACGTTCCCCTTGCATAATTGGCGACCTCCACGTGGAAGTAGCCGCGACCATGAGCAAGTATTACATGCTATAAAGCCATGTAAACAAACACTATAGCTTTATATTAGCAGCTCGCAGCTAAAGCGATTAATTAAATGGTCAGGCGCTGGACTGGCGAGTGGTGCTGTAGATGATACAAAACAACGCTGGGTGAGAATCGAATGATGTTATGCTAGCTACATAGTACCCTAGTGGGTGTTACTCTTGCCGGGGTCGCGGGACTCTGAAATTACCGTATGCAAAGAGCTATTGAAGGACACCGTGGATTTGAGTCAGTCAAGTCTGACAGTATGGGTGTATTAATATGAACCTACACTACTCATGCAACGTTGTGCTTGTTAGTTAGCTTACTTAAATCAGTCAGCTCATTGATCTACGATAACTAAATAGAAATACAGCAGATACTCAAAATCAAAACATTTATTTCAAGTAGGCCTGTAACTGACAGGCACTTTTGAACTGACAAAGGACAAAAAGAAAAACAGGTCAAAAATAGTTACGATGCTACATTCCCAGTCACAAGATATAATAACTGTGTGTACTCTTTCTCGTTCTTCGTTTAGCCAGTGGCTTCCAAGAAAAATATATAATGGTCAGCACCATTACTCCCAACCCAACTTCTCCCACCTGTATGTATATCATCTACATATAATAATAATCTGTTCGTGGCAATCTCTCCGGCCGTGGCAAGAGGAACAAAACTAATTTAAAGCTATCCCACTCTAGCTCGATGCCATTTGTTCACAACTTTTGATTGCAAACATTTCGAATTACTTACCTATTCATTAATAATAATATGAAGCCTGTTTATTCCATGTTTACTACCTATGTTAAACTAGGCCATGCACGCACCGCGATTGTTAGCCACACAATCTTTTTCAATGAATTTTCCGACAAATTGAAATGTGTGAAGCTCCACACACAGTCGCGCGAAAATTGTTTCAATACGCGGACTGAAATCCGTGATAGAAAAATCGCGCGAGTTAAAATCGCGGTGCACGGATGGCAATCTTATTTCATGTGAATGGCAGAAAGGAGTATTGATTTATGGCCGGTTGATAGTGATAGATTCACTTCCTACTGTCGCCTCGTATATATGTGATTTTAACCTGACTGGAGGAATGCGGTTGTACTATCTACACCATTGCCTAACTTCGCGAGCATGACTGCTTCGCAGAAGGAGGCGACCGCTTCCCACTCCGTCTCGCCCCGCAGCATGGCCTCGACCAATGCCGAGCGCGACAGGTCTCCGCCTATCGCCGTCGTGAGGACTCGGCGGTGCTCTGCCCAAGCGGGACGGTAAGGCACCGTATGCTCCACCGTGTCCTCCGGTCGATCCTCGCAGTGGTGACACTCTTTCTTCCCTTCTTATGAAACACAGGTACCTTCTGAAACTTCCGTTTCCGGTGAGGACCTGCGTCATGCGGTAGGTCAGGACGCCGTGACGCCTATCCACTCCTCAAAGAGGTGTCTTACCGCCGCGATTGCGGCGTGCCTGAACGCAGTTAGGGTCAAATAATTGTATACAAAGTTTATCAATGGTTACCAGGCACATGTGAGGTCGCGGTACCCAGAGGACCCGAGGGATATCTACGAGTATTTAAATAACGGCCGCTTTCACATCAACTGTTTGAGACAATATTAGACGTTGACGCGTAAAAACGTTCATAAAGAACGACCGGTAATAAACGGTTCACAATTTTATTTGAACCGATACAAAATGCTAACAAAAAACGATATACTCGTATTTGGTTTTTATCTAAAAATGTCTATCAACAAAAGATAAGTATTAGTAGGTTACCTACAGTTACTAGACAGAAAATCATATTTAAATAGTAGTAATGATTTGATGATGAGAATATAAATATCCTAAACACGTAGTTTGTAATGGAACACAAGGCCTAAACCAACGACACCTTGACGTTAATCATTTGTGTTGGTACACATCGTTCCAGGTCAGGTCAACTTTAGTCCGGCTGAAAGGAAACATGCGAGGGTCGTGTGATTGATAATCTGAACCAGGTTAGTACGAACACCGTGAGGAGTTGTTGTCTCTCATACGACCTCCAATTACGCTGGACTCCATACTACTAGAATTACTAGCTCTTGCCCACAGCTTTGCTCGAGTTTTTTAGAATTTTGACGGTCAATTCGGGTTGTACTCTGCTTGTGTAATATTGAGAATGCAAGTGTTGTTTTCCTCCGGAATTGTAAGTACTTTTTTCGGGATTAAAGATATTCTGTGTCCGATTTTGTACTCCTGACAATGTATGTGTAAGTTTAATTAATTACACAAGCATTACTACATGCTGCCTGGGTGGTTCTTTGGAATTTGATTTTTTTCTGAAAGGAATGAAACTATTTTTTGATACATAGTTCCCATTTTTTTTTTAATTTGCCTGCACAGTTCCACTGCTGAGCAAAGGCCTCCCCCAATTCCTTCCAGGAACTCTTTTCCTGGGCCACTTCGAACCAGCCCTCATAGTATGCGTCTAGGTCGTCTCTCCACCTTTTTCTGGGTCGGCCTCGGCGGCGCCTTCCATCTCCCGGCACCCATTGTGAGGAGATCTTTGCCCAGCGGTCCTCTTGCATGCGACAGACGTGGCCCGCCCAATTCCACTTCAGACCAGCAGCTTTTCTGGTTCGCATTAAATTGTATTAATTTCTGTTATTTTTTACTTATAATTTTTGGACTATTGTCTGTCATGTTGTGTATGTTTTCTCTCAAATAAACTAGCTGTTCCTCACGGTCTCTACCCTCCTCTCGGCTTCTCGGCTCCTATTGGTCATAGCGTGATGTTATATACTATATAGCCTTTCTCAATAGTCTTTTTAGACTATCCAAAATATAAATATTTTTTTTAATTCGAACCAGTAGTTTAACCAAACAAACAACAAATTCTCAGCTTTCTAATATTAAATATGGATTAAAATATGAGCTGGGAAACAACACAAACAGGTAACACAACGCCGCAAACTTTCCGTCATTCGATCATAAGCTGCGTGATGAAAGTTGGGCACCCTTGAGTTTGGAGGACTTCATCTGCTGCGGCCGGTCCGGTGTGTCCCGGCGCCGGCACGTGTGCGACCCGGCTACCCGGCGGGATGTAGGTCACCGTCAATATGGAGCAACACTACGAAAACTAATGGTAAAAATGTGTGCAGATACAAATACAACATAATACCCACATGTATTTATTTTTATTAGCCTGTCCTACCCATTCCTGGGCAAAGGTCTCTGATACCTATTTACTCGTAGGAAAATGAAAAACCAAGTTTCTCGTAAAATAATTATTCCAACTGTATGGTTTATGTGACATTACAATCAAAGCAGAAGGTGGACATATTTTGATTTGAGACAAGGGCCTTTTCTCACTACAATTAACTACGTGTATTTAGCAACTGACTTGTCTGAATTTATTGGATAGGCATAGGATTTCAAAAAATTCATTTCACACATTCAAAGAAATCGGTGACTTTGTTTTTTTCTTTACTTTGGTTTTTTTAATTTTTTTGTGTTGTTTAACAAGTCGGTCACTATTTTTTAAAGGTTTTTATTTTACCCTTATGTTGTGTGATTGTAAAATGTGCATAATTTTTTTGTGGAATGTGTAAGACTTTTCTCAATTTTGCCAGGATTCCATCATTACACCTGGACCTTGATCTCGGGACCTCCTTGACAATAAAAAAAAATCAAATCGAAAACCTCCTCCACGTGAATTGAGAACCTCATCCTTTTTTAAAGTTGGTCAAAAATAAATAACGTTGTACCATGTTATTTTTTTATGTGTTACAACTTATATAGTCCACAACGTGTGTGGTCCCAACGACGTGTGGTTTGAATGTACAAGTCGGAGAGCTGTCCTGTCAACTATATTTTTGTTTAACGTTAAAGAAAAATATGTGTCGGTACTTCTGCAGTTATTCCGAGACCACTGAATGTATTTTGTCAACGTTCTGTAATAACCCAAATAATATAATAAATTGTATGACCGCCCCGCCCAGCCTGCACCCCGCACGCACCAGGCCCGGGGGACCTCCATAACAATGCTGACACCATGCAAGAGTACATTATTTATTTATTGTTGCCTGCTATAATCTACATAAATTTGGTACGTATTATTCAAAGTTCACTATTAATTCAACTATAATGCGAAAATCAGCGACGATGGATGGATGGATGTTCTCTTTAACGCAAAAAGTACTGTTTGTGTGCAAAAATTAATTCAAATCCCTTATTTGAATTAATTTTTGCACACAAACAGTTTATAACCTGGATAATTCTGGATAAAAACTCTTCTACTCGTATGTGTTAACACAGGAAAGTTTGTATCCAGAATCTATCTTCGCATGGGATAATTCTAGAGTTTTTTTTTATCGTGGTAAAATCATCAAATGAGTCGGTAATGGGTAAGTCCCGCGACCCCGGCAGGCTTTGGCCCTCTACGGACTAAACAACTGGGACTTTATTTTAGAACTTTTCATAAGAAATAATTCCGTAATACATAATTTTTGCGGAACTTTAACCGTTTACGCAGCGCACGCAACGGAAGCTCTCAAAATGGAAAACATTTTCCCGATTTTGTAAAATTTACATTTTTGCCGCTTTCCGCTCCTATTGGTGATAGCGTGATGTTATATAGACGTGTGATGTCCTATAGCCTTCCTCGATAAATGGACTATCCAACACAAAGAATTTTTCAATTCCAACCAGTAGTTCCTGAGATTAGCACATTCAACCAAACCAACAAACTCATCTGCTGTGTAATATTAGTAGGTATTAAATAAAAATGAATCGCTAAATGTGTTGCTAAGCTCAAATCTCGATTTTTTATAATATTCCTTGAATTACGAGGATGGTACATACGGAGAGAAAAAAACCGGCCAAGTGAGAGTCGGACTCGCCTTTAAAGGGTTCCGTAGCAGCAAGTAACATTATATAAAAGTTGGTTGTAACTTTGAAAGATAAATTGCGGTTTACGATTTATGACGTATTAAAAAAAAAATGTAAGTTGGTACGCACAATATTGAGTGATTTACCATGTTATTTTAATATCATGGACTTCTTATAGGTTTTCCTATAATCTATAAGGAGAAAACTAATTTCTGTATTTTTTTCAAAATTTTAGGTTCAGTAGTTTCGGAGATAAGGGGGGGGGAATGGTCAATTTTCGTCTATTTTCTTGAATAAGTTGGAAACTATTTATTTTAAAATTACAAAAAAATACATTTAAGATCTTCTCAACAAGACCTTTCATTTGATATGCCAGACGATGCAGTTTTCAGTTTTTTTTTTTTAATTTTCCCCTTCCCCCCCAAAAATGACCCCCCATATACAGATTTCATCTGCTCACGTCACACCTCTGTGTTTGGGTCACAGGAATTGATATGTGTACCAAATTTCAACTTAATCGGTCTAATAGATTCGGAGATAATTGACTGTAAGCGACGGACGGACAGACACACGAGTGATCCTATAAGGGTTCCGTTTTTGTATTCAGACGTACGGAACCCTAAAAATAATAAATTGCCTGGAAAAGTCTAAAAACAACACATTTCCATATTCCCATACAAAAGATTCGTAATAATACCTACTTAAAAGTCAATTTGAACTTTAATGCAATAACATAAAGATAAAGTGTTGGTGGAGGGGTTTCGGGAAGGTAAAAAAAATAGTGGGAAGTTAGTTATAGGCGGTACGAAATTTGCCGGGACAGCTAGTATAATATCAATATCAACCACCAGTATGCAAACCACGTTAATTTGTTACAGTGCCGAGTGACGCAGGCGCAGACTGACGCGATTGCTCGGAACACGCCAACAAGCAGCGTTTGGCGTACATCCACTATTTTGACTGGTCTACTATTAAGTCATCAACTTCAGCTATCTGTAAAACAACCGCTTTTAGCGCTTTATGAGTAACACCCTGGAAATAACACACGCGAATAATTTACAGGTGTGTCTTCAGTACTTGTTGATACATGCTTTAACGGTAGATGGACAGTTGTATATGAATAAACAGTTGTACAGTTGTTTATAGTAATAAACACCGCAAATAGCGGAGTTTCGGGGAAATTACATTAAATAACACAAAATAAAGGAGAAACATACTGTAAAGTTATACTTATTCGTTTGTTGTGTACATACAGTCACTATAAAAACAATAATAATATGCTCATGTAGAAGGTCCAGTGGATGGATGCAATCCATTAATGTAGCGAATATGAAACTTGATCGTCTAAACGGCGGCACGTCGACTTTTCACTACATTTCGACCATTTTCAATAATTTGTATTCTATTTCTATCTATTGTAATAAAAAATAAGCTGTATCTATTTACCTACTTAATTCAAGATACGATACGAATACGGTCGGATCGAATTTCCCACCCGCACTAAATTACTGTCTCTGATACTTCTTGTCCATCAAAACCACATAAACAAAACAAAACGAACAGGATCGGTACATAAGATGAACGCCACCATCAATACGGGCGTCTCACGAATATATGCAATTGACAACCACTTAATAAACCAGTGGACCGAGCGCGAGCCTGCAGCACATTGTGCCGAACGGCCCCGCCGGCTCACTACCGGCAATGGTGGGTGTGCTCATAAATAAATACCCACATTGGGCTCTATCAGAATACCAGAGCAATGACGTAAGTCTGACAGTCCCCCCGCACTGCCCTGGGTGGGAGGACTCATTAAAATATGTGCTCTTGATACAGACAGCAACAGTAATTCCGGTAATATAGTTAAATTTTCTACTAACGATGTAGAACATGGCATCAGTAAATTAAGACTCAGTAGTTCTGTTGGGCCCGATCATATTCCACCCAAAATTATTAAACTCTCTAAAACTCAACAGCCAAACCTCTGTGCCATATATTTAACCTTTCATTCAGTACCGGTAAATATCCGACTCAATGGAAACTCTCAAGGATAACGCCTATACAGAAGACAGGAGTGAAGTCATCACTTACGAGTATTCAGGCCCATTGCTATATTGTCTACTGCTGCCAAAGTATTTGAACACATTTTATTATATAAGAAAATTCAAAGACAAGTCGAAATTCATATGTGCAATGAGCAATGTGGTTTTCGTAACAATAAGACAGTTTACACCAATTTGCTGACATTTAATTGATTTTATTTCTTTATTTTATTCTTTACTGATTCCTCGGACAGCAAGTCGATGTGCTGTATTGCCATTTCCGGAAGATCATTCGAGCGAGTAGGCTGCCGCCAATAAAATGCCAAATTATATTATTACGCATGCAGAGTCCTATACAGCACGACTACAGGCTGAACAGCGAATCTAGAGAGCGAGACCTAGGTGTTCTGTTTGATAGTAAAATTACCTTTCATCCACAGATATTATTAGCCTAACTAATGAATCTTTCAGACGCTTAGGTTTTGTCTCACGCAACTGCCAAGGATTTAAGAATCAATCAGTTATCAGGCTCTTGTATAACGCCCTAGATCGGTGCAAACTCGAAACCAGCGTATATGGAACCCTCACGAGATCACTTATACTCTTATGCTAGAAGAGCAAAAAGTGCAAAAAGCCTTTCTCAGATACTTATACAAGCGTGTGTTTGGATATTACCCATTTATATGATGTATCCTATCCAACTAAGTTTATTTTAGGGTGTTTAAATTTTAATTATCTCAAAGTCACGCGAGCTGTTGACCAAATTACAATAGCGTTTAAAATTTTACACGGTCATACCGATGCATCGGATTTACACGCAGAGCTGTATCCATTGTTTGTTCCAAATAGTTACAATCGTTCTAGAAAACACAAACTATTTAATGTGTAGACCAACCCCGGATTGTACTTGTTTGCTGATCAATGGAAGACGATGATGTTAGAATGTCTGCGATTCTGTGAGGTGACAGAATGAAAGGATCATTTCATTTATCTGTACTAAATGTATCAAATAAATAAATCCTACAAACATACAAAATGTATAGATAGTCTCATAAAATCATAACTCTTCCTTTTGATTTTGCATTAGATTGGATGAGCAAGCTCGAGACCGGGCTCAGAGGCGTACATTGGGCTGTAGATGCTTATTTCCAGCAATGGAACGAATGCAGGCTGATGATGATAGTTGAGTGACAAGCAGTAATAAATCTCGCTATGTCAGTGTACAGCAGACTTACTTGGAATATCTGCAATCGAAAGCTTCCCAGTACTTGCTCGCAGACTACCCGGAGCTTGTACATAACTAGATCTATTCACATCTCAGATTTCTGCTGTTTTGGGATATTATTATGTGTGTGCAAACATGTAGATAGTATGTAGACGTGAGCTTATGAAATATAGAATTTGCGTTAAATAGAATCTACATAATCATGTAGTTAATTTTTTTCATTATTTTTAATTTAGCAACAGTCTCGCATATTACTACTATCTCGTCTGAAAGTAAGCGATGATGTGATCGATGTTGAAGTTCGCTTGTCTAATGTAACCAAATACGATGAATAAGGACTTTTCAGACTTGTCAACTTTTTAATCATGTTTTTTGAACATTCAATTATATTTGAATGATTGATGAAGCTAGGTTTCTTTAAGTAAAGTAATTAAATCTTCAAAAGTTACGTTTTTTATTTTATGAGCTCTTTAATCTAATTATATTATTATCAGTTACTAGCTGAAGAATTGAGGAAAAAATGTAAGTGTACATTATGATATAATACCTAGTTCTTATTGTGTCTTGCGAATAGGATTCAAAGTTCCGTAGTTATTCAGAGCGGCGATGACGGAAACAATAACTCAAGGGGAGGAGGGAGTCAACTTGTTCACTACATTATACAATAACTATTTACATCGACATGTCTGCGAACTTGTGGCGCGTCTTTTACGACAATAAACTGTTTCTGTGAGGTTATTGAAACTATATAGTTTGAACTTACTTACTGAAGAAATATTTCCTTGTCTTCTTAGTGTATAATAGTACCTATACAGGATGTCTCAAATCATAAAAAAATCCAAAAAAATCTTCTGCATACACTTTTAAAACGTATGAGCTGCGCGTCCTTGTTTTATGTAAAGATATTCCTTTCATCATCATCTGCCTGCCTTTTTTTAACTATATTGGGGTCGGCTTCCAGTCGAACCAGATGCAGCTGGATATCAGTATTTTACATGGAGCGACTGCCTAACTCTACGTCCACAACCGAGTAACTGTCGCTCATTCACAAAGCAACCTCGGCCAGCGCGGCTTAACCCTGTAATCGGCTTAATCTGTAATCATTTAGGCACGCCATAAGGGAAAAAAAGAATATATAATAAAATTCGCAGAACTTTATCTATCCGGAACGTTCGTACGTACTTAGGTACTTACATTTATGTCGTGCATTTGTGCTAGGGCTTCCAATCTCATGAAGTAAATAAAAATAAGCTGTAAAGTCCTGCCTGACCTAGCTACTTTTTTGTTTTCAGCCAAAAAACAATGGCTTTTAGGTTTGTAAAGTACTTACCTTCTCATTCCATTTTATTACTAGACTTTGCCTAGGGCCATGTTTAAATAGACACGACACTAAGGTTAAGACGAAGAGCTAGAAAACCATCACAAAAACTACGTTTTAGAAGCAGTGTTTCTCTTAAGCTGTGAATTATTCGTGATATTCATGTCAGTCCGATGGTTCTGTCACGCTATCGGTCGCTTTCGCTTTTCTATGTGACTTGATTCAAAAAATTCCATATATTACAAATGAAAACGTCACGCTTCGCATTCACAACGCCTGTCTGTTTGATAAAGGCTTCAGCGCCCTCACTACTTTACGGGCGCCAAACTTCGTCTCGGCGCTAAATAAGTAACTTTCACCCCTTGGATAACAATGTACTATTACATACTTTCATGCATCGAAAAATTTATTTATTTATTTATTTATTCATCAACTTAACCTATCATTACAGGGCAGTTTGTCCTAATGCGACAGGTCAGAATTTAAACTAAAAACTATATTACACTTACAATAACTAAAATTTGAAAAATTAAACTTACAGAGTAATTAAATTGTATATAACACAATAAAATTAAAACACGAAACACAGCAAAAAATATCAATAACAACGTAAAATATTAAAACATAACACATAGAAACATATACACATTTATCATTAATTAATTATTTTTCTTATAACATAATACAACTATACATCTTAATTACCTTTAAAAGCAGTTTATCCCTTCTTTATCGAAGATAATATTTATAATTTAAAATATACCACATTCAAACTGCATCGAGTGATACATAAATTAATATTTAGTTATTTTCAATTTTTTTTAGACAATTTCTTTTGTATTTTTACGAGATAAAGCCGCTTTCAGGCCGTACTGTTGTTTCATTTTGAAAAGTATGTTTATGACATTACGAAATTATGGTGCGCAAGTTACAGGAGCTTGCGCCACACGGTACGCAATGCGGGGGTGCATTGTACACCGAGTGGCGTGCAACGAGGGACGGTGCAAGCTCCTAGAACTTGCGCAACTGACGTGTATTGTCACTGATGTTTATTGTTGCCTTTAAAAATGTTTGATACCCTTGTTTAAGTAAAACTCAAAGAACACAATTCTAGAACTCCAATGAAACGAATGACTGGTTTCTTCAAAACGATAACCGTATTGTATCTTAAAGGCACTTCTTGATAGTACACACATGAACGAACACTCTGGCTCAGATCAAACGGAGTGCCGCGCTCAACTGTGCTTGTTTCACTTCAACTAACATCAGTTGATACGAAAAAGTCCCAGGTGTGACCGACGAAGGCCTGGGCCACCCGGTGTGTCACCTAGTGCGACCTTCCACTACAGGTCTGAAACGAAAGTCTCACGGTAATTCGTAAGTCTCGCGACCAACACAGAATAAAGTTTGGGATAATTAACTTTCCACTTTTTTTATTAATTTATGAAAGGCTCGCGCGGGCAGCGAGTAATGGGCAACTCGCTGTCTGGACCATGCCTCAAAGAGTGTCAGCAAAATGATGGGGCCTAGAGGGCCAAAGCCTGCCCGCCGGGGCTCGCGTCGGACTGCCATCTGGCCTGATAGTAAGCTATGATCTGGTCGACGGTTAAGCACGCTTGCCTAGAAATAACCTTGTCTTAAAGATCCCTTGGTTGTAGCTACCATTAAACACTGACTTCATCAGAGAATCCAAGTATTTACATATTTATTGGATGCCCGCTTTACTTAAACTGAATAAAATAGCTATTACAATAAAATATTCGGTACCTATATGTTGGAACTTCCTAAAATCAAAATTATTTTTTTTTTTAACTTTACAACTGTAGTGCTTCCGCTGTTTGCTGAGGCGCAAACTGATGATTTTTTCGTAATAATCAGAAAAAGGTGCGCCTCGCTGTTAAGGCGTGTGCGAATGGAATACTGAGCGCATAGTCCTAGCGGTAGGACGTGGACTTTGACTTTAATTAGGTGGATGCAACTGCACGCTAGCGGTCCCTCATATGTATAATTATGCTTTTTAATTTAGTTTTTTTTTTTTAATATGTGTGTTTATAGTATGTTTTTTTGTTTGATAAATGTTAATTTAAAACATGAATTCGGTTTTTATGTTATTTTATGGATTTTATCAGAAATAAGTTGAAGTGAATTGAATAGGAAATCAATATTGTCAAAATAAAACCATGAAAGAGTACTATGAGTCATAATTTGTTTAAATGGAGAGTTTAATAAAAACTGATATGAAATATTGAATGCAGCACCTCATAATTACTTTATTAATATAAAATCGGAAGTCAGCTTTTTCAACGATCTAATTAGTATTGAGAACTTTCCAAGAATTCAAAAGAAGTGGAAAGAAGTTTTAATTGAAAGATTAACTTTTATTTGATATAGAGCTGATTTTTCAATAGTCAGATAACTGTTATCTGTACAATAAAAATAGCGGTGTGACATATTTTCTATAGATAAGCTGTAAAACCGCCATTTTTAATCCTCATGTAAAAGTTAAATGACTATTGTAAAATCAGCCCTTATAAATAAACGATATACTTACTTAACTACTGCAAATATTTTGATGGGACTAATTTTGTTTAAGGATACAAATAAGTAGGTAATTTCTATGGTTTCGTACCTCAAAAAGAAAAAAACGGCCACGAGCGTGTCGCAATGCACTCAGTGAAGGGTTCCGTAGTCAGGGACAAAAAGTAAAAAACGAACTTACATTTGCAGTTGCAAAACATCTACTTCCATGCTCAAGAAATAAGTAGGTACTCCCCATGTGTAATTTTATAAGCAAACTATTTTTTTTGTGAACATGAAAAAAAAAGAAATCCCTTTTTTTTTATTTCGGATCCCTTCATTGTGCATAGTGTGCATGGTTCACATGCACGCACTGAGTAACCTAAGAATGCGCATCATTTAACTTAACTGAACAAAGACGACAACACAAAGCACACAGAGTTCTTATCATACTCATCGAACCCTCAAATTAGTGTTACCGTAAAACGTCTAGAACGGGTGTGCACTGCTTTCACATGTAAAGTGAAATTTAACTTCATTCAAAAGCTTGTGATTTTCTAAGCGCTCTCACTAAGCGTCTAGAGTTTCGGCATTCGTATGCAAACGTATACTCGTTCGTTTTAATAGAATCTGTCTACCATCATCATACGTCGACACTGAGTAAGGTCCGCCCAGTGACTTAGCTCTGTATTAATCTGTGAATACGTTCAGCGTGATGGCTTTTTGTAACATTAATGTACCTCGTATTTACGTGATAGCACAATGTAGGATATACAGTATCTTTATGATTGTTTAGGGCAGGTAAAACAAGTGATACTTGGTATTAACATGTGTTTTAAATAATAATTATCTCAAAAGTTTCTTTTTTTTTTCATTAAAAAAAAAGTTGTCGACCGCTAACATATTTTTTGGGTTGAGTACATCAAACTGGGTCGCTCTTGAAATTCTTAGGCATTTTTTTAGCTTGATATACATTCATACTCAGATCACTGAGCATTCATACATAAACTCACGCCTTCTTCCCATTGGTGTAGGCAGAAGCTACAGAACGCCACCTGCTACGATCGTTTGTATAATATCGCTTCGCTAAATCACGCGTAGGTATTTATTTTTTGTTTTGAATTAGACAAGTTACCCATATTCTTCAAAGACTGCTTAAATGAGGTGATGAGATCTTTAATCTCTTCTCCAAGCACCGATTAGTACCTACCCACCGTGGTGTCATATGTCATCAATTTCTTACTCGCGGGTCTAAAACGGTCACCTTAAGCAATATTCTAAATTTTTCACATTGGAAATTTTCAGACACGTCTCTGGCTAACTTTCTAATATTAATTTTAAGTTTAGTATAAGAAATATTGCTAAGTGGCCATTTTAGACGCGCTGTGCTCTAAAGCTTCAGTCTGCAACAACAGTGACAATGGTCCCGCATTGTCAAACAAAGCGATTGTTTCCTCTCGACCTCGCGAACTCTCAAACGCACTCCGTCCTCTCACTGTCGGTGACACATCTCGCGATCATGTAATGTGTGAGGGCCTCCTTCTTAGACTTACAAATAAACGTTACAAACATTTAGTAACCTATGCTAGTCAGGTCAAAAGAGACATTTCGAATTACAAAAAGTTCGACAGAGCTGAATGTTGGTAGAGACGTTGGGCAAAGCCAAAATGTTGAGTTGGATGACTTTACGTTGTTCTTGCGAGAATAAAGCAAATCTTTTTATTAGGCGCGATCGGAAAGTTTCTCCTTGCGTTGACATATTTAAGCGACAAAAAACAAGTTACTATATACCTATATTCTTCTTTTACCCACTGAAACCTAACCTGGTATCAATACAAGCAAGTTTTATAGGTTCATTTATTTTATACAGGTTTTATTCACGGGTAATAAAAACCAAGTTGTACTAATGGTGCTAGCAGCGAACGTAATTATTTTAACTATTGCACATTTTGGAAGCACCTTTTATTTTAGTAAAATAGAAAAACAAAGAAACAGAAAAGGTAGGTAACATTAAATTTTTCTAAACACTACACAATATACAGTACTTAATTACTATAATTAAATTGCCTGTACATATTTTCAGTTCTAGAATTACAAGAAATTTGGTCAAACCCTACAGATAAGAGTCAAGTCAAACCCTTAGATTACATAAACAAAAACCTCAAAAAAAATCTGAATATTTAAACTTCAGGATTATTCAAAATAAAATAAATATTGTTTTTTCAATTTATTCGTTTTATTGTACTCCACGCCATCTAGTTTACTTTACTTACAATATCATGAGAGCGTGCGTAGTCGAGAGCGCCGACTGAACGAAAAAGTGAAGAACACTCAAAACAGTGTGTACTTCATAGTGTCGTTCACAGAGGGCGGTAGTATAGCTGATATTAAAAAAAAAAGTTTTGATTATGAAGCATGCTAAGTAACTTATCTGGTATGATAATGAAGATTCTAACAGCGTCATTAATCTAGTTAATTTGACAGGCTTCTGCCATGGTTTCCTTTCCTGGTAGTCCGAATTTCATCAATAGCGTCATAGAAGTCGCCTTTCGTAGTTTAACTTTCCTTGGCTGTTAGTCTAGTCTGCTACCTCTTTTACTATTGTCTGATAGAAACCAGTTTTTTTTTTTTCAAAATACGAACTCATTCATTAACATCTGAGTATTCATCACCAAAGAGTGATATATATATATAAATATAGAGAAACATTACAGTTGTACATTGTTTGGACACCGCGGCCATGTCGTATGACATCTAAAAGAAGAAAGAGAGCTGCTATTTCATTGCATCATCGTGATTGTAATACGTTGACGGGTTCATTAAAGCATTGTCTAAAGGTCATACCGATGCGACACACATTTGGGTAAAATGTAAATAAATAAGCAAATCAGGTCGTCCATATTTATCAAGTTGCTCATTATTCAGTACAGTTTGCATTATAAATTAACCAAAGCGGACGGCGCGCTAACTGCCATTATCTGAGGCCTGATGAGCTCCGCGAGTGTCGCTATAGCACTAGTGCCGCTACACCACGCGGCGGGGACCAGAAGATTCACAGAGACAAACTAAGTTAATGGAACAATATCGACTACGGCATCACAAGTAACACGAAGCATTCTAGCTTCCCTGCACAAGCACATCCCACGTGGTTTTATATTCCGGTTCTGGCCTTCGTGTGTGCTGCTTACAGGGAGTGGATCTTCTTCCTGTGCCTGTGGCGTGCGATGTTGTGTGTTGCGCTATCAGTCCGCGAGATGTCACAGTTCAGGGGCTATCGCACGATTTATTATCTGCGGCGATAGCGCGGCGACACTCCGCACCACTCACACACTCGCACACACATCATGTAGATTGCGGACTGGTATCAAAACAATATGTTTATGAAATATCATTTGTGATTTCGAGAGCTTATCCCAGCGTTTCGCTTCTTGCTTTGTTCAGTAGGTATAAGTAATGGTTACTACAAAGCAAGTGTACTAGGAACCATAGCATGCTTGTGAGGTTGGTAGGTAGGTATTACACAAACAGGTTCCATCGGGCTTCCACCAATACTACTCTCACTGATTAAATATGTAAAGTCAGCTAAGAAATTAATTTTTCTCCGCAATTAGGTGAGTCAAGAACAAGAAAAAGGCCTTTACATCATATATAGATTTGCAAGTCAAAGATCCTCTTCTACATTCTGTATCTTCCAATGTTACGTAGCAAATAGTTATCTTCCTAGACGTTTAATGAGATTACCCTTGTCTTCTAAAATACTTAAGAGAGACTGCAATCGAGTGGAATGTTGGCTAAACTGTAAATCGGCGCACTGATCAGGGAGGTGCATCATTTATTCTATGGTGCGACTTTGCAAGGTGGAGTCAATAAAACAGCTCTACCTTTTAATTAAATCATTAACACTTTGTATGAACTTACACAAGACTTGAGCCTACACTAGACACTGCAATTAAATAGCAACTGTTTGTATTGGTCCAGCACGTTTTTAACTTGTCCATCATCAACTGATATAATACCGCAGTGTACACGCTCTCAGGTGGTGTATGTCTAGCGCACTATCTAATTAATACCTTTTAGTGCAGTGTCCTAGCTGTGACGTACTAACCATTACCATTGACTAACAAGTAACAACGTACAGTCAGTGTAAGGTAAGACCACGACTTTCACTGCAAGTACTGCCATGAGATCAACTATGAGCCTTTTGTGTACAGAAGCCAAGCATTAAATCAATGCGCCGCTATATCGAGATCAAAGGCTGGTCTGACATTCCAATGACCATAGCATTCCTACAGTTCACTCTGGCTACCTAGTAGTACGTCTATGTCTAATAATATGACCATCCTATTGATCTGGAAGGTCAAGTCAAAGTTTTTTTTTCTTTTTTCTTTATTCATGAGAGATTATTGTAATTAACATGAACACTTCATTTTGGTCGGTCTATCTATAAGTCTACCATTGATAGCAACGCCACATTATCGTCAAAGCTTTATCTATGTTCCTTGTTGTGAGGTTGTGACTGCTTCACGGTACTCGGAAGCGGTCAGTCGATAACGACACAGCACGACCACTTCCTACAAATGTTAGTCTGGGAAACGATACTAGAAGCGGAAGTGTTTAGAGGACATGGGACCAATCACGTTTGTACGAAATGACGCATACCAATTATTAAAGCCACATTAATTGTGACCCATGTCGTAAGGTGCGAGCATAATGTCATCAGCTCCGGCATAAGGTAAGATTCTAAGCTGCTACTGCGATATTTCCTAAGAAAAACACTATACCATACTGTCCAGGCTGGGGATCGAAACCAAAGCCCGCACCCCAAGCAATCAGTACACAAACAATACTGTATTGAGTACTTCAACAACACAAGTTTCCTTATTTAGTTGATATTTATAATGTGAAAGGGTGCAAATAGGAAGACGTTGTAAACATAATCAAGACTGACACCATAAATTAATATGTTGTAATAAGGTAAACCAACGTGACATCGAGTGCGGAGTAACTGCACAAGGAAGCGCCCAGGCTCCTGTAATACAGTACAGCATATTATGTTTACGACGCGGGGACTGCGGTACGGACAGTGCAGCAGGCTAGTACGACCGGCTCACTCTTATACTGCGCAGTTTAGTTCCATTACCCGTCTAGTACCCCACAGACCAGTACCAGCTGCTAATAGACAACTTGCTATCAATAAGGAAGACTCAGCCAATGCAACTTTAAGCATATCTATGAGCTAGGCACACTAAGGAAATAAGTATGGACTATAGAACCATTTCTTATCAACAATGTGATCGATCATTTCTTCTAACTCATTAGTAGACAAACATTTAATTTCCTAATTGCAGTCTTGCTAATGTTTCATAGAACTGTCTCATAGGGCATAGACAAAATCTGTAATTACAGCTAACGGTACATAAGTAAGCATGCTTCGTTTGACTATGACCTACCGATCAATATCGACTGTGTTAACACGGTACTATCACCTTGCAACGGCTGAGCTTCTGAAATTAATACTATCGACTACCGGCGCATACTGCGCACACTGGTGCCGCGGGCCGCCGACCGGGGCATGCCCGGCGCCTGCACCGACGCCACTTTACAAACATAACCAATAAGTCAACTACAAGTACTAGCGATAAATAATGTACCTCGACCCTTCGAAAGAGATAATATTCACTACTATAAATAATATCTGTGCCGCATGTAGCACTAACCAGCGACAACGACGAACAAACCAGCGCTCGCCGTTACATAGCTAGTGTGTATAACGATCTGCGAAGCTGAAACTAGCCGAGTTATCTTTCGAAAAGTCGAAGTTCACAAATAGTGCACCAGCTGTATAGGTAGGTCCTATGCGCTTTTTGAAGTCTAATCAGAGTAATACAACGTTTTAACATCACACAAATAAAATGATCATTTCATTCATTCTTGTATCGACGCAACAGCTCCGACTTAACCTGAGGACAGACGTATGCATAAAACGTGTACCTATGTGCTTTAAGGTACTTTTGTACATCGGTACGGGTCGGTACCGACTCCCGTACATGTAACACTTAACAATAAAGAAACATCAACAAGAAACAAACCTGTGAAGCGTCAACCTGTGTAAGTAGGTACTTATAGGTACATTATGTATAAACGCATAAGGTAAGATGGCTCTATTTTGCTTGCTAGTAGTTTACGGCTCACACAGCGTAAGGTGTTACGCTGTATGAGCTTATAAGAAACTCCAATAATTCGCATTTGTTCTTAGTTGACTTACTGTATGTTAACATACCGTATGGCGAGCCGCCCGCACGCCGCGACGCCTCCCAGCGGCTGCCTTACAATAGATCACAATTATATCGGTGATCACTATCTACAGCAAACGACGATAAGAATGGCTGTCAATAATTATACATCATAGATGTCATTGTAGTTTCTATGTTTTTTTTTGACTTGTCAGCGAATTCATGACTTGGAGTCTTTACTCTTGGGGCACTTTCCCCTGACTACCTTTATTTGGAGGAATTTTATCTTTTAATGAATGGAAGCTTTATTTAGAAAATCACAAAGAAAACCTGTATATACACAATTAAAATGACCTGATAAAGCCTTTATTTTTAATTCGTTCACCGTGTTGTATGAAAACAACATGGAGTTGACCTAGGTAGTAACTGCTCGAGATTCAAAGGATTGTTTTGTGAATGACCTGCACAACTAACATTCAATGAACATCTTAAAATCCTAGGAAGATACACAAGTCACTAATTAATAACATTCTGCTACTACAATGCATAAACAACCTTAAAATAATAATTTGTTTTTATTTAATCTAAAAATACCCGACGTTTTTGTAGGTAGTAGTGGAAGTATCTATGTTACTAAGATTAGCATAACGCTGTAATTACAAGCTAACAACGTGTTCCAACCGATTGCTTTACTTCGCAGAGGTCACAGAGGCCACGACCGAACTGTTAGAGGATCATGCCGTCTAACATGTACCTGTCTTTCAGAACTCCCATACATTTTATATATTTTAGAAATGTGCTTTTTTATGATGATCATTACGATCCTAGTTTGCTTCTGGGCACTCTGTATCTAAAGTGACCGGCTCACAACGCTGGCTGACTCCTGGGCTCGCTGGCTCTTTTCTGTCCGCCGCCGATTGCTGAGCACTCTGTAAGTGACGCGCAACGAGCTCAATTAGTGCAGTTTCACCAACACTGACACCAGGGTTCAGGAGAACTAGGTAACACTAATACCATACTCAGCTCATTGAACTACTTAATATTTAATTATGGTCATCATCACCTGTATGGCCAGCTCATTACATAACGGTCCGCCCTTTACGTAACAACCTGTATAGCGCTCCTGACTATACAGCGCGTGTCCCAAGCAATGCGGTGCGGTGGAGCAAATCATATCAATGTTAATTGAAACGAGTTCCAATCAGATGGACGTCCGCGGGGGTGAGCCGGCAGCAGACGGGGAAGCTGGGAGAGGCAGCTACTCTAATACTGCGCACGACAGGTAGCCGCAATCAGAAGGTACACCAGATACAGCGTTTGAAAACAGGTTTAAGCTAGTGCCATCGCTAAAACCATAGGCGCGACTGATAATATTTGTAGACCAAATGTGTGTGCGCAGCGCAGATACTGGTTCTCTCTTGATCAGATCTCTTCGTTCACTCGCATAGCCCGATGGGACGGATACTTGATACGAAAGGAGGGCGATCATGTGCAGGACACAGGATGTTTTGCTTTGGGAATTTGTCCTGTTTCATGGTGCATTACAAACAATTAGTATCGCATACACAAACAGCCGACCCTCAGAATCAAACCTACGACACGTAGCAGCCAATCACTTAGCCACTGAGCCAACCATGCCATCCAAAATTACCAGATTGTATTCGCTTTGGATGAAGCAACACCTGTGAGTGTTTTCTCTGGTGTGATGGTGTGTGCGACCCTGACCCGCGCCGAATACTCTCAACTCAGGCACCTACTTCCAACCAGCCGAACCACTCGCTGCTCCAGATATTCACACACTTACAAGTGCCGGTATTTCATATACCTACTACTAATACCTGTTCGTTCGTTTCCGTGCCACTGACACTTTTAATTCAGAAAGTTCTGTGCGTCTGTCCATGCCACCTACAAGCCGTACAGTGTCGGCAGCCCGGCCAGGGCGGCGGCTGTCCGCGATTGCATCCATATTTCATAGTTTGTTATGGAACACTTTTTTTTTGCACATCATTGTTTTTTATTGAACTTTGAGTCGGACACGTAGAGATAACAACTGTGCTTAACGTTGATCTATTCCACACACACATCTCCAATTTTTTCAACTATGTCTTAAATCTATTTTATTGTGAGGTCCATGACACTTAAATCATTTTCCTGCACTCTCCACCGGTCCCCGCAATTTCTGGCTTACATATTAAAGGAGACGAAAGAGACATACTATGCTATGCTGCGCTACCAGTAGGTCCCGTATTGCTATCAATAACGTATTAAACAAACAAGACAGATAAAGCAGATAAAAATAAATATGATATTGATTTCATAACAACTATAATGACACCTACTACTAGCTCTGACTAGCAGATGTTCGTGTGTTGTTGGAAACAGATTAACAGTTTAGATACTGTGAGTGGCAATATAACAAATACATTTATTATGATTACCATTTATCACTGTTAGTAGCTGGTTCAGAACTAAACTTTAAAAGTATTACTATACAGTATATTAGTTGTATCTGGCAGTTCCTTATCGCTTCCTGATAAGATTCAGATTAGTAAAACAATTAATTGATAATGTTATGTACACGTGGCGGACGAGCAAGGTTCCCTCAGCCTTCAAGATCATCAGCGCTGTAGTAGAACCACTACATCATGATGAGGTGTCGATGAAGGCCCCACATCAACCAGTTCAAACAGATCACTTCAGACATAAGCAGTATCAATTTAAGCTGACAGTAAGAACAACCAGTGGTCAGCGCATAGTTGTGGTGACTGCTGCTCTGAACTTTTGTAGTGGAGATTACTCAGTATTAATTTCTTAACTTTTTTATGACCGACTATTTTTACAAAATAAGCACCAGTCCTGGGAGGGCTGACGCGGTGTAGCCCGGCACGACGTGGTGTACGCTGCGCGCCCGGGGCCCGCCGCCGGGACAAACATCGCGATAACCAAGTTTATCGGAGCCCCATAAAAACGTATCGGCGCCTTATCTGCTGTCACCACTACAGAAATAGAGCAACGAATATTTATACTTAATCACTATAATCGGAAAATAACGAAGAGACTGGCCGATAACACTACGACCTTTCAATGTGTCCGGTCACCGTACAACTTACAATCGACTTTATGTTTGTCACGTTAAAGCATGTTATCTGTTGTGTAGTACGAGGCAGTGATAAGACGTGCCCCTTGACCTGCGCTTCTCGAAGCGACCGTATCTCAAGAACGTTCCGTCGGCGCGGGCGCAGGTCGAGCGCACTGCTCCCGCGTCACATGCCTCATGCCAACACCAGGAAAATGATACACTTATTATTATGTACCAATTAGCAAAGACAATCATCTAGTAAGTACCGCCAAATATTTGGATTATACCTACTGTTATGGTCCTGAAACTTGTGCGTGCGTGTTTATTGGCTGTAACACATTAGTCGTAAGCAAGAATAACCCGTCTGCTGGAGTTGGGAAATAAAGTTATACAGAGAAGACTTGCTTCATCAGCGCGGACATCAACTACTGCAAAGAAAGAAAAATACTTTTATTGCATTAAAACTCCTTAAAATTAAACCAAAGCAGCTCAGCTCCCAAAGCGAAGTTTCCATCTTGCTGCATTCCGGCACCGGCGACACAATACATCACCAGTCCGGAGCCCTCACCGTGGCGCTGGTGCGTACTAGACTCAGCCCAATGAGCCGGCGAGCACATGCATTACACGTACCAACAGTTTACATGAATTTTTATAAACTTACGGGATTAAAAAGTTGCAAGTTTACAGTAGTTGGTCACGCGATGCTGCCATGTTGGTGCCGGCGCACGCACAACAACAGTGACGATTTAGCTGGACAAAAAGCGATAATGTAGGTGTTTTTCAATACCTATGATAACAAGTATCAATGTTATTTAATGTTTGACTTAGTAAATGATAGTAATAGTAACGCTAAAATAATATTAAACACTCTTTTAAAGATTACCCGAAACTTGCCGAATGTTTATCAGTTGCGTACGCGTCACTAAATTTTAGTTAATTATCCTAACTAATCTTATATCTTTAAGTGAAGAAAGAAGGAGTAATAAGCAAGTAGCAAGCACAGTTGCGGGCGCGACCGAAATATGGGTTTAGAACTTAGATAGTAGCACCTACCCCTGGTTCTGTATCCGAGATCACCTAAACTACGGTTGGCGCAGTGACTGAGCGACTGATTATTGCGCTGCTTGTGGTGAGTTCAATACCTGCACGGATCAGATATTTATTCTGCACACAGGAAGTTGTCCTGAACAACTTTCTGTATGCAATATAAATATCTGGTCTGACCCTGGTCTGGCTATTTGGCTGAGTTTAATTTTTGTCATCGCACCCACGATACAGGAAAAATTCCTAGACAAGTTTCTAAAATTAAAAAAGCGATGTCAATAAGCATGAGAATCCTGTCTTAATCACAATTACTCTGCGTTACTAACATTATTATTATCATTTTCTTAGCCATTCAGCTATTACTGAGAGCAGTGGAGATAACGGTCCCGACTGAGTTGTAGGTCGTGGGTTCGAAGTAGTTTGAACCCATCCAAGTGAATTACTTTGCATTACTTATTTCATCACTAGTGCTCTCAGTGAACGCCTGGAGGAAATCCGCTACTTACCATATTTGTATTTATTACTTCTTTTATTTTTCTTTTTTAGCTCACTCCCTTTCTCACAGAGACGAGTTCCAGTGTCCCAGCAGTAGGAACATTTATAGGTTGATGATGGTGATGATGATGATGATCCTCCAGCTAGATTAACCGACGACCTTAAGAAAGTGGCTGGGACAGACTGGATGCGGAAGGCCTATGTCCAACAGTGGACTGCAGGCTAGGTAGGCTGAGTTGATTAATTGAGTAAGTTAAGTACTTTCAGTATTTGAGGAGTTTGAGGCTAAATAAATACAGCCGCACAGGCCGATCTTTCGGGTTAATCCGCGCTTGCCGAGGTTGGTCTGTGGATGGGTGACCATCTATCATAGCGAGTTTCCTCCGTGTCTCGAAAAGCACGTAAAGCCGTTGATCCCGGGCGTCATTTGTAGATCCTTGACAGTCGTTACTGTTAGTCAGAAGCTCTAAAGTCTGACAACCAGTCTTACCATGGGGTATCTTATTACCCAGTTACTGTTGTGGAGGTCCGACAGGCAGTCGCTCCATGTAAAATACTGATATCCAGCTGCATCTGGTTTGACTGAAAGCCGACCCCAATATAGTTGGGAAAAGGCTAGGCAGGTGATGACTTTCAGTATTATCATAAATCAGTCAGGTCCGGCAGTTTTCTGAAAAACCACTCTACACCAAAAACGGCTCCAAACTGTTCATAAAATTAAACTATTTGCATCGCAGTGAATGTAAATGTCATTGTACGTATCCTGTGACGTCAGCACGAGGGACATCTCCACGAGGTTCCATACCGAAGCGGGGCAGGTGGTAAACAATGGCCAGCCCACTGAACAGAATATTTGCATGGCGCGTTTTAATACATTAGTGGAACACTACAACAAGACACAGCAGGCCCACTGCGCCCAATAGCGTAGCTGACCGGTTAGAATACGTTTCATAACCGTAATTTACATATGTCAGTACCTAGGTACTAAGTAGCTACTTCAGTCAATTCCTCGTGTCGTCGTCGTTACTACTGGATCGATAGTGATGTGACGTAATTGCTACATGACGAGCTTACACTACAAAAGCTGCTTCATCTATGTACTTTATTTAAAAGTTCGCATGTAGGGCACGCCAGGGGGAGGCACCGGGGCAGGGAGCGCCACATGTGCACTTGACCAAACACGCTGGATGTGTGTCAGAGCTGAGGCTGACATACTTCCTCTACATACAACATTACTCCAGTTTGTCGAGCAAACAGCGTCGCGGGACGAGCGACCAACGTAGCACGCGGGGATGCGGCGCAGACACGAAAAATATCTCTTCAGTAACAGAGGCACACACGTGCCTTTGGCTCCGATGATTTAAAACAGCATCACATCGCTTATTCGTTTAGATCAGCGTACATATAGGGGATATTGAGATAGTAATCATTTCTCCGAGAATCGTTGAACTTCCTTGTCCTCGTGGTCGATCTGATTTATTCAGAGATTGCAAATAACGAGGGCTTGCCCTTGTCCAGAACAGTTATAGCTATATTCTCAGGCTGTAAACGGAGCATTCAATGGACGATTTTTAGTATAATAAGTACTAGAATGTGGCATTAAGTTCTGCAATGGGCCGCTGTTGAACTTATATATATTACTAGCTTCCGCCCGCGACTCCGTCCGCGCGGATGTCGGTCTTCGCGTGGATGGTTTATTTCCCCATTTTGAGTAACTCTGACAATTACATCTTATAAATATTACGGCGCTGAATCCACTGCGGGTAATGCAACGTGTGTTCGCGGTTCTACAGAACAACGTCTATGAATAAAACTGAAAAATAAGATTTTTTTTCTACGTATTTTTTCAGGATAAAAATTATCCTATGTTATGCCCAGGATAATAAGGAATAATTATACCAAGTTTCATCGAAATCGAACCGTTAGTTTTCACGTGATGAAAAAAAATAAAAAAAATTGTCTGTCTGTCTGTCTGTTTGTGCAGGACAAACAGACAGACAGACAGACAAAATTTTTTTAAATCATATATTTGGGTTTGGTATCGATCCAGCAACAACCCCCGCTATTTATTTTTTCAATATTTTCAATGTACAGAATTGACCCTTCTACAGATTTATTATAGTATATAGATTAACCAAACACTAGGTAAAGCAGGTTCAAACATGTTATAGTTCACGTGTCGATTCAAATGAGCCCTAAGCCGGCATCATTGACTTACAAATGCGTCGCCTCCGCTGTCACGACGACCGGAGAACAGAACACTGCAGTACTCACAAGCCATCATCAATCGATTACTCCTACATTCTTTCTGAATTTGCACCACCGAATGTGAAATGCCTTAGTCCACTGCTGAAAAAGTTGGGAGTCAATGTCGACGAGGATCTCGGTCGAACCTTGTCCTATGCACATTTCTGACATATGTATTTCAACATAGTCACTCTACAAGTACATAATAATCTACGGGTTCGAACTGAAAAATTCGTTAGAGAGTCCATTTATCAACGAAAGCTTAAGGCTATGTAACATCACGCTACGACCAATAGAAGCCGAGGACCGAAGGTGAAACCGCGGGGAGCAGCTAGTAGAATATGTACCCTTGTGTGTGAGGTGCGGGTCATGACGAGCGACACGAGTCGTAAAGCTGAACGCAAGCCCTTGAGCTCATTGTTATCTTGCACCCCTTGGACCGATGACCTACTCGGCGATAAGCGAGCGTGGAGCGTTACCGACTGTCTTAACAATACTACTGTTTTATCAACAAACCATTGACATACCATTACTTACATTACCTTAAGCATTGTGCTTGGACTTTCTATCCAAAGTTTCTTTGCAGCAGGCCAGCAGATAAATTTTATTACAAAAACATTAAACGTAACTGACGAAATTTGAGTAGTTTTCATGCCTATTGAGTACGTACCTGGGTAGGTATATATGTTTTGACCTTTTTTACCTGATAAAGTGAGTACGAGTGTGATGTTACATGTATAAAAGCGTTAACTATGTTCAATGTGTGTACATTGCAGAACTGGCCTCGTGTCTCGCAGGAACAACACATCGCGGTGTGCGCCACGTGTGTCGTCAACAGGAAGCAAAGCTTATCGACCTCTTTTGTCCGTCGCAAGTATCCCATAGACAACATTACGATAAGCATTCAATTCCTTTCACAAAAATGAAACAGAAAAGTGATATCGAAGCAAACGAAGTCAATTTGCGTGTATTAGAGTCAGTCGGCTACCCCGTCCCCACAGGCAAACAAACGCTGTTTGTTCTGTCGCTCCGCGCCCAGCCACCTAGCCGCCCAGTCGCCCCCACACTGGCCCAGGCTGCCCCCACACTGGCCCAGGCTGCCCCACTCACCTCCACTCAGCCGGTGACCAACTCGCGGTACTTGTAACTTTGTGAGAATGTCCACCACCTTGTCAGGTATCGGGAACAATATGGTGTATTCATATGTTGCTAATTAAAAGGTACGAAACTAGTGGTGGTTTCAGAAGTGAGACCCGAGAATATCTTTAAAGTTATAACCGATATTAGAAGCAAAATTTGCCCTGATTCACAATTGATAACGTCTTTCAAATTCCGCTGAACATTTTTTTTCTATGGATTCGCTTCTAAATATTTTTAATCTATTTGAGCAGTGAGAACAGCTAGTGACTACCTTCATGAAAGGTGATGTTCCTCTTCAGGCTGCCTTCAGTACAGGACGGGCTTATCCGGGAATGACATTGTTCCCTTAGTAAGTACATAAACAATTGTAAAATATCTGTGCTTAACTATATTAAGCATTATATCGTAATTGTTTGTTATCCTGAAAGAATAAAAAAGCTAAAATGTGTCGCTTCGCATTCAAATGTATGTATGTTGCCTGTAGTATTCCATGGCATAATGGATGACGAATGTGGTGTTCACTTCTGATAGGGTGGCTAACCGTACTCTAAAATAGAGTTCTTCATTTCATACAGATGCACTCTATTTAATTAGTACTAATAGAGTAAGCATGCTAAAATAAGCACCCGTTACAATAAAACTTGAATAAGGCAAAGTGCGAGGGTTATCATCAAAAAATAATTTAATTTACTTTTTAGCAACCGTCCACACTGTGGTAGCTACTTAAGTGAGATAATGGTCTCCAAGTGGCGCACGTGCTTGCAGCGGCGGCGTGCGCGTCACATGTGTTGTGTCCTAACACGCCGCTCTACTAGTCTGTCTTGTAACTATATGGGTAGAGATCATTTCACTGTCGTTGTATTGTTTCATTGATAGTAATAGCGTATTCGGTCGCTTCCACCAGTACCTCATTCACAGGTCAACACGGCGAGTACCTATATTCTTCCTGTGGCTGGGCCTCCTGGCCGCAGCACAACCGAGTAGATGGGTATTACGATACCCCATGGTATGGTGGTGAGACTGGTTGTCAGACTATTAGAGCTTCTGAGTAATAGTAACGACATAATATAATATTTTGTGGCCGACTCAATTTCACATGGGGGCACGGTAGTGCTCCGGCAAGATGAGCCAAGCAAAACGCAAGGGCACTACCTAACTAACTTTTCTCGAACGATTTCGTTGTTTGTAAACCCTAAAGGTAACTTGGATTAACCAGATAAACGAAATTCTCGGAATATGTAAATAGTAGACTCATAATACAAGTTTAATCTCAGCTTCGGTGCCAATTTTATCTATGTTCAATTTGAGAAAATTATTCCATCCTCCTAAATTGCATAAATCAATTCCGTATTTATTTACTTATTTTAAACTTCATGCAACACAAAAGGTATATTGATAGGTATATTGACATTAAAAGCTTTGTAATAAAAAGCAGTTGTGTAGTCAATGCTCAAAAGCGAGTGTATCTGTTAAAGCCTAAACGTAGTGAGCCACGAGAAGCCACTAGATGCTATTTGTGTGTTTAGTTAACATTAACCACACAAATAAAATCGGCCGGAGGTCACAATCCAGCGTTTAACACAACACCCGTCGTTTAGTCGCAGCACTCGCCGCCCGCGCCATGCCGCACTTACAACAGAAGGTTCACTACAACATTGTCCGCGAACAATAAATTAATACTTGATAACATTTTTTTTTTTTAAGGAATTGGTGGAGGCGTTTTCTCAGCAGTGGAACAGTGCAGGCTAACTCAAAACTCAAAAAAAAACCATTTTCAAACAGACAATTAACGGTGAATCGGACATCGGAAACAGACTTGAAAGGTGGAGTAGGTGGAGTTAATAATAATTAACATTGCTGCGATTCACTTGTCATTAGACAGCAACTCGTCGACGTAACCTGCAAGGCACACCATCTGCATTCGGAACACGAGATAAGCTATGCTATTCTCTATAAGAAATCTCATCGCTGGACTCTACTATGTGCTCTTCGACGACCCGTCTTTGGTCCGATCGTGCGGCGAGACCGGTGAGCGCTAGTGTCGCTATCAGTAGCTTAGTGAATAGCAAACTTTAGTCCCAGCGTGGCGTGAGCGCTGCGGCCGCAATGGGACTATTCTTTAAAAAAATTGGTAGATGTCACACATTTCCTTGGATACAACTTCCAATCGATAGTACTAACACTGGAAGCAAGTATTCCATTGACTTGACTGCACTAGCACACACACACATACTTCGATAACCGTTTTTAAACGCGATCAATATCGTCGCCTATGAAATATGTTTTATTAATTATTTTCTACAGAATTTTATGAAAAAATCGGTTTTTTGACATTAGTTTTAGGGTTCCCAACATGAAATCCTGTGTAGAAATTGACCTTCAAAGGTTTAACCTCTATTAAAATACAGGCTCTATTTTAGTCATTTTCAGTTCTAAAAGCCAGAGAAAACAAATCGTCTGTGTAGGTTAGAATTAACCCATCTATTTTGGTAAGCTTTTATATGAAACAAACACGAGAGTCCTATCCAACTGAAATAAAAGCCATTAAGTAAGTAAAGTGGGCCTTGGCAGTTTACGATATAAATAAACAGAAGTGGTCACTGTCTACCCACAAGTGTGGTGAATACAAGGCTGGCTGTGGCTAGTAGTAGTCGTTAATGGCCGGCGAGACTTGAGTGTAATGTGCGGAGTTATATTGTAACGGAACAGTGCAAGCTATTCACTTTCGCGGCAAACAATCCGACGCGGCCAATTAATCAAGCGTCGCAGCCCGCGGGACGTCACATGGCTGCTGCAGCGGAGACACTCGCAGAAGTACCGCTCTGCGCGACGAGCTTTTTATCGCGGAAGTTTAGATAAGTGGCTTCACCAGATTTCGGCTCACACTGACGACTGACTTCTTCATAATATTGCAAATCTCGTGTTGACGTAGTGAGTTCGTTTTTATTGGGTTCTTTTTTGATTGCGGTATTAAGAAGTGAGGCTTCTGACCTGTACTGCATTCATTTTATAGTGGACATCTGCAGATTTCTTCATCAAACATATTAACTGCATATGGCGTGTTATGTAACTAGGCGACTTTGTCACTCGTTCGCTGATAATACGCTATACTTAACGCCGCCGTGCTAACTTCTAACTCATTGACGTTGACGGATGCCTGCGGTAGTGCGGTGGCATGCGGAACATCGGCGCCGCCTACCCCTTCCTGTGTCGCAGCCGTCACAATATTTAACTTTATTTTTTTTATCACTCACACAATCATATTGTTTTGAACTGAGTGCTGCGAGTCTTTAATTCATGTGGAATCGTAAAAACTACCACAGTATCCCAATTTGTCATCGACAGCGCTTTACATTCAACAATTAAGGCATAATGTGGGCACTCGCCACGTGTAGAGCGCGCGTCAGTCCGTCAGTGTGTCGCGATACAATTCGGGTGACATCATTAGTGCGCGCTGCTCTCCAATTATCATAAACGCGGTGCGGGCCCCTGCGGGACCCGGGGGCCCGGCGCGGGACCACCCCACCTGTGGCGCGCGGCCGGCGACCTGTGGCGCGCCCACTTTCTCCACGCACACCACAACCCCTACCGACCACTCCGCACCACTCGCTGACGACCTCTATCACTGATGACACAAGGACAAACTCTTCACATTCTTTTTCGATTGAACGTAAAACCTGAACTCTAGTGCAAGTCTAACAAATTCTACGTCCTATCATTTACATACCTACTATGAAAGTTTCTTAACATATTTTATCTACTATCATGCTATTAATCCTCTATAAAAGAACCTATAACAATTAGCTTATTGCCAACATTAAAACACTCAATGCTATATGTAAAGAAGCGTTCAATAAAAGGCGGGAATCAGCGGTAAACTGGTGTATTAAACAAGTGTGCAACATAACGCGCGCAAAGGACGCACATTCAAATATGGCAGTAGTGCCAACTTACAAACTATGAAATTGCTACTCGCTACATCTTCTCCCTCCTAAGTTACTACGTAAGTTACAGAGTACTGCTATAATAAATTCTTAACCTATTAAAATATGAGTAAGTCACAGAACAAAACTTAAATCTATAAACCTATTTATAATGCACGCTTAGCTCGTTCATAAGCACGCAGTGCTCGAGCTGACGCGTCGGGTGGTGGTGGTGTTAGTAGGACGACCGAGTCAGCTGGTGTTACTTGAGCAGTCGGCTCAGGTCCCTTCTCCGGAGTACGCCACACGTCGCCTTGCTCAGCTTGTGCTGTATCGTCAGCACCAACAGACGTGTCTACGTGTTCTTGACTAACGACCCCAGGTACGTCCACACACGGTTCATCTCGCGACCCTTGACTCGCTCGCGACAGTGAAAACCTATGTTTATTACGGGCGGGAATAATCTGATCCGCATGTCTACGCCACTGAGTACCATTTCCTATGTCCACATTGTACGATACAGGACCTGTTTTCTTACTGACTGTGCCAGGAGACCACTTTTCCCCCCGCGTAGAGTAGTCGCGAGTAAAAACTGCATCGCCTACCTCAAAATCCCTGATAGCGCCCGGCCCGTAGCGCACCTGTCGTTCCTGTGCAGTACGAACTATCGCGCCTAAATCGGGCCGCAAGGCGTCGAGGCGACTGCGAAGCCTCCGCCCCTGCAACGCATATGCTGGAGGTACCCCTGTCGTAGCGTGTGGACAATTACGATACTTTAACAAAAATTTACTCAAAGCCGCGTTCACATCGTCCCCCTCGTACTGTGCTCTTTTAATTGCCTTTTTTACAGTTTTAACTGCGTTTTCAGCTGCGCCGTTAGCCTGTGGCCTATATGGGGCTGAAGTTATATGTTTTATACAGTTTTTATCACAAAATTCTTTGAATTCTCGAGCTGAAAAAGGCGGACCATTGTCCGTTACTAGTTGTGACGGTAAACCAAAACGCGCAAATATGCCCCTAAAAGCATTTATAGTGGAGCGAGCATCCGAACCCTTCATTGGTAACGCCTCTATCCACTTCGAATGTGCATCGACCATAATGAGGTACCTTATACCGCCACAATCTCCGAAGTCTGCGTGCAGGCGCTGCCACGGATGCAGCGGGAACTCCCAAGGGTGCACCTGCGCTCGCGGTGGCGCGTCGCGCACCACTCGACACGCATCGCATTTCCTACCTACCTCTTCTATATCGCGGTCTAGGTTTGGCCAGTACACATAACTACGTGATAAGTTCTTCATTTTGTTAACCCCTAAATGACTTTCATGAATTTCAGTCAAAATTTGTTTTTGTAAGGTTTGAGGAATGACAATTCTGTATCTATATATTAAACATCCCTGGTCCACTGACAGTTCCAGTTTTCTTGCAAAATAAGGTTTCTCTTCCTCGCAGTAAGGTGCAGCTGGCCACCCAAACAAAACATAGCCCTTAATTTTATTTAAAACCACATCACGTTCTATTTCTCGAGCTACATCTTTAAAGGAAACAGGGAACGTATCTGCAATTAAATTCAAATATTCTATCGTAATTTCTTCGCGAATTTCTTTAGCTAGAGGTAACCGAGATAGTGCATCAGCCGGACCATTGTCCACTGATCTCACAAATTCGACCTTATAATCGTAAGCTGCCAAACGTGCCGCCCACCGCTGTAATCGACTTGCAGCTGTTTGAGGTATACCCCCCTTTTCACCAAAAATGTGTGTCAACGGCTGATGATCCGTTTTTAATATAAAGTTTCTGCCAAATAGATACTGGTGATGTTTAGTCACACCAAATATTATTGCCAGAGCTTCCTTGTCAAGCTGACTATAGTTACGTTCTGGTGCACTAAGTGTGCGCGACACACAGCTGATAGGGCGTTCGCTGCCGTCGTCGTAGCGATGCGCGAGCACGGCGCCTAACCCGTACGCGCTGCTGTCTACTGACAAAACGAGTGGTCGCCCCTCCTCATAATGCGCCAGTACGCTAGTGCTTAAAAGAGCCTGTTTTGCCTGACTAAATGCTAACTCACACTCCGAGTTCCATTTCCAAACTACATGTTTTCTTAATAAATTATGCAGAGGATGTAACAAAGAACTTAAATTGTTTATAAACCGCCCATAGTAGTTCAACATTCCTAAAAAACTTTTAAGTTGTGTAGTATTTTCTGGTTTAGGTGCGTTTGATATAGCTTCTAATTTTTCAGGGTCTGGTTTCAATCCTTCTTTATTAATAATAAACCCAACATACTTGACAAAATCTTGCAAGAAACTACATTTGCTTAGTTTAACGGTGAGTCCTGCATCCCGCAACCGCGTGAGTGCTGCCCTCAAATTATTTAAATGATCTTCATCATTAGCCCCTGTAACGCAAATGTCGTCTAAAAACACCACACAACTCGGAATACCTCTTAAGGTTTCTTCCATTATTTTCTGAAACTTCTCTGGTATACATGATAAACCATATGGAGTGCGTCTATACGCAAATGTACCTATGTGCGTGGTGATTGCGGTGTACAACTGCGAATCCTCAGTTAATAAACACTGTTCATATGCGTGCCGTAAATCAAGTTTAGAAAACTTTTTACCACTACTTAATGTGCAAAATAGCTCTTCGATACGGGGTAAGGGGTAGTAATCACGCTTTAATTTCGGATTAATCGTAATCTTATAATCACCGCAAATTCTTATCTCCCCGTTACGTTTCACTACCGGTACAATTGGAGTACCATAATCCGAGTAATCTATTCGATAAATAGAACCATCGGCCTCAAGCCGCGTGAGCTCCCTCTCGACGCGTTCGCGTAGCGCCAGTGGGACGGGACGTGCGCGAACGTACACGGGGTCATTGTCCGTGAGTAGTAGCCGAATTTCGCGGTTACAGGTACCTAGTTTGTCAGTAAACACGGTTGGAAATTCCTTAATTAGTTGGTCTACGGATTGACAATCAAAAATTGTATTAAATTGCATTTGTTTAATTTGCAATGCCCGGATCCAATCTCTACCCATAATGGGGCGCGCTCCCCCTCTAATGACATGCAAACTTAATGAATGAGTTTTATTTCCTTTAAAACTAACTTCTACCACAATATATCCTAGAGTATCAATCCGTGACCCACTATAGCTACGTAATACTAAATTATCCTGCTTAATTATCTTATGTAAAAATAATTGTTTATACATGGATTCGCTAATTGCTGAAATACGACTTCCTGTGTCAACTTCACACCGAATTTTAAAATTATCAATTAACAGTTCTAGAAAATAAGGTTCATTACTCGTAGACTCCACCTTACTTGACAAATTGAACAAATCCTCTTCGCAATCACTCACGTAATTCTGCCTGGTGCCACTTTCATGTTCACGCACATTTTTGCACATCACTTTTAAATGCCCTTTTTTATTGCACTCATCACATGTGTAGTTTTTAAATCGACACCTATCTGCGGCATGACCCTTTCCGCAACGCCAACACGGCCTGTAGCCGCCGTCGTCCGCTGCAGCAGATCGGGCGCCTCCGGCGCCGCGCGCGCCCTGTTGCCTGCCCGATGTTGCCGCCGGCGCCCCGCGGCGCCCTCTCGTGTAGTGCAGCCCCTCCGCCGCCGTCGCAGCCGTCGTGCCGCCGCCCGCTGATTCCACCGCTGCCGCGCTTGAGGTCGAGGCGCTTACCTCAGCATGTTTTTCTGCTGCCTCTAGAGCGAGCGCCAGCTCTACCGCCGCCTTGTACTCGATCCTTTTCTCAGCGAATATTCGCGATCGCATTGCGTCGTTCGCTAAACCAGAGACAAACTGATCTCGCAAATTCTCCTCGAGTTGTGCACCAAAATTGCACGTAGTTGCCAAATGCTTTAATGCTTGCAGGTATTCCATAAGCGGCTCGCCAACACGTTGTCGTCGCAAGCGGAATACGTGCCGCTCTGCTATCTCGGACCGTTGCGGCTCAAGATGGTCAGCCACTAACTTAACCAGATCATCAAAAGTTTTGTCTTCGGGAAACTTTGGCGCGCACAAATCACACATTAAGGCATATGTAGGTTCTCCGACAACCGTAACGAGTAAAGATACTGTTAGTTCGTCTTTCACAGTATTTAACAAAATGTATTGTTTTACGCGGCGAACGTACGCGGCCCATTGCATTGAACCTAAATTAAACGGCTCTAATTTACCGATAGGCATGATGTTTATTATTTACACACTATTATATCAACTATATTGTCAATTACAAATAGTTTTTTAAACGCACGGTTCACTATATTCATCGAAATCGTCGCCAATGTAAAGAAGCGTTCAATAAAAGGCGGGAATCAGCGGTAAACTGGTGTATTAAACAAGTGTGCAACATAACGCGCGCAAAGGACGCACATTCAAATATGGCAGTAGTGCCAACTTACAAACTATGAAATTGCTACTCGCTACACTATAATGATCATTATATCATCCAAACGCGTGTTATAATGAATTTCAAAAAAAGAACATTCTCATGCAATGACATTTTTACCACCAGATCGCTAACATTTTGAAAAAAGAACAATAAATTGTAGACTAATTCGTAATTTCGGATTCTCGTCTTATCGTGTTATTTCCCGCCATCTTGAATTCACATAGTTCTGTACAACACCCTATGGTATGAAAATCTTTTATAGAGAATTCATATCATGATTGTAGATAAAGTCTTGTATGCAACTGTTATAATTAGGTATTAAAACACTCATGTGATACTATTATCACACTCGGCTACGCCTCGTGTGATAAACCCACATTCGTGTTTTAATACCCCTGATTATACAACAGTTGCATAAATAACTATTATCTACTATCATGCTATTAATCCTCTATAAAAGAACCTATAACAATTAGCTTATTGCCAACATTAAAACACTCAATGATATAATGATCATTATATCATCCAAACGCGTGTTATAATGAATTTCAAAAAAAGAACATTCTCATGTAATGACATTTTCACCACCAGATCGCTAAAATTTTGAAAAAAGAACAACTCGTCTTATCGTGTTATATCCCGCCTTTTTTTCACTCGAATATGTTATGCGAATATGGTATGTTATGAGAATCTTTTATAGAGGATTCACAGCATGATTGTAGATAAAGTCTTGTATGCAACCGTTATAATTAGGTATTAAAACACTCATGTGATACTATTATCACACTCGGCTACGCCTCGTGTGATAAACCCACATTCGTGTTTTAATACCCCTGATTATACAACAGTTGCATAAATAACTATTAGGTAAATAAATGTAAAGCTACGAGTACCACGACTTTGGACTGTTTCGAAGGCAGATGATTGTACCCACTGTTACCGTACAAGTACACATATATTCTTTTAGGTTTACTTAAGCAAAGAAACAAGTATTGGCTATGGCCAACATCGCTAATATAATGAACACAATACGCATTATTCAAATTTCCACGAAACTATGCAGTGTAGTTCGCAACACTATCAATATCCACTGAACGCAGCGGAGTCGTATTTCTGCTGAGTGCAGATGACAGCGCGGCGTGGTGTGGTGTGGCGGCGCACTGCATCGTGTTCGTGAGGAACGCGCGCACTCAGCGGCTGCCGGCTGGCCTGTACAGTCACAATCATATCAGAAGACTTCACTTTTTTGTAACGTGTGTAATCAATCATTCAAGTTCGCTGTAAATAAAATACGGAAATCTTGTAAAAAGGCCTCTGCTTCAGCTTCTCTAATAATGCTAGTCTCGCTAGACACGGTGGAGCATACGGTGCAGGACTACCCCGCTTGGGCAGAGCACCGCTGTGTCCTCACGACGGCGATAGGCGGAGACCTCTCGCGCCCGGCATTCGTAGAGGCTATGCTGCGGGGCGAGACGGAGTGGGAAGCGGTCGCTTCCTTCTGCGAAGCAGTCATGCTCGTGAAGGAGGAGGCGGGGTGCGTGAGGGAGAGGACAGCGTCCTCCCTCCACCCCAGTCGCAGTGGTAGACGCCCACGGCGCGCCTCAAAGAGTGTCAGCAAAATGACGGGGCCCCCCTCTAGAGGGCCAATGCCTGCCGGAGTCAAGGGACCCACGAATTACCGTGACCCCGGAACGTAAAGGGCTATTGAAGAACACAGTGGATTTTAGCCAGTACGAGTCTGATAGTCCCTCCCGCTCTGCCCTGGGTGGGAGGACTCATTTGATGATTTTGCCACGATAAGAAAAATGTAGACCTCTTCCTACTATTTCCAATCATTTATCACCCATGCACAGGCAGACGTCGGCAAGTGTTGCTAAACATTGAAAACCCATCCCCAACAAAACCTTGGCAAATGTTGCTTAACCTTGATCACCCAGTCATAGACAGACCTTTGAAAACTGTATCACCTCTGACGGCTTTCAGAGACAACCTCGATGCAATGCGGTTATGTTGCTTTATAACCGTGAAATGTAAGCTTCAGGCAGGAAAAAGCTCACACTAACTAAAGCCACAATATTTTGGAAGCGTCGCTGTTTGTTGCACGAAAAGGCGACATGCATGCATCGCGGTTATTAAAAGTCCCACAGTTGTAGTTATTATGATGATTAGTATCCGGGGCGCGGCGCTAACGAATGGCGGACATTAACCACCCTCCGCCGGCCGAGCCCCGAGCCCTGAACCCCGAGCGCCGCGCGCACGGCGACGACGCAGGGTTTAACAACACGCGTCCTTAACACTCATCACATTATGACACCCATTATTATTATGAACAATGATCAGCTGTCTGCAAACTAGATACGAGTAAATAGGCTCATTTACACTTAAAGTAACTTACACAACCGAAGCTGAAGGTTAACCAGCTCTTGTCGGCTCAGCACAATCTGCAAACCTGTAACATTTCGTTTTTATTTCGACAAATAATATTTTTTGTTATTTTTAATAATGTATGTACGTCAACTGCGGAAGTATTGTGTCGCATTAGTATCTGTTAACATTGTGAGCTCCCTCAACGTCCGTTACCATGCTTTTCTCTTATTTGATGGTTGAATATTCTGTGGCCTACTATACCACAAATACCGTCGGAAAGTATATAATTAATATTGTAAATTATGTTAATGAAATCAATTTCTCGGAGGACATCTTGTAGTCAAATCAACTTTCTATCAAAAGTATAAACTAGATACTTAAAACGGCTCATGGTGAGGAAAAATATACGAACCTGACGACATTTGTTTTTATTACTTCACACTACACTTGCTTTCATTTAAATTGTAGGTAATGTTTGTTAGTACGAGCATGTAACTTGTTTAACCAATATAAATGTAAGCTGAATTAAAACCATTTCTGCTATTTGCTACAAAATTCTACATGTTAAGTTCAATGCCGATGATAATGCATTTTTCAAACAACAACAAACAGAGAAAGAGGAATGTTTGCATGTCTTACATAGAAACTGTGAACATATGTTTTACAACTTTGAATATTTTTTTTAAAACGTTTTCGTTTTTAAAACTTCTTTGTCACAGTTGTTGGAGATTGGCGATTCCTTGCGTCTTTTGGACGTCCTGAGTGAAAGGAACCAGAGGCATGTAAACATTAAAATCTAAGCGAACACACGCTGAATCACGTGGCATGGCATCCCCTGTGAGGAGCGCTTCTTAACTTAAAGCATCGCTGAGGGCAGACAACAAGGGACAGGCTGGATCTTTTTATATAAAAATACCTTGTCTCACACTAGCAATTATTCCTGTGTCGTGGGTGCGTTTAAAAACATATAAACTCACATACACAAATGTCCAGACCCAGAACAACTACTTGTAGATCATACAAATATTTGCTCCGTGCGGGAATCGAAACCGCGACACGCAGCGCAGCAGTCCAATCGCTCAGCCACTACACTAATCGACGGTGAGCACGGAATAGTGTCGGTTAGTTTTCGTGGTTTTTGAGAGTATTGGTTTTCCCACTGCTCTCCTGAACGAGGGTGATGGAGTCATCGGGAGTGTCTACAGAGTACGCCTTGGACATCGGGAGTGACGAGAGACGCTACCCACAGCGAGAGTCGCGACGTGACGTGGCGATACTTGTGGTAGCGGGCGCACACTTGAATCCGAATCCACGTCGTCCATTTCTTCTACACTGTGCCTGTTAATTTCCAATGCTAATTCATACACTACGGAATTCATGGCCCTATTTCAAAACATTGGTTAGTTTCGTAGCAACAGCGTAGCTATGTAAATTATAAAGTCATATAAACCTCCTTGGACGAATTCTCTATGTATTAGAGTCACAATAATATATTTTAAAATAATCAGACACGTTTTGTAAAATAGGCAAGTTCATGGCCGAACTAGATCATAAATTGTTTCACAGTCGAATGTGGCGAGCCCCACTACTTTATAATAATATATTCTACTTGTAAGCAACACTAGCAACTCCGATACTTTTAAAACCGACAGTGAAGAAAGGAAGAAGTTCTCCTTTTTCTTTGATACTCAGGATATTTTTTATGTATTCCTGAAAGAAGATCACAGAATCTGGGACCAGTTAATTTCAGAAGCGTTCATCAATGAAAGTGTGTACATTATATAATTAATGTTTATGTTGTCAAATCTTTCCACTGTCATGAGGTTTCAAATCAATATTCAATAATTTTGTTGCTGGAATAGCTTACAAAAAAATAACGAACTACGTTATTTTTTTGTAAGCTATTCCAGTAAAGTGGAAAGTGTTCTTACTGGAGTGAATAAGTAATTGACACACTGATCAAGAAGGTCCGTTAACCGGTCGAACAGAAGGATCCCTCACGATCTTCAACGATGAAACGAGGCTCTCGCTTGGAGATTCGGTGAAGAGCTTGAATTAGACGACAGTACTTCTCGATAAGCCTTGCGTTATGAAGAAATTCCTATCTTTGACGTCCTAACTACCAATACATTGAACTATCATTCAAAATCAAAACAAAATGTGATCAAATCAAATCAAAACGAACTGTGTTTCATAACAAAATGTTTATTTTGTATTTTTAAATGTAAATGTTTTAAATCCTTATTTCTAAAAGTGAATGTGAATTTGTTTGTTCTGCTTTCATGTATACTGCTGGACCGATTTTGAATAGCACAGAGTAAGTGGGGCCTGGAGACGATGATGGACTAAGGGCATATTTTGTCTTGACAAGTGTATGTAAAAATATAGACAGTGGCGGCCTTAGGGGGTGGCGAACAGGGCAATCGCCCGGGGCCTCGCTCCTACAGGGGCCTCGCGCATCAAACCAAAAAAAAATACAAAAAAAAAATTCAACAATTTTTTTGTTTTTTTTTTTTGATTTTGATCTTTAATTACTTATTAAGGTTATAACATAACCGTAAATTAAAATTAAGTTAGTTAACTAATTCATTCATTCAAAACATAATTGAAAAATCCATTATGTACACTGAGAGATTTTTTTCGATAACCGTAAGTACAAAAATAGACAAGTCCGCGATTCGGATGAAAAAATCAGTACTTGAATATCGCGCCTCGAAACACTTGAAGATCGGTTTTTTAATTGCATAACACTCGTGAGTCAGGACATAATGTTCTGCTCTTCTATCGCTCGGGGATTATTATCTCGGTGCTAAAATACATAATAGAAAAAAAATTAACTGAAGTTTACCCCACTATCGAAATAGTCCTGAGAATTATTGCTACCACACACCTGTTACAGTTGCGTCTGCTGAAAGGAGTTTTTCGAGGCTTAAAATTATTAAAATATATTTGAGGAATTCAATGGCACAAGATCGGCTTTCAGCCCTCGCTATTCTTTCAATCGAAAATGACGTAGCTTATTCGTTAGATTATTGTGCTTTAATTAAAGATTTTAGTCTAAGGAAAAGCCGCAAAAATCAATTTTAAAATTTATTATCTCTGTATTTGTTAATTTCGTAAATCTTAAAATGTAAAATATTTTTAAACTCAAATTTGATTTATTTGTATAATTTAAGCATTTTTCCTTAAACATGACAAATACCTAAACCAAACTACCAGACCTACTTTCGCATTACATACTTTTTACGAAGGACAAAGGGCCTCGGCATGAGTGGGAAGCGGTCGCCTCCTTCTGCGAAGCAGTTATGCTCGCGAAGGAGGCGGCGTGCCGCGTGAGGGAGAGAACAGTGTCCTCCCTCCGACCCAGCCGCAGTTGTAGACGCCCACGGCGACGGACGTCGCCAGACGATCTCCGGCCACCGTAGGCGCGGGCATGCGGGCAGCGAGTAATGGGCGACTCGCAGCCCGACATGGACCATGCCCGGGTCGACGGCGCGTTGTGTTCCACGCGCGCCTCAAGGAGTGTCAGCATATTGACGGGGCCTGTAGAGGGCCAAAGCCTGCCGGGGTCGCGGGACTTACCCATCACCGTAACCCCGGTACGTAAAGGGCTAGTGAAGGACACCGTGGATTTTAGTCAGTACAAGTCTGACAGTCCCTCCCGCCCTGCCCTGGGTGGGAGGACTCATTTGATAATTTTACCACGCAAAAAAAAAAAAAGGACAAAGGGCCTCGCAAAGTCCTGCCGCCCGGAGCCTCGCAATGGGTAAGGCCGCCTCTGAATATAGAAAAGCTTTATGAATGTTCTGTGGTCGATGATTTTATTTATTTTATTAATCATGACAAAAATATCAATCAATGAATCAAGCAATGATTGAGAGCTAACATAATACGGTTGCTAGTAGATTTATGTAATCCTGTCATGCTTCCCGCACCCGACATTTTTCATGTCATGTCAAGACAAGAATGACACTTTACTAACCGTATACATCTATCTATATATATAAAAATGTTATGTTGGTTTGTGTATGCTTTAAAAACTCAAAAAGTACTGCACTGATTGAGCTGAAACTTTAGCATGATATGTAATCCGCATCAAGGATTGTTTTTATCTATTTTTTGCATCAGTCACATATCCGCAACCGCGAATAAATAGTTTTTTTAAAGATCAGCTCTGTACCAGTGACCGCGCCATCTACCGGAAGGAGGATAACACTCGCTGACAACCGCAGTCGTAATGACGCAGTCACATGAGAAGAAATTTTAGCATGATATATAATCCGCATCAAGGATTGTTTTTATCTTTTTTTTTTTTTGTTGAAAAAACGGTTTTTTGTGCCACAGCGAAGCGGGGCAGGGTACAGCTAGTTATCCATAATTATGTGCCGGTCAAGGTCACGTTTTTATTTTGTTTTCTTTAAAGAAATGCTTTTTATTTCTTATACTTTTCACTAATTTGAGAAAATAAATCAATAGACCCATTTATGCGTCTTATCTTATCTCAACCAGGTCCTGTTGAAAATCAGCGTCAGGCACTAGTTGTCTGGCATCTTTGCTGAACTGGGCCTATTTGGCGCGCCAGTTATTTTAAAAAAAAACATCGTTAATAGTTCTCTTTTATTTTGTTTATTATTGTGTATGCCCTGTTTCTGTGCCAATATGTAAATATTATTTCTTTCTTTATCAAAAGATCATTAACATTGTTATGCACATTCTTGCAAAGAGTGGCGTTTTTGAAGATGGCTAATGTGTTGGGACCTTACCAAACTGATTCGACTACTAGTGCCATTTTACAGTACCAGGATCATATTTTAAACCAATAATTTCCGCCATCTTCGAATGTCTTCTTCTGTTTACTACATGTTTCTACTTACTCTTTGGTCTTCTGTGATGGGGTCCTTCTTTGAGGGCTAAATCTGCTCTTTCAATAGCGATTCCTGGCGAAAACCGGTAATTAAAAAATATGCTGTCATTAACTTATATCTTAATTTCGCCGAGACCTATCTTTTGAGGGTATTTTCATGAATGAACACGAGCTCCATCCGTGGAACCCACACTCCACGGGAAGCTGCCGTTCTTCTTTTTCTAAGCTGAATCTTAACGAAAATTAATAAACACGTATTTTTATTCAATCAAAAAATACTAACTGTGTCGTAAGAGGACACCGAATGGTGTCATTTGAGGCGGCAACTCTCTTGGCACGCTTTCCACCACTGGATATCCTGGCGGATATCGACATGATAAATCCGAGATAATACACAAGGCCCACTGTCAATAACTCGAAATTCCTCAATGGAAATGCTGACTATTTCAAAGCTTTCATCCGATGATTAAAATGCATACATGAATAAATCATCAGTTGTTCACTTCATTTTAACTGGAGTTCTTGAATCATCGATAAACCAGAAAGCGGTATATATATATGGTATGAAGGAGTTTGTAGTGTGTGATTCGCGCTATAGAGATGCATCATGCAGCAGGTCTCATTCACTCGTAGATAGATGCCAAGACAGAAAACCGACAAAAGTGGAAAGATTTGGAGATCTACATTCAGCAGGATGGTCAAGAAAAAGCATCGTGCGGCTGGAGAGTCGTGACGTCACGGCAGGTGGCTGACGTCACGTCGTGCGGTCGTGACAGCCGCACTATCTAATTGTACAATTGCGGGAGACGCCGCTAATTCATTTGCGCGCTGCGTTAATTAGGCCGAGCCCGGGGGCGCACCCTGCCGCTCGGCTCACTAACCTTTCTTTTGGCAGTTTTCGTTAAAGCACCTAACATGATATTTAAATCTGCTAACGATTTTACTTTTTAAGGTCTTGTAGAGTCCATGTAATATTAAAATCCTGGGGATTTTTTCGCCACTTGCTCTGCCCTGTTGTTCTGTTGCTTTGTGAGGCTGTCTTAAGTATTTTGTGGCTTGTTTTTTTGCGCATACACGGAATTCGTAAAAAAACACGATGCGATGACAAATTGTTTATGAGGGACGTGATTTAAAAACGATACGTTGTTTAAAACAACAAAAGAGAATTGATTGTTGTCAAAATCAACAATAAATTAAAATAGCATTATGCATCTTTCTGATGTTAGTATGTTTTTTGGACCCAGGGTTATGTAGGTAAACCACTAACTCAAAAAGTTGGATGAAGATTTTTTTTTTTTATACATAGCCTTATTGAATCGAAACAATTTACAAAAAAATCGGAAAAGGTACCAACATCATATTTTGCGAATTTAGCTACTTTTTGTGTCGATTTTGACGGGCCTGTAAGACAAGACCGGAATTTTCACAGAAGCCCTCGTTTGAACGAACCATTAGCCCCTTCGTCCACAACGCGACGCAAGTCTCTAATACTTTTTGTCTTTGGTATCCAGGCGATTATCGCAATACAAATCCATAGAGGTTCGTACACAGGTCAGTCAATGGACATCCAAATACGTATTTTTAAAGCCTCTGTGTTTTTTGAAGTGAAAACTTCTTTAGCGGCGTTGTGCGAGGCCATGCTGCGGGGCGAGACGGAGTGGGAGGCGTTCGCCTCCTCCTGCGAAGCAGTCATGCTCGTGAAGGAGGAGGCGGGCCGCCTGAGGGAGAGGACAGCGTCCTCCCTCCACCCCAGCCGCAATGGTAGACGCCCACGGCATCGGACGTCGCCATACGATCTCCGGCCACCGTAGGCGCGGGCATGCGGGCAGCGAGTAATGGGCGACGCGCTGTCCGACCATGGACCATGTAAAGAGTGTCAGTACTCATTCGATTATTTTACCACGATAAAAGAAAAAAGCGGCGTTGTGCACTTTTTTTGGAATGGGTAAAAAATGTTAAACTCGCGTCAGGACACGTGGCCTGATCGAAAATTCGTAAGACGGCGCAGGGCGCTTGCGTGAATGTTCGTGTGTGCTTATTACTATTCAAGTTTTCACTTCTACCGGCACTCCCAGATTGCAACCTGTCGTTTTTTTAGCTAGTAGGTACCTACCTAGCGAGAGCGACAAACACTGAGTTAATGTGAAACACACTTTGTTTTTCCTTCCGCCTTGTTGGAGCAGAAAGGACTGTCAGACTCGTACTGTCTAAAGTACATCGTGTTCCTTCAATTGCCATTTACGTTCCAGGGTCACGGTAACCTGTTTAGACAGTCCCGCAACGTGTTGCGGACACCAGGTGAGCGGTGAGCGGTGGGTGCTCGCACACCCCATGTGCGCAGGCAGTGCGGTAAGGAGTGCCAGCCTCCTGTGTGATGTCAGCTGTGGTTGACTACTATAGTAACATCCAGAGAGTAGACACGACGCTGCACTACGGCGGGTGTACGTTATGAAGAAATACGTACAGTGTTAGGTAATTACTAAGTAGATTCATGAAGCACCAATGATTGCACCACACTGTTGCACCGCCGCGCCGCTGCTACATCGCATCGCGTACATCTGAAATCAATTTGATTGTGTGATATTGTACTGGATGAGAATGTGGAGCATGTGGATATATGGGGCGACATTTTCACTCCCGTGGCGGTCGTCTCGGAGGACGGGGGCAACGGGGCGTCGGTGTCGCAGCTGCACAGGAGCAATGATACCTACTGATATGAAATTCGAATTAGTGAAAATACAGTTAGAGGCGCCAAGTATGCGGCCGCCGCCGTGCGGTATCACCGCGCTGCCACAATGCCAGTGATATGCTCATTCATAAAATAATACATTGTTTTCCTTGAACATTATTTATAGAATTATTTGCGCACCGATAACGAACTCATATTTGAAATAATATGGGTAAGTAGTCGTTAGCGGATGCGGCGGCGTGCGGCCGCGGGACCACGTGGCGCACGTGTGTTGCAGAGCTGGTACGCCGAGTATCGCACTCATATGAATTCGCAGCTATCCTCTGGCCCTCACGAGCATCAGCGATGACCTCTACGACTATTCATTACTTAAGAATACCAGTCCTTTTCAAAGTCACGATTCGCGAGTGGGGCCAAAATACTCTCTTAATTTTGCCGGCAGGTACGCTAAGAGACAAAATATGTAAAACCACGTCCTGTCTCCATCAGCGTCAGCCATTGATGTAAATATTCCAATGGAACAGTTTGGTCGCGCTAAAGTTTCCGAGTGATCGGCGGCCTCGCACGGGTTATCGCGCGACCTCTTATCACCCGCACGCACACACACACAAATACACACACACACACACACACAGTCACGAGCTCGTTGCTCATGTGTGCGTATGAAATGGGTCGCGTATGTCGCCAGATGTAATTAGAGCAAGAAACTGTTTATTGTTACCCGACCGATGGCCGATGTTCATATAATATTATATCTTGTTGCTCCTTGAATTATGAACGTCAAGAGACACTTCTGGGGGTCTACTGCGAACGTGTTAACTACGAACCATCGGCCGAACGTTCGCATGTTTCTTACTACTTAATTATATATCGTTCGGTCGACATCTGTAGAACCTTAAGGTTGTAATATTTATTTAAATGAAGTATCGTGGTGACAAACACGCTCCCGCTGCGCGGTGCCAGACAGTCATGATGATAACGGACTCATACTATATTATTATGTATGACTTTTGGTATGTTACACATTATAGATAACATGTTACATGTTGGTTATTCTTATTTATAGCACCTCCTAGCGCACCCGGATGCGGCTATGAATAAATCCTCTAGCACCCTGTTAATGGTTAGCACAGCGCCACGCCGAAGGATAAGCTACCAGTTTCTGCCTACTCAACGAAATACAAATGATAAACGATCTCGGGACTAACACTATTTCTGAAGCACGATAACACAGATGGTCCCTGTTTTTAACATTTCTATGGTCAGTGACTGTGGCTCACCGCGCCCAGTTAAACTAAATTGAAGTTGATGCACCGATACATGCGCTGGACACAGAAAACTCGTAAGGCGCAGACGGGGCGCGGACATATGACTCTACAGCGTCCCTTTTAGGGCTTCCAAGAACTATTATAATATTAGAATTCGAATCCCTAGACCATACAAAATGTATAGAAACGTCGCGACGCAAAACATAGCGCCTGTCCGCGACGCGTCCTCGTCTCTCGTCTCTTCTGTCTTGCCTGCGCTTTATTTTCCCGCGCGCCTTGCATGTGGGCTTGTATTGTAATTTTTTTGCAATGAACCAAGGTACCTAAGATCACTCAAATAATTAAATAGGATATTGTGAACCTTGAGACTACGACAGTGTGTAGATAGTGAAGTGTATCCACTGTGTCCTGGACGTGTCCTGTCCTTGAGGCTTACAGTCGTACCACAAAAAAGTTAACATTTCTTGAACACTTGTCTACAAAAAGTGTAATGACTAACGTTAAACTGCAAATCGACCCTTATATCAACGTCAAATGCCGTTTTGCAATTGACAGTTTTTTTAAGACAAGTGTTTAGCTTTTTTGTAGTAAGACAGCCCAGGAAACATTTTTCAGCTAAAAACACAAGCCAGGCGGGGCAGCTTCGTGAGTGATGAGCTGGAGGGCGCGGGGTGAGGGGACGGCTCAGGTGGAATAATTGTCACAATAAACAGTCGGTAATGGAGTGGCGGCGCGCCCAACGAGTTAATTAGTGAAATGACACCCCTCCCCGGGCTCGCGCCCCCGAGCCCCCGCAGTCCTCGGCGCGCCAGCCGCCACCCGGCCACTCCTCTACGCGGCCCACTTGCCTATTAAATTATGTCCAAGTGTTTATGAATTTTTGGCAACAAATTTTGACATACATCGAGGCTGGCTGGTTAGTACCCACTAGGTACCACCCACCTTCCTGAAACCTAGTTACCTACATTACAATTTTACAATATTCATATTCATTTAAAGGTTTCAGAGAGCGGCTCTTCCGGGAATTCATTGTTATAAGAGTTTATGTTTCTTAGACAACAGGGGGTAACTTGCTCTTTTTTTGAATATTGGCACGGCTACTTATAACTTTAGTCAAGAAAAAGTCAAGTAATAGTTAATCATAATTTATGAAAAATATTCAAATTGTGGAAAACATGTTTGTGATGTAAGACGAACCCGACAGACTTGAACCACTTTTTTATTAATATTGCGAAGCGGTGGAACGGGGTTAAAACCACAGAGTAAAACTACATAAATGAATTCGCAGGCTTAAAGTAAGTACCCACCATATTTAATACATAAATTCACATCCTATTCCCATGAGGGTAGACAGAAACAGCAGAGCCCCACGTGCTACTGCCATTACACCTCTTCCGCATTCATACTTCTGGCCATACTACTGCTACTACGCACCCGGCCTTTCTGAAGCACTTCACCAATAAGGTCAGTGTTGTAGGACTTCCTAGGGCGTGTCCCAGCGTCACCACACCTCTACATTATTAAATACTTTTGTTAGTCACCTTTCACTGAACCTCTCAACATGACCGAACCATCTCAGCATAGGCTTTTAAATTTTTGTGACTACGTTCTCTTATAAGCCGCATCGTTCTCGTATAACCTCATTCCTCAATAAATCGTTCATTCTTACCCCACACATGCTTAGCAAAGAACGCATTTCCACAGCATCAATCCTACTTTCATGCCTCGTTTGCCATACCCAACACTAACTTCCTTATGTAAGTGTAGGTCCCAGCACATCGTTTGTGGACAGCCAGTCAGTCTATTAGAACTTAGATTTCAAAGAATTTCAGCAACTTTTTCAGACTCCAGTATTAAAACTGTACCTACTGCTTTCTACTTCCTACAATCTGGGATTGATCTACAAAATAAATAAATATAAACCACTAGCGATCCGCCCCGGCTTCGCACGGGTGGACATTTATTTTGGTTTGGTTTATACTATCGCGAACTTTTTTGTAGGCATTATTGAGTTCTACAACTTTTCTATAGAAGTCAACCATACATCTCTAACCATTTAGGCAGCGTTCGCGAGAATCGTTAACGTACGGCGGTTTTTCGACGCCTTACTCCACAATTTTCACTACCACGAAAAATCCTATCTATTTTCCGGGATAAAATATAGCCTATACGGATTCGGAAGAATCCCTCTAAGTAATGGTAAAAGAAATTTTGAAATCGGTCTAGTAGTTTTTGAGCCTATTCAATACAAACATACAAAAATACAAAGGTTTCCTCTTTATAATATTAGTATAGATATAGATAACTAAACATGTTCGAAACACTCCACTGCTCTCCAAAACACAGATCATAGACGTGGCTCAAAAGGCTGTCCAACTTAAATGGAACTGGGCGAGACATAACTGTCGCATGCCGAACGAGCTGTGGGCCCGCAAAGCTCAGGACTGGTGCACTGATAGTGAAGTGGGGTCGAGGCAGACCACGAAGGGCATGGCGGGACGAACCGGATGCCTTCCTTGAGAATCGGAATGAAATAGCGCACAATTGAGACCGTTGGAAGTAATGGAGGGAGGCCTTTGCCCAGCAGTGGAACAGTACAGGCTAGTAATAGTAATAACTAAGCAGTACAATTTCAAATAGCACTAGCTTCCACATTAGGATTTCCTGTGTCGTGGATACTATAGTCTCTTTCTTCTTAAATCATTTATACCAAACCAACAATACACACAGCGGTTTTTTTTTTATCGTGGTAAAATACACACACAGCGGTGAGAAATATTTGAAAGACGACAATTATTGAACGGGGGAGTATGTCGAACTATTTCGAGAAACACGTGTGATACGTGTGCTTGATAAAGATCAGAATGAGTTGAATATCAATAAACAATGTAAGAGCACAATACTGTTCGACTTCCAAATAATTATCACAGCCACAGCATGTTAAATATCTATGGCGAGCTGCGTGCGCTGCGCGGGAGTTGAACCGGTCGGCCGCGCGCACGGGTCGCATGCACCGCCACCGTGTGAACTGGCTGCAGGTGATGCGGAGAGCTTTCGTTTTGTACGCGCTTAAATGTACAAATAAAATACTAGATCTGTTCAGAGCAGGTTTTAAATGCTTTACGATAACGTTCTCCTGAAGGATACGACTGTATGAGCTAAAATTAGATGCTATAGGCTTTAATGAATATTAATGTCGAAAATAAGTTCCGTTAAGACGAGCATCTGTAATTCTGCTTGCAATAACAATAATCCAAACAGTTGAATATTTTTTTATTAATATTTCTGATCTTTATCATCGTTATTTTTACTGTGGATGTGTTTATTGGTTAGCGTACGAACTGAACCTTCTGTGTCGTCACAGTCGCGCTGTAATCCGCGATCCGTTACAGTTAGCTGTTCCAGTTCAATACTCGGACATCGGCGGCTCCCGTGCCCGCCGCGTGGCCGCGCCTTGCGCCCGCCCTGCGTCTGTTTCTGGATTGATGACCCATTATTTTTATTGGCGCATCATCTTTAGATTTATCATCTTGGGAATTTATTTCAAATTAGTTGAAAGTCAAAGCTATAGGTAAACCATAAATTTCTTAAACGTTAATCAAAGCTATTATAGGCAAACGTCTTTGGCCCTCAGTTCAAACGAACGCATCAAGTAAAATATAGGATAAATCTCAGAAATACCTAAGTGTTAATAATGTTTATGGTATAATGGTTATGATATTTCTTTGAAGAGGCTGTGGGCACTCGGAAACCACGGCTTTAACCCCAAGGCCCAAACGGCTCAAAAATATATTTTCCATTGAGGATACTACATTTGTACGCTCGCTTGAGCCACACCGGGTTGGTTTTCGCCAGTCACTTAAAACATTTTTCTAGTTTTAGCCAATGGTCATTTGGTGCCACGCTGTCGTGAAGCCTACCGGGCTACCCCAACAAATGAATAATTTAATTTCATCAGAGAGGGGGCTGTAGTTACTAGTCGTCAAGGTAGCACGAGGTTGAGATGGTGTGCTGGGAAAAGCGGCGTGCGTTGATGTCTAATGTTGGCGCGAGCGGCGCGCGGCGGGGGCGGCGGGGGCGGCGGGGCGCGGCGCGACCTTCACTGCACACCACAGCTACCACAACAGTTTTAACAACATTTAATTATTGACGTTCAGGGTGACCCCCCTCTCTCTCGCAGATACATAGGTACTGGCTGCTCTCTAGTGAGCGCGTCGCTTCTCTTGTGCTAAGGCCTGAGCCTGACTGGGCGGAAGCCTCAGCCGTTACTGTAACTGGTGTATTGAGACGTGCGGCGTGTTTGTACCGTGCCGGGACTTGAGGACCAGGAGTGTGCTCTTTTCTACCAATCGATAGCATGCGACACTCCAGTGCGGGAGATCCACGGCGTTGTCTGTGCAATGCAAAGAAGGAGCGTCAGCTGCGTGAGCCGGCACTCGCTGTTTCACAGAAAAATAACGTTTTTATTAAAAGCTTACTCATAAGTAGTTTTTTTTCTTTTTGCAAGGTTTTATGTTGCGAAGACGCCATTGAATGATATAGGTAAGCCGGTGCAGACCAGACGTGTCGGCGTGCGGCGCTCACCCCGCTCTGGAACACGTTGCACTAGCTCAGCGACTCGTATTGCGTATCACGCATTTGTAACTATTGAAAGTATAAAGGTAACTTCGACGTCAATTCGATTTTATTTAAAAAATTCAAATGAGGCACTGATACGACTAAAGCAGTGTTTACGGAACGTTAATGGTGACATAAATTTGAATGTTAATGCGTATCTCGGGGTCGCGCCCGGCGCGTGTTCCAACTGGTGACACCGTGTCGTTCCGTGTCGCCGCTCGCCGCTTCAATGTAGCCTCATTCGTGCTGATCAACCGATGCCAAACTGCGGATCTCGAACACCAGTTTTAAATTATCTTATAACTCGATCGTAATCAGACCAGATGGCGCTGCTTCTTACATATGTATATAGTAGGTAGCTATTGATTGATCACATCGTTCAGTATTTTTCAATCTGTGGGTCGCGACCCCTAGGGGGGTCTCGAAGCTTTACTCAAGGGGTCGCCGGCAAAAAGAATAAGGTAAAGTTCTACACTACATTAAGAACACAAAGGATGGGCTTGTTTGTTTTTCAAAAGTAAAAAGTCAAATCGTGGTGCTATTTGTGAAATATTAACTATCAAATCAACTTCTAATAGAAGTCTATTTATCTTTTTTGTTTTGATGTCCACCATTGCAGAAAATGTCATTTCACATATATTTGAAACACTAATAATTTTAGAGCTTCCCGTTTCAGCTCTGGATATTTTTGTCTTCTTTTCATCCAAAATACATCGAAAAATCTTTAACGTAGCCTTTTAATTAAATTATGTCCTTGCCTGGGTATGGCACAAGGGGGTTGCCAAAATTTTTCAACCCGTTAATGGGTCGCGATATCAAAGACAAGATTGAAAAACACTGACATAGTTGATATCTTTAACCTAACGAACAACATCCTAATATATTTCACTATTCGAATTGAACTTGAATCAAATTCGAATATTTTTCAAATTGTGAACGTCGTTAGTTCTGCAAACAAAACGACCCCGAGCGAAGTAAAGCGCGAGAAATCATTTGTTCGTTCTCTCAAATACTATACATTAGACGCCTTAAGCTGGGTATGCTGGCAATGCTGGTCGGGTGGCAGAGGGTCATCTGGATGATCTGAGGATACCGCACGATATCCGGCTAAGCGTCGAACCTACCGGACCTACCTAAACAATAAAGCTATATGGGTCTAGGAGGCTGGGCATGCGGGCGGCGAGTAATGGGTGACTCGCTGTCCGACCATGGACCATGCCCGGGTCGACGGCACGTTATGTTCCACGTGCGCCTCAAGGAGTGTCAGCATAGTGACGGGGCTCCCTTGTAGAGGACCAAAGCCTGCCGGGGTCGCGGGACTTACGAATTACCGTGACCCCGGAACGTAAAGGGCTATTGAAGGACACCGTGGATTTTAGTCAGTACGTGTCTGAGAGTCCCTCCCGCTCTGCTCTGGGTGGGAGGACTCATTTAGAAAATATATATTCAGGTTTAAAAAAATCGGTCTAGGAGGCTTCTGTAGATACAGATAGCGCTACGCCGATCTTTATCTCCGTCAAGTCATGATGGCGGAATATTTGGTGGGAGGAAACTTAAGCTCCCTACACGATTGAGTTTATCGGCAAGCATTTGATGATAGGGTTGGGAGAAACTACGGTATCTCAGGGTTCCAGGCGAGGCAGGTGCTCTCGTTACAGGGCTTCGGCTTCGGAAAGTACCTCTGTCGTATATAAGCAGGGTATTGAAATTTCGGAGCAATCACTTACGCTGGCCGAGTGCGCCTTTTGAAACGAACCGCTCCGTACCTTCGTTCATTTATTTATAATAGTGTTATATAAAATATGCGGACTTAATGCCACAAAGCATTATCTACCAAGTGTCAGGGGGGTAAGAGAAGGTTTTTCCCCTACTGACTCATCCCAGGACGCTGCTGTGACACCCTGTCGACCTACTGCGAAACAGTTATGTCGTGGAAGGAAGCTACTGATAGTGATCTGTCTAGCTCCCGCTCATCCTGCAGCAGATTAGTTTCGGCTAATTTCGGACACACACCCTGCTTCCGGCCCCTTAGGCAAGTCCAGATACAGTGACAGATTTAGGCATATTCATCATCGGCATCAAAATAGACCTAAGACGATGGTGCGTAGTGTTCAACGCACGCCTCTTCTTTGAAACCTTCTCTTTCGCCACCCCGAGACTGAAGAACCAGGGAAGGTCCTGCAGCCGGCACCAGTCCGGGCCAGAAAGTTATAGTAGACCCCGTAGCCCCCTGACGCCAGACAGACAGGACTACTACTGAGTAATTCCTCATGAAACACCCTAATAACACTTTACTCGACTTGGGAATGGAACCCCGAGTATCTGGCTTATATATATATTAATAATTAATAATAAGTTTTGGTCGAGTTTTCTTTTTCTTTCTTTCTTTTCTTTTTTTTAACGTTGCCCCACACTAGGATTTCTCCTGTGTCGTGGGTGCGTTTACAAACATATACACTCACATTCACAAGCGCCATGACCCGGAACAACTACTTGTAGATCATACAAATATTTGCTCTGAGCGGGAATCGAACCCGAATTAGGTTTGAATTTATTTTAACCTGGTATTTAAGGAGCAAGATTGTAAAATTATTCATATTACAAACTGCACCGTATGAAATATTAAATGAAGGATATAAAACATTTTTTTTTTAATTTTTAAAATAAACTGCAGTTACCAAGTTATTAAAGGAAGTAGAAAAAAAATTACCATTCCTATGGTACTACTACCCCCATATGGGTATCCGAATCTACTGACTCAAAAATCCTGTGAAAAATTCGTGCCTTATAGTTCAATGGACAAAAACAAATATTCTTTGTCCATCGATTACAGGAAACCTACAAGATGGCCATGTTCTTAAAATAACAAATGGTAATCGCGTGGTAATCACCAACGGAATTCATAGTGCGTGGTCTGCCACATATTTCTCTACTATTCAGAAATGGTATCGAATTGGATGCCATGAAAGCATGTGTAGCGCTGTTGTGTGTTATGGTAAGTAGTGGGCGCGGCGCGAACCGCTCGGAACTACTCGGCAGCCATCAAATAATTTCTCGGCGCGACACTTGCTCGCTCAAGGCTGGCGGCGCGGGAACAGCCTGCACCTGCGGCCGCGCACACACATACAACGCGTCTATTAATAGAAGCCGATGTACGACACTTGGTAACCGACTCGTTGTGCTTAGTCAGTGGCGCTTCCATTTGCAAGGAATTTGATTCCCGCTCGCTGTGGCTGCTCCGCGGGCCGAGCTTGCGAGTTCCCCTCGTACATTACATGAACGAATGCATAATTTGAATTAAACATATTCTATATTGAGTTTGTCTCCATCAAATAATAGTTAGACACCAAGAGGACACAGCAAGTAGTGTCTAACGTACGTAACGGGAACTATTTTGATTCTCGAACACAACAAGAGAACCTAGGATAGGACTCCCAAGTAAAGCTTTGAGCGAAGAGTGTTGCGACTATTACCCCAAGAACAGATATTTTTTTACATTAATTCCCCGAATATCTGGTTTTGATATCTACTGCTAGAAAATAGAACCAATCTATTAATGTTTGGACCTTGCCAACAACATTATGCCAATTTCGGCGGATAATCCGAAAGGTAGTTTGCGCCAAATCCCGTAGTTCTGATTTTCTGTACACTCGTTCATGATGTTGGCTCAATGAAAGCCAAGTAATTCTGAAAAGAACCAAAATCGTGATTCTGAAGTGTACCTGTGTGATTTTGCCAATTTCATGCCCAAAAAACTAGTATTTCATAACACCTTTTCAGGTCGTTTTCGAGTCAATCCTAGTTTGTAATGTAGCAAGTCTACTTTAAAAACGTGAAAGATACTATGAGACGGTGCTGTATCAAGAACTAGTCCTTATAAATCAACATCTGATCCTTCTTTCATTCTTTGTTAAGAATGACGTTGGTTTGAGATACACTGATGAAACTGATGCTCGAGTAGCGTCTGAAATATTACAGAAATTAGGCTTGGGACCAAGGTTCAAAAAGTTGTGAATTTGGAAATGCTTTATCTCGGAAACTATTGAGCCTACAGAGACAATTCTAGAATCATGAGTAAATTTAAAAACCTTTATTAACGTCCTGAGAAGGTACTATCAACAACTAGTCGATTTTGACAAAGTTGTGTTCGGCGCTCGAGCTCACAAACTTGGATTATTTATTTGGCCACCATTAACAAGTCTGTAAAAAACACAACTACCCGATTTAACGAAAACTCTGATGTACAAACGCCAGCACATAAACCTACCTGAATCTGTCATATTTCTTTAGTAGATTTTCAACCTTATCACAATAGTAGAAGGCTATTGTTCGATTGGCAAAATGTGACAGTTTCGGGTAGGTTGACCTGCTGGCGTCTGTACCTATTATGTTACTGAATAGGGTAGGTAACTTGAAATGAAAACAAAATCCACACCTTATTTAATTTTATTCACACGAAACTAAACAGAAATTGATAAATATTAGCAATTATTAACACACAGTAATTTCTAATAACTTCAAGATAAGATATCTTTGTAACATTTTACACCTATCTACTGATTTGTGTAAACTCAGCGGCGGCGTAGGTATCTAAGCTTGAGCCTTATAAACAATCAAATTGCAAATAGGTATCATTAGATATTTTTGTACGTAGACGTACAGTACTACATGTTACGAGTATTACAAACTCACAAATACTCACAACAACATGTGTAACGACCGCCGCAACAGTTGCATGTCGTACAATAGAATAGAAAACATTTATTTGATACTAGACAAAAATAATAATAAAATTAAAAAATCATAATAAAATTTTTTTCGCTGAGCATGTCCAGTGCGGACATGCTCAGCGAAAAAAAAAGGGTTTTACGAGTATATGGTGGCTAATGTACATTAATTACATCATTAGTACATACCTACCTAGCTACTATTTACAAAAACACGTAGCAATTTGCAATATTCTGTTTACGGCCAGAGCTACGATCCATATAAATGTCATCGGCCGATCGTTGGATTGGTCACATCGTGACATGCCCGGGCATATCGTGATACGATATCGATGAATACATCACATTTCATATCCCTACCACTTCACTCATCATCATCACTGTTTTACTTAACTTAAGAAACAATTTAATTTTTTGTCCTCTAAAACCAGATCATGAAGTCACAGATTACTTAATAATTACTGATGAAGTGTTGGTGGTCCACGAATTGCACGATATGGCCAATCCAATGATCAGCCGACGAGTCGACGACATAATTATAATGCATATTACAAATTCCATTTAGATATAGGTATCCTAAAAATAACTTTCAATATAGATAAAATTATTTTATCAACTCGACACTCTCCCATAAAATGACTATAAACCTACATACCTACCTACTTGCAGACAATTTAAGTTGGTAGTCAGTGTACTTAAGTAACAATTTATTTCATTGACTTAATATAACTACCTTAAATTACCTAAATCCAAAGAGTGACGCTGCGTATACCGATCAGCGTAATGAAATGAAAGACCTTTGCACCGTCAGTGAAACGATACAGCTATTCAAACACAGTATAAAGTATTTAACTTACAAAACATAGCCACGTTTCCTTGATTTACAATTCTTACGAATAACAATTTTGTATATTACGTACCTATTGGTAGTATAAATGTTTACAATCTAATAATGAGCTGTATCACTGAAACATAGAGGCGAGAACAGCCTGACCGGTGCCGCTGTTTCGGCGAGCATAACGTTCAGAGTGTCGTCACACGCTCAATACGTATTACTAGTATTATTAAATAGCTCACGTCCAACATTAGTTATCAATGAATGTGCTCAAGTGTTTGAACCCCTCATTTGAAGCCCCGACCGAAAAGAGTCAAGATTTTTTTTTTCCTATCAATCAAAGCATTTATTTTTTTCAAATAGGTCAGTTACAGGCGCTTTTGAATTGTCAAAGACAAATAAAATATGATTAAACAATACAAAATTATGGTGCTCTAGTCCCAGTCACAAGACATAATAACTGTGAAAGTACCGTAGATCCAAGGAGTAGATCTCTGTGGAGAAGAACGGTTAAGAAACTCCATGGACACCCTTTTTAGTTCGCCAAAATTATTACAAAACATTTGTTAAATCATTCATTTTGAGATGGTTACATTATGTGAGAATGATATAGCAATTTAAAAGTGTCCATAGTAAAAATTAAAACAAAGGAATGATCAATAATTAAATAAAACAAACCGTGATTGGCGCGTTGTGTTCCACGCGCGCCTCAAGGAGTGTCAGCATAGTGACGGGGCCTGTGGAGGGCCAAAGTCTGTCGGGGTCGCGGGACTAACGAATTACCGTGACCCCGGAACGTAAAGCGCTATTGAAGGACACCGTGGATTTTAGTCAGTCAAGTCGGACAGTCCCTCCTGCCCTGCCCTGGGCGGGAGGACTCTTTAGATGATTTTACCACGCTAAAAAAAAAAAGCAGCTATAAGATGACCAGTCCCAACTGACAGCGCCCGTTCACGAACATGACACATATATCATCAGCATTCAGCTCAACTATTTTGAAGGGAGCTAAATGATCCGACACACGCTCCACCATTAGCGAGACATTTGAGTGAGCGTGACACACTCTCAACCGCCAGGTTAATTCAAGTCAATAAAAGACGTAGGTGCCCAGTGGATCACAGCTCTGAAGTACATAGTACTCACACAATTTCGAGTATGAAACTATACAATACAAGGAAGATTTAATCTAAACAATTTATTTATACATTCACTGTCTCATGGAGCAGGATCAGCATGGAGCCAAGCATAATTGTCAGCGAAATAGTCGCTCAGTTTGTAATATGCCTGCTTTAATGGATGTTTTGAATTTCGTTTAATTCAGTTCACGTTTTGTGGTAGCTTATTATAGTATTTTAAAAAGTAATCAGTCATTAGCAAATAACACCATATTGTGTAGTTGGTTCTTAAGTAAATAGAGTAGATCATTGACATATACAAGAAAGAGGAAAGGAACCAATATTGAGCCTTGTGGAACTCCCATTTTAACTGTTAAACCCTGTGAATTTACATCATTTATTTGAACTTGCTGTTGTCTATCACACAAATAAGATTTTACCAAACTAAGCGCAAGTTTACCTAGTCCGCAATGTTCAAGTTTCAAAAGTAATGTATCGCGATTAACGCTATCATATGCTTTAAAGAGGTTACAAAAATTTCCTATGGCGTCTTGGGCTTCCTCCCACGCAGTAAATCTGAGCTGAAACCATACCGCTGATCGTGTAAGATTCTGTTGGTGTTAAAGTGATTAAGCATCTGATTTAGCATTCCTTTTTCAAATACCTTGCTAAAGACTGGCAACACGGATACTGGTCTATAATTATTATAATCTTTCCCCAAATTTAAAAAAATTGAAGCCAAAAAAACTCCTTGATCCAAACACAAATTAAAAATTGAAGCCAAATAGGGCGCTATAGTTTCCACAATGGCTGTGCAAACTTTGATAGGCAATCCCCATAAATATTCGGTCACTTTAATTTTGACTGCCGGAAACCTTTAATAACTGCCATAGGGTTTATATGTTCAAACTTAAAATCAGGCGGGCTGCCAGAAACGTTCGCCTTCAATAAATAAGTAAGTACAGTTAGTGTTGAGCCTTTTTTTTCCTGCCAGTTTCGTAATTTATAACTATCCAAACCGTTTTTATTTTATTTTCTGATGATTGATCTTATATGCATTTTTAATTATATGTATTTCTAAAAAAATGTGATTAGGCAGTACTACTATAACTTTCAGTTTTAATGTATGGCTTAAGGCCATACAGTTCCTACTTTTTCTAATACCTCTAGTCGCCCAGTCACTAAATACGAATCTAGGGTAAATATTTCTGGTTTTCTTTTCAAAAGTTTTATTAAATTCAATACGAACTATTGATAAAAAGTAACTTGTTGTGTAAGGAATTGTTAAAGTTATTTAAATTGTTAGCCATTATTGGTTTAAATTTAATCTCAAGTTGTTGCTTTATTGTGTCACATCTAAAAGTTACCGTCTGTCCACTGTGATCAGACGGCAGACAACTAACTATGGCCTTATCCAAATAATCACAATCACAGAAAGCATTATCAATTAGCAAATGATTTTTTTTTTATTCTGCCTTGAAAATAAGTTAATTTCAATACAATTATGAAAGCGGCGCTAAACTGATTATAAAACAAAAGTTTTATAATCATGAACTATTAATTTTTATATCATAGATAACCCTACAAACCATAATAATCCTAAGAATCGCTGCTGTCAGTCTGCTAGCGCAGCGCTGTGTTGGCGGCGTTCAAGTTAGTGAAATCTTCTCATCGGGAATCCCGCAGGAGGTACCTACTGAACACTATAGGCTCTATAACCAGTGTGTGGGAGGATTATCATAGATATTTTAAAGATATCGACAGGCCTGTTGGTCTAGTGGTTAGTGACCCTGACTGCTATGCCGGAGGTCGTGGGTTCGATTCCCACCCAGGACAAATGTTTGTGTGATGAGCACGATCATTTGTTCTGTGTCTGGGTGTAATTTATCTATAATATGTATGTATTTATAAATATATAAGTATGTTTATCAGTTGTCTAGTACCCATAACACAAGCTCTGCTTAGCTTGGGACTAGATGGCGTTGTGTGATAGTTGTGGAATATAATATAATATACCTATATTACTCAGAGGACTGAATTTGATCTACAGAAAATGATAAACAAACAAGTATTTCCTTCGCCTTTGTTTAGTTACCATAAGTACTCAAACTGAAACGAGTATAACATGGTATGTTAATGTAGAGGTTATTATCTATACTTCTATACTAATATTATAAAGAAGAAACCTTTGTATTTTTGTATGTTTGTATTGAATAGGCTCAAAAACTACTGGACCGATTTCAAAATTTCTTTTACCATTACTTAGAGGGATTCTTCCGAATCCGAATAGGCTATATTTTATCCCGGAAAATATATAGGATTTTTCGTGGTAGTGAAAATTGTGGAGTAAGGCGTCTAAAAAACTGCCGTACGTTAACGATTCTCGCGAACGCTGCCTAAATGGTTAGAGATGTATGGTTGACTTCTATAGAAAAGTTGTAGAACTCAATAATGCCTACAAAAAAGTTCGCGATAGTATAAACCAAACATTTATATTTTAGTCATTATAACCACTTTTCCATAGAATAAATCCATTCAAAAGATATTACGAATTTAAAATTGTGAGAGAGCTTAAAAAATAAATGTCCACCCGTGCGAAGCCGGGGCGGGTCGCTAGTTATTTATATTATTATTTTGTAGATTTGGGCATTTTACATCTAAACCACTGAACATAATATACATAAGGCATAATATACCTTGTCCTTGTCAGGTGGAATCGGTTCATCCTTCAGCCTGATAAAAAAGTACTGACCTCGAAAAAAAACAACAACGACATTCTTATGACAATAGATGGCGCCACGGTTACTTCGTTCAGAGCGTCATTGAATAAGCAAAAAACCAGCACCATGAAGTGATCACTAGTAAGAATTGAGAATTGTGTTTGTGTATGTGAGTTTCAAAGTTTTTAAACGCACCCACGGCACAGGAAAAATTTAAGTTTTTTTTTTAATTGCTGTCTACCAAAGGCGACATAGATGTGCCTTTATTTTTAGAAAATTTATAGCAATACTAATGTAACTCAGTGTTCTTGTTATTTAGCTGGCCAAGGGTGCAAACGGTACAACGGGACCCCAAGTGACTGACAAATTCTAAATTAAGGCGAGCGAAGTCGCGGGCGAAAGCTAAGTTTTATACCTACATATGTTAGAGTTTTCAGGCATACTCATTGTAACCTGTATTAATTGACAGAAAATAGCATCAACACAATGAAGACGAACTTTCAAAAATATAAGCAATCTCGAGTAGATTTTCATGAAGGTATTCACGGCTACCATTCCTATAGTTTACGGTTACAGAACTGTTAGTCAGCTGGACAGAACCCGCCGCGGACAGCAAGCCCGGCCGAGCTGTGCCCGGCGCCGGCAGTGCGGGGCAGTGCTCGCTGCTCACCTGCCGGGCAGCGCTCGACGTCGCATGTTAATGCGGCTACATTCATTAGCAGTGCGCGGCGCGGCGGCTCGCTGTCGCGCAGCCAGTTTTAAAACAAGAATTAAACACCGAACGAGATCTGAAAGCAAGAAAAGTAACGGTACCGGACATAACCAGCCGGCCAGCGATCCACCGATACAGGCGCACAGCTCACATGCGTACGTATGAATATATAAAGTTTATCGCGGCGCCCACGGCCGCCCGGGGTCGCCGACCGCCCATCCACCAAATGGACATAAGACCGTGCACTGTTGTCATGTGTGCCCGCACCCCGCACCCCGTAACCCGCAACCCGGACCCCTCTGACACTTCTACATCCGAGTCATACACATACAGTAATGCTCTTTTTTGATAAAATCCACGTGTTTTTGCAAAAAAAGCAGATAAATAAAATTATATATATGGTTGAAAAAGGACCAGCTCCCAATATTAAATAACCCTCCTTCTGGCGCAGTCGGGTAAAAAAAATTAAAAGAATGCTAAGGGATGCGGATGAGGGACTAAAGAAAAACATCGAAGTAGTCTTTCGTATGTGAGGCAGTCTGCCGCGGCCCGCTGCCAGCTAGCTGATGACTGAGTTTTCTTTGTAGGTAAGTTCAGAAAACCATTATGAAATGTCCAGACTATCTGGCCGATTTCTGATCAACGATTTATCAACATTACCTTGACCCCGTACTTGATAATGTTTCTAAGTAATACATAGAGTATATTATGTAATATCAGAATATAGGTAACCAGAGCAACCCAAACTATCAATAATTTTGATTTAACCGATTGGATTTTTCTTAATTCCAAGTAACTGAAGTAGTACCTGTAGTAACTGCACTGACTATTGTAATAATATGCACCGACATCGCACGCGCGTTTTTAAGATTTTTTTGTAAGTACCTTCTTATCTTATCTTTATGTTTTTTAGACTCAATATAGAATTATTTATTATTCGATTTTATGCATATTTTATTAATGGTAACACACATATATATTTATACATATTTAATTATTAGTATACACATAGGTATTTACATAACTGTTTCGCCGTTCCCACCAGTCAACCAGGTCCTGTTGAAAATCAGCGTCAGGCACTAGTTGTCTGGCATTTTTGCTGAACTGGGCCTATTTGGCGCAGCCGTGGGGCAAACAATTTTGTACTAAATAGTTTTAAGTTATTTAAAAAAAACCGTAAATTGTTCTCTTTTATTATGTATACCCTGTTTCTGTACCAATAAATATTATTTCTTTCTTTCTTTCTTTCTTTCTTACCTCTAGCACCTCTAAATAAAAGGGATTATAGAAAAATGGTTTGTGTGTCGTGGTCGTATCTCAATCGCAACGTGGAGTCGTTCCCGTGGTGCCGGCGGCCGCTATCGAACATTATCGGAACGCACATTATCCTAAACCGGGCAGTATCGCGTGATAACATAGCGATTACAGATATGTGGCCACGTCCGCCGCCAGCCCGCTACCGAGCTCCGGCGACACGCGCGCACTCCAACTGTTCTTCAAGTACACAGCTAGCTGCAGGGACATGTCCTTCTGGAGGCTGGCGGTGTGGCTGGCAGGGAGCACCGGCGCTAGTGGAGGGTGCCACACTATCGCCACGCGCATAGCTGTGGACTGAGCAACACCGAGGAAGCTAAATGTAAGCTTCCGGGATATCAAGCAAGTGCGCATACCAGCCCTGCAATAGATACGTCTGGAGCTTCCAGGCAGGAAGTAGTGGTTGAAGAGACGTGGTAGAAACAGCGAGTCGAAATGGGTCGATCAAACGAATTTTGATTACGATAAAATTCGTAACGTGGAATATTCTATTCTATAACACAGGCAATAGAGTATAATTGATAAAGAAAATTTTAGCAACATCGTTATTAGCGTGTTCATGAGAATTATGTCCACTGCACTAGTGTACAATATTTTAGGATGTGATGGTAGTTCCATCAATATACAATATAGTTTGTTAAAAATTAAAAAAGAAACTATTTTTTTTCAACCCCGCGTTATTATGGCATGTGTGTGTTATTATGTATTATGTAACTTATGAGATTGAAGTTGTAACTTCAAACAACTTCAACTGTGACATTTCAATATTTTTGACAAGTTTCTATAAAGAACAAATGGTACCCGTCACCGCTTTTCATCTTTACATTTTCAATTTTGTTTTACATCAAAGTTCGTGATCTTTTGTGACTATCACTCTTTTGAGAAGTAACTAAGTTGGAAAATATATTTACTTGGGTTTGTAATTCTATGTGACTTTCATTTGCACGATGAGCTTTCTCAATGAAATAAGTATATAGGTAATGTGGCAGTGGCGATTGTGATAAATGGTTCAACAATAAGCGGCGCAGGTGCACGCCGCCTGACCTTTGCAGCGAGCCTGCCGCCTCCCCCCCCCGCCCGCGGCGCAAGTGGCCGAAGCCTCCGCCGTCCGTTATGAATCCTCTCGTATGCGAGAGTGACCGTTACAAACTGTATTTTTGAAACCAACGTTTTATATATACGACCAACTAACCATAGGTAAATATTTTATCGTGCTGAATATATCAAACATGAACAAAAAATCGAATAATGTCTGTACCAACGTACTGCACGTTGCTGGTCTTGTGTCCATACTGAGGGAAACACTGAAGCTTTCTCGAAGGACGAAAGCGAAAATGGGATCCAACAACATAATTATTGTTTCTACTAGCTTCCGCCCGCGACTCCGTCCGCGCGGATGTCGGTCTTCGCGTGGATAGTTTTTTTCCCCAATTTGAGTAACTCTGACAATGACATCTTATAAATATTACGGCGCTGAATCCACTGCGGGTAATGCAACGTGTGTTCGCGGTTCTACAGAACAACGTCTATGAATAAAACTGAAAAATAAGATTTTTTTACGTATTTTTCCAGGATAAAATGTATCCTATGTTATGCCCAGGATAATAAGGAATAATTATACCAAGTTTCATCGAAATCGAACCGTTACTTTTCACGTGATGCCTGCACAAACAGACAGACAGACAAAAATTTTTTTAATCATATATTTGGGTTTGGTATCGATCCAGCAACACCCCCGCTATTTATTTTTTCAATATTTTTAATGTACAGAATTGACCCTTCTACAGATTTATTATACATATGTATAGATAAACGGGGGTTAACGTCCTAGAAAAAAATTGAGTTGCTTCTGTACATAGTTTTGAAGCTTTGGTGTTCTCTTCAAGAGAGTAGCAAGTTCCACTCCGTTTCACAACCTTTCTGTGTCCTATTTGTGGCGGGCCGTTAACTTCTCACTTCCACATTTACAAATTACCTACATTTACTAGCAACTTTTTACACACAATTTCGCCAGGGCAGAGCTGAAGATTATCCCTAAGCTCAATACTACTGGGATAAAACATATCCTAAGTCCTAGCGCAGGGTTTGGTCATCGTTGTGGCCATTTTCGGAACTGCTGATCTCATTCCAAAATATCTTTTCTAACGGACACCTACGTAGTTCCCAAACCTATGTTTAAATTAATACGTTTTCAGTTCATATGGTATATCCGCAATGATATTAATCCACAAAACGGTGCGCAATTGTGTGATGCAGTAGTGCTTCGTGTGGTGTCCGCACACAACGAAGGGTTCCGTTATTAGGATAAAGTAAGAGTCGCTTTTAACAAAGCCAAGACGAACTGATACTGTTAGCCTGCCTCATCCAACAGCTGTCTCCCTATTTTATTTCCCAATTATTTCAGTCTAGGTAAACAATACGGATAACTATGACAAACAATCACTTCTGCGGTATACTGTAAGCAAAAACCGTAATATTTAATTTGGAATAGGAACTATTATCCCTTACCTTCAGTCCAGGTCTCATGTCGTTGCTTTTAAGTGTTAGAACTTAAAGAAACATTCTAAGCGTAAAGCTACCTACAAAGGTATTATGAGCTTCGGTTAGATCATTGCTTGCGGGCGATCTTGTTCAATTTTTGCTAGCGACAGGAACAGCACCAAATACCATGACGTCTCAGTTCGCATTATTGAAGGTTATTTTCATTTGATACACAATAGTGGAATGACTTCGTTTTTAGTTTAGTTTATTCAGCGTAGGTAAGCATTACTCGCGCGTGAATATTTATGAAAGAGTGTAATATTTTAAGACAAGAATAATAATAAGAGTACTTGTTCGTGTTCGGTGACAGAGACCGGTATTTATAGTGCGCGCGCGCAGTGGCACCGCAGCGCCGCGCACCGCGCCCGCGCTGACACGCTCTCGGCCCGCTGCGGCTGCGGCGCGCTGCGACGGCGAGCGATCGCGCCACGTCTCGCACTCACACATAGAAATAAACACATGGGAACAACGCACACAACAAAAACGATCTCGTCTATTAATAATACGCCATTATCATCTCAACATCGTGTGTTACAAACTGTCAAATTTTCATCGAGATGCCCTATTAATCCAAGATCCCACTATGTTTTAAAATCTGCAAACCGTTTTCCGTTAATTAAGGCCTAACTCATGACCATGCAATGCTATACGAGTGAATTGCGTTGTCAACTAACAAGAAATTAAAATTATCCTGTAGTCAGGATAATTTTAATTTCTCGAAAAGACGCCGATCGTACGGCTGTATGGTCGTTGGACGCTGCCGATATGTAACGTGCGGTTGTCTGTGGGTAGATAGTAAACTAACTAGTCAGTTTTCCTTTTACGTGACGTAAACCGGAACTTTGATGTTAATTTAAAGGAAAAAATTAGTTCCCCGTTCGTACACTAGACGCGCTGTTTCATTTTTCCATACAATAAACACAGAAAATAGGTACTTCAGGTAAGCTGTAAATAAAAAAAGAATTCTTGCGATAAGACCTCTGGTGCTACGACGACTTAATAATTTTCAAATTGCGTAATTGTTGGACTATTATAATGGTGTCCACTTCTATCTGTAAAGTGACGTCAGATAGTCGAATCGCGTTATGAGTAGGGAAGAGTGATATGATAGCATGTCCAGCCTGTGATACAGCATGAAATATTTTGTGGTTTCATTCATTTACAAGCCCCAAACATCTACATTTTCGTGACGAATTAAGCCCCTTCGCACACAACGCGACGCAAGTCTCTGACACGACTTTGGTATCCATTGACGCGTGCCTGTGTACGAACATTATAGATTAGTATTGCGATAGTCACCTCGATACCAAATTCGTAAAATATCTTGCGTCGCGTTTTGTACGAGGGAACTTAGTAAAAATATCGTGTTAGTGAAGTGCGTTCCATTTAGATACAACCTGCCCAATGAATGAGTATCGAGTGTATCGGCGAGGCGAGCGACAACCTTCGCATGCCAGCTGAACAAACACAGCCATCGACAAGAACCCAACGATTTAACCACTTTTGAGTATTATAATACGACGACAGAGCTACCTTGGGCTAGCGGAAGTTCTTCATAATGAGGTTAATGTTGAAATGAAACTAACTATTTACATAATAATAGCTCAGCGTCGGTTTCTCATCGCATGACCGCGATTATCAAGTTTTAATATTTGACGCTCTTCATTTTTAAGAATTCATTGTTGTCGTATTTAGTTAATTTATAACAAGTCAGTTCGCATGCTTCGCTAACTATGCAACTGATTACTCCATACTTGAACCGGCATAACAAGCATGTACGTAGCTCATGGCGCGTGGCGGGCAGGCAGTGGCCGCGCTTTGACGTTGATGTCTTTTACAGGCGAAGCGCGGCGCTCCTCGCGGGAGCGTTCGGGGTGAAGCGGGCACGCAGGAACTGTTAGCTTATGAGCCAGTTGTTTGATCAGTATTTGAACAAAGTATTCGCTAAATTGTTTTATAGCAAATACTGATCAAACAACTGGCCGTAAGTCTGTTGATTCTCTTTTACAAAAATACGCTCATACAAACTAAACAAACCGCGTAAACCTCACGAACGTGATGAATGTTGTGAAATTTGTACTTTATGGTGGGTTGGAAGGTGGTAACAGTCGACAGTCGGCATATTGTGGAATAGACAGCCAACTAATATTCCAATTCTTAGGTTCAGTAAAACTCGAACCTTCCAGATAAAACGTTAGCTTTGGCCAACTATCTGTTTCAAAGAATTTCATATTCGTATTATACGAATATGAAATTGTGTATGCTTGATCACAGTCAATATTCACACTTCTGCTGGTAGGAACACGCACATTAACTTAATAAATAAGGTTTATTTTCAAATGAAGCTGACGACGACTGAGCTAATGAGCTAATTCTAATCTCGCTCTATCAATTAACACCTATTGATTTTTTAAAATTTTTAGAAAACAATGCCTCTGATGATGAGAGATGCGAACTGTGGAGAGAAAGTAACCCCACTCCTCCTCACTTCCTACATCCAGTAGAGCACCGCCCTCCTGGGTGTGAACTGAAGTGGCCGATCTGGAAATCTCTCAATCGATTGCGAGCCCAGGTTGGCCGCTGTAAAAATAATCTGGTCAAATGGGACTCATCCCAAATACAATGCCAGTGTGGAGCCCCTTTATTAGATATATCCCACTTTCCTTTTGCTGCTCATCCTGCCCAACCGGCAGCTTCCAGGATTTTAACGAGGCAAATCAAAGAGCTGTGTTGTCGCTACGGTCGGATACAATTTGAGTACATCGACCAGCAAAGAAGAAGAAGAATGCCTTTAATTGAATATTAATGCCGTAAATTACTATCTCGGGAAACATGTTCGTATTGACGAGCGATTGGTAAACAAGTTTTTTTTTGGCGTAGACGTGATTTTATAATAGTGCCACGTAAGTTAGGCAGGCCAGTCTTTATGTAAGAATTTTCCAGCCCCTTCTTGTAGGCGATTGTTGTTATAACTTAAAGTTTATACTTCCTAATTTTCAAATAAACTTGTATCAGACAAGATACAAGTTTATTTGAAAATTAGGAAGTATACCAATATCAGAAGACAATCGAGTATAATCGGCCATTAACGTTTTTAATCCCTGAGACTATCAACTCGAAACTAAAATCATGATCTACAACTCCCCTACGAATGTGGTTGTGGAAAGTTTATCGTAGCGCATATCTTTTTCTTACGTTTTTATCAAAATTTTTATTTCTTTTTTTTTATCTTTCTATTACTAGGTTTAATGAAGGTCAAGGTTAATTTATAAGTTAAATGCACGAAGTAAAATTGTCCCCTTAAAACTTGATTATACTTTTTTATCGAGAAGAAGTATCTAGATTTTTGGAAAATCCAAAAGGATTTTTAAGAATGCTATTTTTTTTTGGTATCCTCCAATTTTAATGGTGTTTAGGAAATCTATAACTCTTTCTGGGTGGAATCATTCTGAACTCAATAAATTTATTTCAATTTGACAATTACTCGCAATGCACTCTTGAATAGTAAATAAGAACATAAAGGGGACCTATAGACCCTGACACAAGGCATAAAAACTTGTAAAATTACTGTACTGGCCTATTTCAAAGAATGCGATTATAAATATATATGTTAATACACCTTAATTCACATTTCTGTCAATTCTCCTCATCACTGCATCAATTTACTTCTAAATTGTCTCTGCTAATCTATCTCAATGCCATCTTTTTAAAAGATTTCAGACCTTCATGAGTAGTTCTTCAATACAGTGAGCTTATGAGACTACAATGTGAGCTCTGACATTTACATACATTATCAGGGTAGCAGTCTGCAGTTGATAATAAATGACGGGTCATTATCCTCAGCAGTTGTTTATTATATCGAGCAGGACATGAGTGATGGCTAATTGAACAATATACCACAGTCACACTTAGTTATTGACAATTAGGGCCAGTTGTTTGATCAGTAGTTAAGTAAACTTTTAATTACAATGTTACGTTCGCTGAACTCAAACATGTTCTATCACTACAAATCGACATTAAATTGGCAATAAATTAACTATGCATGAAATATTTCGACTATGACAAACAAAACTATCGAAACTGCATTATCGCTATTTTTGTTTTACTGCAGAAAAAAGTCTGTATAATATACTACCTACCTCTCAGATAAGTAAAGAGATTTCATCAAGTTGGATCTAACAAAATTGAAACTGCAGCTGCATTTAAGGGCAAAACAAAGTAGACGTGCAACGTGTATGATTTGCAATTTCGATACTGTTCGTAGTCACAGTCGATGTATCTGTCCACCACACGACTCATTAATGGTAAGTCATAATAAAAGTGCTACAGGAAGCCTGTGTTTTATTTCATTTATTCCGTTCAAACACCTTGAACTACACTGGTATCTATTTGATTCAACTCATTTATTCCGAACAGATCTTTCTTAAACTATTATTCCTCTCATAAATTGAATTTGGTACTGTCAGCTGACAGTCAAACTTTATCAAAATAATACATTTTTTAACAAATGGTCAAATAATGTATAGGATTTAACAAAAGTTTAACTACTACTTAAATAACTTGCCCTAAATCTCTTAACTCATCGAAGGGTGCAAGCGAACTAAAACTGCGCCGGATAGCGGGGTTTCCCTTCTGATAAGTTACTTTAAGCCCTACAAACAGAGCGGGGGCTCCGTCGACTGCGCCTTAATACAATAGGGTAAGGCTGCGGTTCCACTGAGCCGGAGCGGAGCAGAGTGGAGACGAGCTGTGCCGCAATTCATCAATCACATAGCTTGAAATCAGCACACTCTTCACCACAGCGCTTCAAAGTGTCATGTGATTGGTGAATCGCGGCACAGCTCTGCTCTATAATAGGCTCTAGTTGACGAAACGCCCCATCATTCTAGCATTGAAACCGACTGCTCGGAATTACACGCGAGTGTGGCCACTGTTACCGTACACCATAGCTCGGCCCCGGCCATGTTAAACGCCAACAGTAACGTAGAACCATCGAAATGCATGTGACAGATATGTGAATTAAGGCGGGCACTCGCGGAATGAAGTATGTATGTGTCAAGTTTAAAATGCACTACAACCTATGTAAGTAGGTTTTAGGTTTTCACATATTTTTAATGAAAAACAAGGCGAAAATGTTTATCAAAATCATATCTAGTTGGCAAGAATTAGCAGATTTTATGTTCCCAAATAATGTGGTCATGAAGCGCTGCGCTGCACCGCGCACATGGTATATTTTTCTCGGCCTCAATGTTAGAAAGTGATTTTCCAAGTTCACCAATAATTTAATAATAGTAGATTATTAACCAAGGGGATAAAGCAGTGTCTTCTGTCGCGGGTGACGATTTAAATCGCGAGCGTAACGAAGGACTCGAGGTTTACTCCCGAGCGTAGCGAGGGTGTTAAAAACTTAAATCACGAGCGAAGCGAGGGATTTAAGACGAGTCCTGAGTGTAGCGAGGGATTTAAGTTCACCCAAGACTAAGACAGCTTTATCACCGAGGAAAATACTCTACTTTTCGTACCATTTGCGAAAAAATGAACTCAATGATAATATGAGATAAGCATTTATTGAAAATAATGACAATTAAAAGTAAAAGTTAACATTCGAAACATTGGTCCAATTATTGATAGTTACATTTTTGTTTGGTACATTTATTGTCGATGAGTTAATTTGAGTATATCTCTGTTCTTGCGTCTGAGGAACTTGCGTTTCATTTGATTTAACATCGTTACGCATTTTTAGAACATTAACTTATTTATAAAAATAAAATAAACTCAAGGTTTTATTTGAAGAAAACAAAAACGCGGCAAATTCCTAGACTACATTTTTTTTGTCGGAAAAGCAAAGGCATCAAGCTCATACGGCCTCTTCGGTTTTCGTAATTTTGTTTAATAATCATAACTGCATAATAAATACGTATTCCTTTTTCAAAAAGATGTGTAATGCTTTATATACAAACTCAATGGTGTAAACACAGATGTAGTTCAGTATAAATTTCGGTAAGTATTCCAAATTTAAATCACATTCTCTCCCTAGAGGATGAATGAAATTCAGTACAACATTCTCTCCCTGTTTTTAACAGATTAAAAATGACTATCGTTATGTTCGATTTTTGAAGCATAGAATGTCACTTTTTTGAGCAAGTGGTACGAAAATACATTTTTATTTCAGTCGTGGGCAGTCCTGTCGAGCTTTATTTATGTCCCGACGACTGCAATTAAAATGTTTGTTTTCTTTTTCATCTGGTTTTAAAATATTTAGTTCATGTTTCGCAAAAGCAAAGGTGTTATTTTTTTCTACATCCTGTTTTATTAAGTTGTTGTTGTTATTGTTGTTTTTTTAATAGGTTGGTTTCACAAAATACTAGTCTTCCAATAAGGTAGGTAGTGACCACTTTACTGCATGTTTTGTACTTAGTTTGTGCGCATGCATCCGTCCATATCCCTACACGTGCCCATAGATATTACTTACATTACTATAATTGGGTTATTCTGATAGTAAACGTGCAATAAATTCTAAACCAGCTCGTGTGTTGTGTTTGGGACGCTCGCGATGAGCTTGCGAACAGTGGACAAGATGGGACAGACACGTCTGAGTTTAGAAATGCGTATTAATAGCGCAACAATGCTACGTGCACCCAGAGCTTGTCACTACTGTGTGCTGTGTGGCGTATCATATTTGTGTTGGATTGCATGCGCTCGATGGCCGATAAATAGTAGTTTAATGTGAGGGTGAGTCGCAGCCCGCCCCCGGCTTATTAATAACATTATGCTCGATTAGGCATGTCCCTCCCGGCGCCTGGGGACGACGCACTCCCGCGCGTTACGTCATCGCCTGAAATACGCCCGAGTTTTACACGAAATCGCCGATCGGCGGGCGAGCCGCTCCCGGAACGACTCTCTGACACGAACAGAATAAAACCGGCTGCCGGTAGTGCCAAACCCGCGGTCAACGACTCCCGAAATAGATGCACAACGCGCGCACCTATAGGAAATTACGAACCGGTCCGGACCGCGGCGACACTCAGATAGCGATAAAAATTCATTTCGAAAGCGGAATCCACCTGAGCGATTAATTTACTGCGGCTTTCACCGGTCGCGTTATCGAGTCTCGGCGCGAACGTATAACGTGGGCGAACTTCAGGCCTCGATACGGAACTGTAATGCGCGGGGATGTGGTAGACACGCGGCGGCCGCGTGTCGCCTGTTGCCGCCACAGCCCGGTCACGCCGTCGCCGTTGTCCGAGCCCGTCACCAACACACCAAACTAACGAATACGAATCAAGTTTATTCGGCACAAAATTGTCTGCATCCAAAGGATGGTCATGGTACCTGAAAGTTTAGATTTCTTTCATCTTCCACTCAAAAATATAACTCTCATGAATACTTCCACTACCCTTTATGTTTTACGTACTTAGTTAGGTATTATTTGTTAATATATCACTTCATAACATCGTTGGTAAGGTCCATGGTTAATGGCAATAGCATTCGAAACACACACATTAATTTGAACAAATGTTTTCGTCTGTAAAATAACAAGTCCCTAAGATTTGACTTTTTCCTGAATTGTATACTCAGGTGTTTAAAATGTGAAATCTGTAGACTTTATTTCTAATTATAAATGAAATTAAACTATAATAATAAGAAAAAAATGGTAAAATAATAACGAGGCAGCCAGTTGAAAGATGCAGCGGTGAACACTATGATTCTTGTCATAATTTCCCCACAGGAATACTCTTGGTGAAATGAGCTGCTGTCCGTCAACTCAGTACGGCTACGTGGCCCTGCTCACTAACAAGAGTTCTTTTGTGCCCTCACTTTACTACCCACATCATCATTTTTAGATACTCAACAGTCTGTTTTTATCTCATTGGAAACTGACAGATTACAGCACATGGTCAAATTGTGTGTAAACAATGTGAACGATGTATGGTTTGCATGTACAAACACTAAGTAGCAAGTAGCGTCAGCATTTGGGCGAACGGACAGACGTGTCCGCGGCGCTCCGGAGCGGTACGCGGCGCGGAGCCGGGACTATCGTGCGCCGAGTTAATGAGTTGAAAACGCGTGCTCATTGCCGGCCATGAGGAATTTTAATTAGTTAAGTGGGTTACGTGAGCGACGATGAGGAAACGCAACAGTGCGCGGATTATGTTGATAACATCGACTTCGGGAAGCGTTTCTTGCTCCGACCAACCCGACTGTTACGCGTTTCTCATTTGTTATAATAAGTCGCTAGTATCAACATAGTTACTGACAACAGAACGGCACGTTACGTACCTACAGATGGCGGTAGTGCGACTGTTGTCGGTTAAAATGTAACATATTGGACAATAAAAACCACATGAATACGATTGCAAGTTAGGAAAGCGATATGAAGTAGTCTTTAGCCGATAACCGGTTGCGCGATTACGTTACGGATGCATGGTGGCGCATGCGACGATCTACGAATTAAGAGAATAGCCAAGTTGTGGAAAAGCTAGGTACATTAAACGTTACATACATATCCTTCGTGAAGTAGACCAAATTTCGGACACCCAACGAAGATAAAACTGCTTCAATTAGTCAATGAAGACTAGTCCGACACATGTGACGTAACGACGTGCGGCATATCGCAGAATTGCGTCGGAGGTCGACGATATAACACGTTTGTTGTAGGTTACCGTAGGATCCAAAGGCAATGCGAGTGTCGTTAACCGTACAAGTGTTCTGCGCACGCGGTGCTGAGCTGCGCTTGCGGTCCTCGCGTCGTTTGCGCCGGTCCGGTTACCTGATGCAGAGAGACAGGCTTCCAGTGAACAGCCGGACCCGGTGAATATAAAAGTCGTTAGCTGACCGGTTCCGAAGAATTCCAGAAGACAAACGTAGAACGTGGAGCGCGGACGACATCTTTACCTGACAGTATTAGAAATAACAGTTTGACTCTAATGCTGCCCGGTAAGATGCGAACCGCTACTCCGGTCGCAGAAGGTGCTGGGTGGTGTTTCGGTGAAGGTCGGTGCGCGGTCGCCACGAGGCGGGCAGCGCGGGCGAGCGCGTGCAGACGGCGGCGCTGCTAGTCGCGGACTGGGCCGGTCGCCGGGCTCGCGCAGCGCTGCGCTCTCTGGGAGCGGCGGAGGCGGCGCCGCCGCGCCGCACGCCCCACGCCCGCGACACCTCCTGCCACGCGACACAACAACACCAGCAGCCCTGACTCCCAACCGGCGTTGTCACTAGAGCTTCCAAATACCGGATCTTTTCAATACCGGTATCAAAACCGTATTTTTCAATACCATTATCGGTATTAATGATCACAGTATTGAAGACAAATTTAATTAGGACATTACGTTAATTAAACCATTGAAACATGTTTTTATTTTCGAGTTAGTCGTTACATTATTGTGCTCCTTAAGAACGACCGCCCCAATTCAGTCTTGAGACATGACCACCAGGGCTATCTGGATATCTAAATGTCTAGCCCAAAAGTTTTATGACTTCCAGCCCCCGGAGCAGACCGGGTTTCGAAAAGACTACAGCACCGTGGATCACATACGCATGAATTTAATCGATACCGTCGAGAAATGGGCTGTACTGGAGTAAGTCAAGGTAATGAGATGTCTCATCTCCCTCTGCGAAACAGTAATGCTAGCGAAGTAGGAGGCGAAGTACGGTATTTCCGGCCATCGAAGGCGCGGGCACGCGGACGGCGAGTAATGGGTAGCTCATGATCCACGCCAGTTGACAGCACACGAGGCCCCCGTCAGTGGCCAAACGCCTGCCGGTGTCGTGGGACTGTCTAATAAGAAACGAAAGGAATGTAAAGGGCAACTGAAGGAACATGGTGGATTTAAATCAAAACGATTCACTCTATAATTTTACCACTTTAAAAAAGGTGAAGAGATGTCTGGATAGTATCCAATTCATAGTTGAGGTATTAAACGATCACAATCCGTCAGCGTCGACGGGTAAGACTGGGAGGCGTCATGACTGATCTCTCCTGGTTGGAGAACGTTTCAAGACGCTTGACAGAAAAGGTCGGGCGTATAAATATCAACGGTCAGTTCATCTCGCGCACCTACGATTTGCGAATGACATTGTCAACATATATAACTTCGGCAGGAGCGAGGTTACGCCGAACAGTCTTAGCAATTATCCTAGTACTTGCCTCGAAAAATCACTTGTCTCGGGATGAATCTATACAAAACACAAATCATGGTACAATGTTCTTGTCACCGCGCGACTTGTAATCGCAAATAGTGAAGTTGTGCAAGAATACATAAACCGAAAATACGAGTATAGCGTATGTGGACTACGAGAAGGCCTTGCATACCGTCGAAACCTGGGCTGTGCTGGAGTCTATGCAGAGCTGCCTCATCGATTGCCGCTACGTTGAAGTAATAAAATCACTGTATAAGGCCGCAACAATGACCGTCCAAGTACAAGAACAGAGCACAAATCCAACTGCGTCAAGGGGTAAGACAGGTAAGACAGGTCAACTCTCCGAAACTGTTTACAAACTCGTTGGAGGACGTTTTCAAGACGCTTGATTGGAAAGGACAGGTAATAAATATCAACGGTCAGTACATCTCGCACCTCCGATTTGCGGATGACACTGTCATCATGGCAGAGTCTCTGCAGGAGCTGGAAGTAATGCTGAACAGCCTGAGGGATTCTTCAAGGCGTGTGTGAAATGAATTTAGAAAAACCAAACTCAAGTTTAATGGTCATGTCACCCTGAGGCCAGTAATCGTAAATGGTGCTGCCCTCGAGGTTATGCAAGAATCTCGGCCAAACTATACAACCAGGCCGGCACAACTTTGAGAAGGAAACAGCTAGAAGAATACGCTTGGGCTGGGCGGCATTCAGGAAGCTGCGTCATATCTTTGAATCATCGATCCCACAATCCCTCAAAACCAGGGTTTGTAACCAGTGTGTCCTACCCGTAATGACTTACGGAGCCGAAACGTGGACACTTACCATAGGCCTGGGCCACAAATTTAAGATTTCTCAGCGTGCAATGGAGAGAGCAATGCTCCGTTTCTATGGTGGATAGATTACGTAACGAAGTCATTCGCCAGAGAACCGGAGTGACCGACATTGCGCGTAAAATCAGCATGGTAAACCGGAAGTGAGGCACCATGTCTGCAGAACTCGTAGTCGTAAAAACAGACATGTGATTGAAAAAAAACCAAAACATATCCGTGATCACGGTATTACGGGATACCGAAATACTAATATTGTAAGCCCTAGTAGTCACCGTCTCGAATGAATCTGAACTGAAGCGATAAGTTTTTACCAGCTTCAAAAAGGAGGAGTACATAAAAGAAATCAACGGATATTACTGCAATCGCATATCTTTGCATTGATTTAGCAATTATTAAACAAGATATTACACCTGTGTCCTTATACCCACTAAAGAGGGTAAATTAAAAAAACTTTTTGAAAAAATATAACCTACTTCTATAAAAACACAAAAAACTGTCGGTGACAAAAAAGTCAAGGAAGTAAGAAACAAAGTCAGTTCAAAAGTCATTTTACACTCTTTTGTGTTTTTTTAAAAGTCGGTGTATAATTTTTTTTCCTGAGAAAAGCTCAATCAACCAAACAATCAAACTCATCTCCAATTTTATACTATTAGTCAAATTAATGTTTCATCTCAGAATGAGAGATAGTCAGCTAATAACTCGTAGGTATACACCTTTGTTTTTGACGTTCTAAAAGTTGTCTCAAAAGTCTCTTACAATCTCGTGTCTGCGTCGTAGTTAGTGTCTTAAATAGTTAGTCGTCGTAGTTAGTGATCATAAGCCTATAACTAGAATCTGTATCTTTTTTCAGAATTGTAAAAACGGGGAAGAACGGTCATTTTACGTCTGTTTTCTTGAATAATTCCGAAACGAATTATTTTAAAACAGCAAAAAAAATGCAATCCTCATAACAAGCATTTTCATTGAATGCGTCCCATGACGGATTAAGAAAGGGAAAGGAAGAGTTGTCAATTTATTTCAAATTTGTTAAGAAAATAATTCCATCAAGCAAGCTTTTCAATTGAAATATCACACGATCAGGGTTGGCATGATTAAAACAAGTTGTTTTAAAACACATGTTTAAAACAGTTTGAATTTAAACCGTGTTTTTTTTTTATTACACGATTAAAAACAAAGATTAAAAAGTTTTAAACATTGTATAAAACAATGACTGGATATAAAATGAAAACAAAATTAAATTTAGGAGTCTGAATAGCTTGACATAAAAACAGTTGAATATATTCAATGGACTAGAAGTTATTTTCCTCATTTTTGAAATATATGTATTGGTGTTTCCCATATTCATAGTTTACAGGTGATTCCCAGCCGCCGCCGGTCCCGTTAGGAAAGTCCCTAGGTCACCCAATATAAAAATCAACATTAGAACTGATATTACTACAAACAAGGATTAGATTAGAGTCTACTATGGCGAGTTTAAAAAGATCTAGTCTTGAAATGAAACATAAGGTAATGCCCTAAAGTTAAAACAAAAAAAAAATTGTTTAAAACAATTTGAACTGTTTGATTTATAAAAGGACAATGCCAGGAGCTATTTAGATCAATAACCCACCAAATAAAACTTTGTTTCCCACCATGCGAAATGTAGCATTCTGTTTCTGCTTTATCAGTGATAACTAAAATCATTTTTTATATTTTTTTGGATGAAAAATATTACATAAAGGTTAGGTATGTCGAGCATTCTCATTCCCATTTTCACAATGTTGGGTTAGCCACAAACCACACACGCACACACAACACTAACACTCTTGACGAATTTACAGTTTTTGGTGGAAGCTGAATGATAATAAGTACTGCATTTATAAGAGATTTTCTCAAAAAATCATTTGAATATTTAACATTTTCATTGGTTCTGAATCGTGTATTTTTGTTTTTAAACAAACAAGTGATTTTCTTCTTAGCGAGCTACGGGCACGCCGCAATCGCGGCGGTAAAACCCCTCTTTGAGGAGTGGCTGGATAGGCGTCACGGCGTCCTGACCTACCGCATGACGCAGGTCTTCACCAGACATAGAAGTTTCGGGAGGTACCTGTGTCGGATGGGGAAGGAAGAAACCCCTGGGTGTCACCACTGCGAGGATCGCCTGGAGGACACGGTGGAGCATACAGTGTAGGACTGCCCCGCTTGGGCAGAGTACCGTCGTGTCCTCACGACGGTGATAGGTTGCGACCTCTCGCGCCCGGCATTAGTCGAGGTCATAATGCGGGGCGAGACGGAGTGGGAAGCGGTCGCCTCCTTCTGCGAAGCAGTAATGCACGCGAAGGAGGAGGCGAGACGCGAGTATGAGTAATGAAATAGTACATTGTTATCCGAGGGGTGAAAGTTACTTATTTCAGTCCCGAGATGAAAAACACAGTGTTTACCACAGATAAATTATTTATTTAGTCTCTCGAACTATTACCAGCCTCACTACGTTACGGGCGCCAAAGCCCGTCTCGGGACTAAATCCAAACTAATATTATAAATGCGAAAGTAACTCTGTCTGTCTGTCTGTCTGTCTTTTCTTCACGCCTAAACTACTGAACCGATTTGTGTGAAATTTGGTACAGACATAGTTTGGAACTTGAGAAAGGACAAAGGATAGTTTCTATTACAAAAAAAAACATCTGCCGGAAGTCACTATTCCACGCGAACGAAGTCGCGGGCAAAAGCTAGTATCTAAATAACTTTCACACCTTGGATAACAATATACTTTTAAACCTTAAATTAAGACTGTTAACTTCAAGGTCTTATAGCTGATTAGTTAAATTGTTGTAACTGAATACATGTAAAGATAATAAAAATTAGAGGGGTATTACTCAAAGTTATATAATTATGAGTGTGTTTCGTTTATCTTAAGGACCACAGTCAATCCTAAGAAAGGAAAATGCATAATGTATATATCTACAACAAAAGTAATAAATCCTTGATGTGATATAATGACTAGTTATTATTCATAATACCCAACTACTCAATTCAGTCAAAGTGATAACTGGCACAGAATTAAACACATTAAGTAGTTATTATGCATGATAACTGCTGACAGATAATTAATCACATCAACAAGTCATTCAATATAATACCCAAGTAACACACAAGCAAGTTAACAGTACACTTTTTTTTATCATGAATCATCAACTGAGTCCTCCCACCCAGGGCAGAGCGGGAGGGACTGTCAGACTCGTACTTACTGAAATCCACGGTGTCCTTCAATAGCCCTTTACGTTCCGGGGTCACGGTAATTCGTAAGACCCGCGACCCCAGCAGGCTTTGGCCCTCTAGAGGGTGGCCTCGTCATTTTGCTAACACTCTTTGAGGCGCGCGTGGAACCGTCTACCTGCATTTTGCTTGGGTTTTATTTTAAAATATATAAGTATTTGAGTCAGTCTACAAAATGATATCAAAATAATCACTCTCTCACTCACATCAAGTATTTTATCTCACTTAAACAAAAGCCTACCTTAGCACTTTCTTTTATTGGGTCATCAATATTAAAGTGGCAAGTGCATAATTCCCTAAAATGGTTTCTTAAAAAAATACAAAAAAAATGGACCGTTTCAGTTTAAGGGTGGTTCGATGGGATGAATTACATAATGCCAGCTCATAAAATTACGCTGAAACGATTTAGCTCACCCAAAGAATGCGGCACCTGTAATATACTAGTGGTAAGTACATGCGCCAAGGTAGGCTTATGTTCAAGTGAGCATAACTCTTAGAATACTTACTGCCGAGTGATTATTTTGATACAGTTTCATAGACTGACTGAAATACTTATTTATTACACAAACTCATGCAAAATTAACCTTAATCTTTGGAATAAAGTCATTTGCACGTATGTAGGTCTCTTGGATCGAAGATATTTGCTATTCGGCCGGTTAAAAAACAAAAATGGCCACCATTGGAGAGGTGTTGGGATAGGATTTTTTATGACCAGTTTTGTCGACAAAATGAGTCTTTAATATCCCCCTAAAGTATCGGTAATCCAAAACCAAACACACTGTATATTGACTATGAACAAAAACTAACTAGTAATATGTATGTTTAAAATTAAAAGAAAAAAAAAACATTCAAAGGGCATCAAAGAATACGTCCACATCGCTGTCAACGGGAACAGTGCACAGCACGCAGCATTGCCACGCTGTATGTCAAATTGGCAATGCAATCAACGTTGGCTTAAGCGGGCCGCATACACACGTTTTCCATATTCTATTTCTGAATTCATTTCCCCTATTGCACACTGCACATATTTCATACGAAGTATTCTACATGGCGCACACGTTCGTATATTTTCCAAATGGAAAAAATCTAACGCTTGTTTCGAAATTTAGCCGCTCTAAAACAAAATACAAAAAACCTAACGTCTGCACTAGTCTAACGAAATTTCGAATCGGAATTCCACATTAGGAAAACGAATTCGGAAAACGTGTGTATGCGGCCAGCCTTAGGAATAGGCCAGCCTTCTGGTCACCTGAAGAGTCGACTAATCGTCTGGCGACATCTTTAAAAAAAATGGTATGTACTCATTTTAGTATCATGTAAGGATGTTTATTTTTATAAGATCACTATAAATCTAATGATGTTCTCATGATGTGGCTGACAATTAGTATGAGCATGTTATCTCTACTTATCACTGTTCGAAGGCTCAGTAGCTCCTAACGTCATGTTGATCATTGACTCCTGATAACCCTACTTTATGTAAGTGTGACCTCTGATTTACAATGTCCTACATTTGACTTACTTATTTACATCACTAAATCGGTCATATAAGAGAGTTACAAATTATAGTTTAAACAGTTACAGGGCCTTTTTAAACATTATGGGCCCCAGCGTCAGTGCAAGTACTGGTAATATTAGTAACAATCCCAAATTATTCCAAAATTAAACTTATTCCACGTCACACTTAACATGCACGACCTCACATTTGCCGACATCATCCATCCTGATAGCGCTACTGAAGATTTCTGTTACGTCCGGTGCAGCTGAGCAAGGTGTCCGCCGCGGCATATGACCTGCACTAGGGAGTGAGAAGTTTTTGTTGAAGAACCGGGGTTATCGGGACAGGGTTCCAAAGAACCGGGTAATCTCGGGATTTTTGGGACTTTCGGGACTAAAATATATTTTCCATGACATCATATAACAACAAAGAAAATAAGATAACTTTAAGGCATAGAATTTTTTCTCACAAAAATCGGCCTCATAAATACCTAAACGAGTCGTTTAGGTATTTATGAGGCCGATTTTTGTGAGAAAAAATTCTATGCCTTAAACTGCTTAAAAAAGGACTGTTATATTTATTTTATTTTACATGGGTTTGCTCTTTATTCTTTTCTATATGATTTATTTCCGTTGAATCCCACTTTTGGATCTCATTAGAGGTTTTTTTTTATATCGTGGTAAAATCATCAAATGAGTCCTCCCACCCAGGGCAGGGCGGGAGGGACTGTCAGACTTGTACTGGCTAAAATCCACGGTGTCCTTCAATAGCCCTTTACGTACCGGGGTCACGGTAATCCGTTAGTCCCGCGACCCCGGCAGACTTTGGCCCTCTACAGGCCCCGTCACTAAATCTCATAGATCTAGTCTACTTGCTTACCCAGAAGAAGTCTATTCACTCTAACTTTGAAGAAATTCGAGATGTATGCAGAAAATAACAATCTTGACAACGGTGATCACATGTTTATTACGAGTAATACTCGTAGTAAAGCCGTACAACAAGTAACTTCTGCTAATAAATGAACATGACCTTCATTATATTTTTGTGGTGTCTGGTGAGTGGAAACTGAATGAGGCCTCGCAAAGCTGATGTCGCCAATCATCACATTTAAGTCTAGCGCTACCACTACCCGCGAGAGGCCCCTTGCAAAATGACTTGGTTTCGTTTTATTTCTGACTGGGAACTGAAAGAGTCAACGACCATACAGCCTAGGTCGTTGGAAAGAGTCAAAGAGGCCTCGCAAAGCTGATGTCGCTGACAATCACATTTGGTGTAGATGACTTGGTACCAAGTCATCTTACAATAAGGAGGCCTCGCGCGAGTATTAGAGGCCAGTCATATTATTCGTCCTGAAAAAAGCCTTGCAGATATGTCTTGCCTCCTCCTAGATTCGATCTCGCTACGCCACTGTGTATGTACTTCGGGAACACAGACGCAGGTAGTAAGTTTAACTTTAACTTTTATTTTGCTGTGCGCAATATGAAGAATATTTGGAATCGCTGAGTAGAAATTAGCGGAATGGCAACTAGGGATGGATGTAAACTTGCAGTTCATCTAGAGGTCCGATGCTGGACCTTTTTGCCTTTTTGTATGTTTGTTTGTTCCCTCATAACTTCTAAATTCCTTATCATAACATGACAAATTTGGTGTCGTTAGAAGCGTCTCAGTTCCGCTGGTTACAGGGTAGGTGACGTGTGCCTAATGCAATATGGCGCCCTCTAGGGTATGTAAAGACATAACAAAAAAAAATCGCTCAGTATCGACATGGGTATCAAATTAAAGGGCTTAATAAACACATTTGAAATATACATTACATAGCTTTTACTAGCTAATTTGCTGTTTCTAACAGTGTCAACATCGGTATCAAATGATAAATCTTAAATTCACAACTCAAAAACTATACATATAATATATAAATGTGATGCCACTTCTACACAATTGGGTACGCAGACGACCTCGCCATCCACATCTCGGGGAAGGTCACCGGGACTATCTGCAAACTAACGCAACAAGCGCTTCGGATAGTAAAGCGCTGGTGCAAGGACTTCGACCTTTCCTGAATCCCACAAAAACAGAATTGGTCATGTTCACTCAAAAACGATCACTTGGACCTTTTCGCCTACCAACATTATTACAAACAGAACTCCAGTTAGCCAATGACGTCAAATATCTAGCGGTTATCCGGGACAGCAAGCTAAACTGAAGCAGCCATCTTGATAACAAGCTAAACAGGGCCTGCATCACCTTCTGGCAATGCAGGAACATGATAGGTAAGAGATGGGGCCTAACCACAAAAATCATACTATGAATCTACTGTACAGTTATTAGACCCATGATCACCTACGGTGCCGTGGTCTAGTGGTCTCGTACCAGGTTAGTCACCGCTTCAAACAAGCTACAAAAGACTGGCCTGCATGGCGACAGGCTGTATGAGGACCACGCCTACGGCAGCTCTGGAAGCCATGCTGGGCCTCCCTCCGCTTCATCTGTTCATACAGCAATGTTCTGGGGTAAGAGAGAGGCACAACACATCTCGGTATTACAAGGACCTTATGAGGAATTTCCCATGGCAAAGGCCATAAAAGACCGGGAGCCCAAACAATTTATCTTCTCGGAAGTCTCGGAGTCTTCTCAGAAGACCTAAACGTCCGCATAGCCAAGTCACTGGGGGTCCACAACATAGTCTTCCACGCAGAATGCATCCCCATTATTCTGGCGGTAGCAGCGATCGCAGCCAGAGAAGTAAAGGACCACTCAATTCGCATACTATCAGACAGCATGGCCATTCTGCTGGCGCTAGATAGCCACACGGTTAACTCCGGACTAATATACGGGTGCCACCAGACCCGAAACCAACCAGAAGTGAACACAACAACATAAACATTCAGTGGATCAAAGGACACAGCGAATCCCGAGGCAACGATGTAGCGAATGAACTCGCTCGAAGGGGCTCTAGCTTGGCGGCAGTGGGACCCGAACCCATAGTGCCACTCCGCTTCGGTTACATACGTACTCTGGTCCGGGAACGCACAGATAATTTACACCGTTGCCTGTGGCAGGATCAGGGTGAGTGTAGAGAAGCCAAGGAGGCGCTACCCGCCATCAATAGCCGCTTCACCAAACTCGAACTCAGGTTAACCAAACAACAGCTACGTACAATTACAGCCACCCGGGACGGGACACGGCTCCTTTAATAAACACATCTTTGTCCTAGGTATCACAGACACATCGACATATATGGAGGGAGTGACTGTCACGACCGAGGTCCGGCCACGCCGCAATCACGGCGGTAAGACCCCTCTTTGAAGAGTGGCTGGATAGGCGTCACGACGTCCTGACCTACCGCATGACGCAGGTCCTCACCGGACACGAAGTTTCGGGAGGTACCTGTGTTTGATAAGGAGGGATGAAACGCCTGGGTGTCACCACTGCGAGGATCGTCCGGAGGACACGGTGGAGCATACGGGCAGAGCACCGCCGTGTCCTCACGACGGCGATAGGCGGAGACCTCTCGCCCATGCTGCGGAGCGAGACGGAGTGGGAAACAGTCGCCTCCTTCTGCGAAGTAGTCATGTTCGAGCAGGCCGCGTGTGGGAGAGGACAGCGTCCTCCCTGCAAACCAGCCGCAGTGGTAGACGCCCACGGCGACGGACATTGGCAGACGATCTCCGGCCACCGTAGGCGCGGGCATGCGGGCAGCGAGTAATAGCAACTCGCTGTCCGACCATGAACCATGCCCGGGTTGACGGCGCGTTGTGTTCCACGCGCGCCTCAAAGATTGACAGCAAAATGACGAGCTACCTATCTACTTAATTTGAAACTACAACACGGATATGACCGAAAAAGTATACCGGATTAAAAATGCAGAAATGAAAAACGAAATCATTGTACGGAAGACAAGGCCATTTTTGGCCTCAAATACTAATACTGGGCTTAAGCCCTTCGCCTTTTCCGTTGGAAGGAAAGAAAAATACCAAAAAAAGTCAAGTCTCTTAAAAGTTGAAATGAAATGTTTATGGTCTAGGACTTTAGGCTTCATTTTCCTTTTTCGTGTGAAGGAAAAAAACATACCAAAAATGCTTTTTTTTATTATAAAAAAAAGGAACCGACTTCAAAAACAAACACAAAAAAGCCGGTGGTTATTTTATCTTTTTAATTCAAATTTTATATTCAACAATCATCTTCGTATTATCGGCGTCTTTGAAAATCTACAATCCAAAGAAGCAACAACGGATCCATGTGGGCAAGGTCACGGGATATTGATTTAAAACCTTCTACGAAATGTAACAAACAGTTTTGTCTGTCAGTTGGCCAGGAATGGGTCAGTCCATTCTCTAAATCAATAGTCTCTTCCATAAACTTAAAAAGATGGATTGCGCAATAGCCGCCTAAAATTGACCCCACTTACAGCTTTTTGTTTTTTTTTTTGGTTTTAGCGTGGTAAAATCATCAAGTGAGTCCTCCCACCCAGGGCAGAGCGAGAGGCACTGTCCGACTCGTACTGTCTAAAACTCGTACTGTCTGTGTCTCCGGGGTCACGGTAATTCGCCAGTCCCGCGACCAACCCGACTTACAGCTTGGAAAAAAGTTTAGAATAGGAACTAATTTTTTTGTTTGCTGGCAACAAATAAAACTTGATGATTGACATTTGATGTAAACAAAGAAAGCACGTTTGTAAAATTTATAATAGTGTCATAAGAGTGTCATAAAACTAAAAATAAATAAAACCATCCATAGTACTAGCAAAAAGAATATTTACAGATTTATAGGCGATGTTTTGCAGAAAAAGAGGCCAAAACCATACTTAGCGATCTCAGCAATGTTTGCCAAAGAACCGCTGATATTAAACATATTTATGTAACTGTTTGTTTTGTTATTTTTAGATGAATCAAGTGTTAATTAATTAATCCCGTTCTGTTTTGAATTGTTTGCATACGAAATAAGTGGAATTACGAAAAATAACCATCGAGCAACATACATTTTGTCTGACATTACTTTGGTATAGCGCGTCAGATTAATGTTGATACTTAAGTGGCGTAGTCCGCAATTATGTTATTTTAAATTCGACTTTAACATAACTTTATTGTTGAATGTGATTATAAGGTGATAACTAAGTTTGTTTATCATTAGAATTAGGAATCTACCAAAAAAATATGATTTATTAATTTATTAACTATATAAATTAATATTTTCATCGGTCGATCGATCGACGTAAAGGTACAGTTTGACTTATTAAAGTATGATAATGAGAGAGGTGATATTGATAAGTATTGTTTTTAATATTGATAGAGGTTTAATCAAAAGTTTCGTCTTTATAAGAAGGAGCTGAGCGCGCATTCCAAACATTTACGGAGGACGATTGGAAGAAATAATGCCAGCACGTAATTAAAATAAATAAAAAAAGATTATTACGAGCTAGAACTAATTATATACGAAGACATGGAGAGTACAGTGATTAGCCTCGAAGATTATAGTAGTTCCTCTGAATAGTAAAACGATTCAGACAAATATGCGACTAACTCAAGCCAAAACTCGGACGAGATGGACGGGTGGAATATTTGGAGGAAAATAAATTAAAAGAGTAAAGGTGCGCTTATACGGGCAACTAAAATTGCTCAATTCTAGTCAATAACGACGACTACATCATGCAATTTACGGCAACGGCAACAAGCATCAATATTGCGCAATACAATATTGAGCGATATGGCGCAACTTCATCAACTAGAGAATACTGTCCTACACGAACATTTCAGTATTCGCTCCAGTGTAATACAATTTACTCTGTGATTCGCTCGCTATGGACGACTTTGTTCTTGTTGCGGCGGCTTGTAGCGCTTTCTTTATTATTAATCAAAAACAAAAAAGAAAGAAAAGGAATAGGCGTATCTGGGTGCGACCGTTTTTGGCAAACAGGCCGCAGTTTTCATTGTGTAAAGAATTAGATGATATATTATTCAAAAACTTTACTAGAATGTCGCGAACAGACTTTGAATTACTTTTGAATAAAGTTAGCCCTGGACTGACGACGCCTTGCCGCGCACCCGACCTCTCGCTCTCCCCGTGGAAGCAAGACGGCAAGCCGCAAAACAAACAAGTGCGAACGAGATACTTACAAAAATTGCCTGGCATTTCCAAGCCCATTGGATATTCGTCAATTCGTATCTGCGACATTGAGCGATATGAAATATCTGGAGCAATTAGAAGCAATATCGCCGAAATAATTACCGCAATTTATTGAAACTGCTCCATATTGCTCCACTAATTGCTCCAGATCGGTCCATTCGTGTCGCCGAGCAATTATTGCCCTCGTGTAAGCGCACCTTTAGGAAAAGTACAGTGGCGACCCCCCAATTTTCTACTCTTTTTTTGCCAAGCTGTAACTAGAAAGAGAGGAATCGAAGAGCGGGTCCTAAATTTCTGTTACAGGAAAAAGATAGGTAGTCCTTCTAGAGTAGTAGTAGTAGTTAGTAGAGGCCAATTTTATATGTCAGTTGAGTTGCCTAGAGAAGGTGCAGTCCATACTTTAAATCGATGGTCTCTCGCTTCCGACTACTGAATTTAGTTTTCTATGGCAGTTCGCGTCAGTGTTACCACTTAGGGGTTTTTATTTTTAGGGACAATTTTAATCTAAGATTTTAGGGGTTTTCTGACACGTCTTATTTGTTTAAAGAAATAAAGTTCTAGCGCAATCTAGACAGTGAAAACACAGACATCCAGTTTTAAAAAAAAACTAGCTGGTCCGGCAAACTTCGTACTGCCTATAACTAACGTCACTCAATTGTTTTACGAATCTTTTGTATGGGAATAAAGAAAAGTGTTGTTTTTGGAGAGATTTTCAGGCATTTTTTTTTAAATTTCGTTTTCTTCTTACGAACCATCCTTACGATGCGATGGTTTATGGTTGTAGAAAACGAAATTCAAAAAATTTCAAGGAATATTATAAAAAAAGAATTATCCGAATCGGTCCAGCCGTTTTCAATTTTTGCGCTTAGCAACACATTCAGCTATTCATTTTTATATAATAGAATACTAGTGACCTGCCTCGACTCCGCATGGGTGCAATGTCTACTATATTATGCATTAATATATACTACTAGCACTCCGCCCGCTACTTCGAGAGCGCGTGTTTTTAACTTCTAACAAAATATTAGTATATACAAACTGATTTTCCGATATTCACCCGCTAGGTTGAATTTTAAAATATAGATAATTACGCATCATTTATTCGATTGGGAAACTATTTATGCCAAGTTTTGAATTTATCGAAGCAAACAGTAAAATCGTTCCTTTTCTCCAATTTAGGAGGTAATTTTCGAAAAACCCAAAAACATGTGTTTGATTATATTTGATTTCACTTCTATATACTGAGTTTCAAATTCATCGGTTAGAGCGTTATTATTTTTCCATAAAAACTTTAAGTCCAATGGAGGGTAGTTTTAAAAAACTAATAATGCCCATCTTTTTTATTTACTTATACTCATATTCGTACCAAGTTTCAAGATTATAAACCTAAGGGATAAGATTTTACATACAAAGGTTTTACCCCTATTCATCCCCTTATAGGAGGATTTTTGCAAAATCCCTTCTCGGTGGTCACCTACATAATAAATTGCAACTACCGTCCAAAATTCAGCTTATACGTTTAGCGGTTTTAGAACCTTACCTTGAAACTTGATTACCCCTTTTCACTAACTTGGGGGTGATTTTCGAAAAATCCAAAAACACTTGTTTTTTTTATTTCTGATCAAGTATATAAATACTGATTTTCAAATGCATCAGCTCACACGTTATAATTTTCCTATACAAACTTCAACATCGTCTAGATCACCAATGGAGGGTAGTTTTAAAACATTAATAGTACCAATCTTTTTTATTTACTTGTGTTCATATTCGTGGCAAGTTTTAAATTTATAAACCCAAGGAATAAGATTTTTCCTACAAACGTTTTCACCCCTTTTCACCCCCTTAGAGGAGGATTTTCGCAAAATATTACACGTAATCTTATATAATATTGTATAAGTATTATATAATATTACGTTTTTTTTTCATATTTAGGTTTTTTTAGGGGGTTTTCCAAATAGTTACGGCTATTTTAGGGGTTTTTGACGTTGGCTTTAGGGATAAGTATTTCTGAGAGTTGGTAACACTGGTTCGCGTCCTTCTTGTTGTTTTTTATTGTTTGACGTTATTTGACATTATAGTCATGACAGTATTAAACCAGTATTGAATAGTGAGTGAAGTGGTGAATTATCATTAGTAATGGTTAACTAATCATACTGTTATGGAATGTAATCTTCGAATATAATTATCAAACCTAAAATATAATCAGTTACACTCATGGCACAACGCTTTCCTGCTGGCGGGCCGAGCCCAGCGCCGCCTCCGGGCGCCATGCAACCACAACAGCGATACCCGGGTCCAGCACAGCCGCAGGGCTCACCTATGCCACCCAGACCTTACCCAGGCCCCAACTTTCCTGTAAGATATGTTACATTAGATTTCACCTCTGACCTATTGGATACTATCATAAACTTTTAGTAAAACAAATACATCTGCTTGGTGCCGTGCCGTCACATTGGTTATTGCAAACGAATCCGTTTTTAGTATCACAAGCATTACTGAATTCATTTTTAGCATGATGGAAAAATAACTATGTTGCAAAAAGTTTGCCCATATGGCAACTTTTCCACCAGAGATGTGATAATCTACATTGCTATGGATGCGTTTGATGTCCACCAATCATATTCATTGGTGCACATATCTTAGCACTGGTGGAAATGGATTCAACTAAGATGTTTTTGTATGGAAGGATGTGTGCTATGGATGCGTGTTATGGATGTGTACTATAGATGCGTGCTATGGATACCGGCAAAGGGTCATCGCTTCACTACTATTGATACATCGCTTAGCTCGAGCTGCGCATCTATCTCGTGCATTTACATAGCTTAGCATCAGTGAAAACGGTCACATAGTTTTGTAGCTTAGCTTTTACATTCTCGCAGCATAGCTGCATAGCACATCTCTTTTGAGCCATGGAACCCCTAAAATGTTCAATTTACTAATAATGATTAAAAACTGAAGGTCACTATCACTTAAACCTTACATACTAATAAATAATACACTGACATAATGTTACTTTTTTTTTAAGTGCAAAGAATATTGTAGAAGTTTTTTTTATCCCTTTGCCTTTCTTTTTATACTGCACTCATTATCTTATGAGTAGTTGACATTATTGCAAAACTATTGTGTCTCTGTGAGCTTAAGGTAACTGCACACACTCGATAATATCGTCTACAACTTGCAAACCTTCATAATAAGATAATAAATATGATGTTTTCACTCAGATTCTGTATCCATAGACTCATCAGTGTGTGCAACCTAAGTAACCAGTGATCAGAATAGGCTGAATATATTTATGTAAACTTTTAGGAACAAACAGTCATGAAGTTGAGTCTCCTAATGACAATATTTCTACTAGACTGTACATTAAAATTGTTAATAAAATAGCAAAATAAATTGCTTTGTATTTGTTTAACACAATCTTTACACACAAATAGTGGAGAAAATTTTTATTTTGTCCCAAATTGTGGACTGATTTTCTATGCATAAAAAACAATTCTATTTAGAAAACTATCTATAAAAAATACAATGCGCTTAACAAAGGATGCTGCTTGCCTTGTTTTACCAGAGATTAGTATTATAATAGTAATGTTCTAAACAGTTTTATATGGATATAAAAGCTGCAATTTTCACAGGGAATCCCTTGTTCTTTGAAACTTTGGTAAATATATTCAGGCTGTTCTGATCCCTGGTTAATATAGAATTTAGAATTAAAAAGGGTTAAAACTTAATTATAATATTTTTTAAGTTCAATTTCCCTTGACTCTTGTATTGTTATTGTGAAAGTAAGTTTATTACCTTTTCATAGTGAAACCACTGAACCAGTTATCCTGAAATTTCGTATTTATCAGGTATACAGAGACTGACATAGGTAGCATTTCATTCGGAAAATGATATTTTATTCCAAACTTCCTAGAGGTAGGTAGCACTGTGAAGTGAAGCTCTATTGACTTTGTTTTATGTAAAACATTGGCTTCACTTGCTTCCTGTTGCTGGCAGCGTGTGAAGGAAGCAGACGTATCCCCCCATTATTCCCCTTCATGTTAGTTTAACCTTTAAACCCTGCATATAATATATCTTATATATATAAAAATGTTATGTTGGTTTGTGTACGCTTCAAAAACTCAAAAAGTTCTGCTGAAATTTTAGCATGGTATATAATCCGCATCAAGGATTGTTTTTATCAATTTTCTTGCATCAGTCACATATGTATGACTGTGATAAAACATTTTTTTTTAATGATCAGCTGTGTACCAGTGACCGCGCCATCTACCGGAAGCGAGGAAAACACTCACTGACAACCGCAGTAGTAATGGCCCAGTCACATGAGAAAAAATATTCATTTCCAATTGTATTGTTTATTTACAGAAAAAATTGCAACTTATACAAAATATATTCTTTGTTTTGTTTCTGATTTGTCAACCATTCAATCACAATGTGCTACAGCAAAGCGTGGCAGGGTACAGCTAGTTTTCCATAAAATATGTTATACCAACTGAAATAAGTTGCTACATTAAAATTGGGAAAAGAACTATTTCGCGAGTAAGTTATTGTTTAAATGTTTAGTTGCCAAACATTGTGTGCGTTGTAATTATTTGTGAGGAGTTTACTTGCTATGCAATAATTTGGCTATGCCGTGTCCTGAAACACCCGCGCCCAGCATTGCTAGGCAGCAGGCCATGCTGCAGGGCGAGGCGGAGTGGGAAGCGGTCGCCTCCTATTGCGAAGCAAGTCATACTGGCGAAGGAGGAGGCAGGACGCGTCAGAAAGAGGATAGCGTCCACTTCACGACCCAGCGGCAGTGGGAGACGCCCACGGTAATAAAGCGTTACACATCGCGAGACTATTTTCGGCGTAGGTGCACCGTAGCCACATGAGCATGCAGACGGCGAGTAATGGGTAACTCGCAGTCCGTCATGAACCACGTCCGGTTTGTCGGCGCGTCGAGCCTCAAAAAGCTGTTTGTAAACTGTGACCCTGCAACGTAAAAGGCTGTTGAAGGGACACCGTGGATTTTAGTACGAGACGGATCCGATTCACCCGGAAGGATTCATTTGACGACTATTCCACGTAAAAAGAAGGCTAAAAGCCATAAAACACCACGCTACGACCAATAGGAGCCGAGCAGCGGGGCTGAAACCACGGAGCACAGCTTGTAGAGAAATAAAATAAAAACGGTTTAACAAGCTGAAAATAAACTGGTTATTATAGCTTGGTATGTAACAGTGTGTAGTTGTGTACCTTTTATAAGCAGATAGTAAGTAATCTACGTGCCACCTGCGTGTGCATAGGTTTTTTTTTTTTTTCTTTTTTAATAACGTTGCCCCACACTAGGAATTTCTCCTGTATCGTGGGTGCGTTTACAAACATAGAAACTCACATAAACAAACACCCAGACCCGGAACAACTACTTGCAGATCATACAAATATTTGTTCCGTGCGGGAATCGAACCCGCGACACATAGCGCAGGAGTCCAATTTCTCAGCCACTCCGCCAAACGTGCCGTCCACATGGTGGTAATGTATGTATCTATGTATCTTTGTATGTGGGCAGGCCCGTAGTGGATTCACGCCGCCACCGGTGGGCGTGGGAGGTGCAGGCGGCCCCGGTGGCGTGGGCAGCGCAGTTGGCGTGAGCGGCGGGCGCGCGGCCGGCGGCGCGGCCTACGGCGGCGGCCCGGCGCCCGGCGCGGCCGCGCCCGGCATGCGGCCCGCGCCCGCGCCGTCTGCGCCCACCCCGCCCGCCAAGCGTCCGGCCGACGCGCGCGCCTCTCTGACCCCGCAGCACAAGCCTGGCCTGTACAACCCGTGAGTACCGCGCGAAGAACGCTTTGGATCTAGGGATTGCTTCTGGAAAACCGCATCCGGTGCATTCGTGATCATTAAATGTTTACCTGAGACGTTTCTAACGACACCTCATTTGTCATGTAGTAATAAGTAGTTTTTTTTTTATAAAAAAAAAAAATCTAAAAATTTTCTTATACTTTCATACCGACCGAATTAGTAACCTTCGAGTAGGATATTTTACAAAAAAAAAAAAAAATAGTCCGATAAAATAGATCATCAAAAAATATTTGACCTGTCTTTTTTCTTTTACGTATACCAAAATTGACGAAGATAGAACACATCTAAAAATCACAAAACGTCACTCGGTTGGTAGAATCGAATTTCCAAGCGTTTTGTCTCTTGCGGACGCCATCATACGTGTGAGAGCCCTCACGACGGGGGATGCGGTATCCCGGGGCAGGGTCGTCTTGGCGTTGTCTTTGGACATCACCAATGCCTTCAATACCCTGCCCTGGAGTTGCATCAGGGATGCACTCCAGTATCACCGGGTGCCGACCTACCTCCGTCACGTAGACGAGGATTACCTGACAGACAGAGCCGTCATCTAACCTGACCGGGGAGAGTGGAACCGGCGAGAGATGTCGTGCGGTGTTCCACAGGGGCTGCTCCTGTAACTACGGCTACGACTGAGTGCTGCGCGGCGACCTCCTCCCTGATGGCGTCAGTGTGATATATAACGCTGACGACACGCTCGTCCTGGCGGAGCGAGAGTCGCACGAGGCAGCGGCCGACCTGCCGACGCAGGCGGTCGCGACAGTCGCTGACAGGGTCCGACAGTTGGGACTCGAAGTGGCGCTGCCCAAAACAGAGGCCATGCGTTTTCATGGCCGTCTGAACGCGTCAGAGTCCCACATAACGGTGGGAGGGGTTCGCATCGGCGTCGGGAGGACGATGAAGTACCTGGGACTCGTCCTCGTCAGCCGGTGGAACTTCAGGGAGCCCCAAAGCTGAACTGGGCAGCAGCCGCCGTCAGGCGACTCCTGCCCAATCTCGGCGGGCCAAACGCCTGCTTCCGCAGGCTGTACGCCGGTGTCGTGCGGTCCATGGCCCTCTACGGGGCCCCCGTGTGGGCCCTGAGAATTCGGACACGACCAGTAAAGCTGGTCGCATGCCAAAGGGTCATGGCTATCCGGATGATCCGAAGATACCGCACGATCGCCGGCGAATCACCCAACCTCCTTACCGGATTGCTGCCCTGGGATCTCGATGCAGGGCAGGGCAGGGCAGTACGGAGGGACAGTCGCAACCGAGCTCCGGGCACACCGCAATCACGGCGGAAAGACCTCTACTTGAGGAGTGGATGGATAGGCGTCACGGCGTCCTGACGTAACGCCTGACGCAAATCCTCACCGGACCCGAAAATTCGGGAGGTACCTGTGTCGGATAAGGAAGGAAGAAACGCCTGGGTGTCACCACTGCGAGAATCGCCCGGAGGACACAGTGGAGCATACGGTGCAGGACTGCCCCGCTTGCGCAGAGAACCGCTGTGTCCTCGACGGTGATAGGCGGCGACCTCTCGCGCTCGGCATTGGTCGGGGCCATTCTGTGGGGCGAAACGGAGTAGGAAGCGGTCGCCTCCTTCTGCGAAGCAGTCATTTTACCTAAGGAGGAGGTGGGACGCGTGAGGGAGAGGAAAGCGTCCACCTCACAGCCCAGCAGTAGTGGTAGACGCCCGCGGCGACTGACGTCGCAAGACGATCTCCGGTCACGGTAGGCATGTGGGCGGCGAGTAAGGCCTCTGCCTCGAATCTTGCGGGCAGCGGGGCGGCGGCGGCGGCGGCGCGGGAGCGGCAGGATCTTAGGCATACATTCAAATGGACCGGCCCTCGGAAACAGCGGCGCGGCAGCGGGGCGGGCGCGAACTGCGAGCGCCGCCGCCGCCGCCGCCCCGCTGCCCGCAAGATTCGAGGCAGAGGCCTAATGGGCAACTCGCTTTCTGACCATGGACCGTGCCCGAGTCGACGCCGCGTTGTGTTCCACGCGCTCCTCAAAGAATGTCAGCACAAATGACGGGGCCCCCCTCAAGGGGCCAAAGGCTGCCGGGGTCGCGGGACTAACGAATACCGTGACCCCAGAACGTAAAGGGCTATTGAAGGACACCGTGGAATATCCACAGTTTCCGAGTCTGTACGAGTCTGACAGTCCCTTCTGCCCTGCCCCTGGGTGAGAGGAAAAGCGTTTTATCTCTGTCAATATTGATTGATTTAAAAAATAAAAAATACGTGTGCATTAATATTCAATACTCTGCCTTATTCTGAATTTATTTATCCAGTAAACTACCCTCTTGTCCCGGAAAAAAAGCCTCTGGCAACTCTGGAGAGCGACCGGCATGTGTGAACTAGTGTGAGGTGTGCGTGTGTGTGAGCAGGGACGCGTACGGCAGCGGCGCGGGCGGCGCGGCCTCCAAGCGCAAAAAGCGGCTGGCGGACAAGATCCTGCCGCAGAAGGTGCGCGACCTGGTGCCCGAGTCGCAGGCCTACATGGACCTGCTCGCCTTCGAGCGAAAGCTCGACGCCACCATCATGCGCAAGCGCCTCGACATCCAGGAGGCGCTCAAGCGACCCATGAAGCAGAAGCGGAAGCTCAGGATATTTATCTCCAATACTTTCTACCCGGGTATGTGAGTCGATAATCATCAAAGTCTGATTATGCAATTATGAATTTATTCAAATAAGGCTGATAATTCCTTCGATCAATAATAAGTAGTAAGGATAATTCAGACCTTTATTCATTTATTAATAAAACCTTTTTAACAAAAAATTAAACGGACGGAAGATCGATCTGAAAAGCACAAAATAAAATGCAATCAAGATGAGAGTACCACATTATTTTGTGGATAGCGGTGCTGGTTGTGTAATTACATAATTGTATCGTATTCTGTAGTAGACTTAAGATTTATTATGCGGCCCGCTCTGGCTTCGCACGGGTGTAAAATATATAGCCTATGTGATTAAAATCGATCCAGTAGTTTTGATTTATTCATTACTGCCCGTGGCCCGCACGCGTTAAATTTGGAGTAAAACAATCCCCCTTTCCCTATACCATGAAGATTTCCTGCTATCTTTGGAATATCTAAATTCATACACTACATTTTTACTTATTTACTTTTTACATTTTTAACTATTTATTTTATTTTTACAACATATTACAGAATGTCTTTATAAACAACGTTGCACGCTCTTGCCGCACCGGGCGGCCGGCCGGTACCGCCGCAAACGCTACGTCCCGCAATTTTTAAATCTGTAATATCTTCGAAAATATTCACTTAAATCATACGGTCTAAAGGGCCATATAGATCTATATTAAATGAACAATGTATTCAAGGTATTTAATTGGTTAAGGATTAATGCTGTATTGGTTAAAATCGCTTCGAAAATTAGCCATTATTTGTCGTAAAAAGTAAATGATAAAAAAAGTTATTGTGGGTTATCCATAAGAGATAGACATATACCATCACGGACTTTTCTGTAGACCTTTTCAATGTGTACAATACTTAGTACATTGTTTTGATAAAACTCGTAGGGTTCAGCCTGCGTTTGCAATGTAAGCGGAAAAAATGTAATTATTTACGACATCACATTAGAAACCTCAAAAATAGCAGTACTTCTACACTATTTAATGGATGTTATTATACATATAAACCTTCCTCTTGAATCACTCTATCTATTAAAACCACATCAACCGCATCAAAATCCGTTTCGTAGTTTCAAAGATTTAAGCATACAAAGGGACATAGGGACAGAGAAAGCGACTTTGTTTTATACTATGTAGTGATGATTTTCTGAAACATTCTCCCTTTTTATACGCTAGATACGTACTATGTTCATAATATGATGTGGTTCGTCGTGATGACTGATGAGAGGTGTGTGTGGCTCCCGCAGGTCAGGGCGACAACGCCGTGCCGTCGTGGGAGCTGCGCGTGGAGGGTCGTCTGCTCGACGACACCAAGAACGACCCCAACAAAGTAACTCATTTCCTATCGCTCTTTATGGCTGTGCGAGCAGCACATCGCGACACTCAGGTCTAATCGCAGATAAACTCCTCAAGATTCCGCATGGTGGACATTTTGTTTGTTATCGAGTTCACATTTGGCGGTAAGCACGTCATACGCGGGGAGTGGAACTGCACTATATGATTAATTCATATGCCATCATAATTGGAAAATGGTATTAAATATGTATTCGAGATCAATATTATTATTTTATCACATTTATAAAAAAATAGTTAATTTGTTCCTCGTAGACAGGGAGCACTCTTTGTTGGGATCCTTTCTAAACAAGAACGTAAAATATTTTGAATATTACTTGCCTAATTCTATTTCTATGCCTTGTTAGATCTCTGAATGTTGATAGTTTCCGAAGAGGATCTTGGCTCTCAGTGGAGCAGAAGTTAACTGGTGCGGAGGTGTTGCAGGTGAAGCGCAAGTTCTCGTCGTTCTTCAAGTCGCTGGTGATCGAGCTGGACAAGGAGCTGTACGGACCAGACAACCACCTGGTGGAGTGGCACCGCACGCTCACGACGCAGGAGACGGACGGCTTCCAGGTGAAGCGGCCCGGGTACAAGAACGTACGCTGCACCATCCTCCTGCTGCTGGACTACCAGCCGCTGCAGTTCAAGCTGGACCAGCGCCTGGCGCGGCTGCTGGGAGTTCACACGCAGACCAGGCCCGTCATCGTCAACGCGCTGTGGCAGTACGTCAAGACGCACAAGCTGCAGGACGCGCACGAGCGCGAGTACATCGCCTGCGACAAGTACCTCGAGCAGATCTTCGGCGCCGCGCGCATGAAGCTGGCGGAGGTCCCGGGCCGTCTCGGGGCCTTACTGCACCCGCCCGACCCCATCGTCATCAACCACGTCATCGCCGTGGAGCCGCCGCACGACACCAAGCAGACGGCCTGCTACGACATCGACGTCGAGGTGAGTGCCGCCCGCACTGACCCTGTACTGCCCCCGTACTGTCCCCGTACTGCCTCCGTACTGTCCCCGTACTGCCTCCGTACTGTCCCCGTACTGCCGCCCGTTGTGACCGCTGCCTGTGCTTGCAGGTGGACGACACACTCAAGACTCAGATGAACAGCTTCTTGCTGAGCACGGCCAACCAGCAGGAGATTCAGGGACTCGACTCCAAGATACATGAGACTGTGAGTATTATTACTATTATTGTTTTGACAAAGACGTGACAGCGACGACAAAAAAAGACGTCGGTAGAATACCCTTAACTAATTAAAATTGTACTACGAATTTGAAAAATCGTTATAAAACTTGACGATCGTACCGTCACTGCCCTTTATGTCATCCCTTGACCGACGAGCTGATTCCTTTGCAGGTGGACACGATCAACCAGCTCAAGACCAACCGCGAGTTCTTCCTGAGCTTCAGCATGGACCCGCAGCAGTTCATCCAGAAGTGGCTCGTGTCGCAGTCGCGGGACCTCAAGGTGAGTGACGTCAAATACTAATAATACGGTCAGAATCTATGTCTAGTAGCGAACTCGATCCATATCCGCTTCCTCTGATATAGACGATATTTCAATATTTTCACACGTAGCTTGCAGCTACCGTCAAGCTAACTCTTTTGCTGCGTTTGCTGCGTTACTAGCGTTAGATCCAGCACTTCCTGGAGAAATCACGAATACTAAGGCGCACGCGATCTTATTTATTTATTTTATTTATTTACTATCATGCTATTAATCCTCCATAAAAGAACCTACAACAATTAGCTTATTGCCAACATTAAAACACTCAATGATATTATGATCATTATATCATCCAAACGCGTGATATAATGAATTTCAAAAAAAAAGAACATTCTCATGCAATGACATTTTCACCACCAGATCGCTAAAATTTTGAAAAAAGGACAATAAATTGTACAGAAATAGACTAATTCGTAATTTCGGATTCTCGTCTTATCGTGTTATTTCCCGCCATTTTTTTCACTCGAATATTGGAAATCGCAAACAAACAATTACTGTGTGAGTTGTTTACAAAAATGATAAATAATTCTTTTACTTATTAAGGTTTGTTTATTTTACATGCTTCAATTAGACTTTTCTTGAATTTACATAGTTCTTACAACACTGTACAACACCCTATGGTATGAGAATCTTTTATAGAGGATTCACATCATGATCGTAGATAAAGTGAAAAATTAGGTATTAAAACACTCATGTGATACTATTATCACCCACATTCGTGTTTTAATACCCCTGATTATACAACAGTTGCATAAATAACTATTATTTATCAAATTATAACGGCTGTGTGAACAACCAATTACAGTAATCTAAATACAAATGTGCAAGTTAGAGGAAACAAAATAAACTAATTTGTTTACTCATCACTGTCCCCTTATTACATCTTCTTTAAGATTATTATGCGCAACATTAATTAGTATGAGTTGTAGCTATACGAATATTATCAGGCGTTTCATTTGATTCTTCAATTTTTGATTGTCACACTCACTTATAAAATTATACTCACTTATAAATATAGGTGTTCACTACATAGTCAGGGGGCGGCGAAGCAATTTAAACTAAAATGGGCATAAGGAAATTGGTCAACGGTGTTTTGAAAATAAGTCATTATTGTTGTATTTTTGCAAAAATACCAGCAAAAATAGTCAGTGTAAATTTTGTTTCACCTAAAACGACCTGGTAATTTGATCAAAAAATAAAATGGATAGCTGATTTTTTTACTATTGTATTACTTTTTGTTAATTAGTGTTGATGGATCGCCATGGTGTCCAAAATCTGACGATAAAATTGAACATTTCATAGGAGGTAAATAATCAGACTCGCAAGCAAGTCCAAATTATGTGATATGCCCACGATATTCCCTAAAGTATATAGAAAGCGAAAGGTTAACGATTCACAAGTTAGTGTAAGATGTCTAATTTTGTAACAAATAATAATTAAGTTAAATATACTAATAAAATAAGATTAAACAAAATTTAAAAGAAAAACCGCTGAAACGGCCATAAACGAATCGTCCTGTCGGCGAAACGTCCAATGATGAATCGGTCATCGGTGTTGGTTGCAGAATCGAATAAAAAACGAGAGTATTAGGATTAAAACACCATAAAAATTGGAAACTAAGCAAGTGCGATAGCACTTATTTGCTATTTTCTGACCTTAGGTCAAGTCTTAAAACCCATATTGCAGAGGCGTATTCAGCATACATCAGAAATTTAGAGAATAAAATTAAACATAACCCTCGTCAATTCTGGTCACACATTTCCAGCTTGCGGTCCAAAGGTGGGTTTGAACCGAATGTAACATACAAGGGTTCAACTTTTTCTGGTACTAAGGCCGCTGGGGCTTTTGCTGAGTTTTTTTCGGCTGTTTTTCTACCTGATGTTCCAGAGCTCAATGCTGATCTTGTCGTTATGTCAGAGTATTCTTTTATTATGTGCCATGCAGACATTGTTAAAGGCATAAACAAACTTAAACCTAACAGTTCTACAGGCCCTGAAAACATCCCCCCCTTTATAGTTAAAGACTTAAGAAATATTTTGAGTAATCCTCTTTGCCACATTTTTAATTTAGCCATAAGGACTGGTACATATCCCTCTGAGTGGAAAATCTCTAGAGTCGCACCTATCCCTAAAACCCAGAACAAAAGTTCCGTTGAAGAATACCGCCCTATTGCAATCCTATCTTCCCCGGCTAAGGTCTTTGAGAACATCCTCCAGAATGCTATCGACGTGCAAATAAACAAATGTCTTTGTAATGAGCAGCATGGTTTCAGAAGCAAAAGATCAGTTGACACGAATCTCTTAACACTAGTAGACTATATCTCGTCTAGTTTGGACCGCGGGCGTCAGGTAGATGTACTTTACTTCGACTTCTGGAAGGCATTTGATAGGGTTAACAACGACGAGCTGCTAATGAAGCTTAGCAAAATAGGGTTTTCGCCATCTCTCCTCCGCCTCTTTGCAGATTACCTACATGATCGACAGCAGTTTGTTAGGCTTGGTATGTACGTATCGGATATCTATCACACGCGTTCCGGCGTGAGTCAGGGCTCAATTTTGGGACCTTTATTATTTCTCATCATGGTCAACGATCTTCCATAAGTTCTGCTTCACGCAAGATGTCTCTTGTATGCTGACGACTTGAAACTGTACCTAGAAATAAACTCTGAACGTGACAGTTCAGCACTGCAGCAAGACATCCATGCGATATACAAGTGGAGCGTTAACAACAGGATGGAATTTAATTCTTCTAAAGGTTTCGCCATGACATTCGGTCGAATGCGGCATCCAATTAATTACGAATACATTTTAAATAATATTATCATTGTAAAATCAACATCTATGAAAGACTTGGGAGTCACGTTCGACCGAAAGCTCACCTTTCACGACCATATGGTCTCGGTAGCCAAACAATCCTACAAAAGGTTGGGCTTTGTTCTACGCAATTGCCGTGATTTTCGTACCGCTCATGCTATCTAAATAGTGTTTTCGTACCACTTGCTCAAAAAAGTGACATTCTATGCTTCAAAAATCGAACATAACGATAGTCATTTTTAATCTGTTAAAAACAGGGAGAGAATGTTGTACTGAATTTCATTCATCCTCTAGGGAGAGAATGTGATTTAAATTTGGAATACTTACCGAAATTTATACTGAACTACATCTGTGTTTACACCATTGAGTTTGTATATAAAGCATTACACATCTTTTTGAAAAAGGAATACGTATTTATTATGCAGTTATGATTATTAAACAAAATTACGAAAACCGAAGAGGCCGTATGAGCTTGATGCCTTTGCTTTTCCGACAAAAAAAATTTAGTCTAGGAATTTGCCGCGTTTTTGTTTTCTTCAAATAAAACCTTAAGTTTATTTTATTTTTATAAATAAGTTAATGTTCTAAAAATGCGTAACGATGTTAAATCAAATGAAACGCAAGTTCCTCAGACGCAAGAACAGAGATATACTCAAATTAACTCATCGACAATAAATGTACCAAACAAAAATGTCTCTCTCTATCAATAATTGGACCAATGTTTCGAATGTTAACTTTTACTTTTAATTGTCATTATTTTCAATAAATGCTTATCTCATATTATTATTGAGTTCATTTTTTCGCAAATGGTACGAAAAGTAGAGTATTTTCCTCGGTGATAAAGCTGTCTTAGTCTTGGGTGAACTTAAATCCCTCGCTACACTCAGGACTCGTCTTAAATCCCTCGCTTCGCTCGTGATTTAAGTTTTTAACACCCTCGCTACGCTCGGGAGTAAACCTCGAGTCCTTCGTTACGCTCGCGATTTAAATCGTCACCCGCGACAGAAGACACTGCTTTATCCCCTTGGTTAATAATCTACTATTTCGTACCACTTGCTCAAAAAAGTGACATTCTTTGCTTCAAAAAGCGAACATAACAATAGTCATTATTAATCTGTTAAAAACAGGGAAAGAATATTGTACTGAATTTCATTCATCCTCTAGGGAGAGAATGTGATTTAAATTTGGAATATTTACCGAAATTTATACTGAACTACATCTGTGTTTACACCATTGAGTTTGTATATAAAGCATTACACATCTTTTTGAAAAAGGAATACGCATTTATTATGCAGTTATGATTATTAAATAAAATTAGGAAAACCGAAGAGGCCGTGTGAGCTTGATGCCTTTGCTTTTCCGACAAAAAAATGTTAACTAGGAATTTGCCGCGTTTTTGTTTTCTTCAAATACATAAACCTTAAGTTTATTTTAATTTATTTTAACTCTCTCTATAAATAATTGGACCAATGTTTCGAATATTAACTTTTACTTTTAATTGGCATTATTTTTAATAAATGCTTATCTCATATTATTATTGTGTTCATTTTTTCGCAAATGGTACGAAAAGTAGAGTATTTTCCTCGGTGATAAAACTGTCTTAGTCTTGAGTGAACTTAAATCCCTCGCTACACTCAGGACTCGTGTTAAATCCCTCGCTTCGCTCGTGATTTAAGTTTTTAACACCCTCGCTACGCTCGGGAGTAAACCTCGAGTCCTTCGTTACGCTCGCGATTTAAATCGTCACCCGCGACAGAAGACACTGCTTTATCCCCTTGGTTAATAATCTACTATTAATGCTCTTGTACGTAGCAAGCTGGAAACCAGCTCTTGCGTGTGGAATCCACATGAAAGTACCTACGCACTTTTATTAGAAAAAGTTCAGAAGGCTTTCCTTAGGTACTTATATAAGCAAAAACATAACCCTCCTTCTGGCGCAGTCGGGTAAAAACACGGTTATTATCCTTACCTCTATCCGACAAAATTCCTACTGGGCTGCCTAGGATACAACTCGCTAGAGGTAAGGCGAGCACGAGATCAGCTCACAATAGCCTGTAAGACGCTCCGTGGCACTATCGACGCTCCTGATTTGCTTGATGTGCTGGCACGCTTCATTGTCCCAGATAACTACTGCCGGGACAGAAAGCACAGGCTGTTCGCCGTGCCTACATGTCGTACGGTTGCACGATCGATAAGTCGCCAATCCCTCGCACTCTGGCCGCGCTTAATGATCTCTTGGACGTTAATCCAACAGATGATTTTTTTGAGGATGGATGGTCGAAGATTTTATTGATATGCCAGAAGTACTGTGAGATGATTTCGTGAAAGTGTTTTTTTCTTTTTATGAACTTTGTTTTATTTACGTTTTTGATATTTTAATTTATAATTTTTATATTATTAGCAAATTTTTTGTATAAATTGCTGTAATTGGTTGTTCACACAGCCGTTGTAATTTATTAAATGCACATATTATGTAGGAATATTGTGGTTAGCTCATAAACTAAGGTCATATTTACCATTTCTTTCCTCGACTTTCTACTTTTCAGCCTTTTATTATTATTATTCAATTGCAATTTTAATTTATGCATTATGATTTTAATGAATTATTTTATAGTCACTTGTAATAATGTGGTACATGGATAGGTAAACTTAATAAAGTAATATTTGTAAATTCGCACTAAGGCACTGTACTTCTAGGACTGTTATGTAACGGTCAGGCGCGCTCGGCTGCATACAACGCAGTGAAGAGGGTATAGTGCATAATTTAATCTCTGTGATTCGTCTTTCTGTCAGTTATATAATTTACTAAACGGTACAAATTTTCTACACTTTTGTTACAACTATATATAACTATATTTATATCCTACTTCTTTATACCTTTACTTTTTATTTTATTTTACTCTGATACACATATTTCTTATTTAATTATTTGTTTCAACTCACACTATAAAGCTGATTTACATCTGTGACGTCTCGCAAGGCTCAGTTGAAACCCAGCGTCAGGCACCCGTGGCCTGGCATTTTGCTGAACTGAGCCTATTTGGCACAGCCGTGAGGCACACGGTACCTACTTTTGTGTTCTTCCTTTTCCATTGTCTCGTAATTTTAATTGTAATTGTGTGCCAAAGGCGTGTCAAATAAACCTATTTTCTTTCTTTCTCTCTTAAATAAATAAATAAAAAAATACGTTGTATAACATAATAAGCACTGTTTTGCCTACACGCAGCGCTCCAACCATTCGGATTCATTTTGCTTTTTTTTGTTTTGACAATTTGAATAGTATGTTTTAATGCTTAAGGCTGGATCTAAGTCGTGTGTCTGGTGTGTGCAGAGCATGGGCGCGGGCGGGGCGGGGAGCGGGGCGGCGGGCGGGGCGGGCGCGGGCAACCCCGAGGAGGAGCGGCTGGGCGCGTTCTACTCGCAGGCGTGGGCCGGGGAGGGCGTGGCGCGGTACCTCACGGCGCGCGTGGCGCAGCGCCGCCGCGAGCTGGAGCTGTCGCTGGCGCCGCACGCACCGCACGCGCCACACGCGCCGCACGCGCCGCACGCCACGCACGTGCCGCACGCCGCGCACGCGCCGCACGTTCCGGGCGCTCCTCACCCGCACCTCGCTAGGCTGTAGTTCCCCTCACAATAAATTGTATTCTTCTCAGTAACCACGCTTTTCATTTTAGAATAAAATATGGAAATAAGAAGATTTTGTACCAAAGCCATGATGTCACAGCCCTATGTTTCTAAGTGGTTGGCCACGCTAACGCGTGTTGCGTCAGTGATGAGCGGGAGAAACAATAACACGCCACGTCGGCGCGTCCTGCGTGCGCGACCAGCGGAAGAGTGTACGTGTTCGCGCGTCTTGGGGATTTTTCAAATTGTGTTGATTTTTCGATTCCGCGGAATTTACTACGCGGGCGGAGTGATAAGTCTGGTAAAAATCTATTTTAGAATAAAGTATTGCAAATTGCATGTAACGTCCTTGTTCACAACTCTTTTGGGACTATACTTAAATATTCAGTCAGTATCTCCGGTTAGTTTTTTTTTTGAGAGCCATTAAATAAAAACTATTGGACGCATTTTCGCAAAGATGGAAAAAAGTGAATTTCGAGTGTTGATTAAACATTATTTTTTGCGCAAAAATAACAGTTACGGAAACGAAACAAAGGCTTGATAAATATTATGGGTACTCTGCTCCGTCGATTAAAATGATTCATAAATGGTTTACGGATTTTCGGTGTGGTCGTACAAGCACAAGTGATGCTGAACGTCCAGGACGCCCAGTAGAGGTCACTACTCCAGAGATGATCGCTAAAATCCATGACATAGTGTTTAGCGACCGCAGAGTAAAAGTGAGCGAGATAGACGAGATAGTAGGCATCTCAGACGAACGTGTGCGCTATATCTTACACCAACATTTAGATATGAAAAAGCTCTCCGCGCCATGGGTGCCGCGTTTACTGACTACATGCGAGTTACCACGTCGAAGTCAGGTTTGAGCGTTGTTACAACGGAATAAACCTGATTTTTTGCGTCGTTATATAACGGAAGACGAAACGTGGATCCACCACCATGCACCAGAAACCAAGGAACTATCGAAACAATGGATTGCTATGGGCGAACCAGCTCCGAAGAAGGCCAAAGCAGTTTTGTCGGCCAATGTCGGCTACAGTTTTCTGGGACGCACGTGGGGTAATCCATATTGACTACCTAGAAAAGGGTAAAAATCCCAATTACAAATGCCAATTTATTGGACAATTTAAGTAAATTTTACCTGAAAAACGACCGCATTTGGCAAAGAAGAAAATCCTCTTCCACCAAGACAACACACGAGTGCACATCTGCGCGATTGCCATGGCCAAATTACATGAGTTGCGATATGAGTTGCTATCTCACCCACCATATTCGCCAGATTTGGCCCCTTTTTCTATTTCCGAATTTTAAAAAATGGCTTGGTGGAAAAATATTTAGCTCCAACGAGGAGATCATGCTCGAAACCAATGCCTATTTCGAAGGGTTGTCTAAGTCGTACTTTACGGAAGGGCTCGAAAAGTTTGAGAAACGCTGGATGAAGTGCATTGAGTTAGATGAAAATAACGTTGAAAAATAAATCAAAATTTTTAATTAAAGAAAATTGTCTCCTTGTTTCATTTTTACCAGACTTATCATTCCGCCCTCGTATTTCAATTACGAAAAACATAGTCACGAAGACTTGCATAAGTGAAATAATGTATCGACCTGCAATATAGTGTAGTAAAAATGATGGCTGAAAATTTTTTGTGACCACTGTCAGTAGGTAAAGAGGTCATTGCATGAAATTATTCCTGCTCCTCGACTGGATTTTACCAGAATATAGACTTAATACTCGTATCTTTTTTATGTCGTTAATTTTAATTAGCGTTACTTATGCATGTCTTGTCAAAAAAAATCTCTCTTGTAAACACGACAGCTGTTTTTTACAACAGACTCATTTTTAATATAGAGAGAACTAGAGCATATTATAGACATGGACGCGTCACTTGGTCGCCTCAACGTGTCCCGCTTTTTTTTTTATCGTGGTAAAATCATCAAATGAGTCCTCCCACCCAGGGCAGGGCGGGAGGGACTGTCAGACTTGTACTGACTAAAATCCACGGTGTCCTTCACAAGCCCTTTACGTACCGGGGTCACGGTAATCCCTTGGTCCCGCGACCCCAGCAGGCTTTGGCCCTCTACAGGCCCCGTCACTATGCTGACACTCTTTGAGGCGCGCGTGGAACACAACGCGCCGTCGACCCGGGCATGGTCCATGGTCGGACAGCGAGTCGCCCATTACTCGCCGCCCGCATGCCCGCGCCTACGGTGGCACGAGATCGTCTTGCGACGTCCGTCGCCGTGGGCGTCTACCACTGCGGCTGGGGTGGAGGGAGGACGCTGTCCTCTCCCTCAGGCGGTCCGCCTCCTCCTTCACGAGCATGACTGCTTCGCAGAAGGAGGCGATCGCTTCCCACTCCGTCTCGCCCCGCAGCATGGCCTCGACCAATGCCGGGCGCGAGAGGTCGCCGCCTATCGCCGTCGTGAGGACACGGCGGTGCTCTGCCCAAGCGGGGCAGTCCTGCACCGTATGCTCCACCGTGTCCTCCGGACGATCCTCGCAGTGGTGACACCCAGGCGTTTCTTCCCTCCGTATCAGACACAGGAACCTCCCGAAACGTGACCCGCTGCAGCGACAAACTCCACGCGCTTCGGCTGGGCGCATGCGCTCTAGCGTGGCCGACGGCTAAGGCCCTTCGTACACAGGGCGACGCAAGACTCCGATACCTTACGACTTCAGTATCCATTGACGCGTGCCTGTGTACGAACCTCTATGGATTTGTATTGCGATAGGGATACCGAAGTCGTAAGGTATGGGAGACTTGCATCGCCTAGTGTACGAAGGGGTTAACGCTGCGAAGTATTCTAAAGCTTTTATTTTTATTGTTGATGCTTCTAACAGAACTTAAGAGCGACATGAGACTTAAACTCTTGATCGTAGCTCTTAAAAGTGGAGGTTTTACAGACGAAATGTATTTGTTTCAGGCAACAATATCAGTCCATGTTCTAGTACACCAACAAAAATTAATTTTATTAAACTATTTTTTTTTATCAATAACGGGTCTCATTTTATGACTTTGAAATCATAGATAAGATTATGACATTATACTTAACATTTCGGGAACCCTCGTTACTCGGGGGCTGCTTATCATTGATACGGCGGTAGGCGGTAGGTATGCCCCTGTACCAGGATAAGAACATCTCGTGTCAATCCAGGTTACTAACAGTAACAGTGTACCGATATTTATTCAAATCCATTCTGTAGTTATTGTGTAAAATCTCTTACCAACATCCATCCTCACAAACTTTCTAATTTATCATATGAGGTAATAGTAGTAGGAAGTAACACGTTTTAATGATTCATAAAATCTATACAGTCATTCTTTTAAGTTGGCCAAGAGGGAAAAATCTTAACCCATATGAGATACTTCCACAGGGTGATGTCGTACGATATTCTTTTATTATTACGGTATTAGAACAATTTTTGTATGAAAAAAAAAAAGAGTTGGATTATTGTGCATCTGTAATCTGTATCACCTTCTTTCATCATATGCCAAGTTTCAGTGCCGGAGGAATTTTTCGGATCACATAAGCCTCGTTGATTGGACAACTAGTTCACAACACAAACCATAACAATGAGTGTCGGTGTATACGTAGTAGTAAACCCTCCATGTACACAACACAGAAGAACGCGTTCTCTTCACTTTTATCTTGTTTACATTGTTGACTTGAGTACACAACGTATTCATCCCACGACATTAAGCATTAATTCAATAAATATTGCCGCGCGGTAAGTGAGCTCTGCAAATGTTTGCCAAGCGTCAGTGCAGTAATAAAATGATCTCGAACCTCGGCAGTAGGTATAGCATGTAAAATTCGGAAACAAAAAAAGGAACGCATGTTGTGATTGTTTTCAGGTTCACTGCAGCCCTTTTTTTTTTTTTTTTTTTTTTTTAGGGTGGCAAAATCATCAAATGAGTCCTCCCGCCCGGGGCGGGGCGGAAGGGACTGTCAGACTCTTACTGACTAAAATCCACCCGTGTTTCTTCGGATGCCCTTTACGTTCCGGGGCCGCGGTGTCCTGGATTAAGAAAAAAGCCGCGACCCCAGCAGGCATTTGGCCCCGTAAGGGGCCCCGTCGGTGACGCGTGAAACACGACGCGCCACCGACCCGGGCTTGGTCCTTGGTCGGACGGCGAGCTTACCCATTACTCACCGTCCGCAAGCCCGCTCCGCCGCTGTGCCCTCTGCTGTTCAGAGGGACACGCGTTAAAGAGTTTTTGCCCGCATCCCAGGGTGCACCGGCCCGAAAAACTGGTCTTCCCCCCGGACGTATCCGAAGGGGAACTCCAGTCCACGGGCGCACGTGGAGGTTTCCTGTCTTAGCACCCCTTCACTGCAGCCCTGGCGTGCCATGGAGCGGAGCACTCTAAATACCAAAAACCGGCCAAGTGCAAGTCGGACTCGCGCATGAAGAGTTCCGTACCATTATCTATATGTCCGGAGGACACGGTGGAGCATACGGTGCAGGACTGCCCCGCTTGGGCAGAGCACCGCCGTGTCCTCACGACGGCGATAGGCGGAGACCTCTCGCGCCCGGCATTGGTCGAGGCCATGCTGCGGGGCGTTACGGAGTGGGAAGCGGTCGCCTCCTTCTGCGAAGCAGTCATGCTCGTGAAGGAGGAGGCGGGCCGCCTGAGGGAGAGGACAGCGTCCTCCCTCCACCCCAGCCGCAGTGGTAGGCGCCCACGGCGTCGGACGTCGCGAGACGATCTCCGGCCACCGTAGGCGCGGGCATGCAGGCGGCGAGTAATGGGCGACTCGCTGTCCGACCATGGACCATGCCCGGGTCGACGGCGCGTTGTGTTCCACGCGCGCCTCAAAGAGTGTCAGCATAGTGACGGGGCCTGTAGAGGGCCAAAGCCTGCTGGGGTCGCGGGACCAAGGGATTACCGTGACCCCGGTACGTAAAGGGCTAGTGAAGGACACCGTGGATTTTAGTCGGTACAAGTCTGACAGTCCCTCCCGCCCTGCCCTGGGTGGGAGGACTCATTTGATGATTTTACCACGATAAAAAAAAAACCATTATCTATATAATTATATAAAAATATTACAAACGGGCTGGTTGCGTTACAAACGAACTGGATGCATTGCTTTCGGGGCTGGATGCATTACAAACGAACTGGTTGCATTGCCTTCGGGGCTGGTTGCATTACAAAAGCGCTGGTTGTATTGCCTACGGGGCTGGTTGCATTGCCTACGGGGCTAAAAACATCGCCTACGGGGCTAAGTGCATTACCTACGGGGCTAAGTGCATTGCTTAGGGGTTTTACTCACTGCCTATAGTTAGCGGCCGGCATTGCATGACCCACCTTTTCTTCTATTTTGCTGTTAAAGATGGGTTGTGTAATGAAGGACACTGACTGAACATTGCCTTGGTGCACAGCCTGCGGGCTTTGTGTCGTTTCTGTGTTCGTGATTGTTTGCAGGTTTCACGGATTTTCGTGTTCACTAAGAGTGCAATACCGTCGAGGACGACGGAGAGTCAGGAAGGCCGAACTGATAAACGTAAATCGGTAACTGGAATCCCAACTCTACGCATCGTGCTACATCCCTAGCGGAGCGAGCAGAGACAAGGCTGGGTGACGTATGTCAGCCCGGTGTGATTTCACATGACCGGCAAATTCAAGTTCCAAGATGATAATTATATTTTTACCCGACTACGGCAAAGCCAAAAGGAGGGTTATGATTTTGACCGGTATGTATGTATGTATGTTTGTTTGTTCCCTCATAACTTCCAAACTACTTATCATTACATGACAAATGTGGTCTCATTAGAAGCGTCTCAGTCGTTCGCTGGTATAGGGTAGGTGACGTGTCACCAAATCCAATATAGCGCCCTCTAGGGGATGAGAAGTCGTGACCGATAAAAAAAATATTTTCGCACAGTATCGACATGGGTATCAAATTAAAGGGCTTGATGAGCACATTTGAAATATATATACATTATATAGCTTTTATTAGCTAATTTTCTGTTTCTGTGTCAACATGGGTATCAAATGATAAATCTTAAATTCACAACTCAGACACTATACATATAACATAAATTACTTAGGTACTTCAAAAAATATAAACTCAAAATAGTGTAAATAAAAAATAAGTTAAAAATAACTAATACCCGACTACGAAAAAATTGCGCACTGAAAAGTATAAAACAAGAACAAGCCGTGGTCGTATGCCACCTAGCCAATAAAGATTGTGTGAAACAACCGCAGGTGGCATACGACCACGGCTTGTTCTTGTTTTATACTTTTCAGTGCGCGATGTTGACACTGTTTGAAACAGAAAATTAGCTTTTTTTTTTTTTTTTTTTTTTTATCGTGGTAAAATCATCAAATGAGTCCTCCCACCCAGGGCAGGGCGGGAGGGACTGTCAGACTTGTACTGACTAAAATCCACGGTGTCCTTCACTAGCCCTTTACGTACCGGGGTCACGGTAATCCCTTGGTCCCGCGACCCCGGCAGGCTTCGGCCCTCTACAGGCCCCGTCGCTATGCTGACACTCTTTGAGGCGCGCGTGGAACACAACGCGCCGTCGACCCGGGCATGGTCCATGGTCGGACAGCGAGTCGCCCATTACTCGCTGCCCGCATGCCCGCGCCTACGGTGGCCGGAGATCGTCTTGCGACGTCCGACGCCGTGGGCGTCTACCACTGCGGCTGGGGTGGAGGGAGGACGCTGTCCTCTCCCTCAGGCGGCCCGCCTCCTCCTTCACGAGCATGACTGCTTCGCAGAAGGAGGCGACCGCTTCCCACTCCGTCTCGCCCCGCAGCATGGCCTCGACCAATGCCGGGCGCGAGAGGTCTCCGCCTATCGCCGTCGTGAGGACACGGCGGTGCTCTGCCCAAGCGGGGCAGACCTGCACCGTATGCTCCACCGTGTCCTCCGGACGATCCTCGCAGTGGTGACACGCAGGCGTTTCTTCCCCCCCTATCAGACACAGGAACCTCCCGAAACTTCCGTGTCCGGTGAGGACCTGCGTCATGCGGTAGGTCAGGACGCCGTGACGCCTATCCAGCCACTCCTCAAAGAGGGGTCTTACCGCCGCGATTGCGGCGTGCCCGGACCTCGGTTGCGACAGTCGCTCCCTCCATACTGCCCTGAGATCGCGCCGGAGCTCTTCCCGCCGCGCCTCGACTTGTCGAGGCAGCGGGGATTCGCCCCGACGCTGCGCCTCCACGCGCCATTCATAGACGCGCTGGAGGGCAGTCGCCTCCAGATCCCAGGGCAGCAATCCCGCTAGGAGGTTGGCTGATTCGCCGGCGATCGTGCGGTATCCCCGGATCATCCGGATAGCCATGACCCTCTGGCATGCGACCAGCTTGAGTGGTCGCGTCCGGATGCTTAGGGCCCACACAGGGGCCCCGTAGAGGGCCATGGACCGCACGACACCGGCGTACAGCCTCCGGCAGGAGGCATTTGGCCCGCCGAGATTGGGCAGGAGCCGCTTGAGAGCGGCTGCTGCCCGGTTCAGCCTTGGGGCCAAATGCAGGAAATGCTCCCTGAAGTTCCACCGGCTGTCGAGGACGAGTCCCAGGTACTTCATCGTCCTCCCGACGCCGATGCGAACCCCCTCCACCGTAATGTGGGACTCTGAACGTGGCGCGTTCAGACGGCCATGAAAACACATGGCCTCTGTTTTGTGCAGCGCCACGTCGAGTCCCAACTGCCGGATCCTATCAGCGACTGTCGCCACCGCCTGCGTCGCCACGCCGGCCGCCGCCTGGTGCGACTCTCCCTTCGCCAGGACGAGCGTGTCGTCGGCGTAACAAATTACGCCGACGCCGTCAGGGAGGTCGCCGCGCAGCACCCAGTCGTAACCGATGTTCCACAGGAGCGGCCCCAAGACCGATCCCTGTGGAACACCGCACGACATCTCTCGCCGGTTCCACCCTCCCCGGTGACCGGGGTAGATGACGGCTCTGTCCGTCAGGTAGTCCTCGACCATACGACGGAGGTAGGTCGGCACCCGGTGATACCGGAGTGCCTCCCTGATGCAACACCAGGGCAGGGTGTTGAAGGCATTGGAGATGTCTAAAGACACCCCCAAGACGACCCCGCCCCGGGAAACCGCATCCCCCGTCGTGAGGGCCCTCACGCGCGTGATCGCATCCACCGTCGAGCGCCCCCTGCGGAAGCCAAACTGGCTCTCCGCAAGGTCCGGGCCCACCCGATTCAGGTGCCCGACGAGGCGGTCTGCAATTACTCTTTCAAAGAGCTTGCCCACCTCGTCGAGCAGCACGATGGGCCGGAATGCGGACGGAGAGTCCGCAGGGCGCCCGGGCTTCTGGATCAGGACCAGTTTTCCCGTCTTCCAACGAAGCGGGAACCGGCCCCTCTCCAGGCACGCGCTAAAGAGCCCCCCCAGTCGAGGCCCGAGAGTCCCCGAGGCCAGGACCCAGGCTTTTCCCGGCAAGCCGTCGGGTCCTGGGGCGGTATTTTTGGCTTTGAGCCGTTGTACCGCCACTCTCAGGTCTACCTCGGTCACCTCCGGAGCGTCGTAGACGTCGCCGTCGCTGTGGTCCGCGTTTGCGTCAGCTTCAGGCACCGCCGGAGACGGAGCCATGGGCGGGGGAGTGTGCTCCTCCCGCGAGGGGAACAGGGCGCTCACCACGTCCTCCACGAACTGAGGCTGGAGACTCTGCGTCAACGGGGGAGCCCAGGGGCGGAGCTTCTCTCTCACCCACTTATAGGGCCGGCCCCATGGGTCCCCGTCCAGAGCCTCCAGCATCTCTTTGCGGGCCAATTCCTTGGCCCGCCAGATCTCGTCGCGGAGGGCGGTCTTCGCTGCCCTGTAGCCATCCTGCAGCTCCGTCTCTACAGCCACCGCATCCGGAGGTCGGGTGCGGCGCCTGCGGAACCTGGTGTACCGGCGTCGCGCGGCAACGCACGCCTCGCGCAGCGCTGCTAGCTCGCGCGACCACCAGTACAACTGACGCCGGGCGCGTCCTAGCCGGACCCGGGGCATGGCCACGTCGCAGATCTCCGACATGGCCTCCTGGAACCACCCCGCCTCGTCGTTGATGTCGGCAGGCCTGTCCGGTGGTGACACCCAGGCCTGCACGATCGAGGCTTCCAGGAATAGCTCCCGGTCCAGCTGCTTCAGCGCCCATCGCGGACCACTCGGGTTCCGTCGGACCGGCGCGTCTGAGGTCTGGGCGGAGACGTCGAACCGGATATACCGGTGGTCGGAATAGGTCTCCACCTCCTCTACAACGCGCCAGTCTGTGACGCGCGGCGACAGGCCGGAGGTGGCGAACGTGATGTCCACCACCGAATCGCCCGTCCACCGCACGCACGTGGGGACGGAACCCCGGTTCTCGATGACTAGGCCATGCGCCAGGGCCCAGTGCTCGAGCATCCTGCCCCGCGTGTAGTCCGTAACCCGGGAACCCCAAGCCACATTCTTGGCGTTGAAGTCCCCGAGGACGAGCGCGGGGAGGGAACCGAAAGCGACGACGACGTCTCCCAGCTCCGATAGGGAGTCTTGGAACTCGGCGATAGTTCGGTTCGGGGAGAAATAAACGCCTATCACGGCGATCTCCCCGAACCGTGCTGCGACGATCCCACGCCCTCTCTCGACGCGATCGAGGGGCGGGGTACCGGCGGCGGCCGACGAGATGAGGGTCACCGAGCCGTTCAGGTCCGCCACCCAGTCATTCCTGGGCGGGACAAAATACGGCTCGGCGACCACGGCGACATTTATCAACCACTGCGCCATGCTCCGGAGCAGGAGATCCTGAGCAGCGGCGCAGTGGCTGATGTTCGCCTGGAGGAAGCGCAATGGAGCCATTAATCGGAGTCCATTGCAGCCTCCTCCAGGGCCCTCGACGAGGGTGCGGCCACGGCGGCAGCGGCGGCGGCGGCAGTGGCGGCGGTGGCGGCAGCAGGAGCTGTGGCGGCGGGAACGGTGGTAGCAGAGGGCCTACCTCTGCTCCTGGTTTTAGCGGGCGGGGCGCAGGACTTGCCCCCTGCCCGGTGATCGGCCGGCTTGCCAGCCGCCGCACATGCGAAGCAGTGCGGCGGGGCCGTACACGAGCCGGCCTTGTGTCCGGGCTGACCGCAGCGGAAACAGTTGTCGCTGCGGTCGACCTCCGAGGTGCACATGCATGCCGCGTGGTTACCCACTTGGCAGCGGAAGCACCTCAGGGGCCTGGGCTCCAGCAGTTTGACCTGTGCCGAAACCCACCCAACCAGGAGCCTTCGGCCCTCCTGCAGCTTTTTGGCCGCCGACACGGGGCAGCTGACCGTGATGGTCTGCAGCCCCGCGTAGTCAGGACGCAGGGCGCCCGCCCTCACCTGGTCGGGTGGGCACCCCCCAGTCCCGGCAACGGCGGCCACCACGTCCTCCACCGTCACGGAGTCGTCCAGACCCAGTATGCGCACGTCTGCGCGCCTGGTGGGTCCGGACACTCGGGCCTCCTCCGCATTTAAGGACGCTCTGAGCCGTTCGGCCAGAGCGTCAGCGGTGGGGCCACTGGCAGCGCCGGGGACCTCCAGCTTCCGAGCCCCCGTTGCGGTGACCCGGTAGCGGAGACCGCCGACGATGCCGAGCTCCGTGAGGTTCACCGCCTCCTTCGCCTTCGCGAGCAGGTCGCGGTATGATACGCCCCTCTTGACCGCTTCCGGCTGCAGTGTTATGACCACAGCCGCGGTCTTGGGGGCGCGCAATCGTGCCGCGACATCGCGCTCCTTGCGCCGCCGCCGCCTCTCCCTCCGCCTTGAGGTCCTGGCTGCCCCATCAGCCCTCCTCTTCTCCCCAGCCACTTGCCAATCGGCGTCGGCCGGAGGAGTCTTTGGAGGAGGCTGCTGGTTCCCGGCCTTCGCCTTCGCCTTTTTGGCCGCCTGTGCCGGCCCCGCAGGTGTCGGTGTCGGAGGCGGCTTTGACGGGCCCGGTTTTGCCTGGCTAGACTTTGCCGGGGCCGTCTTCGCCCTCGCAGGGGCCGTCCCTACCGCGGCCGTCTTCAGGTGTCAAAAACGACTGAACCGATTTTGATAAAACTTGCAGTATTCTCTAAGTTGAATGGTACCTAGTACAACAAAAAAGAATTACTTAAATCGGACTTGTAGTCCCGGAGATATGCAAACGATGAATCAGTCGATGCCTACTCCTTACTGTTAAGGAGTTTTACCCTCCATCATCAGCTCAGCTACATGAGATTATTACTATTACATTACTTCATAAGATTTGCGAAAAACTAGGTATGTGTGGGCCCGTAAAATTTGATGGTTGCCCTCATTTCTCCAGGATCCAATCATCAGATCCTGACTTGGTGAGTATGGGACCAGTTCAGAAGTATCTCCTTTCGAACAAAAAAAGAATTTTGAAAATCGCTCCAATATTGGCGGAGTAAGCGCGTAACAAGTGTTTGTTAAAAAAAACCCGTCGAATTGATAACCTCCTTTTTGAAGTCGTTTAAAAATATACATTTCATTAAGAGTATGTCCGTGGTGTACAGGTTTATGAATTTATGATAGATTGTTTATATTTAGGAGGATTACGCTCCTTTTATCTTTGATATGGCATAAGTAAACCAAGATAACCGAGCATGCAGATGTTACCATCTGTTCAGGCTTTAACGCCTTGCCAAAAGGTGTTAGCAATCAAGCGACGCGTCCAATAATTAACTTTAACAATAATATTGGCAGGATCAAACTTCTGGTTCTAACAAAATGTATTGTCATCGCCACTTGCCCGTCAACCACCAGCCTTGTAACACTAACTTTTTTATTAAATTGTATAAGCGATTCTCGGGACTTTAATTTGGCACCATTATATCCTCCAAAGATATAACATGGTGGCCCATGAGGGGAACTACAAATAATTAAATCAAAATCCGCGAAAATAAGAATATTTCACCACAATAAAATTGGTACGAGTACGACACGCGCGCAGCGGCAACGAACTTCAAGAGTTGGAGCCTTGCAGTGGAGGGACAAAACGCCACGAGGTCCAGCGTATGGAGAACTGCCGCCTGGTCAACACGAGGAGCCAGGATTCGAGCAGTGGTGCAGCTAAAGCATCACATCGAACAGAACGTCGACGTGCCGTCTCAAAGTTGAGTGCCATCCTTTGTTTAATATCCATCATTTATCCAAAATATGCCTAAGTACCTATTCCAATATTGAGAATAGCATCTACTTGTGTAAATTAAAGAATTTTCGTGCATATTATTGCAGAAATTCCCTGAGAATTGCAAATTTAATCAGATATTTTTTCCGTTATTTTCATATACCTTCAATAAAAATAAAATAATCAAAGGCTTAAAATACCGTTAGAATACCTTTTAAATCATAACGAATTCAAATTATGAGTTGAATTCTATTCTTTTTGTTATTTTAAACACAATTTTAGGTCAGTGGGTCGTCTTAGGGACGGTCAATGACCTCGTCTATTGTTTTACATTTACGTTTAGCGTAGTTTGCCGACTATTCCAGGACACGTCCCTTCGATCTTTACTGGCACCCCGGTCAAATGAAAACCTTCCTGTTGGCGAACAGCTGATCGTGCCCGCCCGGCTTCCTAATCAGTAGGTGACACCGAAACGAGGAACGTGAGCCCATTCATTTTATTATTTTGGTTGTGGGTATTGCCTAAACTGGTTATTTGAATATTATTAACAGTGTTAATTCACGATGGCTGAAAGTAAGCAGCGTTGTAAGGAATTGTTCACAAAAAGAGCGTCCGCTAAAGGACAAATTACTAAATTTAAAAATTATTTGAGTAATATTTCGCAGGAAAATGAGTTGAATGATATTCAATTAACGGAACTTAATTTAAAACTTGCAAAGTTTGAGGCATTATCCGTTAGGGTCGATGACCTGCAGAGTGAGATAGAGGTTCTGAGTCCTGAAAACATTGCGGCAGAAATTGACGAGCGCGATAATATTGAAAGAGATATAATTATTAATATAGCTACTGCTAAAAATCTGATCGCCATGTTTTCTCGAAAAAGTGAATGTGAGCAAAGACGCAATTCTGTCCATAATGCTTCATGTTGTGTAGATGATCATCGCAATGTAGGGTTGAAACTCCCTCAGATACAAATCACAAAGTTTAGCGGTGATTATTTCCGTTGGCTAGAATTCAGAGATACGTTTGAGAGTTTAATTCATAATAATGATCAAATATCCGAAATTAATAAATTTTATTATTTAAATTCATATTTACAAGGCGACGCAGCCAGAATTATTACTAATCTCGAAGTGTCCGCAAAAAATTACACCGAAGCCTGGAAGTTGCTTTGTGACCGTTATAATAATAGCAGAATATTAATCGATCATCATCTCAATTCATTATTAAACATAAAGCAGCTTCCTCGTGAGTCAGAGCGATCCTTGAGATATTTAGTTGATCACATTAGAAAAAATCTACGCGCTTTGGTCAGCCTAGGACAATCAACAGATAATTGGGATGTTTTGATTATCTTCATACTGTCATCTAAGCTGGATAGTCAAACATTGCAGAAATGGGAGGAGTATCGCAATGAAATACCAAATGCGAAACCGAATTTAGAGCAATTCTTTAAATTTATTACAAATCGTGCGAACGTACTCGAGTCTGCAAACCGTAATAACAATCATTCTGACAATATTATGGCTTCGAAAAGTCCTGCAAATCCTCAGCGTTCTGCTCCTAATAATAAACAATTCAATCATAATAACCACGGTCAAAGAAGGGGTCAAGATAATGTGGTTAAATCATTTGCAAGTACTAGCAATAGCAATAAAAATAAAAGTTTTTTCTGTATTATTTGTGACGAAGGTCATAGAATCTATGATTGCCCAACATTCAAGTCGAAAAGTATTGATGAAAGAATGACGGATGTTAAAAAATATAAGTTATGTACGAACTGTTTAAGGCAAGGTCACTTTGTAAAGGACTGTCGCTTCAGATCCTGTCAAGAGCCCGACTGCAATGAAAGACATAACAGCTTGCTACACCGTCCACCAACATTAGTAAACCAGCTCACCATGGTCGAGGCACCAGGTGAGATAGTATCAAGCTATTGCAATAAAAATGAAAGTCAAATTATACTGTCAACTGCCATGATCGAGGTATTGAATCCATTTGATCAGCAAAAGGTCAAAGTTCGTGCTTTATTGGATTGTGGCAGCCAATCATCTTTTATAACTGAGTCCCTAAAGATCAGATTATCGTTAAAGTCTCATCCAATCGACACTATAAAGGTCATTGGCATAGGCAATACATCAATAACAAATATTATTGAAACCTGTAATATTAAATTACAGTCAATAAATAGTCAATTTAGCATAAATTGCTCATGTCTTGTATTAACAGAACTAACGGGCCGATTGCCAAAGATCCCCGTCGATGTTAGTTTATTGAAATTACCTGAAAATATCCAGTTGGCTGATCCGATGTTTTATCAGCCAGCCGACATAGATGTCTTGATAGGTGCTGACCTATTCTGGGATATTTTAGGCAATGAACAGCTTTCTTTAGGAGTCAATAATCCAAAGTTAAGAAGTTCGCAGTTAGGATGGATAGTATCCGGTCCAATTCAGTCAGTGATGCCGCAAAAAAGGGTACACTGCAATCATGGCATAGTTTTCAGAGACAATGACAAAGACCAGGGTCTTGATAAAATGTTGTCTAAATTCTGGGATTTGGAAGAAATTCCTGGAAAATCGATTGTGAGTGATAATGAAAGCGAATGTGAAAAGCACTTTCTCGCTCACACAACAAGAACTGATACAGGTAGGTTTTGTGTAAGATTACCGCTTAAAGACACTGCTGACTGTTTAGGCGATACTTACAAGTTAGCTAGAAGACGCTTTATTAATATGGAAAAACGGTTAAAACGAAACCATAACCTAAAAGTAGAATACGCTAAATTCATTAAAGAATATGAAGAATTAGGCCATCTAACGGTGTTAGATGGTAAATATGCAAATGGTAACTTAAATCCAAGTTATTATTTGTGTCATCATGCAGTTCTGAAACAGGAAAGCGAATCTACTAAACTCCGCGTAGTATTCGATGGTTCCGCTCCCTCCACTTCGGGTTGTTCATTGAATGATATATTAATGGTGGGTCCAAATGTACAAGATACTTTGTTTTCTATTCTGATACGGTCTAGGCAGTACAAGTACTTACTCACCGGCGATATAGAAAAAATGTATCGCCAAATATTAGTACACGAAGACGATAGGCATTTACAGCTCATATTATGGAGGGGAGAGGAATCTGAACCAATTCAAACCCTGATGCTCAATACATTGACCTACGGAACAGCGAGCGCAAGTTACTTAAGTACACGCTGTCTGTGGCAGGTAGGGCAGGAACAGAATGATGACCTCATCAAAGAAATTATTCAAAAGGATCACTACGTTGATGATCTTATAACAGGAACGAATGATTCACAGCAATTAATACATATACATAGGGCTGTATCTGACGCACTAAAGTCAGGTTGTTTTAAATTAAGAAAGTTTAAAACGAATCATCCTTCCATTTTTGATAATGTTATCGTGAATGAACAAGATAAGTTAATTTTTAGTGAATCTTCAAGTACGCTAGGTTTGGGCTGGACGCCTTCTAGCGATACCTTACACTTTCCAATAAAGGGATTTTCACATGAAAATAATCAAATAATAACAAAGAGATTTATCATGTCAAACGCTTTCAAAATATTTGATCCTTTAGGTTTACTAAGTCCAGTTGTAATAGTACCGAAGATAATGTTGCAAAGACTTTGGCAACAAAAACTGGACTGGGATCAACCAGTCCCTCCGGATATGAGAGATAATTGGTTTAAGTTTTCTGAAAATATTAAATACTTGTCCTCCTTACAAGTGCCAAGATTAGTTCTAGGTGACTCATATAAATACATCGAGTTGCATTCGTTTAGCGATGCGTCGCAAAATGCATATGGTGCATGTATTTACATGAAAACGATTAGTTTTAATGATAACGTCACTGTTAGATTACTGTGTGCGAAGTCCAAAGTGGCTCCATTGAAACCTAGCACCATACCGCGCCTAGAACTGTGTGCGGCCTTACTTGCTGCTAAACTAACAAGATCGGTAATTAACTCAATCCGGTATAAACCTGATAAACTAGTACACTGGTGCGATTCAACAGTAGTATTGTGTTGGATTCGTAGCGATATCAGTAAAATGAAAGTGTTTGTAGCTAATCGTATTAGTGAAATTAAAGAACTAACTTCCACTTCAGCGTGGCGTTATGTTCCGACCGATTCTAACCCTGCTGATTTAATATCAAGGGGAGTAGATGCTAAACGCCTTATATCAATGGCGCTGTGGTGGACAGGACCTAACTTTTTATTAAAACATGAACTAGAATGGCCTCAATTAAGCATCAATGAGTCTGAAGATATACCAGAATTCAAAATACATCATTCGGAAATAGTTGATCAATCCATTATTGACTTTGAGAAATATTCATCTTTAACTAAGTTGCAAAGAGTATTTGCTTACGTTCGTAGATTTATTTTTAACCTTAAAAACAAACATAATAAGCGCGTAGGTATATTGTCGGTTAATGAGCTACGTGAGTCATTCTACTCGTTATGCGTTATCTCTCAAGGCCAGATGTTCCCTATTGAATACGAGTCATTAGTGAAAAATAAACCTTTAAATAACAAAAGTAAGTTGTTATCGCTATCGCCGTTCTTAGACGAATATAAATTAATTAGAGTGGGTGGACGACTAGACGCGTCAGCTTATTCTTTTGAAAAGAAACATCCTATTTTGCTTCACGCTTCACACAGGATAACTAAATTATATTTCAAAAGGGAACATTTAAATAATATGCATGCGGGTCCGCAGCTGTTGTTGGCGTCTGTGCGAGAAGCTGTGTGGCCAATAAATGGTAGGTGTCTTGCGAGGCGCACGGTCAACAATTGCGTAAGATGTAGACGACTGCGAGGCATAACGCTACAACCTAAAATGGGCAATCTACCGGCCCAGCGCATAGCACCTGACTATCCCTTTATAACTGTTGGCTTGGACTTTGCTGGCCCATTTTATATTATCAACCGTAAAGGCCGTGGGAGTCGTGTAGTTAAATGTTACTTATGTCTTTTTGTTTGCTTGCGTTATAAGTGCATCCATCTAGAAGCTGTCAGTGACTTAACAAAGGAGGCATTTATAATGACGCTCAGGCGGTTTATCGCTCGTAGAGGTAAGCCAACGGAAATATTCAGCGACAACGGAGGCAACTTTGTGGCTGCCGCTAAAGAAATAGGGGCGTTCCTAAGAAATCACCACGAGCCTCTGTCTGATTTTGCAGGTCAGCAATCAATTACGTTTAAATTTATTCCGGCTTACAGTCCTCATTTTGGTGGCATATGGGAAGCCGGGGTTAAGTCGGCAAAATACTTTTTAAAACGTGTTATTGGCGATAGCCACTTCACCTTTGAAGAAATTTCAACTTTATTTGCACAAGTGGAGGCGATACTCAATAGCCGTCCCTTGTGTCCCCTCTCATCCAATCCTAACGACCTCCTTCCTCTCTCTCCAGGGCATTTCATCATTGGGAGGCCGTTGACCGCTTTGCCAGCACCTAACCTTGAAGAAGTCGAGGAAACTCAGTTGCGGCGTTATCAACGATTGGAGAAAACACAGCATCATTTTTGGAGAAGATGGCAAAAAGAATATCTCTGTGAATTGCAACAGAGAACCAAATGGCGAGCCGATACATCCAAGCTAGAAGTAGGAGATATGGTGCTCCTAGCAGATGACAACACGCCCCCTCTTGCATGGAAAATGGGACGCGTCTCTCGCCTTATATCTGGATCTGATGGAATATCCAGAGTAGCAGACATCCACACTAACAAGGGCTGCGTGCGGCGCTCGCTAGTACGGCTTTGCAGACTTCCCACAGCAGAAGAACTTAAGGATTGAAAGAGAGCTTTCAATGGCCGGGAATATGTTCAGGCTTTAACGCCTTGCCAAAAGGTGTTAGCAATCAAGCGACGCGTCCAATAATTAACTTTAACAATAATATTGGCAGGATCAAACTTCTGGTTCTAACAAAATGTATTGTCATCGCCACTTGCCCGTCAACCACCAGCCTTGTAACACTAACTTTTTTATTAAATTGTATAAGCGATTCTCGGGACTTTAATTTGGCACCATTATATCCTCCAAAGATATAACACCATCTACTTACATGTTTAGCTTACGCTAAGGTTGCAAACATTTGAGAAATTCTAATGACGACTCAATAATATTTCAGACGAGTGCTAAATGCAGGTATCATGGAAGTCAACATTTATAGGTAATCGGAGGTATCGCTGTATGCTGGCAGAACTTCTTTCCATGATTCATAAAATAAATGTTTATTAATTATATTCTTTACGTTAATCTCTAGATACTAATGTTGTTAATGTAAAAGTGTGTATTGAAGCTTCGGTGCTTTCAAAGGGGTAACCACATCGTGACAGCGTCTGTTCCTAGAGAATGTATATGGGACTCTAGAGATTATCTATCTATATCTACACACTAGCTGTTCTCCGCGGTTCTGCCCTCCCCCCCCCCCCCCCCCTGCTCGGCTCGATTTGGTCGTAGCGTGATGGTGTATTGCCTATAGCATTCCTCGATAGATGGGCTATCCAACATAAAAATAATGTATAAATTCGATCCACTAGTTCCCGAGATTAGCGCGTTCAAACAAACACTCCTCCGCTTTATAATATTAAATAAATATATATATAATAATATATATTATAAATAGTTGATTTATTGCATCTCTAGTTAACATTAAACCCATGACTTGGCTAGAAAAACTTGCTCCACACCGTTGCTCAACTTACCTCACCTATGGGGGTTGAGCATGACTTTCTGCATTTAAACAGCTGTAGCTCTTAAACGCAACTTATAAGGAACTAGCACTTTGCCCGCGACTTCGTCCGCGTGGGTTTCGTACTTTCTTAATTCCCCCTTTTCACCCCCTTAAAGGTTAAATTTCCAAAAACCCCTTCTTAGTGCTCCCCTACATTATAATAGGAAGCCGTGTGCAAAATTTCACATTCCTAGCCCCAGTAGTTTCGGCTGTACGTTGATATGTCAGTCAGTCAGTTCTCCTTTTATATATATATAATATAGAAGATAAATATCATAGACACTTTAACAGAGGGATAAATTACTAATCCATCACGTTGCATAATGACCCATTGAGGCACATTCGTATGGTTAAGGAGCTATATCCGCTCAAGTGAATAATTGCTCATCTAGCCCCGCCCTACCCTAACTAATTGATTTTGTCAAAAACTGGATTGGATGTTTCTAGGATTTTACTCAATGATAGTGCAATTCTTGAGGAAGGTTTAGGTAACTAGTACATAACGATTTTATGTAAAAAGATTGACGATTACTGTCGAAGATTGGTCGAAGAGGTCGCGCAGTCGTGAGTAATATCGTCTGCTGGGAGCCTCACTTACGTGTGCCGTGTAAACCACTGGAGAGACACTTCCACCCTCTATACAAAAAATTTCAAACCCCCTTGTAAATCTTTCATATTTTGATCTATACCGACTAATAAAATGGTAGGAATGACAAAACTGTACATTAAATCTTTTTAAAAGAATACTTGGGGCGTGATCTACAATCCATACCGAAGCCAAAAATATTGTTTTCAGAATTTTTGTCTTTCTGTATGTATGTCCGGGATAAACTCAAAAAGTACTGCATGGGTTTACTTCAAATTTGGCACGAATATTATTAAGAGTCGGGTCAAAATAGGCTACATATTATCACGCTATCACTATCACCTACGGAGAACGAGCAGTGAACCTTTATTTCTTCAACGCATTCACGCTGACGACGACGTCGCGGGCAGCAGCTAGTGTACAATAAAGTGGGTATACTCTATCTATATATCCATCATAAAGTCTGTAAGTTGACAAGCACTAATAAATTGAAAACATGATAAATATTCTGAAACATCACGAGATGAGCTCATTCATAACAAATCCGTATATGTGTAGAAGGGTGCGAAAATTAGTATGCATACGACGCGACCTTTGTCGGATATTGGGCTTGTGTGCTTAGTCAGCGACTCAGCGGTCGCAGGAAGACGGAGGCGGCGCCCGCGCCGGCGCCACGCTCGCGATATCGTCGCCCGCGCCGGGTGCCGCCGCGCCGGCGCCACGCTCGCGATATCGTCGCCCGCGCCGGGTGCCGCCGCGCCGGCCGCCAGTCGACGCCAGCTCCGCAGCACGCAGCATGGCCGCACGCGACACTCGCGACGGCTGCGGGGACCGCGCCAGTACACACTCCACTGGCGTCAGTAAGTGATCATCGCTTCTTTACTGCTTACGATTAATTATTTCTACTCTTTTTTTATTTAGGTAGGTAGGTACTTAAAATGATGAAAAACATTTGAACAGGATGAGCAGTTAAAAATCACGCGTTTACGAATTAAATCCAGTCTGTCTGTAAGTGGAAAATATAGGTCTGTCTTCGGATTAAGATACTGCCACCTGCCACTGTTTACCTATGTTAAAAAAGTTTGCATAGGTACCCATGTTGCGTAAACTGTAATTTTAGAATTTTACAGAAGGTAGTTAGTAGTTACACAAATGATTGCTTTATTCAGTAAACTATTACTACCTTATTATTTACTTTACACAATTTATTTGTCTAATCTATCTCTGATTTTATTATTATTAATTATTTGTAATACTTTTATCCACGCGAGATTGTCTATTAGAAATCCCGTAAAGATCCATATTAATATCACCATTTCGATGAAAGTAGTAGAATAACTACCTAATTCCGACCTCTGGTTTTGAGTATGAGGTTATTCCGAGAACGGGAAATACCTACCTACAGTCTATTTCCGGAGAAATTTACGTCTAAGTATTTATGTACTGCTTACAGTACATAAGTACTTAGACATAAAATTTCTACTAAAAGTACTTATACTTACCTAGGTATTAAAAAAACAAGTGTAATGTGGACATTTTCAATTAACAGTAGGTACTTAGTCAATGCAGGTTGGTTGATAAAAATAAAAATCTGTTCGATCCGTGATTATGATAACTGATAAGGATTACCTTCCTATACCTAAATATAAATCACAGGATAAGATAAAACTCGATCTAAGTGGAATTAAAATTAATTTCCGCAGAGTACCTACTTTTTGATACCTAAACGTAATTTGTCCCTAATTTGGCTCCATCACACCTTCCCCGTAAAGGGCATTGGGAAAAAGCGTCCTCATCCTCCGTCAAGGTGTAGTGCCCGACAGAAGGTTCGGTTTCGATCTAATAATCATGATCCGGGCAGTTCCGGTTTCGCTCAAAAAATCGCTAAAAGCTGTGTGTAAGCTTCTAGATCACCAATGAGGTGTACCTAGTTTATAAAAAAAATTGCCCATCTTTTTTATTTAGGTACTTATGTTCATATCTATACACTAGCGACCGGCCCCGGCTTCGCACGGGTGGACATTTATTTTTTAAGCTCTCTGAAAAAAAAAAAAATCCGGGATAAAATATAGCCTATACGGATTCGGAAGAATCCCTCTAAGTAATGGTAAAAGAAATTTTGAAATCGGTCCAGTAGTTTTTGAGCCTATTCAATACAAACATACAAAAATACAAAGGTTTCCTCTTTATAATATTAGTATAGATATAATAAATCTGTAGAAGGGTCAATTCTGTACATTGAAAAAATAAATAGCGGGGGGTGTTGCTGGATCGATACCAAACCCAAATATGTGATTAAAAAAATTTTTGTCTGTCTGTCTGTCTGTTTGTATATGCAGGCATCACGTGAAAACTAACGGTTCGATTACGATGAAACTTGGTATAATTATACCTTATTATCCTGGTCATAAAATGGGATACTTTTTATCCTGGAAAAATACGTAGAAAAAAAAGTCTTATTTTTCAGTTTTATTCATAGACGTTGTTCTGTAGAACCGCGAATCTCCTTAATTATTATAGGCTTAGCCGTATTTGGGTCCAATAGATATTTGTAAGATGTCATTGTCAGAGTTACTCAAAATGGAGAAATAAACCATCCACGCGAAGACCGACATCCGTGCGGACGGAGTTGCGGGCGGAAGCTAGTTCTAAATATATACTATAATATAAAAATTAAAAACTTTTTTTACGTATTTTTAGACAACATTCTATTTGGGCAACAGTTAGTAGGTACCTTTTCTATCGTGGTAAAATCAACAAATGAGTCCTCCCACCCAGGGCGGGACGAGCGCCCCTCGCTCGTCCTGTGACTGTCAGACTTGTACTGACTAAAATCCACGGTGTCCTTCAATAGCCCTTTACGTTACGGGGTCACGGTATTCGTTAGTCCCCTTTTTTATACACAGGTGGCGTGCTTACAGCTTTGTTGAATTTCAAACAAGTATCGGTTCTGTGAACAACCGCAGTTGAAGTTTGTTTACCGGGAAACAACTTCGCCAACCCATCGTTATAATTAATAAATCATACCCGAACCGTCCGGGGTGACGGCCGGGTTATGTGGGCCTTGCACCCACTAAAAAACACCGCCGTGAGTCTACCTACATCGTCTTCATGTATGAGCCGCAAGGACTGCTACGCACTTTCACAACTCATCAAACGCAGCCCGCTTCCGGGCACCAACTCTTTTGGCGATGTCCAGGCCTGAGACATCACCACCACTCATGAGGGCCATCCTATGCGACGACGATAGTCACCCCGATCTGTCGCCGTGGCATCAGGTCGCCGTGGCGCCTCCTCCGCCGTCCCGTCCTCTTGCGGCGAATCGCGTCAGCTAAGGTCATGTCCTCACAGAAGGATGTAATTGCTTCCCACGCCTCTTTCCTTAGCTTATTATTCGAATCGAAGTAACTTTATTTATGTACGTACGTGTATAATAATGAACTTACCCTAAGCACTCACTACAACAACTAACTTAATTTCAACTCATCAAATTAGTTTACTTTTTCGTCATCTCGTTTCATATTCTATTCTGACAAAAATAATTATTACGAGTCAAGCGTGTGATCGTCCACTGCGCTCAGCTGCTTACAGCGCATTGTCAGCGGGTAACTGCACTGACTATTGTAATAATATGCACCGACATCGCACGCGCGTTTTTAAGATTTTTTTGTAAGTACCTTCTTATCTTATCTTTATGTTTTTTAGACTCAATATAGAATTATTTATTATTCGATTTTATGCATATTTTATTAATGGTAACACACATATATATTTATACATATTTAATTATTAGTATACACATAGGTATTTACATAACTGTTTCGCCGTTCCCACCACTCAACCAGGTCCTGTTGAAAATCAGCGTCAGGCACTAGTTGTCTGGCATTTTTGCTGAACTGGGCCTATTTGGCGCAGCCGTGGGGCAAACAGTTTTGTACCAAATAGTTTTAAGTTATTTAAAAAAAACCGTAAATTGTTCTCTTTTATTATGTATAGGTATTATTGTGTATGCCCTGTCTCTGTACCAATAAATATTATTTCTTTCTTCTTTCTTTTTCTTTCTTTCCTGTCGACCATGGCGTTTACCACGGCTGCGGCAAAGAGAGGCCTGCCCCGATTGCTACTGCGAGAACACGACGCTGCACTATACAAGCAGGACAGAATTGAAGAGTGTGAAGGGCCGTGTCCTCGCTGCAGCCGCACTGTTCACATACTCCCGTGTTGCCTCCCGCCTAGCCACTTTGTGCAGGAATTTGCCGAAACAACCATGCCCTGACAACACCTGCACAAGCCGGAAGGACATTGTCCCGTGGCCCCTGCATACCCATCTTTCCAGAGTGGCCTGGATCGCCCCTACAGTCCAATGACCGACACTGGGCGTCTCCAGCCTCACCCTCCACTGGTCCAAAATTTGGGATTGGGTTCTTTTCGCCAACTCGTGCGTGACCAGTCTCTGCCTGCAGGTTTGCCCCTTGCTGGTAGACATCGGCGAATACTTGGGCCTCCAGGTCCCACGGTGACAACAGTTAGTACCTAACCTAACTGTTGCCCAAATGGAATCCCGAATAGTACCAAATTTTCTTTAAAAAAAATGCCATTTCTGCGTGTAAGGTTTAAAATGAACTAACATAAAAATCGTGAAGGCAAACAATCTAAGTCAAGAGGATAGGCAAAAGCCATCAAAGAATATTTACAATACACACATCAAAAAAAGTTGGTGATTATTAACATATTAAGCTTTTACAGTTAAGAATATTAATTATAGATATATTTTTTTTTAAATTATGTTTTTTTTATTGAACTGTTTTATTGTTTTAATCTATACTTTTAAATGAAAAATCTAAAAAGAAGAAGAAATAATAATAATATAATCTTCGTAATCAAAAAAGATTTCGATTTTGCAAAGTGAACGCAAACTTTTTTGAAGTGTGTGTGTTTGTACGAATTGTTTCAACTTCAACGTGGATTTGAATTCAAAAATCTATATTTAAAACTAGCTTTTGCCAGCGGCTTCGCCCGCGTGTAGTTTCACGTGTTATTGTGAGTCAACCATAAAAGATAGACATAATGCTGTCAAGGAATATTTTTATATAATTTTAACATTTCCGTCATACATGTTTTCTATGTAGCTTTGACCATTAAGGCTGCACACGCGACGGAAGCTTAAAAATGGAGTAATTGCTCCCCTTTTCCCAATATTTCCCTTCACTGCTCTGCTCCTATTGATCGTAGGGTAATGAAAAGTATACTTTAACCTGCCCAGGAGTATGAAGAATGATTGTGCCAAATTTCGTTAAAATCCGTCGAGTAGTTTTTGTTTCTATAATGAACATACACTCGCGACGGCTGCGGGGACCGCGCCAGTACACACTCCACTGGCGTCATTAAGTGATCATCGCTTCTTTACTGCTTACGATTAATTATTTCTACTCTTTTTTTATTCATCATTTTTTGTTTCTATAATGAACATACAGACAGACAGACAAAAATTTTACTGATTGCATTTTTTGCATCAGTAGCGATCCCTAATCACCCCTTGATAGTTATTTTTTAAATATATTTCATGTACAGAATTGGCCTCTCTACAGATTTATTCTAAGTTAAGATGATATGCACCTTTCAATTTGCAATGCATTTAATTTGTAATACTAAAATAAACGGTTATTACAATTTCAACTAGGTACCGGTTTAAATGGTTTAATTTGAGATTACACAGTTGTTAACATTGATGCATTAAATGACAATTTGATGCGAAATTCAAATTTAGCTGAGGAGCTATTTGTGCATTATTGCGAAAGTGCTTGAGATACGCTAAAAGTATCCCTAAATACAGAAATGCAGACCTGGCTGTGAAGCAGTGGGATTGAAATAACCAGAGTATTATAATCAGACGTATTTAAAGCCACACTCGCGGTGCGAACGGCTACGAAAGCCCGCGGCAACTGCGAATTACGAATGTAGATCTTGTCCCCGCCTTCTCGTTCGTTTCCCGGTCAGGGTCGGTTTTTTGGCCCTCGTCAAAGGGTATGCGAATCCCGAACGCGAACGCATCCACACTCGCGGTGTTCGCAGTTGAATTTCAGACCTAGGGACAAATAGATTTATAAAAAAATGAGCATCGAATGGAATAACGATCGCGAACTAGAGTTCCTAGAGCTTTACCAAGCAGACCCCGTACTTCCAACATGATAAGCACAAAAATAAAAATTGTAAACATTATGCATGGATGAGAATTATAGGAATCACGGACATTCTTGTGCCAGATCTATAGGATAAAAGGACTCCCTAATTTCCAACTGCAGAACATACAGAAAAATTATTGTCAATGACTCGAACATCAGTGGAGCCAGCTCCACATCCATCTCAGTCAAATGCGCGAACGTAAATGCAAAAAAAATCGAATGTGGAGAGCAAGATTTTTCACGCCTTGTCCGCGGCCGCGGTTCGCGAACGAGTGTAGAGCCTTGTTTTGGTCCCAGTTTATAAATTGCTTTCTTTGCTTTTAGTATTACATTAGGTATTTGATTTTTTTGAATGTCACTTGGCTAGGTGAATCCCGACTATGTGATCTGGATTATTAATTTGATCGCTACTTAAATATTCAATTTTACAGGTAGGTACTTATAAAGGTTTCGAAATGCCCCAAAAGGATTTTTTTATCCAAAAATCTCGCGTCTTTAAATACGGCTTAGGTTAATCTCACTTCTCTGCCAGGTTTGCATTTCTGTATTTAGGTATAATTAAAGACTTTTCAGCGTTCGTCAAGCACTTTCAAAAATGCATAGGTTATTAAGTACCTACATATCGTCGTTGATAGTCCAATAACGCGTAACTAACACTGTCAAATACTGCGTAACTACACTTTCACTGATTTTACAGGAGAGACAAAAAACTAATTTTCTAAAAGACTAATCGACCGATCTTTGACTGAACTTGAGTAGAGGATCATTTTGTTTTCTTTCATATAATGTACTAATTTTGAAGTCAATATTATCAATATTTTAATTACAAAGTCACTTACGCTGTATAGTTTGAAACGATTTTGGATTATAGACAGTACTTACGTGAAATTGTAAATCTAAAATATAATACCACAACCTCAATCAATTATTTATTTAACAAAATCAAGTGTTTAAATGATAAAGTTTAATCACAAATGGTATATATTAGAAAAAAAAATATATATCAATCAACGAGTATGAAAACATAATTGGAAAAAATGAATAGGGAACATTATTTCTCGTATAAACTTACTAAGAATATAAATGCTGCTAAAATGCAATTATTAACATTATTATGAAATAAAAACCAAACATAATTATTAAACAAAATAATTTCTTTAATTAGGAACAAAATAATCAAACAGTCTCAAAATTATAACGTTAACTAAAAAAAAACCTAGATGCAATCTTTTCATCTCTCCTATAATAATGATCTATATTTTTAACAAATTAACTTAGAGATTAATTATCTGTTAAAAAGTTAAACTTACAATCATGCCCAACAAAAATAAAGATTGACTATATCACACAAGATTGCTTAAATCACAAAATATTGCTTAAATCACAAGCTATTTCTTTTTAAATGGCAAATTTTCGTAAAATGCATGGCAATCACGGGGTATGACATTTTTCAGTTGTTGCAGCCAGAAGTGTTCATATTTTGTTTCCTGAATAGGTAGTTGCGATGAATAGAGAGGAGGAATGGTGCATAGACGTGAAGGAATATTTTTAGGCCTCCGAGGTAGAGGTGTGAAATCTGCTTCAAAATGATTTTTGTATTCGATTGTTCCATTAGGATTATACTTCAACACGCGGAGATCAACAACACAGCCATCACCAACCCCTCGTCCAGGTCGTATCGAGTCGTATATTTGGAACTTCTTAGCACTGTAATCTTTGAAGAACGTGTGGTCTGGTTGAATAACAGTGTAAGGAAATGGTCTTCTTCTAGCTTCTTTTGTTATGGATGTGTAGCGAACATAATAACTGTCAAACAAAAACGACACTAGCGCCATCTCTGCAACGACGGAAGAACTACATCAGAAAAATGTCTACATCGCGCAATCAAAGTTATCCGCGAAATTAGAACACATAGAACATTCCGACAATCAATGTCGGGCAGAAAGCCCGCCAGACACAACACCCGTCTGGTCGGAAGGTACCTTCCTTTTCACTGGGGTAGTCAGGAACTTTCCACTCTGTTCCTCCTACCCCCATAACTGGTGACCCCGACGTGATGTCATCATTACCTTCCATGTCACCACGGTAGTGAGGAACTTTCCACTCTGTTCCTCCTACTCCCATAACTGGTGACCCCGAAATGGACGTCAAGCGCAACCTTCGAGCAACATGACGTCATCATCACCTGCATCACTTCCTCAAGCTTTCGAGCAACGAGTACCACAACCAGCCAGCCAGCTTCAAACGGGCATACCTGACCATCAGCATGCGCAGAAAGCGTATACCTGGTCAGCACCCTCAAATTCCTCGAGCGACCATGCTCCTGCACTAAGGCACATCTCAGCCAGTCGAGTGCGAATCCTCCTGGTTGTCATAGCCTTCACCTCGCGGCGCTTCCTCATCCGACTCACTGGATGCTACATAGCGCCGGATCCCGACTCACTGGGATCACGCTTCACCGCAGCAGACTGTTCCGACGCACCGTGAACCCTGCGGCAACTCTTCTCCGCATCGAATTGTTCCGACTCACTGTGAACATTGCGGCATCTACGACGACTACAATTGGCTTGGACTACTACTATCGACCTCCGGTCTCCGGAGGGGAGTGATGTAGCGAACATAATAACTGTCAAACAAAAACGACACTAGCGCCATCTCTGCAACGACGGAAGAACTACATCAGAAAAATGTCTACATCGCGCAATCAAAGTTATCCGCGAAATTAGAACACATAGAACATTCCGACAATCAATGTCGGGCAGAAAGCCCGCCAGACACAACACCCGTCTGGTCGGAAGGTACCTTCCTTTTCACTGGGGTAGTCAGGAACTTTCCACTCTGTTCCTCCTACCCCCAAAGATGCATACTGTGATGGCAAAAAAATCTCGACATTTTTTAATTTTCTTTCAATAACTGAATGTACTGAGTCCACCTCCATCTGTGTGTGGCCTTTTTCTAAATACTTTTGGGTTATAGTCACGTTCTTTTCCATTGCTAAAAGGAGAAGTGTGTTTGATAGTACACTATTCCTATTTTAATAACACAATTTTAGAATAAAAATTATCCCAATTTTAATAAGCATAACGTATAGAATACGTGTGATATACTTACCTTCAAATTAATCCAGTTATTCTGTGTAAAAACAATTTTTAACTGGAGCGTCATACAAAAACTGCACGTTCCTAAACAAACTGGTGCGAATACGCGGTTTTCGTGTCAAAACTTGTTCGTCCAAAGATCCGCGGTATTGTTATTTTTGATTTACTCCTCTTCTTATTGATCAATTCAAAAATTTGTCGCACAGGTCGACGCCAATTACAATCAGTTACCTACTGCCGCGAAATCTCATTTTTGCTGTTTTTGCAGATACGCGGATTTGAACAATGTTAGTTACGCGTTATTGAACTATCAACGACGATATATGCATACAGTTGTAAATGTGGCGTAGCCCTTGAATTTGCTATGTAGCTGTGCTATGCTATGTGTACCAAGGAATATGATTGGCCGATATCCAACGCATCAATATGTATTCTTCAATATATTAATAATTATACACAGGCCTGTTGATCTAGTTAGTTAGTGACCCTGACTGCTATGCCGGAGGTCGTGGGTTCGATTCCCACCCAGGACAAATGTTTGTGTGATGAGCACGATCATTTGTTCTGTGTCTGGGTGTAATTTATCTATAATACGTATGTATTTAGAAATATATGTATAAGTATGTTTATCAGTTGTCTAGTACCCATAACACAAGCTCTGCTTACCTTGGGACTAGATGGCGTTGTGTGAAAGTTGTGAAATTAAAAAAAATTATAATAATATACATTCAATTCTGGGCATTCAATAGAACATATTCCGTTGAAAAGACCCCTAAAAGTCTTTAGTGACAAACTAGCGTGTAAGCAGTGCGGTGGTGCGGGTGCGTGCGCTGCGCGGGCTGGGTGGGCGCGCACGCGGGCTCGGGGCAGCCGCTGTGGCGCGTGGCGCTGGCGGAGGGCGCGGGCGCGGCGCTGCTGGTGCTGCTGACGTGCGCGGCCGGCTGCGCGCCCGCCGCCGTCGACTTCCCGCTGCAGCGTGCTATCGCCTCGGGGCTCGTCGTTGCTTTGCTCGTACAGGTATCTTTAACTTTTTATGTTCTACATCCCCGAAAAGAAAAACTTAATGATTGAGGGATTTCAGCGAGGGGAGCCTCACTGAAATCCCTCAATTGTTAAGTTTTTCTGAAATGGTAATAAGCACTACCTCTTACCTTGAGCACGTGAGGTACCTACAATGTTTCTTTGCTTTGTTTTATTTCGTGATATGCGCTGATTAAAGATCTGAGAAAAATGTTGAAGAGAAATGCTGATCTGGCTGAGAAAAAGTGGTATTGAACGAAGCCAGACGTATTTAAAGATGGGATATACCTACCATTCAAGCACCATCTGCGCTCGTACCGCCTGCCAAATTAGTGGTCGTGGTATGCGATCTTAGGCTTCTTGTAGATCTATAAAACCCATGTAGAGGTTTTTCTTATCATCTTTATGAATTCCATTAAAATAACATAAGGTGTAAGGCCGTATACAGAAGGAAAGCTGGAAACTTATAAGCGCTCACCGGCGCTTGACAGCGCTGGTACCCGCACAGGAAAATGTATGAACACGCGCCGATAAGCGCTGAACAAGTTCCGACAGGCTTCAACACGCGCTGGTCAGCGCTGGGCGCTGCCATTTAAAATTAATAGACAACTTGCTTCAATCTGCTTCCTTGGTGAATACGGCCTAATGCGTCCGTTGTTGACTTTCCTGTGATGAGCCCACAATGGTTTACTGTAACATTCGTTATTTGGCGCAGTCTCTTGTTTATCGCGAATACCCAGGTTTTGAGGCTGTGTGATATCTAATGTAACTACCTATGTTTACAAATAAAAGTTTCTTATTCTAAATTAAAGATAAATATTTAAATATATCTGATTATTATATGTTTATTACAATGCTGTCGATGAAAGAATCCTTTTTTTTCATACAAAAAGTTTTAAAATCAAGAGTTGGTAAAAAAATGGGTTGATTGATTAAAAAAATCCACGCTAATTCAGACATTCAGATTTATTGAAATAAAATTTGTGTAATTCTTCTTTTTTTACTTTCTGTAACTAGATAACAAATAAAATACATGGAAAGGAATGTCTAGTAATCGCTTCATATAATTTAAAATACTTTCTTTGATGCCTCTGAAAAAAGGTGGAACTAGCTATCTTCTTTCCTTTCTGACTATAGAGTCACTCCCCGTCCATAGGGACGGGGAGTCGATACGAGGGTGTCCATCTATCTATCAATATTTCATGGAGTTTCCGTATCCGTTGCTCTTCATACACACTGTACTGAAAAGTAACATAAATAGTCGTAAAGTAGATACCTACGTGGAAAAGGTAAGAAGGTACTGCGGTACATACATGTTACTTATTTAAAAGTAATTTATTTGATTCATAAGAAAATGCTTTGTGATGTGAACAATCTGTAGCTTCATCTTTTGTTTTTGAAAATTTAAAAATGTAATGGGGTAGCATAGTACTCTGCGTGTTATATACCTATTATGTACCTACATTGATGTTTCATGAGTGAGGTGTCGTCATCCACAGTGTTTCGACCACGTGTCGGGCGCGCAGATGAACCCCACGGTGACGCTGGCGGCGCTGGTGTGGGGGCGCGTGTCGCGGCGGCGCGCGCTGTGCGAGGCGGCGGCGCAGCTGGCGGGCGCGGCGCTGGGCGCGGGCGTGCTGCACGCGCTGCGGCCCGGCGCCGCCGCGCTGTGCGTCACCGCGCCCGCGCTGCCGCCCGCGCAGGCGGCGTGCGTGGAGGCGCTGCTGGGCGGCTGCCTGGCGCTGGCCAACTGTGCGGCGTGGGACGCGCGCAACGCCGGCGTGCGCGACTCGTGGCCGCTGCGCGTGGGCCTGTCCGTGGCCGGTCTGTCGCTCGTCGGGGTGAGTGTCTGACTGTCTGCCGAGGTCCCTGCTGATAAGTTACCACCGTCTGGAACTCTGACTCGTAAGCGTAAGTGGTTGTTCTGCATAAAAAATGCATATAATGATCACATTGCAGAGTTGCCAACCGAGCATTCTATACCTACATCTAGATCGAACTAGTCAATCTACACACTGCGTCGGATTCGTCTGAAAATAACATCTAATAAAAAATATGATTATTTCAAGGAAGATAAGTACGGTAAACGTATGATTCGAATACAAATTGCCATACATCGATCAGTTTTTTTTTTTTAATTCAGTAATTTCCTTTATTACTTCCCAGAATTTGATCCATAGTGACATTATCGAATGGTGTAATATTACAGGATGTATTTTTTTCCAAAATCAGCGGTTCTATTCCTGGCCAGGATTGTTGATATTTCTAAAATCCAATGATGCGGTTTTAATTTTCGTCAAAATCGGTCTCGAGACTCACAAGGTACAGTACGGTACTGGGTGTCCCGGGAAGTGTGGATCAAATTGTACATGGATGCCCATCTATGTTCAATTTGATCCACACTTCCCGGACACTCGGACCTTAGACAATTGAACAGTGAACACGGCTAGTACAGTTTGACAATCCTTCAAGATTTAAGGTGTCCACCTTACATCGCCCTCCGGCCCAGAAGACCTTTTCGGTTTTAGTTTTTAAAGCACGCCATACGTCATGGTTTCAGGGCGAGCTGACGGGCGCCAGCATGAACCCGGTGCGCAGCTTCGGGCCGGCTCTGTGGAGCGGCCGCTGGACCAGCCACTGGGTGAGTACTGCACGAAGGCCGACTAGTTTAATGCAAAGAAAAGACCGACGAGCCGGTCAAGCTGATCATTTCGTCACTACTTCAGTAGATATTTTTCATGTAGGTAAGCTAACTCGCTTACATTAACCACTTCATAAAATATACACCTTCACACTCGCTGTGAGCGTGCACTCATGAAAAAATCAAAATTATTTTCTGTTAGAAGTTTTCTCTTGAAATTAGTTAGCTCCAGTAGCCGTAATTAGACCATAGTTGTTACTTCATAGTTGCACCTTTATTAACGGCAAATACGATATAACGTACTATCGAATTGGTTTTTTTTTTTTTTTTATCGTGGTAAAATCATCAAATGAGTCCTCCCACCCAGGGCAGGGCGGGAGGGACTGTCAGACTTGTACTGACTAAAATCCACGGTGTCCTTCACTAGCCCTTTACGTACCGGGGTCACGGTAATCCCTTGGTCCCGCGACCCCGGCAGGCTTCGGCCCTCTACAGGCCCCGTCGCTATGCTGACACTCTTTGAGGCGCGCGTGGAACACAACGCGCCGTCGACCCGGGCATGGTCCATGGTCGGACAGCGAGTCGCCCATTACTCGCTGCCCGCATGCCCGCGCCTACGGTGGCCGGAGATCGTCTTGCGACGTCCGACGCCGTGGGCGTCTACCACTGCGGCTGGGGTGGAGGGAGGACGCTGTCCTCTCCCTCAGGCGGCCCGCCTCCTCCTTCACGAGCATGACTGCTTCGCAGAAGGAGGCGACCGCTTCCCACTCCGTCTCGCCCCGCAGCATGGCCTCGACCAATGCCGGGCGCGAGAGGTCTCCGCCTATCGCCGTCGTGAGGACACGGCGGTGCTCTGCCCAAGCGGGGCAGTCCTGCACCGTATGCTCCACCGTGTCCTCCGGACGATCCTCGCAGTGGTGACACGCAGGCGTTTCTTCCCCCCCTATCAGACACAGGAACCTCCCGAAACTTCCGTGTCCGGTGAGGACCTGCGTCATGCGGTAGGTCAGGACGCCGTGACGCCTATCCAGCCACTCCTCAAAGAGGGGTCTTACCGCCGCGATTGCGGCGTGCCCGATCGAATTGGTTTACTGTAAAATATTTTGGGTTCTTGTTATTTATTTATTACTAGCTTCCGCCAGCGACTCCGTCCGCGCGGATGTCGGTCTTCGCGTGGATGGTTTATTTCCCCATTTTGAGTAACTCTGACAATGACATCTTATAAATATTACGGCGCTGAATCCACTGCGGGTAATGCAACGTGTGTTCGCGGTTCTACAGAACAACGTCTATGAATAAAACTGAAAAATAAGATTTTTTTTCTACGTATTTTTCCAGGATAAAAAGTATCCTATGTTATGCCCAGGATAATAAGGAATAATTATACCAAGTTTCATCGAAATCGAACCGTTAGTTTTCACGTGATGCCTGCACAAACAGACAGACAGACAGACAGACAAAAATTTTTTTAATCATATATTTGGGTTTGATATCGATCCAGCAACACCCCCCGCTATTTATTTTTTCAATATTTTCAATGTACAGAATTGACCCTTCTACAGATTTATTATAGTATAGATGTTGTCACACTGAATCGTAACTAACACACAGAAGAACCAACACAAGTATTTGGGTTAGAGGTTCAAAAGATATTAGATTAAGCCAGAACCGACTCCGTTGATATGACATTCCATCGATTTGTTTGTACTGTCAATATAACATACCATCAATTTCTGTGTACTATCGATATAATAAGCCATCGATTTATGTGTACTGTCGATATGACATTCCATCGATTTGTGTGTACCTACTGTCGATTCATTAACCCCTAGATAGAAAGTTGTCGATACAGCGACGGTCCATGTGAACTTCGATATTATTAACTAGACCCTACGATGCTCCCTCCCGCCCTGCCCTGGGTGGGAGGACTCATTTGATGATTTTACCGCGCAGAAAAAAAGACCCCACGATGCTACCACGGACAACTTTTTTTTCAGCCACATCTAGTTACCACAAGGTACTGATGAAAACGGTTAGCATTCTCTTGAATAAAGTAAACTGTGAAATTGGTGTAGCATACTAAGTATGTACATAATGTGGTGTTGCAGGTGTACTGGGTGGGGCCGCTCGGCGGCTCCGTGCTGTTCACCACCGCATACGTGTGCGTGTGGCGGCCCTGCACGCCGCGCGGTGACGTCACGCCGCGAGGTGACGTCTCTCCGTGCGGCGACGTCACTCCGCGCGGCAACGTCACTCCGCGCGGCAACGTTACTCCGCGCGACGATGTCACTCCGCGCGGCGACGTCATTCCGCGCGGCGACGTAACTCCACTGCCCCGCAAGGCCACCGCCGAGCCCTAGCCACGCTGTGATGTCGGGGAAACTACTTTTCAAATCGTTCTAGAATGAAAGTCTGGGCCTGTGGGGCCCGGTTGCTCAAAGCTTTATCTAAACGCCTAGTTGAAGTTTCCAGTGACGTGACCCAAGGGCTGGTCTATTCCTTGGTCGGATATTAAGCGTTGCCATGCAATGTAACATCATCGCCGACAATCACTGGATCTATTGGGCACATTAATTACCAGCTGATAAGCATGGAGGAATAGTTTTTTGTTATGCAGAGCTGAAAAGTTGTTTCTTGGCGCGAGAACTGGAATTGAAAACTGAGCCAGCGAAGGATTCTAGGATTGAACCGTGAGCGATGCGAGTGATTCAAATATATAATCCTGAACGTAACGAGGGGTTCAAAGGTACGAGGCGTGGAATAACTTTGTTGCCGATCGCAACACAACTTTTCACCTCACTACAGCACCACAGTAAAATGCTAGGTGTAGGAACAGCTTTAATAAGTAATACATATTAAATTAATGTTAATTTGTTTTAAAAATTAAAAGTATAATTTAATACTACGTAGTTCCAGTTTTCAATGTTTCTTTAAATGAAGTGTTTATGTAATATTGCGAGTTCAAATTATAACGACACCTGCAAGCAAGAACATCGTAACTCACTTTAGCAACTGTACAGGAGAGCGCGTCAAAGATTTAAAAAATCTGCCAACCAACTTGAAAAAAAAAATGTCAGCGAGGGGCTAACTACACTTTTAAATGATTATATTACTATTAGATATGTATATTTTATTAATATTTTCGTGAGTTAGATTAAAGTATGTTGAAAATAAAATTGTAACTCAGACATACAATTGATTTTCACACTATGAATACGAGAAATAAGCACCACCTACGTGTTCCTTTTCATCGGCTTCATAAGGTTCATAACTCATTTGTAGGCCTTAGTATAAAATTCTATAATAAATTGCCTTCGTCATTGCTAGACTTGCCGTTTAATGTGTTTAAATCTAAGATTAAATCCAATCTTTGTTCTAAGGCATATTATTCCATAAACGATTACTTAGACGATAAAAACAGCTGGTCACTCTGTTGTAGTTAAGACGGCGTTCACGCTCTTTCCCCAGTTTTATTTTATTTTATTTTTTCTTCCTGACTAGTTATATGAGTTCATATAATTGATTAAGTATTTGTTTTTTTTATGACTTAATTAAGTCATCTTGTTTTTGTTTTATTTTCTGTGTTTGTATTTGTTTTATTATCCAAACTAATATTATAAATGCGAAAGTAACTCTGTCTGTCTGTCTGTCTGTCTTTTCTTCACGCCTAAACTACTGAACCGATTTGTGTGAAATTTGGTACAGACATAGTTTGGAACTTGAGAAAGGACATAGGATAGTTTTTAACCGACTTCAAAAAAAGGAGGAGGTTATCAATTTTATGTTTGTTACCGCATTACGACCGACTGGGTGAACTGATTTTCATGATTCTTTTTTTGTTTGAAAGCTGGTGCTTCCCGTGTGGTCTCATTGTCACCAAATCAGGATCTGATGATTGGATCTTGGAGAAATCGAGGGCAACCCTCAAATTTTATAAGCCCACGCATCGTTTTTCGTAAATCTTATGAAGTAATTTAAGTACTTGCGTATGGTTATCATCATCTTATGTAGCTGACCTGATGATGGAAGGTACAACTCCTTAACAGTAGTTTGTTACCGAATAACGACCGACTGGGTGAACCGATTTTCATGATTCTTTTTTTGTTTGAAAGCTGGTACTTCCCGTGTGGTCCCATTGTCACCAAATCAGGATCTGATGATTGGATCTTGGAGAAATCGAGGGCAACCCTCAAATTTTATAGGCCCACGCATCGTTTTTCGTAAATCTTATGAAGTAATTTAAGTAGTTGCGTATGGTTATCATCATCTTATGTAGCTGAGCAGGTACAGGGGGTGGTACAAGGTACAACTCCTTAACAATAAGGAGTAGGCATCGACTGATTCATTGTTCGCATATCTCCGGAACTTCACGTCCGATTTAAATATTATTTTTTTGTGCTAGGTATCGTTCAACTTAGGGAATACTGCAAGTTTCATCAAAATCGGTTCAGTAGTTTTTGAGATAGGGAATTTTATTAGCTTATTGTGTACATGAGGGATGTTATTACCAGTGCTACGGTTTACGTATCGGGTTCACGGTAATTCGTAAGTCCCGCGACCACGGCAGGCTTTGGCCCTCTAAAATAATGAGCACTTAGAAAGGAAGTCAGATAATTCCACCTTCAAGAGATTCCCTCTAAATATTAGGTATAGGTGTTCAAAGATTGTATGGAAACTAATTTTGAAGTTAGAAATCTGGGATGTACGATGTGAAGTTACATAAAAAAAATATAAATATTGAAAAAAATGTCACGTAACTTAATGAGGCAGGCCAAATTCTGCGCGAGCGAAGCCGCGGGCAAAAGCTAGTTTTATTATATTTTGATCAACGGACATTATTGTCCTACTTTACATTTTATTGTTCGTCTTTTTGTGTGTATTGTTTATTTTAGTACGACAGTCATAGGTTTCTTTCATCTTTTATTAATATTGTCGCAGCGGATGAAGAATGTACAACTAGCTCTTGCATTGTATAGAGTGTATCCATCTAGTATTATATAGCGTCATAGCCAGCATTGTGTGAGTACCATGTACTTCAGAGCTATCTTTGACTAGAAACCTACATCTTTCATTGACTTGAATGACTTTGGCGGTTGAGAGTATGTCATGCTCACTCAATTTTATATATATTTTATAATTTTATATTTACTATGGACACTATTACTTGCCACATGGTTCTCACATAACGTAGGTACCATCTGATGATGATGTAACAAAAGTTCTGTAATAATTTTGGCGACTGAAAAAGAGTGTCCATGGAGTTTCTTGCTCATTCTTCTCCATAGAGATCTACGCTTTGGAATGAGCACCTACGGTACTTTCACAGTTTTTATGTCTTGTGACTGGGACTGTAGTACCCTAACTATTTTATATTTGTACTAGTTTTATTTTATGTCTTTTGACAATTCTAAAGTGCCTGTAATTGGCCTAGTTGAAATAAATGATTGATTTGATTTAAAGTATGATAATATGGACTTAATATGAAACAATAATTTCTAATAAAAAAAATGTAACTTGTTTTACAATGTAATATTAGTAATGGTGAGCATGGGCAATGTTGACAATGATGTGTAATTAAGTTCACCCTTTTATGAACTTCAATGGACACTCATTTACGATGTTTTTACATGAAAACTACTAAAAGCACTAGAGCCACGGGGGTGAGTGCAAAGAAATCATACATTTTTTGTAGAGTAAGAATATGATTGTTACTCAAAATCGCCAAGAAGTGAGTTACGATGTTCTTGCTTGCAGGTACTTACTTACTTAATGACATTATAACTATACAGTATACTCGGTATCCAGAACACTTGGAAAGTTATAATCTATACCCTACATATAATAAATCTGTAGAAGGGTCAATTCTGTACATTGAAAATATTGAAAAAATAAATAGCGGGGGGTGTTGCTGGATCGATACCAAACCCAAATATGTGATTAAAAAAATTTTTGTCTGTCTGTCTGTATGTGCAGGCATCACGTGAAAACTAACGGTTCGATTTCGATAAAACTTGGTATAATTATTCCTTATTATCCATTATTATCCTTATTATGTATGTGTGAATGTTAAACCATAAAGTTAGAGCCTTCTGAAAGCACCAACAGAAATCCCAACCAAGGATGTAATTCAATATACCTAATTAGTATCGAAATACTATCGCAGCCAGTCTACTACATAAGAACTCGACATGGATCTGAGAGATTCAAAATGAGGTGCATATTGTGATATGCGCCTGCTGTTTGAATCATGCAAGAGTAAGCTCTTGCATGATTCAAACTAAATCATTTATTTACACAAAAACGCCATCTATGGAAAAAATTATAAAACGTTCATTTTTTAATTTGATGTTCGAGACTGACATAATGTAAGGACATTGTGTCAATTGGTTAAAAAGTTTCATTTCAATTGGTTTAAAAGGTAAATCTTATGATATCGACGTGATTTTAACAGTTTTTTTAATGAAGTTTATTATTTTTAAACGACTTCAAAAAGGAGGAGGTTCACAATTTATTCAGATCATTCGGTTGTTTCGTCGTATACTCCGTCGCTTACCAAGCGATTTGAAAAATTCTTAATTTTCCATCTCGCGCCCCCGATATTCACATTATTTCATGATCATGGACTTCTCTATAATTTTCTTATAATTTATAAGCAAAGGAAAATTATATGTTTTTTTTTCAGAATTGCTGACGCGGTAAATTCAGAGATTAGAAGGTGGTCGTTTTTCGACTATTTTCTTGAATATCTCTAATACTAATTATTTTTAAATTACGTAAAATGCACTACTGCTCAATTCCTGTGGCCCAAACCACAAGAATTGATAATTATGTTTCAAATTTCAACAAAATCAATCAAGTAGGTTCGGAGCAAATTGACTGTAAGAGGAGGACACACGAGTGATCGTAAGCGTTCGTATGAGGATCGTATAACGACACTATCGGATGATTTAATAAAACATACCTGGCTACGAATATTTTTTTTAAATCGGCTTCGTGAATCCTTTCAGTATTTTTCGATAGTTTCGAAAATTCAGTAATTCAGTATCAAACTAATTATACCTAAACTATCAAGATGGAAAACAAAATCAAGAAAGTGCACGTTCGCGTTGATTGCTACCATGGAGAAAACCGGCGAGGAACTTCATGGTCCTCATAAAATATTGTCTTACAGTGAGGAGAACAGCGTAAACCTGACAAGAACAGGTGATTCATATCAACACCCACTAACAATAACTAAGTATGTTGTGCTATCTCGTCACTATCTGAATCACGTTACCTTATTGTTCCCGAATCCGATTTATTTTCGTCGCACATTTTCCACTGTCCCTTCATTCGATAGCGAAGACTTATAAGTCCTCGTTCTTTTTTGACATTCCTTATGCCATAGTCGGCGTTCTTTATACTTTTTCACAAATTCTTAGGTGATACCTCTGACTTCCAATTACCTGTCCTCATATTCCACTTGTTTTTCTTCTTAAGTAATCTACAAAGAGAAATTAAAATAAAGTGATATAAATTGGTTAGCACCTATGTCTGTAGGATATGGATATAGTATCCCTCAAAGTTTGCGTTCCATCGTCATGTTGAGGACTGTGTATTGGAGGTGTGGAGTGATGCGATGGAAATCACGAGTAAGACTTAATTTAGTTTGATTTTGTTGTACTTTTGCATGTCTATGACAATATTGTATATTGGCGCAGTGGTGCGTTCGAGTCACGGAACAAATATCTGGGGGCACGGCAGTGCCCCAGCCAAGTCTCGAGCAAAACGGGCACGGCCGTACCATCTTTTCTCGATGCGATTCGCGGCTGTTTCGCCCCCCCTATATCTTCGACGTGGACAAAGCTAGGAGTTTAGGTTTTCGGTGAATAATAGTAGGCATTAGAACAAGCTTAAGTTCGAAATTACATGCCAATTGAATTAATAGTTTAGGAGTTACGGTCGATCAAAGTTACACCATTTTGTCACTCACTGACTCACTGACTCACTGACTCACTGACCGATCATCAAAAATCTAAGGTACTTCTAGCAGACTTAGAAACTTCAAATTTTGCACCAAGATAGGTCATTAGCCACATATAAAGGAAAAATTATAAAAACATTAAAAAATAATATACCATAGAAAACAATTTTATATTTGCGGTTTGGCAAGAACATTATGTATGGATTTTGACTGCATTGTTAACTTTGTTCGTTGTTTAAGTATTCAATTGGATGAATAAATACATAGAATAGAAAAGAATAATATAAATGTAATACATAGACTATAATTAATACATAAAGTTCACAATTCATTAAATTAATAAAGCTAAAACTCCATTGTATTGCGATAAATTTCGATTGTATGCGCGCTCGATAGATGGCGTTGTACCTGTCTGAATCGCGCTATGGTTTCGTTACGTTACCGAGCGCAGTATAAGTAGTACTTTAAAATAATTCGATAATTTTTATTTGATACATGAAATCAAATGAAAAGGTTTTTCATCTACCTATGAAAAACCATTTCGAAACTAAAAAAATATTGTAGCTATATTCGGAGAACTTAAGTTAGCCGGATTAGATAGTAGATTTATTATTGTTACTGAAACAGTTATTTAGGCAAATAGTTTATTAATATAACATAGACATAGTTACAATATCTAGTTGTTTACGTGTTATTTAGTTTAGTTATATTTAGTTTGTTAGTTATTTATTATATATATAATCACCTAAAAAAAAAAGAAATACACTTACAAAAAATAAATGAGATCCCACCAAAAACATTAAATGTAAAAAAATGCCAAGTCTCTCGATGCAGTCTTTCCATCGTAAAAAGTTTTGAGATCTCATAGAAGCCAAGTCCTATTCAAATTATTTTGTAGTTATAAATCAACATTTAGTAATTGTATCAATAGTTTTCTTTATATTATAATTATAGTGACTTGGCAATGAGCACCAATTAAAAGCTGCTTGCTGCCTGGAATTATGTGCAAATGTTACTGACGAGACCTGTGATCAGATTATTTGTTACGTGTGGATCATGATGGCCACTACCGACTACATGCTCCAATACAATAATAAAAAATACCTTACGCTTACCATCGCTTTATGTAAGTAAATGAACCGAGAGTACACTAGTGTTTGCGTACACACTTGTGCATTATAATTTATGTCCTCCGCAGTTTACTAGTCTTGGATGAGACTGACTGCCGTTGCCGAAATTCGGTTGGGACGACACGGATAAACCAAAAGAAAATTAATTTTGTGATATTAATGTTTACGCATGCGGTGTGTGACTTTCAACTCCAAATATGCCGTTTTGTTTCTTCTTGTGCTCATTGCCAAGTCACTATAATTATAATATAAAGAAAACTATTGATACAATTACTAAATGTTGATTTATAACTACAAAATAATTTGAATAGGACTTGGCTTCTATGAGATCTCAAAACTTTTTACGATGGAAAGACTGCATCGAGAGACTTGGCATTTTTTTACATTTAATGTTTTTGGTGGGATTAGTATTACCTACAGGTAGTTGTTCCGTGTCACGGTGTTCGTGTCTGCGAATTTCTGTTTATAAACTCACCCACGACACAGGAGAAATTCCCAGAGTGGAGGTGCAACATTTAGAAATGTTTATTCTCTATTAAAACAATAGTAAAACATAACAGAGTATAATAAAATAATAGATATATAATAGGTTTACAATTATTTATTTAATTCTAGATGTCGTATGTAGTAGAGGGTATTCCTCGTCAAAATACAATACATACTGAAAAGTGTGCTTAGTCTGTAGAACATACATAATTATTTTGAGCAAATTATATCAACTGGTTATGTATTTTATACATAATCATTTGATGTCATTAATGGAAAAGATTTGAAAAATATGGAAATATACATTTCACTTGCACTAAATACTTAATACAACATAGTTCCTGGATTGTCATAAATGGTATCCATCCCGGGATTCTAGGTCTCGAAATTTTTGTCGTAATTGCGATACCTACCCGAGACTTGCTACTTCCGGTTCCGGAAAAACCAATACTATTGAAACTAATATTTGACTTAAAATAATTTATCAGTTTCTAATATTGAAGAGCTTTTTAAACAATGATGAAGGGATATAAGCTGTGCTTTCAATTACCCATTAGCGATAAGATCGCCATTGCGGTGTGTATAGACGTGTGTCTTGTTATGGCCATCTATCTCTAACTATCTATTTACTCGTTATTTTTACTCGCAGGAAAACTTAATTTTCTAGTTGAATGATCCTTCATTTAATTTAGAAAATTAAGTACTTAATACTTTTAGTGTTAAATTAACAGACCGTGTACGAAACACAATACTGCGCTCCAAAACAAACATAGCTGACGTGGCTCAGAAGGCTGCCCAACTGAAATGGGACTGGGCAGGACATGTCTGCCGCATGCCGGACAAACTGTGGGCCAAAATAGCTCAAAACTGGTGCCCTGAGACAGTAAGACGAGGTCGTGGCAGGCCACGTAGGAGATGACGGGACGAACTGGACAGGTTTCGTCCGAACTGGAAGGAGGACGCCCAGTATCGTGAAAGGTGGAAGGAGTGGAGGGAGGCCTTTGCCCAGGAGTGGGACAGAGCAGGCTCTTAAAAAAAAAAAAAAAAAGTTCTTAATGGAATTTGCAGAACACTTTAAATTCTCTGTATACTATTATGTAATCTTACAAAGATTTTAATCAGTTGACCTCGGCTCGGCGGCGGCACCATCTGCGTCAGTTTCGTGTTAGCAGCGCAGCGCTATCGAACGCGCGATAACCTCGCCACCTCTCACTGTCGACCCACGAGCACTGCGAGCAGGACATCGAGCGCTGCAGCAGGGCGGCCCCTTACAAGTCGTATCGATAACGAGTCTCAGCGACTTCTTGGGGACGATGTGGTGGCGTCCCGTAGCGTCTCGGGTCTGCGGTCGGTCCAGCATTCTTTCCTCTATAAGCTGACCCGACTGATGTCGTTCTGTCAGAAGTTATTGGTCTGTGGTAGTCTTACAATTACATGATATAAATTTTGTGGTCAAGTCTGGTGAACCGACAGTTCTTTCCGCTCCACACAAGGCAGGAGGACTCATTTGATAATTTTAAAATCCCAAAAATGTATTAGTAGTTTAAGAAAATAAATCTGATTTTTTCTCTTCTGATCATCGACGTTGCTGTCGATGATCTTCAATTAGACGTTTTTATAATACTTCGATTGTAACGAAAAACAGATGAAGAATAACATAGGTACAATAGGTGTTTCTTATCAGAAAGTTAGAAGAAAAATAAAACTTCGTCCATAAGAACCTGGTCCTGATTGTTAGTTGTTACAAACACAACAAAATAAGAATTATCCGAATCGGTCCAGCCGTTTTCAAGTTTTGCGCTTTGCAACATTTAGCGATCCATTTTTATTATGCAGAAGATAAATAAGAAATATCAGTCCGGGGCAGTGGTCCAACTTGTTCGACCATGAGGGTTTACTAGGTGCAGTTGGCAACTTTAAAAATATGTTGTTGGACTACAGCACCTTTTGAATTCCGTGGTGCAATTCATTTAAAAATAATTTACCAACCCTAAAAACCTCAACTGCATCAATATGTGTGTATGCTACCTACTGGTGTACGGTTATATTAAACCTCTTTGCAGTAATAGTACATTGTTAACGTTGCGGGACTCACATACCGTGACCACGGTACGCAAAGGGCTATTGAAAGACACCGATGATTTATTCAGTCAAGTCTGACAGTCCCTCCCGCCCTGCCCTGGGAGGACTCATTTGATTATTTTACCACGATAAAAAAAAGGGGTGAAAGTTACTTATTTACGTCCCTAGACGACGTTTGGCAACCGTAACGTAGTGAGAACGCTAATAGTTCGAGGGACTAAATAAGTAATTTACTCGAAGTAAACACTGTGCTTTTCATTACGAATACGAGAAAAGTAAAATTAACATAATTATTAGCTAAAGAAAAAATTAGCGTTGATGGGATTGTCGCTTTCCCGCTTATTTTGTTTATTTTTAACCGACTTCAAAAAAGGCGGAAGTTATCAATTCGATGGTATATGTTTTTTTTATGTTTGTTACGCGATTACTCCACCAATTGTGGACTGATTTTCAAAATTGTTTTTTGTTCGAAAGGAGATACTTCTGAAGTGGTCCCATAGTCACCAAGTCAGGATCTGATTATTGGATCCTGGAACCCTCAAATTTTATGGGGCAACACATCGTTTTTCGCAAGTCTTATGAAGTAATTTAAGTACTTGCGTATGATAATCATCTTGTAGCTGAGCTGATGATGGAAGGTACAGCTCCTTAACAGTAAGGAGTAGGCATCGACTGATTCATCGTTGGCATATCTCCGAAAGTACAAGTCCGATTTAAGTAATTCTTTTTTTGTTGTACCAGATATCGTCCAACATAGGGAATACTGCAAGTTTCATCAAAATCGGTTCAGTAGTTTTTGAGATAGGGAATTTTATTAGCTTTTTGTGTACATGAGCGATGTTATTACCGGTGCTACGGATTACAAAATCTGGTGCACAATAAAATTATGTATTTGACAAGAATTTGGGTTAAATATTTGAACTAAAAAGAGAAAAATAAAAAACTTAAAAAAATGCCTTCAAAAACAACCACAAAAAAGAGTAAAATAACCTACAAAATAACTTTTCTTTCGGAAGTTGGTGGCAAAAATAAACAATGAAAAAAACAAAGATAAGATAAAGATAAAGATAAAGATACATTTATTCGCAAATATGGGTACAATATAGGTGATGTGGATACATTTTAATGGTTCAGCCATATTTTGCCATGTGGGCATGCAAATTTTTATCGTGACTTCCAACATAGAAATCTATTAAAAATTAAAAATAAACTAATTTAAAATAAACTAAATTAAAAAACAAAGATAACAGATTAGCCTTTCAATATTATTATTATAAATCCTAATTAAAATACTCTATATAATAAAATCTTTTTCATTAAGATATTCACTTATACTATAGTAAGTCTTATCCAATAGAAATTTTCGTAGATTCTTTTTAAATTTCAATAGGGGTAATTCTTTCCACTGTTTGGGTATTTTATTATAAATCACCGGAGCCATGCAGTAGACACTTTTGCGCATAAGTGCTGTTTTAGCCGTTTGAAGACACAGTAAGCTATTATTCCGCCTATTCCGTGGGAAATTATCGGAAAGGAGTTGAAATTTATTCGGGTTTGATTTGATAAATAGAGCTACTTCTAGGATGTAGAGACAGGGTAGGGTTAATATGTTATATTCTTTGAAATATGGCATGCAGCTATCGGTGGTTTGCAACTTAAAAATAGCTCTTAAACATCTTTTTTGTGCTTTGAATGCTGTTTCTCTTCCCGAAGAGTTACCCCAAAATATAATTCCGTACCGTAGGTGCGATTCCACTAGGCCGTAATAAGCCGTGAGAAGCGCATCCATATGTACTATTGAGGAGAGTGTATGCAAAGCGTATGCGGACTTACTAATTTTTTTACATAAAGTGTCAATGTGAGATTCCCAGTTTAGTTTTTGATCTATCATGAGTCCTAGAAATTTTGTATTTACTACTTCTTCTATTATATTATTACCGTGCTGAATGTCAATGTTAATGCTAGGAGTCCGCTGTCTAAAGTGAATAGTTTTTGTTTTAGTCAAATTAATTTTTAAATTATTTGAGTCTAACCAGTTCACAACCTGTTCTAAGCTATTATTGATGTCGCTTTTGTATGTTTCTATACTTTCACAAGGTATTGTTATGGTACTATCGTCTGCAAACAATGTCAATGGTTGTTTAATACATTTTGGTAAGTCATTTATGTACAAAATAAATATGAAAGGGCCCAATACACTCCCCTGCGGTACTCCAAATAAAACTTCACGTTCGGTGGACCTAAATATTTCTTCGCGCTTATTATGTATGTTAATTTTAGTTATCTCAGTTTTTTGTATTCTATTTTTTAGGTAGGATTCCAGTAGATTAAGTACATTGCCTCTAATGCCGTAAGCTTCTAATTTCGTTATTATGGTGGGATAATGTACATAATCGAATGCCTGGGTCATATCGCAAAATATGCTGCACACAGGATTTCGTTTGTCGATGTTACTAAGGACATCATATAGAAAATCGTATATGGCCATATTAATTGTATTATGTATTCGGAAGCCCTTTTGTTCTTTACACAGTATATTACATTTTTCAATGAATTTATATAGTTCATTATAGATATATTTCTCGAATACTTTAGATAGTACGGGTATTAATGAGATTGGTCGGTAATATTCCATTTGTTCTCTATTGTCTTTTTTGAACACTGGCTTTACTATTGACATTTTTAGGGCGTCTGGGTAGATACCCGCGCTGATAGATAGATTAAGTATGTAACTCAGGTGATTGCTTATTTCCATTGATACACTTTTAAGTATCTTGGTGGCGATACAGTCGTACCCTACACTATTCGTATTTTTCAATGACATTATTATTTTGTGAATGTCTAGTGGTACACTGGGAGCCAAGAACATTGATTTACTATTTGTGTTGATTTGACAACATTTTGGTTTGCTATTAACCTGAAGCGTCCCCTGCACTTTATCAATAAAGTAGTTGTTGAACGCTTCGGCTATGTCATTCGGATCTGTTAGAGTATGGTTTTTAAGCGTAATTTTATTAATATTAGATTTAGGTAGATTATATTTTGCACGGTTGATCAATTGCCAAGTAGTTTTAGATTTATTATTAGATGATTTTATTTTATGATTGTTTTGCGCTTTTTGTGTTAAGTTTATAATTTTTTTATGCAGTTGTGAATAATTTGTAAAACAATTTTTATTAGTTTTATTTGGGTTTAATCTAAACTGCCACAAAAGTTTTCTTTTCTTTCGACTACCCAATTTAATACCTTTGGACAGCCACTTGGGTTTTATTACAACATTTATTTTCGTAAGTTTGATTGGAAAACATAAGTCATATATTAATTTAAATAGATCAAGAAATGCATTGTACGCTATATTGGGGTCATCTGTATCGTAAATTTCTGAGAACGTAAGGCTTTTTATATGACTTTTAAATTTGGCTATATTTTCAGTACTGTAGTCTCTTTTGTTTGCGTACCAATAGTTTATAGCAAACGTCTTTTGTACTGGACAATGAAACAATTGTGCAGTGTGATCGGATAACGCTAGCTCTATTACGTCTGTCTTACACGACTTACTAAAGTTGTGTGCAATGTTGTCAATACAAGTCATACTAGCTAAGCGGGTGGGTTTTTTTATTGCAAGTTTTAAGTTATAACTCATTAAAAGATATTCAAAAGCATTTGTGTAACTATTTTGTTTTAGCACGTCAATGTTAAAGTCACCAGCTATTACAATGTTAGTGTAACGCGCATGCGATATTTTCTGTAGAAGGTGTTCAAGTTTATCCAGGCAGTAGTTAAGATTATTTACATTAGGTACCCTGTACACACAGACAACAATTATCTTATAGTTAGTCAGTTCTATTGCGCAACATTCAAATAAGCCTGACGTAGATAAATTTGATATATTAGGTAGTTCTTTCCATTGTATTCCGTTTCTAATAAGGATGCAGGCTCCTCCTCTCTTTTTCCCCTCTCTACAATAGTAAGCTGCTAGACTATAATTGGGCACATACAATTCATACTGATGTCCTTTCATAATGAAGTGTTCCGTTATGCACAGGACATCCACATTTATCTTTTGTTCTGATAGTTCATCCAAACATACAGTGAGCATATTCGATTTATTTACTAGTCCTGCAATGTTTTGATGTAATATTTTGAGGTATTTATTAGAGAAAAAAAAGCGATTGACATTCATTGTGGTTGGTGTCACAAAGGGAGTTATTGGACGACTCAATATTTTCTCTATCAGACAAATTAATTACATCACACATATCAAATTCCTTAATCATTAAACCCAAATTTACAAATATGTTAGACATACCATAGTTATTTACAATTCCATGTTTCTTCCAGAACATTTCATAATCATATGACAGATAATAATTCGAATCAAACAAATATGCATAATGATGAGTACATGCATCCAGATATAAAAGGCTACTAAATGTTTCTATCCTTCCGTTATACATATTTGAATAGTCATTAAGTCTAAAAGTAGGCGCACATATTATTACATTTGTATGATTAATCTTTGAAAGAGTTTGACGTATAGCAATAGTTAAATCTATGTAATTGTTCGTTCAAAGGCACCGACTTCGAAATTGGCCAACAGTCAATCAGTTACTAAAACGTCATTCCTATACAATGTTACTATTTATAATGTTATAGTGTAGCTGGGCTCTTGGAGTTCCACATCAGGTGTTTCAGATCTTCAATTTTTATACGTCAAGAGAGAGTGCTCATCAGGCTGAACAATCTCGCTAAGACGTCATTCCTATATAATTATGTTATAGTGTAGCTGGGCTCTTGGAGTCCCACATCAGGTGTTCGAGATTTTCAAATTTATTCTCTCAGTAGACTATGCTCATCACGTGAAACAATTTTTGCTATATAGCATATAATGTTGCCCAGATTTAATACCTATACAACAAAAAAAAAACATTCAAATCCGTCCAGTACTTTTTGAGTTTATTATATTTATTCCTACCATTTTATTATATGTTTAGATATAGATATGTATAGATTCTCAATTTGGATCTTACGTCTTTTGTGTGCGATTTCGCTTGATAAAATATTCTAATACATTTAATAACTTAGTTTTCATGATGTGAGCTTTCTGAAATGTTATTAGTTCTATGCCGAGTCCTCCCACCCAGGGCAGGGCGGGAGGGACTGTCAGACTTGTACTGACTAAAATCCACGGTGTCCTTCACTAGCCCTTTACGTACCGGGGTCACGGTAATGGGTAAGTCCCGCGACCCCGGCAGGCTTTGGCCCTCTACAGGCCCCGTCACTATGCTGACACTCCTTGAGGCGCGCGTGGAACACAACGCGCCGTCGACCCGGGCATGGTCCATGGTCGGACTGCGAGTCGCCCATTACTCGCCGCCCGCATGCCCGCGCCTACGGTGGCCGGAGATCGTCTTGCGACGTCCGACGCCGTGGGCGTCTACCACTGCGGCTGGGGTGGAGGGAGGTCGCTGTTCTCTCCCTCACGCGGCATGCCCCTCCTTCGCGAGCATTACTGCTTCGCAGACGGTGGCGACCGCTTCCCACTCCGTCTCGCCCCGCAGCATGGCCTCGACCAATGCCGGGCGCGAGAGGTCTCCGCCTATCGCCGTCGTGAGGACACGGCGGTGCTCTGCCCAAGCGGGGTAGTCCTGCACCCTGTGCTCCACCGTGTCCTCCGGACGATCCTCGCAGTGGTGACACCCAGGCGTTTCTTCCCTCCTTATCCGACACAGGTACCTCCCGAAACTTCCGAGTCCGGTGAAGACATGCGGAAGGTAAGGACGCCGTGACGCCTATCCAGCCACTTCTCAAAGAGGGGTCTTACCGCCGCGATTGCGGCGTGCCCGACGCTTATAAGCTGAGAAAAATCATAAAAATTTTGCTTTACTCCAATAATTGCTCATTATATTGAATTAGTTTTTTAGCTTCAACAACACTTTCTTATTTTATGTAAACCCACCCTTCTACAAATATCTCTATCACTCTACAATCGTCTAAAAACTGAGCACAATGAAATAGTTCTTTTGACACTTTTTGGTTTTCAGATACCTATTATTTTTGCTCCAAATACGGTATGACCTTGTTATGAGCAATAATAATAACAGCCTACAATTTCAACTGTCGGACAAAACTCTTTAACCCTGTTCAGAATAGACATTTCAAAGTCATATATACATAGACGCACTTAAGGCTTTTGGGCTTGGCAAGTTATTTTTTAAATTAATTGGACCACGGAATTCTCAAAAGGTGCTGTGGTCCAACTATTTTTAAAGTTGGACAATTGCCCCTAGTAAAGACCACTGCCCTGGACTGTGAAATGTCATGGCTGGACGCTTCGATGAGGGCTTTGAGATCGTCCAACCGCAGCGCGAGCGCTCACCGTCAGCGCTGCACCGTTGGATGTTGTTGTTGTCAGTAGCTTAGTTAGTGCAAAGCCAAAATTTAGTCCCCGAGTGGCGCGAGCGCTGCGGGCGGCCGCGTGGTCACAAGGCTTTGTTAATAGAGAATAGCACTGCAGCAATGCTATTATGTAACGGACGCAGCGCCCGACAGCGGTTCACCTCGATGTCGCGGCCCGCTCCACTGCGGCTAGCACTACATTCTACAACATTTCTTGAAGATAACGTCTGACCTCTGACGTCATGTTTATAAAAATCTCAGAGAGGTTCGATAGTCACTTGATTATGCAACGCGGTCGCGTTTGTTAGCTATAATCATTTTGGCATTTTTATGTTTGTGATCATAACATCCATAACTTCAAATAATAATATCTCCCGGGGTTATCTTTGTTTATGATGTAGCGACAACATATTTATTGCGAACCAATTCAAATTATTTCTAATTAATTATGACATTATACAAACATTGAAACAATGAGTGTCTACTTGTTGATCACTAATACCGGGTACTAAATGTAGCTCCAGCTACTCGTATAAGCACCGCACACACGGGACGTATTTGACAAATCCTATGACTTACTGGCACGTCCTAGGTCGACGTGTGTATTACAACATTGTGGTACATCGATGTTATGGAATTTCGGCAAACCAGACCATCGGTCTCTTACTTCGGTGAGGTGGCTATTGGCCAAATGACAGTTAGTATTAGTTAACAAATTTATGAAACCTAACAGCAAGTTGAGGCTTTAACCTTTAAACAGGCTCGAAGGAACCGCTGCAAGTGTTATAGTACATTGTTATCCAAGGGGTGAAAGTTACTTATTTAGTCCCGAGTCGGGGTTTGGCGCCCGTAACGTAGTGAGGGCGCTGAAAGCTCGAGGAAAAAAGTTAATAATTTACCCGAGGTAAACCCTGTGCTTTTCATTACAAATACGAAGAAAGTAAAAATAAAAACATAAATTATTAGCTAAAGAAAAAAATAGTGTTGCATTTTCGCTTTACCTCTATTTTTGTTTTTTTTTTGTGTCCTGTGGTCGTCTAGGTATAAAAGCGAGATTTTTCATGTTCATAATTAAAAAAATTGCACAGATTTTGCCAACATCTATATTATTTTAGAGAAATAGTTGAAACTAAATACTAAAGTCATAATATATGTTCTTCATACTAAACTGTGTGTTATTTTACTTTCAGAGTATGAATAACTAGCAGTCTGCCCGCGATTTCGTCTGCGCGTTTTTGGCACAATCTCCAGAGGCATTTTTTTGCGTGTCGGGCTGGATAAACCCATTTTAAAATCGGAAACCGTTTTCATAATATTTTTTTATATACAGTTCGGTGTCTAATCTACGTGGTACAAGGCTAATATTATGAATAAGTTTATTTTAAATACTTTAAAAAAAATCTGAAACCCTAAAATCCTGATCGCTCTGGGTTGACCCGACTCCCGATTGAATGAAAAAAAATATTTTTTAAATTTTTAATGAGATGGTTCATTTGAAACAACTTATTTAGATTACATAACAAATAGTTAATCTGCATAATAATAAAATATTTTTAGTTATATTAACAATACTTTTGCCTCAATTTGAATTTAAAATCGTGACCGGGCATTTTATCTCATCGCTCTGCGCTGAGGTAAAACATCGCCCTCATCCCTAGTTACGCGATATAGACACTCTATTCCTCTCCGCTGGGCAGCGCCAGCAGTGGTCTAACCACCGAGGAGGATACCTGTCTGCCACGTTCCCGCGAAGGTAAGTTTACGAAGGTAAGTTTATGATTGCTCTGGATTTGGTTCTCGAATTTTATGATTACTATGGCTCGTTATTTAAATTAAATAGTTAGCTTGTAAATGTGTTTGCTATTTGAATTAAGAGATCATTATAGTGTTTTTTATGAGACGTAATCTCAACTTTCTACTACTTTTAAAATCGGCAAAATTTATGATTTAGTGACTTTTTCTGATCGCTGTGGCTGTGATTGCTCTGTCCAAAAAGACCAGAGCAATGATATTTTGCATTAATTGTACGTTATAAATCTGTTTTAAGTCCGGACTGTAACAATGACAAACGAAGAACTATGCATATAACCTTTAATTTATATCCTTTTCTGGGTTTCTTTGGATAACCTAAACCCATAAACAGATTTTGACGTATTTTACTATGATGATAAGTATTATTATATTGGCATTTAGCTAACCGCAACTATAAGCTTTTCTTTTCTAAAATTTAATATCAACTATTGTTGCAGATGGAAACCATGCCTCGAAGAAAAACATTTCATAGAGCGGGAAAAGGGGGAGCTAAATTTCGTCAGTGATTTCTTCTCAAGTCATAATAGTAAGCTACATGAGGGAGTTGTATCATACAGATTCGTGGAAGTCAGCTGTGGTTCCGTTGGTGGGATAAGCAGCAATAGCCGTTCAAACACGTAGAAACAAAATATTGTCATTTCCTCCCAACTGAAACCTGGTTTATATTGAAGATTATCTTATATCACGAAGAATAAAACCAATCAGTTAACTGTACCATGGTTGAAAACACGTCAGCTGGTCACCCAAAAATGTAATTTTTTTATTTTATTTTACTTTCAGTAATTTCCTCTCGACTCAAATTTCACCTGATGATAGTTTACATGAAGTTATGGATAAAAACAAACGTCAGCTGGCTGTATCTAGGTGGAAATATCGTCAGCTGATACTTTGAAAATTACAAGCAGGACTAAAGCTCTCAGCCTAAAATGTGCATTCAGTTCAAAGTTTTCAATTCCTCACAACAGAAAACTGGTTTATATTAAATCATCAAATAATTCCTCCCACCCAGGGCAGGGCTGGAGGGACTGTCAGACTTGTACTGACTAAAATCCACGGTGTCCTTCACTAGCCCTTTACGTACCGGGGTTACGGTACTGGAAAAGTCCCGCGACCCCGACAGGCTATGACCCTCTACAGGCCCCGTCATTATGCTGACACTCCTTGAGGCGCGCGTGTAACACGACGCGCCGTCGACTCGGGCATGGTCCATGGTCGGACAGCGAGTCGCCCATTACTCGCCGCCCGCATGCCCGCGCCTACGGTGGCCGGAGATCGTCTTGCGACGTCCGACGCCGTGGGCGTCCACCACTGCGGCTGGGGTGGAGGGAGGACGCTATCCTCCCCCTCACGCGGCTCGCCTCCTCCTTCGCGAGCATGACTGCTTCGCAGAAGGAAGCGACCGCTTCCCACTCCGTCTCGCCCCGCAGCATGGCCTCGACCAATGCCGGGCGCGAGAGGTCTCCGCCAATCGCCGTCGTGAGGACACGGCGGTGCTCTGCCCAAGCAGGGCAGTCCTGCACCGTATGCTCCACCGTGTCCTCCGGACGATCTTCGCAGTGGTGACACCCAGGCGTTTCTTCCCTCCCTATCAGACACAGGAACCTCCCGAAACTTCCGTGTCCGGTGAGGACCTGCGTCATGCGGTAAGTAAGGACGCCGTGACGCCTATCCAGCCACTCCTCAAGGAGGGGTCTTACCGCCGCGATTGCGGCGTGCCCGAACCTCGGTTGCGACAGTCGCTCCCTCCATACTGCCCTGAGATCGCGCCGCGCCTCGACTTGTCGAGGCAGCGGGGATTCGCCCCGGCGCCGCGCCTCCACGCGCCATTCATAGACGCGCTGGAGGGCAACACTACCCCGCTAGGGGTCATTTTTGAAATATAAATAAATACACATTCTTCATTCTATTGAGAAACTACTTAGGCCAAGTTTTGAACTTATCGAGCAAGCAGTAAAATCCTTTCCTTAAAACTTAATTACCCCTTTTCGCCAATTTAGGGGTTGATTTTCGAAAAACCCAAAAACATGTGTCTGATTATTTTTAATCCAATTTCTATATACTAAGTTTCAAATTCAGTTTTTATTCTTTTGTTTATTCATTCAGTTAGCGCGTTATGATTTTCCCACACAAACTTTAACATCGTCTAGATTACCAATGAAGGGTAGTTTTGCGATAGTTCGCGATGCTGAGCTTGTAGCTTTAAATTAGCCCCTAATTAATAATATCACTGTGATCCAGCCTGTCCCTTACTGTCCTCCCTCAGTGACGCCCTAAGCCAAGGTTCGTACGCCACAGGGGCTGCTCGGGGGGAACTCGAAGGTGAACTCGAAGTGAAAATCTCGAAGTGACTTTTAAGCGTTTAGTGATTGTTTTAATTAGTGATTTGAGTGTCATTAAAGACTATTTGGTTTTAATTGGTGTTAATTAATTTATCCCCTACCCAGCTCGTAACACTATTGTACCTATATTAATTTATATTGTGATTGTCATATAGAAAAAGTGATTTTGGTTATGTTGTGATCTTGACCTATCCATAAAACTTTAGATTATACATATAAAAATATTTAGTAGGTACTTAGAAAGGATTTTACATACAAAGGTTTTTACCCCTTTTCACCCCCTTATAGGTAGACTTTCGCGAAATCCCTTCTTAGTGATCACCTACATAATGAATTGCACCTACCATCCAAAATTCAGGTTCTACGTTTAGCGATTTTAGATCCTTCCCTTTAAACTTGAATTCACTAACTTGAGGGGTGATTTTCGTAAAACCCAAAAACACGTGTTTAATTATTTTTGATCTAATTTATATATACTGAGTTTTAAATTTATCAGTTAGCGCTTTATGATTTTCCCATACAAACTTTAACATCGTCTAGGTTACCAATGGAGGGTAGTTTTAAAAAACTATTAATGTCCATTTTTTTTATATACTTATACTCATATTTGTACTAAGTTTCAAGTTTATAAACCCAAGGAATAAGATTTTTCATACAAACGTTTTCACCCCTTTTCACCCCCTTAGAGGAGGATTTTAATATAAAGGTATGAGATTATTGTATTGTCCTTGTGCAAGTTATGAGATTATTGTATTGCCCCTGTGCAAATTTTCAAGTTAATCAGACTGCTGAAAGTAGGTGAAAATGAAGTTAAAAGATTCCGTTACATACATACATACAAGTCAAGCTAATAATAAAATAATAAAAAAAAGCTTGTTAAAAAAAAATGCCATTTTCGACATGTCCGTTTCTACGTAGAGACCGTAGGCGCAGGCATGCGGGCGGCGAGTAATGGGCGACTCGTTGTCCGACCATGGTCCATGCCCGGGTCGACGGCGCGTTGTGTCGCGCCTCAAAGAGTGTCAGCATAATGCCGGGGACCTGATGACCTCTAGAGGGCCAAAGCCTGCCGGGGTCGCAGGGCTAACGAATTACCGTGACCGCGGAACGTAAAGGGCTTTTGAAGGACACCGTGGATTTAAGTCAGTACAAGTCTGACAGTTCCTCTCTGGGTGGGAGGACTCGTTTGATGATTTTACCATTATAATAACAAAAAGCTCAACATTACATACTTTCCAAATGTAACTCCGTACTGGTTTGTGTATGGGGGCGAAAAATAGATTAATAGAGAGAGCCCTCCCTGGCACCCACAAGTTTAATCCTAGCGTGGGTGTCAGTGGTACAATCGGAGATTTATGTAATTTAAATAACCCAACTGTCATAATCTGATAATCTGAATGTATGACGATCTGTTATTGGTTAATAATGGCAATAATATTATTTTACGGTACTATACGCTATTTTTTTTAAGTTTATAAAAATAGATGTTATATCTTCGATAGTTGTATCTTCGTTAATTTTGGTTTACGTAACAAAAAAAGGACAAATATTTTTTAATAATCTATCTTCCGGTCAATGTTTTTGGAGTAAAATAGCCTATTTAGAAGTAGAAGATGAGTACTCGACAAATTATAATTTAAAGTTTTCGAGGAAACTAGTGTTTTCTCTATTTTGTCTCTAATTCAAAAACATCTTCTCATTCGGAAATCGAATTGTTTTTAATAACATCGAAATAAGAAATAATGTATTATCTAGTTCCGAGAAATAGATTTTCCTTTTCGGTATGAGCACGCGTCTAGCGAGGCTGCTCTGCAGTGTCCAATTAATACATTTTTAATCAACTGGTTTCTTTTGACAGTTCTAACTATTGACCTATGCAAAAAGCAAGAAAATGGTAAGAATGCACGATATAAAAGAGAGTAAAGTTAGCACTATCATGTTTAAAAGAAGTCAAGAAGCTCGTGAACCGATAACAGCGACCTTTATATTCATAAATGTGACATAAAGGTTTAAATAAACTTAACTTTGTAGGAATTGTTGATATCCATGGCTGAAGTTAGACAGGTCGATACTATTCTTAGCAATTAGCACGCTACTACGTACTCATCCATATATATAAAAGGAGAACTGACTGACTGACATATCAACGTACAGCCGAAACTACTGGAGCTAGGAATGTGAAATTTTGCACACGGCTTCCTATTATAATGTAGGGGAGCACTAAGAAGGGGTTTTTGGAAATTTAACCTTTAAGGGGGTGAAAAGGGGGAATTAGGAAAGTACGTAACCCACGCGGACGAAGTCGCGGGCAAAGTGCTAGTACTACCTTAAGTTACAGGAGAATAGTTACCGGTTATCTCTCTAAATAAATCAGTTTGTTGATTCCGTTCACTATCTAATCGCCGCTATCCGTACAATGTTCGAATGGTCACGATTACGATGATTTTGTCATATTGGACAGATAAATGGCCTTTTCCATTAATTGTCTAATGGTAAGTTTTGTTTACCAACTTTGTGGGTATCGGTATTTTCAGTAGATTAACTACTTCTAGATTTATTTTTGGTATGGGCTCCATCGATCGCTGACTTATTCAGAATCTGTGATGATTTACTATAAAATGAGCCCGATTGAGCGCTCACCTGGGTGAAGTGAGCTTGTGAACGTTACAGAATAGTACTAGTTGTTTCTTCTTTTTTTGAAAATGCTGACGCACACTAGGTATGTCTCGACTGGGTAAACCTATTTTTTTTATTCCTTTGTGTTAGCGCTTTGTACGCCTAGGTATCCCGGTATACCTGTCATTTGGCCATTAAAATTTAATTCACTTTGGTTTAATACTTTTTATGTTATGGGCATTTTCCGCTTATTGTGTACGTGGACGATGTTACTGCGACCAGTAATAACATCGACCAAGTAGACAAAAAGATTACAAAATTCTAGAGTATAAGAAAAATAGGTAGGTATTTGAATTAAAAGGTCCAATATTTGAACTAAAAACGTAAAATAACAAAACTGTCTCAAAAAAAAAACTAACCGCCTTCAAAAAACATAAAAAGGGTAAAATTACTTTCTTTCGGAAGTAGGTGGCATTCTGTGTAATGGTTTCTTTAAAAAAAAACAATAAATAGAACATTTCAGTTTAAGGGTGATTAGTAACCTCAACATTTTTTAAGACCTATCCATAGATAGCCCACACGTATGGGTTTGGTGAAAAAAACATTTTCTGATTTCATTTCTAAGTAATTTATTTTTTATTTTAGTGTGAGGTTCACGTCATAATACATCTACTTACCAAGTTTTTGCCCGATTGCTGCCCTGGGATCTGGAGGCGACTGCCCTCCAGCGCGTCTATGAATGGCGCGTGGAGGCGCAGAGCCGCCGCCGGGGCGAATCCCCCTCTGCCTCGACAAGTGGAGGCGCGGCGGGAAGAGCTCCGGCGCGATCTCAGGGCAGTATGGAGGGAGCGACTGTCGCAAGCGAGGTTCAGGCACGCCGCAATCGCGGCGGTAAGACCCCTCCTTGAGGAGTGGCTGGATAGGCGTCACGGCGTCCTTACCTATCGCATGACGCAGGTCCTCACCGGACACGGAAGTTTCGAGAGGTTCCTGTGTCTGATAAGGGGGGAAGAAACGCCTGAGTGTCACCACTGTGAAGATCGTCCGGAGGACACGGTGGAGCATACGGTGCAGGACTGCCCCGCTTGGGCAGAGCTACGCCGTGTCCTCACGACGGCGATTGGCGGAGACCTCTCGCGCCCGGCATTGGTCGAGGCCATGCTGCGGGGCGAGACGGAGTGGGAAGCGGTCGCCTCCTTCTGCGAAGCAGTCACGCTCACGAAGGAGGAGGCGAGCCGCGTGAGGGGGAGGACAGCGTCCTCTCTCCACCGCAGCCGCAGTGGTGGACGCCCACGGCGTCGGACGTCGCAAGACGATCTCCGTCCACCGTAAGCGCGGGCATGCGGGCGGCGAGTAATGGGCGACTCGCTGTCCGACCATGGACTATGCCCGGGTCGACGGCGCGTTGTGTTCCACGCGCGCCTCAAGGAGTGTCAGCATAATGACGGGGCCTGTAGAGGGCCAAAGCCTGCCGGGGTCGCGGGACCAAGGGATTACCGTGACCCCGGTACATAAAGGGCTATTGAAGGACACCGTGGATTTTAGTCAGTACAAGTCTGACAGTCCCTCCCGCCCTGCCCTGGGTGGGAGGACTCATTTGATGATTTTACCACGAAAAAAAAAACTTACCAAGTTTCAACAGGATAGCTCTTATACTTTTGAAGAAATGTGGCTGTGACATACGGACGGACAGACAGACAGACAAACAGACAGACAGATATAACGAATCTATAATGGTTCCGTTTTTCGCCATATGGCTCCGGAACCTTAAAAAGGACTTTTACAAAAATGTATTGAATTAATAAAGAGAATGACAATAATACCTACTCGTGTTTTTCGTTCCTCTATTTGTTTCAGTTTTGTTCAGTAGTTTTAATTTTATGAGCATTTATGGCTTATTGTATATGTATACGGGGATGATGTTAATACCGGTACTAAACTTAGATTACCTATTTGACAAGTTAGTGTTTGGGTTGAATACTTGAACTAAATCGATTTATAAAAACAGCCACCGACTTCCGAAAAATAGGTTATTTTACACTTTTTTGTGGTGGTTTTTTTAGGTTCAACAGTACATATAACGCATCGAGATCCTATAACGCATGTATATATCAATATATATACATGCGTTATAGGATCTTATGTAAATACCATTATGGCCAAAAAGCTGGGCATCCTAAAAAGAGAGAAGCGGTACTTCACGCCTGGACAGCTTTTAGCTCTTTATAAATCTCAAGTCCGATCGTGTATGGAGTATTGTAGCCACCTTTGGGATGGCTCAGCTAAATACCAACTTGCCGCTCTTGACCCAGTGGAACGCAGAGCTAAGAGGCTCATTGGCGACGTACAATTGGTGAATGCCAAGCTCCAAGCTTAATTCAGGCCTTGCCTGTCTGTCGGTCTTCTACAGATTGTACTTCGGAGAGTATGTCCAAGAATACGACCTCATCCCGCCAGCCCTCTTCTATCATCGTACATACAACATTATTTTTACTATATGCGAAACGTGAATATAGTTTGTTCAGAATCAGTAACTGATTCGATTCCAATAATTTTTACACCATGTTATATTTTTTTTTTCTAAAATATTATAATTAAATTTTATTACCAGTTAATTACAATACAATCACCGTACGGTTAGGTACCTATTGCCAAGCTATTATCACGAGTGTATAACACAGGAGACGCGGTTTACGCGGGTGTACCGTGAAATGAGCATGTTTTTGAACGGACGACCAGGTAATGTACATACTTATAACCTTGTGATTTTTTTATGATACGGTTTTAAAATTTCGTACATAGATTCTTTACACAAATATACTAGACAGGTGTATCGGGTTTCGCATAAACAAAAAATAATGTTGTAGACGCACTGCAAATTACCATCCTTACCTTATTGCTATTCCACCAAGTCGCACTACCTAAGCGTTTTCAAACGTCTTTTATAATGCGAACATCGAAGGAGTGGAACTCTCTGCCTTCGTCTGTGTTTCCGAACGCATACAACCCTCATCTCTTCAAAGTTAGCGTGAACATCCTTCTTCTGGGCAAGCTCGCTCCATCGTCGACCTTGTCTTAGTCAGCCCTGATAGGTCAGGACACTAAGGCCAAGAGCAAACCCATCATACATAAAAAAGAAATATACCAGTGACAGAAGCTTGCCTGCGCGCTTGTGACGTTCATTAATGACATTATGCGTAACGTAATCTATCTTTTTATAAGCTTTCAAAGGTGAAATAGTAGTCAAGAATCTTTGGGCGCGCGATCTTGATGCGCACTGACTCGAGTTGATCCGGTGCGCAGCTAATGTATGCGTTGAGCTGGCAGCGTTCAAAAACACGATAAAATATTCCTACTTTATTAATTAAAGCAAATGTATGCAAATGTAAATAAGGGAACTGGTATCTATTATAATACCTATACCTACATAGTCCGAAGCTATGAGCGTAGCGCGAATATCAAGTAGGTACTAAAGAACGTTCTTCATTTTTACCCGACTACGGCAAAGCCAAAAGGAGGGTTATGATTTTGACCGGTATGTATGTTTGTATGTATGTATGTATGTTTGTTTGTTTGTTCCCTCATAACTTCTAAAGTACTTATCATTACATGACAAATGAGGTCTCGTTAGAAGCGTCTCAGTTGTCCGCTGGTTATAGGGTAGGTGACGTTTCACCAAATCCAATATGGCGCCCTCTAGGGGATGAGAAGTCGTTACCGAAAAAAAAAATATTTTCGCACAGTATCGACATGGGTATCAAATTAAAAGGGCTTGATGAACACATTTGAAATATATATACATTATATAACTTTTACTAGCTAATTTTCTGTTTGTAACAGTGTCAACATGGGTATCAAATGATAAATCTTAAATTCACAACTCAGAAACTATACATATAATATAAATTACTTACTTCAAATAATATAACTCCAAAATAGTGTAAATAAAAAATAAGTTAAAAATAACTAAAACCCGACTACGAATAAATGCGCACTGAAAAGTATAAAACAAGAACAAGCCGTGGCCGTATGCCACCTGCGGTTGTTTCACACAATCTTTATTGGCTAGGTGGCATACGACCACGGCTTGTTTTTGTTTTATACTTTACAGTGCGCATTTTTTCGTAGTCGGGTTTTAGTTATTTTTAACTTATTTTTTATTTGTTACATACAAATTGATTTCAGCCACCTATTAGTGGGTATCAGTCCAGAATTGTGGCTGTTTTTTTCGTTGGTACTACTACTCGTGGAACTGAACAACTTAGTAACATGTAAGTTGATAGTCCATCAGCCTGCGAGTGAAGCCCAGAAAGTTCGCTCGATGGCTGCGACGTGCGTCGCGCGGCCGCTGATGTGTTGTTCACTGATAATGCTTCCCGGGCACTCCAGGGAGGCACGGCGGGGCGCTGGGCACGCTGGCGGCAGGCAAGCGCGCTGCGCCGGCGCCGCAGTGCGACCGCGACGCTGCTCTGCGCTGCACGTGTGACGGTGACACACAGCGACCACAATGTCAAACGGTCAGTAAACGCGGTGCCGAGCCGCAATTTTTGTGTATTGTATGAATTTAAAAATAACCCACCGGCGACAGAGCCGCGAGCACGTGGCGCGACGCGCGAGGCGCAGGCGCGAGCCTCCCGCCGCGCTCTGAGTCGCTCGAGTGCTCTCTCGCAGCCTCCAACAGACACGCACAGGATTGTTACAAAGGTTTCAGAATTTTCTTCAAATATAATTTTTATTTTCTCAAAATTTGATTTATGACAACTTCTTATTCCATTACATTAATAAACCAAATTAAATTATTGGAAAGATCTACAGTAAAGTTATGTCGCTTGATTTTCTTAATTTTACGGTCTGATAATATTCTGGTAAACTTTTTACTGTCAGCGTTTGTTAGGCTTCCATTTGTTTAAATTTATTTCAACACGCAGCTCGTTTTTCCCAAAAAATGAAAAAAACCGTCTGTCATCGCAGGCTCGTAGCACACCACCCGAGTCTCAGACTCGTTCAAATTCGGTCAGACTCAGTCAGTAGACTCCCTGAAAGTCGGACTCTGAATCCGACTTTGAGTTGACTTATTTTCTCATAGAGAGTGATAAAAAGTAGAGAGAAACTCGGGAGAAACACATTTTTTTTAAGCCTTGAGCTTAAAAAAAAATGTGTTTCTCCCGAGTTTCTCTAAAGGATTTCTAATCCTACGATGCGCTGAGAATTTTACTTAAGAATCCCTCGCTACGCTCGGGACTCTAAAATCTTTCGCTACGCTCGGGGCTCTAGTCTAGAAAACTTCGCTCTGCTCTGGAATAAAAAAACACTCTCGGCCTTAAAATTTTTTGCTCCCCTGGTAAAACCTAAACAATCTACTATTGATTTTAACGAAAACGACAGATTTTTGAACTCGAATCCAAAGGCATTGATCCTGGCTCGCGGGACTAACGAATTACCGTGACCCCGGAACGTAAAGGGCTTTTGAAGGACACCGTGGATTTTAGTCAGTCAAGTCTGAAGTCCCTCCCGCCCTGCCTTAGGTGGAAGAACTCATTTGATGATTTTACCACGTAAAAAAAGAGCATTGATCCTACTAAAAAGTTTATCTGAATATAAAAAACATTTCTGGTCGGTTTGCTCACGTTTGGGACAATAATGTACGATCGTGGATGATGTCCTTTATTTAGAAGGTCAAGTGCTTCAATTCCGCTCATTTCTGAGTTTCCGTGTATGTATGTCATCATCAACATCCAAAATGTAAATTTTTGATAAAAATAAACTAGTAGGTAAATTCTAAGTGATGTTTCAACATTCTCGCGCTCTTAAATAAACAATATTAGAGAGGTACAAAATAACATTTTCTAGATAACAATTACGACTTAAAAATATAATACTCGTAAGTATATTGAAAATGAAAAGAAGTTTTAGTTTTATTTTTAATGCCTTTTTTTCAACTTGTTTAGAAAATGTATCGATAATGAACTCGCAACTGTCAACTGTAGGGTAGGTACCAGTTGACAGATGGAGTTCATTATCATTCCTATTATTATTTATTCAAATGGAATAGCTCAACGCAAGAATGAGGATCGTTAAAGTTTTTATTTGTTTGGTCCCAATAAATACGGAGATAAAGTAATGATAACGATTTTCGAGTCTCTTGTTCCTGCCGCATGCCGCCCGTCACCCGCGCCGCCGCCCCTACCCCGCCCCGCCCGCGACCGCGACGGAATTAAGTGATAGAAGTTAATATAATGTACACCGTACTATTGCCAACTTATAATTATAGAGACGTCATACACGCTTTTTGAGCGAGTGTTAAAAAAGCGTGCAGGACGTCTCAATGTGGCTTTTAAATACCTAATTAATTATAATATGAAAATAACTGTAAAAAGATAATATAATAATATTATTTATTTATTTATTTAGACACACATGGAGGTAAACAGTACATGTGGTACTTTTAAAGCACGCATCACCAATTATAATTACATTGTGTACAGCTTGGCAAAGAAGTCTAGAAAAGAAACTATTTTTTTTGTTTGCTGGCAACATTTAAAAAGTTATGTCATTTGATGTAAACAAAGTTCGCGAGTTTGTATAATTTATAATTGTTCCACAAAATTAAAAGAAAACGTGATAAAATATGAATAAAACCATCCGAAGTTCTGGTAGAGACATTATTTACAAGATTTAAAGGCGTTGTTTGGCAGAAAAAGAGGCCAAAACCATACTTACCGATCTCAACGATGTTTACCAAAGAACCGCTGATATTACAGGTATATACTTGTTTGTTTTGTTATTTTTAGATGAATCAAGTGTTAATTAATGAACCCCATTCTGTTTTGAATTGCTTGCATATGAAATAAGAGGAATTTTTAAAATAATTATCGAGCACATAGGTTATGTTTACATTTCGTCTGACATTATTTTGGTATAGCGCGCTAGTGAAATGTTGATACGTGAGTGTCGTACTTTGCAATATGTTAATTTAAATTCGATTTCTACATAACTTTGCTGTTGAATGTGATTATAAGGCGACAACTATGTTTATTATATCATAAAAGTTAGAAATGTACCAAAAAAAATATTTATTATTTTTGATATATGTTTTACTAACAATATTTTTTCTTTTTAATTGGCCAACAGGTGAATACCTGAATCCGTAAGTTACCTAAAAAAACTTTTTTAGGAGACTAGCGTTTCTAATATTAAAAAAATTGGCGTATTATTTTATTGGTTGAGTGTGAGAAAAAAAAAACACAGGATTGCTTACATCTAATATAATTATTTTTAGGCAGTATCATGAGAAGAATTTATTCAATTAAATGATGTACTACTTACTGATTACAATAAATAATTAGTTGTTAAATAAAAATTAGAAATTAAAGTATTAAGACGATAGGTTGATACTCTATTCGTTCACAGCGAGTTGCCACATGAACAGCACAGTGGCGACCTCCCGATTTTTTACTCTTTTTTGCCAAGCTGTACATATTATTACAAAATCGTCGAGTGACGCTCCTGCTCTCCTAACTAGATCACTAGGCGATGTGTTTTGATAAGAGACAGTTTCGACCCCTATTTGGGTATCACAGAAACATGTTTTTTGTGCTACCCAAATCCAATTTTCACAATTAGCAGTCTATTTGTCAACTAGCTTTGCAGGAGTTCGAGTTGCAGTCCTCTGACTCCAGCTAAATATTTAATAAAATAAAATAAAGAGAAAAGGAAGAGAACAGCGTCCTCCCTCCAACCTCCACCGCAGCCGCAGTGGTAGACGCCCAGACGTCGGCAGGCGATCTCCGGCGACCGTAAGCGCGGGCATGCGGGCGGCGAGTAATGGGCGACTCGCTGTCCGACAATGGACCATGCCCGGGTCGACGGCGCGTTGTATTCCACGCGCGACTTAAAGAGTGTCAGCATAATAACGCCCCCCCCCCCCTTTAGAGGGCCAAAAGCCTGCCGGGATCGCGGGACTCACAAATTACCGTGACCCCGGAACGTAAAGGGCTATTGAAGAACACCGTGGATTTTAGTCAGTACGAATCTGACAGTCCCTCCCGCCCTGCCCTGGGTGGGAGGACTAATTCGATGATTTAACCACGCTAAAAATAAAAATTGCTTCCTACCTGATATTGGTCGAGGCCATGCTGCGGGGCGAGCGGGACGGAGTGGGAAGCGATCGCCTCCTTCTGCGAACCAGTCATGCTCGCGAAGTAGGAGGCGGGCCGCGTGAGGGAGAGGACAGCGTCCTCCCTCCACCCCAGCCGCAGTATTAGACGCCCGCGGCGACGGACGTCGGCAGACGGTCTCCGGCCACCGTAGGCGCGGGCATGCACCCAGCAGGCGCGCACGCTCAGCCGTAGTAGCAGATGTGTTTAGTGGGTTATTCTGAACTACACTGCACAGTGGCTCAAAATCAAAATCAAAAGTTTTTGTTTAAATTAGGCCCGTGAGGGCACTTATAAAACGTCGACAGCAGGTGCTATGTTCGGGTTGGTCGATTCCATGGAGAAGAACCAGCAAGAAACTCCATGGTCACTCATCCCACTGTCTCTGGGAAGATGGATTGCCGGGTAGATCCGTATTCGGACAAGTGATTTTCCAAGCGTCCAAAGCCTCGGAGAAGTACGGCACATCAAAATCAGTCAGTGTGGAAGCCAGGATATTCCTGACTAATTATTCAGTAGCGTGGACCGAAGAAATGAACGTGAGTTCTTGTTTTATACTTTTCAGCTCGCGATTTTTTCGTAGTCGGGTTTTAGTTACTTTTTTAAACTATATATTTTTTTTCTTTTGACAATTCAAAAGTTTCTGTAACTGGCCTACTTCAAATAAATGTTTTGATTTGATCTTGATTACTGGCTTCAGCTGAACATGGTGGGTCAGCTTCTATTTTACGAGTATTGTCAGGAGCTCACTGGCAGAAGTTTTGTAGGTTTTCAGATTTGGATAGAATATATCTGAAATATCTATGCCATTCGCGAGATAACGCAGCATAGACTATGGGTGTCTGTATTACATCTGCTTTTTTATTGACGCGTCCCTGCTGAACTACTCGTCAGATACCGTGCCACCTAATGTGTTACTGTGCCACCTTAAAAAATATTTTTTGTCAGATTGTTCGTTAACTACGCAGTGATAAGTTTACTCAATGGACGACAGGACGATAGAGCTGAGTAAATGACGTGACGTTGGTCGTTTACTCAGCTCTATCGAACGTTTACGTTTGTGCAAACAGACATGGCCGGCGTCCGCGCTGTCGGACTTTGAGTTTGGCGGCGGCAGCGACGCTCACCGAATAAATATCAAAAACTCATTACGATGTTAACTATTTCACACCTGTTTACTAATATATTGTGTTTCTGAATCGATGTATGTTACTGGAAATTTATGATATCTAGGAGTTTTATACAACTCCTAGGCTTGCATATAAGCTTTTTTTTAACGTGGTATAATCATTAAATGAGTCCTGCCACCCAGGGCAGAGCGGGAGACATCAGACACAGGTACCTCCCGAAACTTCCTTTTCCGGTGAGGACCTGCGTCATACGGTAGGTCAGGCCTATCCAGCCACTCCTCAAAGAGGGGTCTTGCCCGTCTACGGCTATTACTTAAGATAAATATTTAAAAGTTTATAATTGGAAAAAATATAGGTCAAATGAATACGAGTATTGTTCTTGTTTTGTACTTTTCAGAGCGTGATTTTTTCGTAGTCGGGTTTTAGTTATTTTTAACTTATTTTTATTTACTTACACTATTTTGGGGTTATATTATTTGAAGCTCAGATCAAAAAAAATAGGCAGATAGAGCGCTCAGAACACGCGAGTGTGTCGACCAAAGATAATACAAAATCCAAGGATAATACAAACTCGCGACAGTACCAAGCTACGCATCGTCTCGCTCACACGTCACTAGTGATTTGCCATTTTAAGTCAAAACATGCCGTCTTGTGTGTTTAAACACTGCAAAAAATGTTCACAAAAACAAAGAAAACAAGATGGAATATCTTTCCACAGGTAACTCTTGTTATTTTTATTGTTTTGGTATTTATTTTCCATAAAATATTTTCGGCTCACTTGAAACACAAAACCTTAACAGTAAATCGTCTGTGTTGCTAGTTTAGGACGGGTAAATTACCCTGAATTAGGGGAATGTGTATTGTGCATAAAAAATAACAATCAAATACGTCAATACAACTGCACAGTCGTAATCTATAGTACCTATACAACATTCGTTATTGCTTATGCGAAACCTGAAACACGTGTCTAGTATTTTTTTCACGATCACTTATCAGATACACACTAAACTATTCCGCGTATCGCGTTGTGTCATAGGCGCGTGCGACTGTTACAACCGGACGACTGAAGACACACGCGGGGGGCGGGGAACACAACCCCGACCGGGTTGTGTTCCCCGTCCCCCGCTGCCTGTGCGCTGCCGCCGCACGCGACTTCAGCTGATCGCTATGATCTGCCGTAACCTCTGTAGTGCTCGCGTATGATTGCGGATAGGTGTCCAACTCCTAACCTTTTTAAATAATTTTGGCACAAAATATAACATGGTGTAAAAATTATTGGAATCGATTCAGTTATTGATTCTGAACAAACTATATTCAGGTTTCGCATATACTAAAAATAATGTTGTATGGTCTATGGTCATAATGACTCAAGGTCACTAGTTAGTTCCGTCCGGGTCGTAAAGACTTCGGGTCTCGTCTCGGGATGGCACCGCCGCGCGCGGGGCTGTATTCGTATTTTTGCGTGAGCAAGTGGGACGGAGAGCATGCCTTTGAGCTATTCGGTACTTGTAAGGATGTGCCGAGCTCGCGCCGCTGGATTATTTTATTATTTGTTTCTATCTGGATATAACCATAAAGCAAAATCGCGTTACCAATTTGAAACATTAATAGTATGTTTGTACAATATAATTGGTGCAGAACTAAGGCTGTTAAAGTTTAATGATTGTGTGTAAAATTATTATTATTTTAATAAATGTGTTGATTGTTATAACAAATTGTTTATCTTTTTAAACTAAAAAAACCTGTCCTTAAATAGTTTATTAATCAAATTACTAAAAAGCGTTATGAAGTGTTATCCGTTCTGATATAAATTAATTAAATAGGTAGTAATTAATTACGCATATTAACTTTTATTCCTTATTATTATTCTGTTAAATAATAAATACTACACGCTTTTGCTCTCTGGGTATAACCATAAAGCAAAATCGCGTTTCCAATTTAAAAAATAGTAGTACAATATTGAGAACAATTTAACTGAACAAAATGTGGGAGTATTTGTCAATATCTGGCAACCGTAAACGCACACAGATGCACGTGTTCGTACACGGCGCTCCATATTTGCCGCGCACACTAAAATAAAAACCGGCTTCACTTTGTTGTTCGCGCACGTTCTATCTGCCTATTTTTCTTGATCTGAGATTTGAAGTAAATAATTTATATGTATACTGTTTGAGTTGTGAATTTAAGATTTAATTTGGTGAGACAAAGTTATAGATTATGACATTCTTAAAATTACGGTATCTCAGAAAAAATAATAGCTAGAAAATAGGTAGTAAAAGCTATATTATGTTTATATATTTCAAATGTGCTGATCAAGCCCTTTAATTTCATACCCATGTCGCTGTCGATACTGTGCGAAAAATTATTTTTTTCGGTAATAAAAGTTGATTAATATTACTTAAAAACTGTTTTTTAATTTGTGGTGTACCTCAATTTTCCTAGGTGTACTTTGAACACAAAAAAGTTTGTGGAACACTGCTCTAGAGGCCCGTCATTTTGCTGACACTCTTTGAGGCGCGCGTGGAACACAACGCGCCGTCGACCCGGGCGGGCATGATCCATGGTCGGACAGTGAGTTACCCATTACTCATTGTCCGCATACGCGCCTACGGTGGCCGGAGATCGTCTGGCGACGTCCGTCGCCGCGGGCGTCTACCACTGCGGCTGGGGTGGAGGGAGGACGCTGTTCTCTCCCTCACTCGGCCGGCCTCCTCCTTCACGAGCATGACTGCTTCGCAGAAGGAGGCGACCGCTTCCCACTCCGTGTCGCCCCGCAGCATGGCCTCGACCAATGCCGGACGCGAGAGGTCTCCGCCTATCGCCGTCGTGAGGACACGGCGGTGCTCTGCCCAAGCGGGGCAGTCCTGCACCGTATGCTCCACCGTGTCCTCCGGACGATCCTCGCAGTGGTGACACCCAGGCGTTTTTTCTCTCCCTATCAGTTCAGGAGCCTCCCAAAACTTCCGTGTCTGGTGAGGACCTGCGTCTCGCGGTAGGTCAGGACGCCGTGACGCCTAACCAGCCACTCCTCAAAGAGGGGTCTTACCGCCGCTCATCACTACAATAAAATTTGAAAAGAACACAACAATAAATTCATTAGAAGCTCAATTAATGACAAAATAATTTAGCTACCTTACAAGTGTTTTTGAAATTTTTTGAGTAAGTAGCAACATATCTGATAAATGTTTCCGAGTTAATAAAAGGCGTAAGGCCGTACAGTTCAAAAAATCGTTCCCTTCTCTTTCTAATACCCTGCGTTGCCCATTCACTAAAAATAAACTTTGGGCCAATAGTTTTAATTTTGAAAGAATTATTGAATGCGGTACGAACTACTAAAAAAAGTCTTCATACAATTTGTTTACATTGCTTAAACTAAAAATATGGTCTATTACTGAGGTTGTTATTAAATCTATTTGAAAATAATAAAGTAATAAAGAAAAAAGGATAAAGTCATCAAATGAGTCCTGAACCCGGGGGGGGGCAAGACGGGAGGGACTGTCAGACTCATACTAACTAAAATCCTCTCTGGATTTTTATTCAATAGCCCTTCAAGTTCCAGGGTCACGGATACCCGATGAGACCGTCCCACGAGCCTGGCAGGTCTTAGAGGCGCGCGTGCAACACGACGCGCCGTCGATGGTCGGGCATGGTCCGATGCTCGGACAACCGACGGAAATCGCCTCGTGAAGTCCACTGCCGTGAGCGTCTCCCGCGGCGTCTGAGTCGTGGGGTGGAGCCTGTCCTCTACCTGACGCATCCCGCCTTCTCCTCTGCTAGCATGACTGCTTCGTAGAAGGAGGAGACTGCTTCCCATTCCGTCTCGCCCCGCCGCATGTCCTCGACCAATACCGGGGGCGAGTACCAATACCGTGGGCGAGTACCAAGAGGATGGCGGGGTCTGTAAGACTCCACCGTTGTGGGTCTACGTCTAGCTATCTAGGTAGGCAGTATGGCAGAGGTATATTCAGAGCCAGTATTGACCAATACAGATTGTTTCTTGTTCGTTTTGTTACTTTTACCACATCACATTATCAATCATCACTACATAGTATAAAACAAAGTTGCTTCCCGCAGTCTGTCTGTCTGTCCCTATGTATGCTTAAATCTTTAAAACTACGCAATGGATTTGGATGTTTTTTGAAGCGAAAACTTCTTTAGCTTTGTGCACTTTTTTTGGAATGGGAATAAAATATTAAACTCGCGTCAGGATACGTGACCTGATCGAAAATTCGTAAGACTGATGGAGAGTAGACAGCTGGCGCGGCGTAGGAGAGGGAGTATCCCCCTCTCTTTCTACAGCGCGGCGGAAATGTATGTCTGCGCCTGTTGTTTCGTTTAGGCGGCGCAAGGCGCCTTGCGCGAATGTTCGTGTGTGTTTATCAAAGAGAATTAAAACCACTTGAGAGCTCATAGAGCGATTTCGCCTAGGCACACGATTCACCAGTGCGGGCCGGGGACCGGGGGATTGCGTCTTCCCCCGTTCCTCGGCCCGTGGAAGTTGTGATTGGTTGATGCAACAATGTCAGTAAGAATAGTGATAACAAGTAAATCCAGCAACAATAATATCGATATCGATAAAATCGATGGCAATTAAGTCTTCTTTTGCTTTTTTCAATGTTGATTTGTATGTAGAGAAGTAAATGAAGATTAAACGAAAATAATAATAAACTTAACAAACGGCGTCGGTCCTTTAAAGCTTCAAAGCAATCAGGGGCCGTTCAAGTATTACATAAGCACTATGGGGGGTGGGGGGGTCTTTGCTTTGCTTATTTTGGATGACATGGGGGGTAGGGGAGTCTAGATGATGATTACGTCATCGGTAGTTATTTACTTTTTTACACGAATGGCAACCCTCACATTGTCTTTGGTTGAAAACGAAACGCATTTTCGGGGATTCTCGCAAATAATGCATATGTAAATAATACATAAATTGAAAAATGTTTACGTAAGCATGGGGGAGGGGGTAAGTGCTTTGCTTACTTTTGCTGACAAGGGGGACGGGGGGGTAAATAATCGTAATAAATCTGCTTACGTAATACTTGAACGGCCCCTCAGCTGTGAAATGCCTTGAACAAATGACGCTATAATATTTTGGAAACCAATTTTCCCTGTTAGTGGCATTAATCCACTTTTCTTTAACTTCCGGAATATTTGGAAATCTAAAATGTAAACGTAAAAAATAACATTATTTTTTATTTACCATTAGAAATTATCGATTAAATAATTTATCAACAATGTTTTAAGTTGTCACATCACTTCAGCACACAGCACAAAGTACTTATGGATAGAAAGAGATAGACTTATCTAATATCCTAGTGAAAGTAAAGGACTTTTCAAAAGACATCAACGCGGTATCCCAAAAGACATCAACGCGTAATCCTTTTTTCGTAACCAACCAGTTTAGCTTGAGCCCTCTTATTACCAATAATGTAAATAAATATAAACATATTTTACTTACCGATGAAAACTTATACCATCTTTTTTATAACTAGATGTTTTAGATGATTTCCCGCACCATTTAATTGCACAGGTACTCATTTTTGCTTCGGTTTTATTCGATAAATGTTTTTTTAGGTTCCAAAATTAAGGAATGTGCACAGATCCAACAACTGGTCAGTACTAAAACATTCATTCGTATCGGGATCTCATATAAGTGCTATTCCATTGATGTGTCGTGAGCCTGAGTCGCCCGTATGAGCGGTCAAGTGGTTATATTGTCATTGGTGTTTATGTTACAGCGTGCTACGCGCATCCATGGATGGTGACAGAATTTTTCTTTTTAATGTAATATAAATTGTCATGTTTGTGTACGATAGCCCGATAAATAAATATTGTATTCTACCACATATTTTTTTATATAATAGAGTGACTGAAGAAGAATGAAAGAAAGAATATAGCAAAGATTTCACCCGTGCGAAGCCAGAGCGGGTCGCTAGTTATTAATAAAAACCAGTAAAAGTGATGAAATTCACAGTTTTCATCACATTTACCAAATCATGAAATAAGTGTTAATAATTACTGGGTATTATTAATAATAACTATAGTAATCACATCTACCGTAACATATACATATATAAAAAGAAGTTTTAATGTCGAATCAAAGTAACTTTAGATAGGCTTAACATTGTTTACTTACTTAGACCACAAAACATTGAAATAGTAACTTTAAATTAAAATATATGTTTTTTGTGAGACCCGCGACCCCGGCAGGCTTTGGCCCTCTACAGGCCCCGTCACTATACTGACACTCCTTGAAGCGCGCGTGGAACACAACGCGCCGTCGACCCGGGCATGGTCCATGGTCGGACAGCAAGTCGCCCATTACTCGCCGTCTGCATGCCCGCGCCCACGGTGGCCGGAGATCGTCTTGCGACGTCCGACGCCGTGGGCGTCCACCACTGCGGCTGGGGTGGAGGGTGGACGCTGTCCTCCCCCTCACGCGGCTCGCCTTCTCCTTCGCGAGCATGACTGCTTCGCAGAAGGAGGCGACCGCTTCCCACTCCGTCTTGCCTCGCAGCATAGCCTCGACCAATGCCGGGCGCGAGAGGTCTCCGCCAATCGCCGTCGTGAGGACACGGCGGTGCTCTGCCCAAGCGGGGCAGTCCTGCACCGTATGCTCCACCGTGTCCTCCGGACGATCTTCACAGTGGTGACCCCCAGGCGTTTCTTCCCTCCTTATCAGACACAGGAACCTCCCGAAACATCCGTGTCCGGTGAGGACCTGCGTCATGCGGTAGGTAAGGACGCCGTGACGCCTATCCAGCCACTCCTCAAGGAGGGGTCTTACCGCCGCGATTGCGGCGTGCCCGGCATACTTACAGTACGGCACTTCTGATTCCACAAGGTTGTACTTCAAAGCAAGTTGCTGGTGGATAATCCTGGCAACGAGGTTGTGTCTATGCAAATATTCTCCGTTAGCCAGATGAGAACACCCAGAAATAATGTGTCGGATCGATTCTCCCGGACGGTGGCATGCCCGACATATGTCAACCGTGCCATCCTTCACAATGTATTTCCGGTAGTTATTCGTCATCATAACTTCGTCCATAATTGCACGGACGCTAAAAAGTCTACATCGGGACCATGTAATACCCGGTAAAAGCGTCCGTGAAGCTCCTTGCTCTGCCATACCTCCTTACGATCATTGATGTCTAATACTTTAAGTTTGCGCCAGTTCTCGTTAGCCAAGGAGTAAGACCCTTGTCCACTGTGACCACATCTCGGTGCATCCCCACGTCGGTTTCTAGGAAATATTCCCTGAGACTGCATACGTCACGGTTGTGCAGGGTCTTAGCATTTAAGAAGCCACGACCCCCGCATTTCCGTGGGATATACAGTCTCATCACCGACGACCGTGAATGATGCATCCGATTTGCAGTCAGCAGTAAACGGACTCTCCTATTCAAGGCGTCAAGTTGCGTCTGAGTCCATTTGAGTATGCCGAAAGAATACATCAATACCGGCATGACCCAACCGTTGAAAGCACGCACCTTATTGCCACCTGACAAAAGACTGTTAAGTACTTTATTCAGGCGGCCAAAGAAGCGCTCCCTCAACAATTGTTTCATGTCAGCATTATTGATGCCCAATGCTTCCGACATACCCAAATATTTGTAGGTCTCTGTTGAAGAGAGGGATCTAAGGTGTATGGAATCCGAGAGTTGAGTTCCCTCTGATTCCATAATCTCCCCTCGCTTCACATGCATGACTGCACATTTGTCCACACCAAATTCCATCCTGATGGCGTTACTGAAAGTTTCTGTTACCTTCAGTAACTTCATCAGTTGCAAGTTGTTGGGGGCAGAGTTTCAGATCATCCATGTAAAGAAGGTGAGATATGACCTGACCACCTCTCTTCAACCAAAATCGTATTTCATAATTATTAAGTACCTAATCATTTGAGTGTAAATATAAAAACTAGATTTTGTAATAAGGTTCTAATAACATTCAATGAAATTAATTTTCCACACTTACATTTTATAAAGAAGAAAGATTTTTATTTTTGTGTGTGTGTGTGTGTGTGTATGTTTGTAATGAACAAACTCAAAAACCACTGTGCCGATTTAAAAAAAAAAGACTATTTGAAAGCTACATTCACCCTAAGTAGCATAGGCTATATTCCCGTGCGAAGCTGGGACGGGCCGCTAGTACCTATACAAATAAATAAACGAAAGCCGTAAAGTTCTGGTCTGCATAACTAGGTGTTCCAATATTCCTTTGGTAAACAACATCTAGGTACTTAATAAAAGTTAAATTATAAATCTTTAGTAGTATATTGAACTGATTGTAGTCTCCTAAAAATAAATAAAATCTTCAAGCGTACCTAAGCATGTTTAGTCTGAGTATTAGCAGTTCGCACAAATCTTTTCTTTTCCTATCTGAAGGTACTGGGTTATAGGCACGCAGCAATCGCGGCGATAAGTAATAAAGAGGGGTCCCTCTTTGAGGAGTGGATAGGCGTCACGGCGTCCTTACCTACCGCCTGACGCAGGTCCTCGCCGGACACGGAAGTTTCAGGAGATACCTGTGACATCTCTGCGAGGATCGCCCCGAGGATAAGCTGGAGCATACGGTGCAGGACTGCCCCGCTTGGGCAGAGCACTGTGTCCTCACGACGGCGATAGGCAGCGACCTCTCGCACCCGGCATTAGTCGAGGCCAGACTGAATGGTTGCGAGAGTCGTTCCCTCCATACCGCCCTGAAATCGCGCCGGAGCTCTTTCCACAGTGCCTCTACTTTTCGAGGCAGCGGGTATTCGCCCCAGTGGCGGCGGCGTTGCGCCTCCACGCGCCACTCATAGACACAAGTTCACTGTGCTGGAAGAAAACAAAATTCAATATGAATAATTGGACGTATTGTTAGTACCTTCCCCATGTGCTGTGTAAATAGTACGAGTATGACCACATGTCACGCATTTTCCGTGTTGTCCCGAATTTCATGCACGAATTTTTCACCGACGTCCGAAAAAAAAGTTAAGAAGGTATTTTAAACTTTTCTGTGGTTATTTTTTAATTCGATTAATACCCAAATTAAAAACAAAAAATTTTACCTGAATATTTACCCCTTCTTGTAAGGAACACTCACAGGAACACACACAGGTCACTCACAATATTATTAGTATTTAAAATGGGATAATTACCATTTTTATTTACAGCTAGCATGTCGTATGTGGTGCTATTGCAGATACAGCAGAGGGCGGAGGCGTGGGAGCATGGCTGCGTCGCTGGTGGCGCGCGCTGCTGGCCGAGCTGGTCTCGACGGCGCTGCTGGTGTGGCTGGGCGTGGCGGCAATGATGCCGGTGCGAGGGCCCGGCTCCGTCTTGTTAGCGCACCCGGCCATGGCTTTCGGCTTCGTGGTGATCGGCAACGCCTGTGCCTTCGGACCCGCTTCCGGCGCACACATGAACCCCGCCGTGACGCTGGCGGCGTTGCTGCACGGCCGCCTGGGCGCGCTGCCGGCGTTGGGCTACGCTCTGGCGCAGCTGCTGGGCGCGACTCTCGGCTTCGGTGCGCTGCTGGGCACGACGCCGGCGACGGTGGCGGCGTCACCAGCGGGCTGTACACTGCCTGCGCCGGGTGTGTCGGCGCTGAGCGCGGCGCTGTTGGAGGCGGCACTAACGGCAGTGCTGGCGCTGGCTTGCTGTGGCTTGTGGAGCGCGCACGACCCCGCTCGCCCCGACCCCGCCGTGCCCATTAAACTGGGACTCGTCGTCGCCGGCCTCGTCTACGCGGGGGTAACGTCACGTACCATCACGCCTGGCGTCCCGACGCGACACGCAGAGGCCAGCCAGTTATGTCTGCTCACATGATACGGTGCACAATGATAACCGCGGCCATCGCTGATTGCAGGGCCATGCCACGGGCGCCAGCATCAACCCGGCGCGGAGCTTCGCGCCTGCGCTGCTGCACGGCTACTGGGACTATCAGTGGGTGAGTCGTCTCACTAGCAAACGGCTAGCATGTCTAATCATCTATTGCACCTACCTTAAAACTGTTAGTACTATAAACTCCAATCACAGATTCCTGTGGCGTTGGGCGTTACTATACGCTATAATCATCGTGGTCAACTTCGGTGTAGGTAAAGGAATACTCATACAAGGTCACATAAGTGTGGTCATAACTTGGTCAAAATACCTACTTGCTTAACTTACATTTGGTTAAATTTCAGATATCTAACTAAGTAATATGGCACTAATCTAAGTAAGAGCGATGAATTGAATTATTCTTATACTTGTATTGTTACGAATAATTATTTTCATTCATAGTCGTGATGGCCCAGAAGATTAGCACCTCGTTTCTCATGAATGAGAAAAAAAGTTGAAAAAAGTACTTAGTTAAAGTAGGTAACCCGCGCTAACGGTACCTAATTTTACTATAAATGTTTAAAGTAAATAAACGCAAGACGGAAGGCAAGCACCACAAGCAAGTACTAAGTGTCTTTTTCAATTCCTATGTACTTTCTACGTTTATCTTGGACGACAGGGACATTGGTGACGGAAAACATCGTGAGGAAATCTGGACTTATACACTAGTCCAGAGTCACGTCAAAGTCCTGTGGAGTTCCCAGAGGCAGCTTAATTAACTCTGACAAACAGAGGGTGGCCACTGGCCGGTTGGTCACAACCCCACGTGTAAAAAATTCAATCAAGTTACAACCTGACACCAAAATTAATATTGCAAAGAACACAAGAAAATTAGAATTTCGCGGGCCACCACTACGTAATCAAGTAATAAGAAACATTTGTTTATGTAAATAAATAAAAAAATGTAGTTTAATCTGTCGAGTACAGGCACATCAACCTACTTCAATCTGTCAAATTTCTTTAATAGATTTTCAACCATATCACAATAGTGGAAGGTTAATGTTTGATTGGTAAAATTTGACAGATTGGGGTAGGTTGACCTGCATGCGTCGGTACATACACTTGGTCACTATTTATTATTGTTGATTAGCTAAATACTTACAACTGTATTCTTCAAAATGTTCACTTATAAATAATCTCTTGTTTCTTTCGGTCATTATCAACATCATGATTGGCAGCCCTGTTCCACCCACTGCTAAGGATTCTGGTCTCGGTAACCGTTCTCTACTTTACCTGCCGTCACTACGTCTTGCAAAGTGTCCCGCCCATCTCCACTTCAGGGTAGCTACCTGCCCCCCCCCCCCACCCCGACATCCTAGACTTTAGAACTACGGATTTCTGAGTTGTACAACCTTTATCTTATGTACACAGTTTTTTTTTAAACGTTGCCCCACACTAGGAATTTCTCCTGTATTGCGGCTGTGTTTACAAACATAGAAACTCACACACACAAACACCCAGAACCGGAAAAACTACTTGCAGATTATACACATATTTGTTCCGTGCGAGAATCGAACCCGAGACACACTGCAGCAATCCAATTGCTCAGCCACTGCGCCAAACGTGCCGTCAAGTTCTTCTTCTCGTCAAGGTCTACAGTATCTTTAGTAAGCGTCCATGTTTCGGCCCCATATGTCGTACTCATCACCTTGTTATGGGACATGTTTATCTTCAGGCCCACCTGCATTTTTTCGAGATCTTGCATTCCATGGCTGCAAATTATCAATCAGGACGTTTGCTAATCGCAAGTGTAATAAATAGTTTGATTTATTGCCATTGATTTATTAATGCAAACATTATTTTCCCACAATCAATCGCCTTTATAACATCCTCCAAGACCGCAGTAAACAGTTTAGAGGAATGGTGTCCCCTTGTCTAACACCCCTTTTGTCATTGAGATTAAAGATATTGATGGACTTGTAACAATAAGTAGCGCCTGCGTGAAATACTTGTTACATTGTTTACCAGTCTAAGGCCGTATACAGAAAGAAAGCTGGAAACTTATAAGCGCTTACCGGCGCTTGACAGCGCAGGTAACCCGCGCAGGAAAATATATGAACACGCGCCGATAAGCACTGAACGGTGCCGACAAGTACCAACAAGCTTCATCACGCGCTGGTCAGCGCTGGGCGCTGCCATTTAAAATTCTTCTTCTCGTCAAGGTCTACTACAGTACCGCTTCCTTTGTGTAGAACGGACAAGCGCTGTCAAGCGCCGGTCAGCGCTTATAAGTTTCCAGCTTTCTTTCTGTATACGGCCTTACACACGAGCGCCACCAGTTGCCATTGTAAAAATTGTAGGAAATTGATGTCATTGATGTGGTATTTATGCGCATAACGAGGTTTAAATCCCACCTAAATATAGGATTTGGCTTATTAATTTCTCCGCTATTTAAATATTCAATTTTAAATGTATAAAGCTTTCGAAATGCCTCAAGGACTTATTGAGGGACCAAAACAATCGCATCTTTAAATACCTACATCATGCGCCGTTCAATACCACTTTTTCTAAACCAGGTCAGCATTTCTCTGTTTGGGGATGGTTGAATTATCAAGTTTATTAAGTATTGAGCAAGTTTTCAATATGTCTCAAGTACTTTCGCAAATAATCACGGAGATCTCCAGCTACATGGCTTGCATCTTTTCGTAAGACGTTCAGTTGTAGTTGCAGATATAGTTTGACCATTGATCTTTGAAGAAATGCTCTTTTTTACTGATAGTATGGTGTGTGTTTGTGCAGGTGTACTGGGCAGGCCCGCTGGGTGGCGCCGCGCTGGCGGCACTGCTGCACCGCTTCGTGCTGACGCCGCGGACGAGCCCACGCGCGCCGCGCGACGTCGACGTGCCGCTCACCGACAAGCACGACCAAGTCTAGACTACACCCGCCTTTCGTAACGATATAATAACAATATAAATAAAAAAATGTGTACCTATATTTAGGTACTTGAATCATTTCTGTTCCTCATCCTCTATTCAATATCATTATTTGGAAAATTGAAAAGGCGCCTCTCTTCACGGTAAAATCATCAAATCGTGTCCGTTACCCCAGCCAGATGTTGTCGAAAATGGTCATTTGAATCGTATAGATAATTAGTTGTGCGGCTTCTGTAATTGTTGCGCACATTTTTAAATTTGTTGCGCTTATAGTTTTTTAATTATTTCACAAAAACATTTCCTGCTGGCGTAACGTTACTCCAGCCAGACCTTTTTCTTTCTAATGGGAATATTTAAATAAATACTAGCTATAAAATTAGGTGTCTAGATGAAGTAAATGTTGTGCCTTGTTTTGTATTCGTTCTTTCTTCGGTTGCAAAGTTATTCGAGATTTTTCTGGGGTAACATTTTTGGTTTTGCTAGATCTTTGAAACGGTTAAGCGGATTCTTATCATATTTTGTACAAGACTTTTTAGGAATAAGTTTAAATTAGTTGTGGAATAAAAAAACCAAAAAATACATAGCTTAAAGGTTATTTAATTAAATAGAAAAACACTTCAATTGGTCCCAGCACTCTCAATAAGAGGTCTAAAGACTTACTTTAAACATTATTTTGAAGCTTGTAACTGCCTTCAAATGTATGTGAAGTGTCATTAGTATCCTGTAAGTATTTAACAAGTTATGATGATATTCAGTTCTTCACGAGCACGGTCTTGATGCGCGCGGTGTTATTTGGCCACTGGATTGGATATATGATTGGATATATGTCAATTTTAGTTGTTTAGTTCAGTTGTATATCAGTAAAATTTCAGCTCAGTACAATGGATAATTAATGAGATAATACGATTAAAGTCATTAGGAAGTGAATGACCGTGGTAACCCGACCAAGTTTAGGTGGTTACGAAAAAGCGGAAACGCAGAACATTATTCCTAAGAAGTCTTGTGCAAAATATGATAAGAATCCGCTTAACCGTTTCAAAGATCTAGCAAAACCCTTAGATCAAAAAAAATAGGCAGATAGAGCGCTCAGAACACGCGAGTGTGTCAACCAAAGATAATACAAAATCCAAGGATAATACAAACTCGCGACAGTACCAAGCTACGCATCGTCTCGCTCACACGTCACTAGTGATTTGCCATTTTAAGTCAAAACATGCCGTCTTGTGTGTTTAAACACTGCAAAAAATGTTCACAAAAACAAAGAAAACAAGATGGAATATCTTTCCACAGGTAACTCTTGTTATTTTTATTGTTTTGGTATTTATTTTCCATAAAATATGTTCGGCTCACTTGAAACACAAAACCTTAACAGTAAATCGTCTGTGTTGCTAGTTTAGGACGGGTAAATTACCCTGAATTAGGGGAATGTGTATTGTGCATAAAAAATAACAATCAAATACGTCAATACAACTGCACAGTCGTAATCTATAGTACCTATACAACATTCGTTATTGCTTATGCGAAACCTGAAACACGTGTCTAGTATTTTTTCACGATCACTTATCAGATACACACTAAACTATTTCGCGTATCGCGTTGTGTCATAGGCGCGTGCGACTGTTACAACCGGACGACTGAAGACACACGCGCCGCTGCCTGTGCGCTGCCGCCGCACGCGACTTCAGCTGATCGCTTTGATCTGCCGTAACCTCTGTAGTGCTCGCGTATGATTGCGGATAGGTGTCCAACTCCTAACCTTTTTAAATAATTTTGGGACAAAATATAACATGGTGTAAAAATTATTGGAATCGATTCAGTTATTGATTCTGAACAAACTATATTCAGGTTTCGCATATACTAAAAATAATGTTGTATGGTCTATGGTCGTAATGACACAAGGTCACTAGTTAGTTCCGTCCGGGTCGTAAAGACTTCGGGTCTCGTCTCGGGATGGCACCTCCGCGCGCGGGGCTGTTTTCGTATTTTTGCGTGAGAAAGTGGGACGGAGAGCATGCCTTTGAGCTATTCGGTACTTGTAAGGATGTGCCGAGCTCGCGCCGCTGGATTATTTTATTATTTGTTGCTATCTGGATATTATAATTGGTGCAGACCTAAGGCTGTTAAAGTTTAATGATTGTGTGTAAAATTATTATTATTTTAATAAATGTGTTGATTGTTATAACAAATTGTTTATCTTTTTAAACTAAAAAACCTGTCCTTAAATAGTTTATTAATCAAATTACTAAAAAGCGTTATGAAGTGTTATCCGTTCTGATATAAATTAATTAAATAGATAGTAAGTAATTACGCATATTAACTTTTATTCCTTATTATTATTCTGTTAAATAATAAATAATACACGCTTTTGCTCTCTGGGTAGAACCATAAAGCAAAATCGCGTTTCCAATTTAAAAAATAGTGGTACAATATTGAGAACAATTTAACTGAACAAAATGTGGGAGTATTTGTCAATATCTGGCAACCGTAAACGCACACAGATGCACGTGTTCGTACACGGCGCGCCATATTTGCCGCGCACACTAAAATAAAAACCGGCTTCACTTTGTTGTTCGCGCACGTTCTATCTGCCTATTTTTCTTGATCTGAGGCAAAACCAAAAACGTTACCCCAGCAAAATCTCGAATAACTTTGCAACCGAAGAAAGAACGAATACAAAACAAGGCACAACATTTACTTCATCTAGACAACTAATTTTATAGCTAGTATTTATTTAAATATTCCCATTAGAAAGAAAAAGGTCTGGCTGGAGTAACGTTACGCCAGCAGGAAATGTTTTTGTGAAATAATTAAAAAACTATAAGCACAACAAATTTAAAAATGTGCGCAACAATTACAGAAGCCGCACAACTAATTATCTATACGATTCAAATGACCATTTTCGACAACATCTGGCTGGGGTAACGGACACCATCAAATCGCCCAAGACGACACGGTGTACCTTCACTAGCCGTTTACGTTCCAGGGTTACAGTTACCTGATGAGACAGTCCAGCGACACAGTTTCCGCTATTTTATGTTCAGTGTTCTAATAGTAGATTATGCACCGAGGGGCTAAAGTTGTGTCTTATGTCACGGGCGTCATATTGAATCTCGAGCGCAATGAAGGATTCGGGATTTAACTCCCGAGCGTAGCGAGGGAGTTAAGAGATTAACTCACGAGCGAAGCGAGGGAGTAAATACAAGAATCCTGAATGCAGCGAGGGATTCAAGCTAGCCCAAGGCAAAGACACCTTTAGCCCAGAGGAGGATACTCTACTTTTTACACCTACTGTGAGAAAAAAATAGCCATAGTACGAAAAACAAAGTATTTATTAAATAAAAAAACAGTAACGCGTAGTAAGGGTTTCGAGAATAGCTTTCCTCTTTCTGGCACACTAAATCAGACTTGGCTGTATGGGCTCAGCTCCCTTTGCCTGCCCCAAAGAGGGACGAAAAGAACCAAAAAAAAAATCTAGGCTGCATGGGCTAGATAGATCCCTTTGTCTTCCCAAAAGGGAAAAGAAAATTAAAAAAAAAATCTTTCTGGCACCAAAGGGTGTTTGTTGTTTATAAACATATTCCAAATTCAAATCACATTATTGACCAGCGGGTAATAATGAAATCCAGTACAACATTATTGACCGGGCTGTGCCCTCGGCCACTAATGACTCACTTTAGGTTAAGGTTGCTTGACATATAATTTGACATTTTCGAGCAGGTGGTGTGAAAAACTATTTTCTGGCGTCGTCCAGGGCCTCGATGGCCTTCAGTTCCTCGAGTCATCTTTGCCGCTCTCCTTGCCTTGTCTGAATAAAGCAGCGCACTTTTTTACTATGGAATAAGAAGGGGCAGATCCTTATGACTTCTTATATCCTACGCACTTTTATTAAAAAAAATCGAAAGGCTTTCCTTAGGTACCTTGTACCTATATACGCTAAAACTATCCAACAAAATTCCTGCTGGATTGCCTTGCCTCGGATACAGCGCGCTAGAGGTAAGGCGAACACGACACGAGATCAAGCTCACAATAGCCTGTGAGACGCTCCGCTCCTGGCGCGGTTTTATGTCCCAGATAACTACTGCCGGGGCAGTAAGCACAGGCTGTTTGCCGCTCAGCTCAGCTCTGTTCCATTTCCCGGTATTGTAGCAGCGTTCCCAAACTAAAAAATCTTAACAAAAAAACGCAACCTGTTATATGATTAAACTTGAAATTACGATCAAAATCAAGCTATAGAATGAGTACAAATTTATTTACATACTAGCTTCCGCCCGCGACTCCGTCCGCGCGGATGTCGGTCTTCGCGTGGAAGATTTATTTCTCCATTTTGAGTAACTCTGACAATGACATCTTATAAATATCTATTGGACCCAAATATGGCTAAGCCTATAATAATTAACCTCTCGGGCGTGTTACGTACACCCAGGTGTACATAAGCGAAAACGCCCCAGCGCCTTACATACACACGTCTGTACATAACAGACAGTCGCTGATTGGACGTTGATTTTTATCATTTTCAATAAAATTATAAATCGCCCGAGAGGTTAAGGAGATTCGCGGTTCTACAGAACAACGTCTATGAATATAACTGAAAAATAAGTTTTTTTTTTTCTACGTATTTTTCAAGGATAAAAAGTATCCTATTTCATGCCCAGGATAATAAGGTATAATTATACCAAGTTTCATCGAAATCGAACCGTTAGTTTTCACGTGATGCCTGCAAATACAGACAGACAGAGAGACAAAAAAAAATTTAATCATATATTTGGGTTTGGTATCGATCCAGCAACACCCCCCGCTATTTATTTTTTCAATATTTTCAATGTACAGAATCGACCCTTTACAGATTTATTATATGTATAGACTACCCAACAACAGCATCAAAACCAGCTTAGGCCGAGAACTTTCAAAGGGAGGTAGTAGGTACCTACACATATTCGCACATATTTATTACTCACCAGAGCAGATCCAGATTCTAAACAGTGACCAGGATTACGAAACTTCAGCTCACGGCGCGGCGCACTTACAGGATTTAGCCGAAGTATCGACTAGATACCGGGTGAATAAAAAAATAATACCTGGTTGCAAACACTGGTATCTGGTTTTGAAGCTGCAAAAGGGTTTAATGAGAGAATTTCTTAATTCTGCTGGATCTTGTGTATTATAGAATCTTGAATTCCTTTTTTCGCATATTGTTATTTGTCCTAATACATCTACTAATCGTCCTCCTAATCCTACTCGTACTTTTTTTTTACATTTATTCTTATCTGATTCTAATCTATATATATTATATATCTATATATATAAAAATGTTATGTTGGTTTGTGTATGCTTTAAAAACTCAAAAAGTACTGCACTGATTGAGCTGAAACTTTAGCATGATATGTAATCCGCATCAAGGATTGTTTTTATCTATTTTTTGCATCAGTCACATATCCGCAACCGCGAAAAAACAGTTTTTTTAACGATCAGCTCTGTACCAGTGACCGCGCCATCTACCGGAAGCGAGGATAACACTCGCTGACAACCGCAGTCGTAATGACGCAGTCACATGAGAAGAAATTTTGGCATGTTATATAATCCGCATCAAGGATTGTTTTTATCATTTTTTTTGTTGAAAAAAAATTTTTGTGCCACAGCGAAGCGGGGCAGGGTACAGCTAGTCTTCTATATGTATAAAAGAAGAACTGACTGACTGACATATCAACGTACAGCCTACTGGGGGCTAGGAATGTGAAATTTTGCACACGGCTTCCTATTATAATGTAGGGGAGCACTAAGAAGGGGTTTTTGGAAATTTAACCTTTAAGGGGGTGAAAAGGGGGAATTAGGAAAGTACGTAACCCACGCGGACGAAGTCGCGGGCATAGCGCTAGTTAAATATAAAAGGGATCGCTTTATTTATATTAACCCCACATTTACAATTTTCTTATATTTTTCTAGAATATTTGCCAAAATTGTTTTAAAAAGCCCTCGGTTGGAGTGTAGCCTAAGCCTTAGGGGCGCTATGGCGCGGGACTTAGAAAATTTTTCGTTTTTTTGTTTTTTCAATTTTTTATCGAGACTTGCTGGCACCCCGACTCGGACAATTTAGGTTTTTTTTTTAAACACCCAGAAGTAGGAGCCCCGCGAAGCGGGGCTCCGTCGACATGCTACTTAAATTTTATAGAGAAATTTTGGTACAAATTTGAAAAAAAAAGACGAAAAATTTTGTCACCAAAATTTTTTTAACCAAAAAAAATTTTTTTACGTTTTCTTTGCTTCTCATAGCGCCCTTATGGATATACTCCAACTCCTAAAAACCCGCCCCTAAGGCTACCTACTGACCACGCCCTCTGTTGCTCAAAAGTAGTACCATTAAATTCTTACTGAATTAGAGTAGTTTGTTTATCGATTTGAATCATCGATGTTGTTTAATAAATTGAATAATATTGGGTGTACAAATTAGTTCGGTCCGTTTTAAAAAGATGGCTCTGGCTGTCATGAATGTTTTGTTGTGACAGTTGATCTCGGTGGTTTCAGAGAGGTTAGACATCTGTCAATAACATTCCGTTCCCATCACTTCGAATTTCGTAAAAGAACTTGTTTTTAATTTTTTTGAATATGTCAAATTTCGTGTTAACTAAGCAGCATCTGCGGGAGGTTTTAATTTTTTGCTTCAATTGGAAGAAAAGTGCAGCGGAAGCGCATCGAATGCTTGTGGAAGTTTATGGTGATAATGCTCCAACTGATAAATCATGTAGGGAATGGTTCCGACGTTTTAAGAATGGTGATTTCAGCGTTGAAGATAAGCCTAGACCCGGACAACCAAAAAAATTCGAGGACGAAGAATTGGAGGCATTACTCGATGAAGATCGAAGTCAAACACAAGAGGAGCTTACAGATAGTTTAGGAGTGACTCAACAAGCAGTTTCTGTACGATTAAAGTCCATAGGAATGATTCAAAAACAGGGATACTGGGTTCCTCATTAATTGAAACCAAGAGACGTTGAAAGGCGATTTTTCACTTGCGAGCAGTTGATTCAAAGGCAAAAAAGAAAGGGTTTTTTACATCGAATTGTTACTGGAGATGAGAAATGGATATTCTACGATAATCCCAAGAAGAAAAAATACTACGCTAAGCCTGGTGAATCGTTACCATCGACCTCGACATCAACAGCAAAGCAAAATTTGAGTTCAAAAGTCATGCTGTGTATTTGGTGGGACCAAAATGGTGTTTTGTACTATGAGTTGCTACAATCTGGCGAATCTATTACGGGCGATCGGTATAGGCTGCAATTAATTCGATTGAGCCGTGCATTACGTGAAAAGCGGCCGGAATACGAACAAAGACATGATAAAGTTATTCTTTTGCACGACAACGCTCGACCTCATGTTGCAAACGTCGTCAAAAATATTTAGAAACACTCAAGTGGGATATTTTACCACACCCGCCGTATTCTCCGGACCTTGCGCCTTCGGATTACTGGTTATTCCGACGGATGCAGCACGACTTGGCAGGTCACCGATTCACTTCTTTTGCAGAAATTGAAAATTGGATCGGAAGTTGGATTGCCTCGAAAGACAAATCATTTTTTCGAGATGGAATTCGAAAACTGCCTGAGAGATGGGAAAAAGTAGTAATGAATGATGGACAATACTTTGATTAATCTATTAATTTATTTTGATTTTAAAATAAATAGATTTTTAACAACAAAAAACGGACCGAACTAATTTGTACACCCATAATAAAATCAAATTATGTCGATTATTATTTATAACATTGCTATAAAATAACTGGCAAGCAAAAACTACAATGTGGATTGAAAACTTTTAAGTATTGCACAATTTTGTGAAAGAATTAGTTGGAAACCTTTACTCGGTGATTGTAAATCCCTTACAACATTTATTTATATTTTTTACTTTGCCGGTACAAATACGACGACAGGTTATAACTCTTTTTGACAACGTAACACGCGCGCTTTGTGACTTGACGTTTATCACATCCAATGTTGCCAATATAAAAATGATGTTGCGGCAAAGATCAACATAAAGCTGCGATCAGAAATCAACTTGTTCAAATCTGCCTCTGTGCTAAGGTGCCTCCTTCTCCCTTATGAACCCTTCATATGGTGGGGTCTGTTGGGGGAACCCGTCAGATTAGTAACAAAAATCGATCCTTAGAAAAGTTCGAGCGCGTCAGATTAAGAAAAGGTAGATTAATAACGTTCAGAAGATTGTATATCTCAATAATCTGACAATTTAAGCGTGTCTTTAGGAAATGAGCGAGTCCTGAAGTTGTAAAAAAAAAGGCAATGCCTGCTCGTTCCCTATTAGCAATCAACGTTCCGTCTAATTGGTTTTAATTACTCATAAGGTCTTTCCTTTTCTGGTTTTTCAACCGCTTGTTACGAACAGCCCCCTTGAATTAATCGTTTGATTACTTAATGTATGTAATGGTTATCAGAAATATAAAGCGCGTTTACACCTGTAAATGGCTGACGCGCTCGAGTAAGTTTATACAATTTATTTTATTTTACAGTTTTAAAATGTTCAAACGCTCTCTCAGCATCCTGGCTTCTACTATTATATTTCGAATTATTCATTGCCTTGAAGATTCATCAGTTTTTTTTTTCCTTCTTTTAAATTGGACAAAAGGGAGAAATCCGCATCCATCAGAGATCCATACGGGAAAAGTTTCTTAGGAACCTTTAGCTCTTTTTTGAGGTTGACAATTCTGGCGCTTTTATTTTTTTGGCCAATTGTGAGTTGTCCACAAAAATTAGTGAAATTGGCCAAAAATATATTTAATGCCGTTCGACTCTGTTTCATGTAAGGATCATTTCGTTGTAACGGAAGAAAAAAAAACAGCGGAAGTTGGTTAAATTTAGCAAAATATTTTTTCATACAAATTGTATGAACGAAAAAGTACCAATTTTACTAATGATGTTTTTTGATTTAGTGTCATGTAAGGATAATTTCATTATATGGGAAGGAAAATGTCTGGGCAACAGAAGTAGGTCAAATTAATGAAATACTGTACTACTAATATGACTTTATGCTGTTAAAAGAAACATTACTGTACTTTTGACTAACTTCCACTCTCCAGATATTTGCTCGCGAGTGTATTATACATACAGATTTGTAGAGACGTTTAACGATGCATATTAAATTCTTTACACTTTGGTCTTCTAATTTTTTAGAACCAACTATTTTTTTTTTAAATAAAACAACTTAGTCTTGAAACTATTATATTACCTAATAGTCTAGAACAATACAAATATCATAATTATTACAACTATAAGTACCTACATAATTATTTGAAGATGACCAATAAGTAATAACATCGTAGCGGTTGCATAACTTATATTCTAAAGGCGCAAAACAATCGATAAATAAAATGTTTGTTTACAATCTCTTACCGTCTTACTACAAAAAATTTACAATATCTGTTGAAAATTTATCTAAAAAAAACTGTCAACTTTAAAACAGCATTTGTCACTGAAAGCATAAGGGTCATTTAGCATTTACACTTTCCTCAGACAAGCGTTCTACAGATTTTTCACTTTTTTATAGTAAGACTGTTATAGTCGCCAAATATCCGAGAACTTAAATAGGGATCAAGATAGACATTCAAGGGAACATACATTTTCATGAAGCTAATCTTACGTTGATTGTGTATAATCATCAACGATATAAAAGAAATGTAACGACACCATCGATCCCACAAATGAAAAAGTTATTCAACGATTGCAACTAAAGTGTGAATAAATGACGTGTTGAAAGCAAGGGCCATAGATAAATCACGACTGTCGTGATCATGATGATTGCATCACGAGCGTAGAAAGTGATTCAAGTGTTTGAATCCTGAGCGACGCGAGAGCGAAAAAGAATTTATCCTGAAATGTGAGTGCTTTTACATTGTGTTGAAACTTTTATTGTTACAGGGAAGCACTATTTGAGTTCATACAAATGTTTGTTCCTTGCGGGAATCGAAATCGCATCACGCAGAACAGCAGTTCATGGCTTAATCACTCTGAGACGGGAGGGACTGTCAGACTCGTACTGACTAAAATCCAGAGTGATCCTCCAACAGCCCTTGACGTTCCAGGGTCACGGTGGCCCGATGACAGTCCCGTAACCCTAGCAGGATTTGGCCCTCTAATGGGGGCCTGTCATATTGCTGACAGTTCTTAGAGGCGCGCGTGCGTCACGACGCGCCGTCGTCGATCCGGGCATGGTCCATGATCGAACGGTGAATCACCCATTACTTGCCTTTCGCATACCCGCGCCTGGGGCGACTGGTAATCGCTTCGCAACGGCCACTGCCGTTGGTGTCTCCCGCGGCGGCTGTGTAGTGAGGTCGAGGCTATCTTCACACCTCCTCCCGCCTCCTCCTTCGCTAGCATGACTGTTTTGTAGAAGGAAGTGACTGCTTCCCATTCCTTATCGCCCCGCAGCATGCCTTTGTCTCCAGATCCCAAGGCGGTGCATCAAAAATAATTTAAAGTTTGTTTTTTTTTTGTACGCATATGATCCAACAATAATATCTATTAAACCAAGTGTCACAGAATCGAGTCTTTGGTATCATTATTAATGAGGCAAACTTTACCTGTTAGAAGAATAGATAAGAAAAGAAATTCCCAGGATTGAATAAAGTGCGGGCGAAGCCGCTGGTATTTAACACACTTCAGAGGAGGTTCTCGTTTGAGTTAGTATTTTTCCATTAATGTACACCGCTTACTCCCGACTCCAAGGTATCTGGTCCGATTTCTGGGATTCTTTTTAGTTCGGTGTTCGGTTCGTATTTCCCGTTTGGTCCCATGAAATATTTAATTTAGCTTATTGCTATTTTATGTTAAAGCTTACACCGTTTTGCGATCATTGGCATTGAATATCCTTTTTTTACAGATGCGGGATCAATGAGGACTCAGATTTTTTTTTACATTGATGGCGATATAAACAATAAAACTGAGATTTTGCTGATGTGAATAAATATACCCTAACACCGAGATGCGACGCCGCACATTACAACAGAGCGACTCAAAATCTACATGAAATGTGATTACCCACCGGCGCTGTCACCGGGACCTCAACGAGAACCAGATATGCGTAGGTACGCAGCTACCTTGCACAGCAACGCATCACGTCAGAGGTATCGAAAACAAATGAAACTGTATTAAACTTCGTTAGTTATCAGCAACGTATCGTCTGTACAAGACAAAGGGTCCATTTACATTGCCGCGCAGTGACGTGAAAGTGAATTTAACAGATCCTTACCTCAAAAATCACCGAGAACGGAAGAATTTTCCGGAATTCCGATTTCTAGTCTTCGGTATACAATAATCATTAGCAGACCTAATCGTTTTAACCCCTAACTTGATTTTCGCAAATTTCTTTAGTGACTGCAACTGCTAATGTACGACATTCGAATTTATGTTCAGTTGAGTTTTTTTACTTTGAAATATCTTGAACAGAGAAACAGTTGAGTTAATTCATCCCTTAATGTTGATGGTTGTGTGCACGTTCGAAGATTTCTTTTTTTTATGATTGATACAACCTTTCTCCACAGTAGGAATTTCGCCTGTGTCGTGGGTGAGTTTAGAAACATATAAACGCACATACACAAACGCTCAGACCCGGAACAACTACTTGTAGATCATACAATTATTTGCTTCGTGCGGGAATCGATGAGCGATAAGTGATGTAAAATTTATTTCGAATGGTTTCTCTTTATAGCCTTCCGCTACTTGAACGGATCTCAATTCCTTTGTGTGGTGTTAGTAACTATTTAATATTTTGTTTTTAGCAATTGTAGAGGGGCATATTGGGGAGGCATAACATCTGTATGCATCTGTAAAAAAACTTTAACAATTAAGGTTGGGCCCCATCTTGTCAGGGTTAAAAATGTTGCAAATAAGGACCAGTATCAAACCTTTTTAAGGGATGCACCCTGTATTAATATTACATACCCCCCACTAGTGCTGCCTCTAACAAATAATTTTTAAATCTTCAAATAAAACAAGCCAATTGTCGGTGCGTTAATCGCGGTGATCTATACTTCGTGGATGTAGACGTGATGACGGCGCTCTGGTGACGAACATGGCCGGTGGACTAATAAGTGTGGTCATGTTAACGTATGTGTCGCTATCTCCGCGCCTTCATCTCGTTCTCGTGGATGTCTCGATGGCGGTGACCAACCGCCCTTACTTCAAGCAAACTTGACAGGGTTAAGGTGGCATTACCAGAATATCAATGCAAATGGTGTCAGCCTTGGACGCAGTCAAAACGCAGACCGCCAACGAGCCGAGCGGCGATCATAACCTCTTGAGAACGCGTCGCGCCGCCGCCCCTCCCGCGCCCGCTCCCGCGCCTACGCCCGCCCGCCGCTCGCGCTTGGCGGCCGGCCCGCTGTCGCCGCGCGGCTCCGAGCCCTCGGGCGCCGGGCTGGCGGCGCCGCTGCCCCGGCGGCGGTGCGGCGCGGGCTGGTGCGCGCACGCGTGGATCTCGGTGAGCAGCTTGGCGCGTGCGAAGTAGTCGTCATAGCGGTCGCGCAGCAGCGCCGCCGCCTCGGCGTTGAGCGCCGACTCAGCGTTCGGCGCGATGAGCAAGCACTTGACGGCCAGCAGTGCGTGCTCCAGCCCGAGCTCGGGCCGCCAGTCGCGCTTGAGCGTGTTGACGCACACCTCGCCCGAGTCGGGCGCCACGTTGGGGTGGAAGAGCTTGGTGAGGAAGAAGGCGCGCGGCGGTGCGGCCGGGAACTCGCGGCCCAGCACCAAGCGCACGCGGAACGTGCCGCCGGCGTACGGCGTGCCCGCTGTACACAACACAAATTACTTAAAACATAATTCAAATAAACTTCTGAATAAATACTTAGTCGACGGATTTCTGTCCGCTAAAGGAACCTAGCCAAACCGAACCTTGGGGTGCCCCCAAAACTAAAAATGTTGCTGAGTTAGTAATTTTGTCTCGGTTTATTATTTCCTGGTAAAAATAATGTTTTGAAAAAAAAGGTGAAGGAAAGGGGAAAAGATTGTTAACTTTAATGCCATCGATAGAAAATTCAGAAATGTAGTAACAGCAACTGGGTCATAATTATTATGCACTATGGGATTTCACTATAACTTTGGACTCATTATCATACTCATCTTATAGAATAGTGGGGTGTTTCGTAAACTAGGGCTTATTACATAGTTTTCCCCTAATGAATCCGTTAGTAAAACATAAAGCTTTGCAAATTTTTGTTAGTCTTGCATGTGTGTGTTCCTCTCTATTAGCTAAACAGTGTTTAGAAGTATAACAATATATGCAGGTTAACAAGTAAAAGATAACATTCTAAACATAATGTATTATGTATGGGGAAAGATGATTATCAACTGTAAAAAGATTATTTTTGTAACCCCCATAACTTATGAATTCCCACACTTGTTTAAAAAAGTATTTGTATGGTAAGACTGATATTGCCTGAATGAAGGCGCATATTCTGAAAGTTGGCAATGTCGCAAATAATTGTCAAATATTAGAATAGAATAGCATTTATTTGCAAATATTGTTTATACATAAGTAGGGTTTTCATCAGAGTTCTGCCATATTTCAACATTTAGCATGCAAACATTTTCATTATATAAAATTGTTATATTTTAAATTTTTATACATTAAATTAATTATATCATGTTCAGTAAACAATATTAAAAAATTCAAATTTTCATTAAAAATATCAACTTAATTATTACATTATACCTATGTTATATAAAATTGTCAGTAACAGTATACACAAGAAATGAAAATAAAAAAATCATGGTCCAATGATAAATAAACAAACAAACATTAAAATTCCAGGTCATAGACATTTTTTTTTGTTTCTTTTCGTCCCTTTTTGGGACAGGTAAAGGGAGCTGAGCCCATACAGGCAGGGCGGAGAGACTTTTTTTTTTTTATTGGGACAAACCCACCACACTATTCCCTAACCACTGCAACTCCTGTGCGCCAGAATCAACAGTGGCAACCAACCAGAAAAGGGCCGAGACAATGAAGCTCGACGTGTCCCGGAGAATGAATTTACCTGTCTTGGATCCTGCAACGAAATTAATCAGAAAAGAATAGTGGAGGAGTAGGAAAAAATATATGTTTCCACTTCCCTCCATGCAAGCAGGAGACAGAACAAAACAAGGCCAATAGGCACAAAGGGACATTACAACTGGGAGAAGCCCAGTTGCCTAGCACCACGGGTAAAATGACTACTAATATTAATGGGTCCTAAATTGTGAGCTGCTAAACTTGATTCCAATAATAGGTATGGCAAAAACGCTTGAACGCACGGAAGTTTGTTCGAGTTTCAACAAGGTCCGAGTAGTAAATGACTCCAGATGTAGTCTGAACAGTGTTCAACATAATATTACGTTCGTTCTGCCAAAGAATACACTCCCATAGAATATGATGTGCTGATTGTTCATATTCACAGTCAGATGTCGAACATTGACAAAAAGGCGAGGGAACAAGCTTGAAGGAAAATAATTTACTTTTAAAGTTACCATGTCCCGTGAGAAATTGGGCAACACAGTGATCCACCTCCAGCCACGTCCTAGCCAGCCGCTCACGAACGGATGGAAAGGGCGGAGAGACTGTCAGACTTGTACTGACCAAAATTCATGGCATCCTTCACTAGCCCTTTACGTACCAGGGTCACAGTAATTCGTAAGTCCCACGACCCCGGCAGGCTTTGGCCCTCTACAAGCCTCGTTACTATGCTGTCACTCTTTGAAAAGCATAATTACTTAATTAATAATTTGAGGTAGTTTGATAAAAACTATTATCCATTATAACTCAATAACACTGTAGTGTGTTTTATTTATTAATAATGTATTAACAAGTTTGGTCAGTGGGTCGTCTTAGAGTTTTAATTAATTTAGCAATATTACTATATGGAAAAAAGAAATATGGTTCTGTAGTGCCTTAAAAAATTTATAAGGGAATGCAATAATTAATTTCGTAACACCAAATATATAGTTTTAGATGTAAAAAAAGCATTTGGGAACTTTCCAAATGCCTCAGTGTTTTAATTGCATTCCTTAATGTTGCACTAATTTAATGCACTACAGAGCCATATTTCTTCTTTTCATACAGTAAATTTGCCAAATTAATTAAAACTTGTAAATATTTGACAGCTATTTGCAACATTGGCAACTTTCAGAATATGCGCTTTTAACTTGCATATTTTTTGGAACATTGTTACTTTTTTCAATTGTATGACTTTATCACCTTCACAATCATAATTATCACCCTCAATTAGTACATTAAATTGGAACTAATCAAAAAGACTCAGGGTTCAGACATAAGTGTTGAATAAATGGTTGAATACCATTTTACACTTGTAAAACTTACAAAAAGTTTATTTTTTTATTAAATGGTTCTTTTCTTCCAATCCATATTGGATTTTATTGAGAATATTATGGCACCCATCATATATTTTAGAGGATTTTACAATTATGAATCTAAAGACAGCAGGAAGACGCCGTTATTAATTGTGGGCTCAGTTTGAAAAAAACATAGTACCGAGGCTGGATACTTAACATCTAATGTATCCCTAAGTCAGAACACAGGAGATAAGGGGTGGTATACATACCGGGCCCCTCCATTGTAGCCACTACGTCTGTCATGTCGTCGTCGCGTAGCAGCAGCTTGATGCCAGCAGGTGGGTTGGCTGCCAGGCGCCGCAGCTCCCGCGTTACTCCGCGGAGAGTCTGCGGGCACACGTTCTCTACGTTGGACATGCTGCTGCCGCCACCACCGCCCACCGTCTGCCTGTACCCGCGCCAAGTGCCTCGAGAATCTAAAGCTGAGTCGAGCTTCTCGCGTCTACAATCCTTATGCACAGTTTTTGTACTTCCCGGACACCATAGCTTTCCACTTGGATGCTCGATTTTAATATATATAAGCTCCTGGATTCAAGTAACACTGGACTGAACAACCTCAAACTGGACACAATAAAATGTTTAAGAAATATAATGATTAAGTATCGTTATGAGCTAATACGAGGAACACAAAAAAAAAGTCAAATTTCTTCACAAAATACAGTATCTGTTGTACTAAACGAATTTAAATACCATCAAATTATCAAATCAATGCAGAAATGTCACTAAGGATTCAACACAAACCACAATCAACAAAAAACGTCAACGACAAAATCAAAACTGCTCTACTCTATGGCTATAACCGTTTCATTTTAAATGGGGTTGGCATCATGATGTAAAATGTGTTTTTTTAGGGAGACCAAATTGCCCTCATAATCTAAGAAATTGCCACATGCAATTGTCACTATAACTTACATAACTAAGGTCTATGCCTTTCCTTTCCTTTCCTCCAACTTACAGATAAAATTATCCCCACTAGAAAGAGAGAAAATCAATCACTAAAAAAAATTACGCAAGCAACATTGTTATCTACGAGTATACAACATTATTTTTAGTATATGCGAAACCTGATTCGATTCCAATAATTTTTACACCATGTTATATTTTTTTTCAAATAAATTAATTAAATTTTATTACCAGTTAATTACAATACAATTACCGCATGGTTATGTACCTATTGCCAAGCTATTATCACGAGTGGTATAACACAGGAGACGCGGTTTACGCATTACGAAATGAGCATGTTTTTGAACGAACAACCAAGTAATATACAAACTTATAACCTTGTGATTTTTTATGATACGGTTTTAAAATTTTGTACATAGATTCTTTACACAAAAATACTAGACAGGTGTATCGGGTTTCGCATAAATAAAAAAATAATGTTGTATAAATATAATTCAAAACTGACTGACTGACTGACTGATCGATCAACGCACTGCCGGACCTAGAAGCATGAAATTTTTGAAGCGTTCCTTATGTGACGTAGGTGAACACTAAGAACGGATTTTGCGAAATTCGCCCCTAAGGAGTTGTTTTTGGGGTTGTTAGTTTGTATGAAACTTCGTTCAAGTGCTAGGAATTTTAAATACAGGTTCTTTTGAGGACGTAAGAGTTACCTATGACGGGATTTTGCAGAAACTCGAACCTTGAGGGGTTGTTTTTGGGGTTGATAGTATCTATGAAACTTCGTTACTTCAAGTGCTAGGAAACTTTGTTACTTCAAGTGCTAGGAGTCTCACATTTTTATTGGATATTTGTTTAGATTTTATAAAGAGGATGGCTGGGAATTTTAATTTTTGAATACAGGTTCTTTTGAGGACGTAAGAGTTACCTATGACGGGATTTTGCAGAAACTCGAACCTTGAGGGGTTGTTTTTGGGGTTGATAGTTTCTATGAAACTTCGTTACTTCAAGTGCTAGGAAACTTTGTTACTTCAAGTGCTAGGAGTCTCAAATTTTTATTGGATATTTGTTTAGATTTTATAAAGAGAGGATGGTTGAGAGTAGTAGGGAGTAGTTTCATAGTCAAAGATTGAAATTCGCGCGGACGAAGTCGCGGGCGGAGTGCTAGTATCTCATAAGATTAAGCCAGCAGCCAGTGTAAGTCATGAAAGATTCCGGAAATCTTCCAGTTTTGGTTTTTTGGACAAAACATTGCATTTTCTCGTTTCATAATTCATTTTCTCTGCTATAAAACTATTGAAGTGGAGTATAGATTTAAGGTGATTCCTACGTTGTAGCCCGCGAAATTAAAATTTTCATGTGTCTTGCAATTCGCTTATCAGTAACATGTTGTAACTTGATCAAAATATGATTCGCTACAATAACAAGTATAACTTTAAATATAACAATGATTAAAACATTCGTTCCGTTCGCTCGGATTATTGATTTTTACCCGACTATGGCAAAGCCAAAAGGAGGGTTATGATTTTGAACGGTATGTATGTATATATGTATGTTCTTCTAAACTACTTATCATTACATGACAAATGAGGTCTCGTTAGAAGCGTCTCAGTTGTCCGCTGGTTATAGGGTAGGTGGACGTGTCGCCAAATCCAATATAGCGCCCTCTAGGGGATGAGAAGTCGTTACCGAAAAAAAAAATATTTTCGCACAGGATCGACATGGGTATCAAATTAAAGGTTTTGATGAGGGCACATTTGAAATATATATACATTATATAGCTTTTACTAGCTAGCTAATTTTCTGTTTCTAACAGTGTCAACATGAGTATCAAATGATAAATCTTAAATTCACAACTCAGAAACTATACATATAATATAAATTACTTACTTCAAATAATATAACCCCAAAATAGTGTAAATAAAAAATAAGTTTAAATAACTAAAACCCGACAACGAAAGAATCGCGCACTGAAAAGTATAAAACAAGAACAAGCCGTGGTCGTATGCCACCTAGCCAATAAAGATTGTGTGAAACAACCGCAGGTGGCATACGACCTTTTTTTTTTGTTATGGCCTATCGTAGCACAACAACTCTAGAAGGTTGACGCTTCTTAACCGGACAATCCTGTGGTGGCCGAAAATTACTTTAAGGCCCCCAGCCAGGGCTTACAAACTAAAGTTCAATTAAATGAACGTCACTAAGGGCACCCCCTGCGGGGTTCGGGCCTAGGCTTAGTGCGTCATTGAGGGGGGGGGGGGGGGCAGCAAGGGTCAGGCTGGGTTGAATTATTATTTGGGGAATTTAAAGCTACTTGCTCAGCTTCGCGAGCTGGCTTGTCGAGCAAGGGTCGGGCAGTAAGGTGGCATACGACCACGGCTTGTTCTTGTTTTATACTTTTCAGTGCGCGATTTTTTCGTAGTCGGGTTTTAGAAAAAAAAAAAACTAAATTATTTTTTTTTCTAAAATCCAATGATGCATAATTGTTTTCGTCATAATCGGCCTCGAGATTCCTTTCAACGTTTTTCAATATTTCTCATAGTTTCGGATATAGCCCTCCACCCTCAGTTGAAAAATTTAACCTGTATATTTATTTATTTTGCTTTAATTCGTTTTTCTCTCTTATTCAATTTTAAATAAAAAAACGATACTACTAGATTTTGTCCACGGCAATTTGTGGTGGTGTACATCACTATTGAAGAATCACAAAAAAAAACTGATAACCAGCGCACGTAGTGCAGGGTTGCCAACCGTACGAGGTTCCTCGTACAAATAAGAGATTTGTGGTCTTCCGTACGAGGTACGAGGACGCTATCAACCTCGTACAATTATGTACGAGATTTTTATAACATTAAGGCCATGCGATTTTTTTTAATGGATTATGTAGCTAGTTCCAAATGATAAATGATCGGAGCTTCCCAAAGCTCCGATCCAACCAAAAAAGATATTTTTGTTTCAGCGATATTAGCCTGACATCTATTGATTCATTATTATTTCATAATGTGCATCCTTCTACATCAGTATTGAATACTGTTAAATCGCCATCTGTAGTTATGTTTGCAAGTTAATTTCAATAGTAGGTACAGCTTGGCAAGAAAGAGTCTGATGCGGTGACAATTGAAACTACGAAACGTTTGTTGTTGCAACATGTTAAAAAAGTCAACTACGAGCAGCTTCTGTGTCAAAAAACAATTCCCTCGTGTTATTTCACGATTTTCTACATTAATTCGCAACGATCAGTGCTTACTTGTTTATTTATAATGACATATGACAAGTAGTAGCGACCTCAATTTTTCCATACTCTTTTTTGCCAAGCTGTACCTATACTTCATCTTACAGAGTCATGCAAATGATAAAGTTATCATTAATTATGCTTTGACAAGATAGTTAATTTGATTCACTACCAAAGAATATTATCCGCATCATACGAATGGTTTTAGCCAAAAGCTGTGAAATCGCCTTCCTGAATTATTTTTAACAACTCATTATTGATATTCTTAATTTCATGTAGGTATTGCAGATTTCTCGATGATAATAAAACTGTAATTTTATTTGTTTCCGTATATTTATAATTTACGAGAATACACTAAATTATAAACTAAATAATCTATCTGTAAAGTTTCGAACGATTATTTTCATTATTATGGCTGAAAACCCGTCAAACAAAATTGTCGATATATTGGCCCTTAATACCATGTATGAGGTTTGAAAGTCAATATACGAGATTTTCAGCTACACATGTACGAGGAATCTTTTTTTTTGGTTGGCAAACCTGACGTAGTGTCAGTTTAGTTCAGTCATTAGTCAAAGAAAAAGTCACAGTACATTAGAAAAAGTCTAAGGTCTGATCTGATTCTGTCTGTAAATAATGTAGAACGCTCGCGTATGTTTGGTAATTACTCTCATAATTAAATGGTATGTACGACAAGATTAATAATTTGACTGAAGAAGAATTGTTTAGGTACTAAAGAATTCAAGGTTTTGTGTATTATTCACATTTTCACAGTAGTCTTGAGTTGAAATGATAAATTAAACTTGCTTTTTGTAATCCTTTAGGTTTTATAACAGTGCTTTTTATCAATTTATTAATCAATCATATTATATTTTTAAATTATAGTATAAAAGGTATCGTTACCTCTAGTTTAGTGCTTAAAATAATTAAGTATACTATATTATTCAATTACATGTCAGACAAAATCAACATGAAGAATAAATTAAGAACAATAAAATTAAGATTGATCTGATATATTATAAATATAATAAAAATCGATGTAATACTTCTTCTTCGTCGTGTCGATGATTCCTTTAAATCATATGTTTCGACCAAAACTCTGCCACATTCACGGTGTTGGTGGTGGCCTCGGACAGTTCCCTTAGGGTGCAGGTGGAGTTACGCAAAGTACAATTGAGGAGGTGAGCCATCGTTTGTGATGAGGCTCCGCAGTCACACTTTTCTTCATCAGAGTACCCCCACCGGATCATGTTGTGTTTACAGCGGCCAACCTGGCTTCGCAAGCGGTTTAAGGTCTTCCAAGTAGGCCATGGCAGTTGGTGGCCTGCTGGGAGCCTCTCTGCAGGCTCATCGTAGTGTTGCGGAGGGATATCTGAGGAGCCATAGTCGTTTTCGGGCTTCCCCAGCCGTGCTATTGCTGACTGCTTTAGTAGACCTGAGGAAACTTTTCCGACTCCTTAGTCTATCTCTTGATGTCTCCATATTGTACAGGGGATGGCGTTTGTCCGTCTCTTGTTTGTACTTTTCAGAAGCGCAAGTCATCTCTCTTTGATGTAATACTATCATCCTCAGATTGCTATCATCAAAGTTTTTAATAAATGTGAAACATACATTCATAACTAATGGGGCAGTGACGAGGCAGTGACATTGAATTTCTACAACTTACCAAAAATTAAATTCCTTAAACAATGCTTTTTCAAATATATCAATCATTTGTTTTTAAGCAACCTTAATCATTTTTTCTAAACTTTAAAAGCAGTGTCTCTGTCAGTCGAGAGACCCCCAAAAATGTTTTCATACTTGGAGATCCTGGAAGTGATTATTATAATTTTTTGCAATTTTGATTTTCTATTTTTTTTAAAGATTGATATTTTATATTCATATCTTTCAAATTCAAATTCAAATTATTTATTGCAATCCATAATGTACATATACAGGTAGTAAAGATACAATAAGAGAGAAACAATTATGGACCCTGTCAGGCACTGCAAAGTTTGGATATGGTTGGAGAGAGGGAGAGCGTTTTTGTTGATATTTCCGTGACACTAAAACAACAAAATTAGGTAGATGTCATTAATTTATATAGAAATTTAATATTTTATCATGTTTGATTGTAATTGTAATTTATAATATTATTTATTATTTTCCAGTTATATTTTAATTATTTATTCATATTTTATTAATTTCTGTATTAATATATAAATAATCTCTCATTTATTTATTTAAGTTATTTAAGTTTAAGTATATTATTTAAGTATTTATGGTATTTCTCCACTCAAATTAGTTAAACTCTATTTATCATTCAAAAATTCGTCCAATGAATAATAGCTTTTGTTAATTAAAAATTGATTTAATTTCCTTAAAAATATATTTGTTTTCTCTATTTGTTTTAAATACTCTGGTAATTTATTGTATATTTTTATTGACATTGAATGTGGACTAGAAGAGTGCATTTTAAGATGGGACTGGGGTAAATTTATTCTGTTCTGATGACGAAAGGAATGGCTTCTTTGTATATCTCCTCGTGTTTTATATGTTTCGGGATATTTGCGCACCAATTTACACAATTCCAAAATATAAATGCCAATCAAGGTGAGGATTTTGTGTTCTTTAAAATATGGTTTACAGCTATCTGTTGGTTCTATGTTCGTTATTATAAGGCGTTTTTGTAAGATAAATACGGAAGGAGCGTCCGTGCTATTTCCCCATAGAATAATAGAATAATTAATTAATAAAAAATGATTAAAGCGTAAAAACAAATTTAGCATTAAAAATATATTATTCTACTAGCACTCCGCCCGCGACTTCGTCAGCGCGTGTTTCTAACTTCAAACTCGAAATATTAGTGTACACAAACTGATTTTCCGATGTTCGCCCGCTAGGTTGATTTTTTAAATATACAAAAATTCCACATCCTTTATTCGATCGGGCACGCCGCAATCGCGGCGGTAAGACCCCTCTTTGAGGAGTGGCTGGATAGGCGTCACGGCGTCCTTACCTTCCGCATGACGCAGGTCCTCACCGGACACGGAAGTTTCGGGAGGTTCCTGTGTCTGATAGGGAGGGAAGAAACGCCTGGGTGTCACCACTGCGAGGATCGTCCGGAGGACACGGTGGAGCATACGGTGCAGGACTGCCACGCTTGGGCAGAGCACCCCGTGTGTCCTCACGACGGCGATAGGCGGAGACCTCTCACGCCCGGCATTGGTCGAGGCCATGCTGCGGGGCGAGACGGAGTGGGAAGCGGTCGCCTCCTTCTGCGAAGCAGTCATGCCCGTGAAGGAGGAGGCGGGCCGCCTGAGGGAGAGGACAGCGTCCTCCCTCCATCCCAGCCGCAGTGGTAGACGCCCACGGCGTCGGACGTCACAGGACGATCTCCGGCCACCGTAGGCGCGGGCATGCGGGCAGCGAGTAATGGGCGACTTGCTGTCCGACCATGGACCATGCCCGGGTCGACGGCGCGTTGTGTTCCACGCGCGCCTCAAGGAGTGTCAGCACATTGACGGGGCCTGTAGAGGGCCAGAGCCTGCCGGGGTCGCGGGACTTACCCATCACCGTAACCCCGGTACGTAAAGGGCTCGTGAAGGACACCGTGGATTTTAGTCAGTACAAGTCTGACAGTCCCTCCCGCCCTGCCCTGGGTGGGAGGACTCATTTGATGATTTTAACACGCAAAAAAAAAAATCCTTTATTCGATTGGAAAACTATTTATGCCAAGTTTGAGTTTATCGAAGCAAGCAGTAAAATCCTTCCCTTAAAACTTAATCAATCCTTTTCACCAATTTAGGGGGTGATTTTCGAAAAACCCAAAAACACGTGTTTGATTATTTTTGATCTAACTTCTATATACTAAATTTCAAATTCATCGGTTAGGGCGTTATGATTTTCCCATACAAACTTTAACATCGTCTAGATTACCAATGGAGGGTAGTTTTAAAAAACTAATAATGCCCATCTTTTTTATTTATTTATACTCATATTCGTACCAAGTTTCAAGTTTATAAACCTAAGGGACAAGATTTTACATACAAAGGTTTTCACCCCTTTTCAGCCCCTTATTTTCGCAATATCCCTTTATAGTACTCACCTACATAATAAATTGCAACTACCATCCAAAATTTAAGTTATACAAATAGCGGTTTGAAATACTTTCCTTTAAACTTGAATACCCGTTTTCACCAACTTGGGGGGTGATTTTCGAAAAATCCAAAAACACGTGTTTGATTATTTTTGATCTAATTTCTATGCACTGAGTTTCAAATTCATCGGTTAACGCGTTATGATTTTCCCATACAAACTTTAACATCGTCTAGATTACCAATGGAGGGTAGTTTTAAAATAACTATTAATGTCCATCTTTTTTATTTACTTATACTCATATTCTTATTAAGTTTCAAATGTATAAACCCAAGGAATAAGATTTTACATACAACAGTTTTCACCCCTTTTCACCACCTTAGAGGAGGACTTTCGCAAAATCCCGTCTTATTGCTCCCCTACATAGTAGATTGCAACTGCTGTGCAAAATGCAAGTTACTGCGTTTTGCGGTTTCGGCTGTAGTCGAGTCTTAATAATAAAAATTGAGTACCTAAACTTACCTACAAACATTTTTTTTTTAAATTTATATTTTTGTATAGAGAACTATTTTTTGTAAGTGTGATAAAAGCGATTAGTTAAAATAACTTTTATTATAAGTAAAAATACTATTTATAATATTACAAAAAAAAATATATTACAAAATTGCAGTGCGCTTCATCCTTATATTAAGTATATGTAAATGGCTCGAGTGCTTATATTATGTGAATAGCTGGCATGTACTGGAAATACATAATAAAAACATTTCATGACCAGTGATTATTTTTCACATGAAACTAGGTACTGTTATCGTACTAAATTCATGCAAAATAATTTAAAAAATATTGTAAGTAAACAGTTTTCATTTTGAACCATTATGATAATATTCACATACATTTTGAGGAGTGCTCAATTTGCGAAGTGCACAATCTTTTATTGTAAAATTTTATTGTCTGCTCCTACCAAAATTGGAATCCTTCAATAAAACCCCATCTTCTTCAGATATTTAACTTTTTATTCACTCTCAGATTATCACATCTTAATAAATGTACTTATAAAATAAACCCGCCATAAAAACATATCCACTTCAGACTCAACTAACCATTTGTTTTCAATTCAAACTACATTCCAGAATAATCTCCAAACCATAAAGTTATAATCAGCCATCTACAAACTATATAAAATTCCCTAAGGCCATATCTATCTGCCTCGACAAGTCGAGGCGCGGCGGGAGGAGCTCCGGCGCGATCTCAGGGCAGTATGGAGGGAGCGACTGTCACAACCGAGGTCCGGGCACGCCGCAATCGCGGCGGTAAGACCCCTCTTTGAGGAGTGGCTGGATAGGCGTCACGGCGTCCTGACCTACCGCATGACGCAGGTTCTCACCGGACACGGAAGTTTCGGGAGGTTCCTGTGTCTGATACGGAGGGAAGAAACGCCTGGGTGTCACCACTGCGAGGATCGTCCGGAGGACACGGTGGAGCATACGGTGCAGGACTGCCCCGCTTGGGCAGAGCACCGCCGTGACCTCACGACGGCGATAGGCGGAGACCTCTCGCGCCCGGCATTGGTCGAGGCTATGCTGCGGGGCGAGACGGAGTGGGAAGCGGTCGCCTCCTTCTGCGAAGCAGTCATGCTCGTGAAGGAGGAGGCGGGCCGCCTGAGGGAGAGGACAGCGTCCTCCCTCCACCCCAGCTGCAGTGGTAGACGCCCACGGCGTCGGACGTCGCAGGACGATTTCCGGCCACCGTAGGCGCGGGCATGCGGGCAGCGAGTAATGGGCGACTCGCAGTCTGACCATGGACCATGCCCGGGTCGACGGCGCGTTGTGTTCCACGCGCGCCTCAAAGAGTGTCAGCATAGTGACTGGGCCTGTAGAGGGCCAAAGCCTGCCGGGGTCGCGGGACTAAGAGATTACCGTGACCCCGGTACGTAAAGGGCTATTGAAGGACACCGTGGATTTTAGCCAGTACAAGTCTGACAGTCCCTCCCGCCCTGCCCTGGGTGGGAGGACTCATTTGATGATTTTACTACGATAAAAAAAAGGCCATATCTATAACACAATCTGCGTCAAATCCATTTCTCCTGCTCGGCCTCATATGAATCTTAAAATAGCATCTTTTTTTTTTGTTTTCTCGTGGTAAAATTATCAAAAATCGCCGTTGGCGTCTACCACTGCGGCTGGGGTGGAGGGAGGACGCTGTCCTCTCTCTCACGCGGTCCGCCTTGCTAGCTAGGGCACCTAGGGAAGATCTGTTTTCTTTCTCAGATTCAATTGGTCACTAGTCAAAATGTTTGTGTTAGCAGAATTAAATGCAAAGCCAGTGACTTTTTAATGACGGGGCCTGTAGAGGGCCAAAGCCTGTCGGGGTTGCGGGACTCACAAATTACCGTGTCCCCGGTACTCAAAGGGCTATTGAAGGACACCGTGGATTTTAGTCAGTCAAGTCTGACAGTCCTTCTGCCCTGGCCTGGGTGGGAGGACTCATTTGATGATTTTACCACGCAAAAAAAAAACATAGCCAGTGACTTTTCCCAGTTAGTAACAAAACGTAAGTTATCTTGCAACCACAACAACTGGGGACATCAGCATTGAGAATGTAATGGCTGGTGTCACCGATGGTTTTTAGGGTTCCGTACGTCTGAATACAAAAACGGAACCCTTATAGGATCACTCGTGTGTCTGTCCGTCCGTCGCTTACAGTCAATTATCTCCGAATCTATTAGACCGATTAAGTTGAAATTTGGTACACATATCAATTCCTGTGACCCAAACACAGAGGTGTGACGTGAGCAGATGAAATCTGTATATGGGGGGTCATTTTTGGGGGGGAAGGGGAAAATTAAAAAAAAAAATTCTGAAAACTGCATCGTGTGGCATATCAAATGAAAGGTCTTGTTGAGAAGATCTTAAATGTATTTTTTGTAATTTTAAAATAAATAGTTTCCAAGTTATTCAAGAAAATAGACGAAAATTGACCATTCCCCCCCCCCCTTATCTCCGAAACTACTGAACCTAAAATTTTGAAAAAAATACAGAAATTAGTTTTCTCCTTATAGATTATAGGAAAACCTATAAGAAGTCCATGATATTAAAATAACATGGTAAATCACTCAATATTGTGCGTACCAACTTAATTTTTTTTTTAATACGTCATAAATCGTAAACCGCAATTTATCTTTCAAAGTTACAACCAACTTTTATATAATGTTACTTGCTGCTACGGAACCCTTTAAAGGCGAGTCCGACTCGCACTTTGCCGGTTTTTTGTCAAGTTTTCACTGCGCGTGAAGTCGGGAGCTAGGGCCCTTTTTACCTTCGCTAATCCAATGAAAAAATGTTTGGTTGCAGGGAAGTTGGAAACAAGAAGGGTTGATCAATTATTAAGATACTACGAAGTATTCTCATAGCGAGAACTGATCATATAAGAACTGAAAATGGTGAAATATAAAGAGTCGGAGTCAGAGTCTGAAGACGCTTCACCCGCAAGCGAACCACGCTTCCGCGTGCGCGTGTGCATGCAGCGTTTTTACAACAACAGCGACGCGCGCGCGCGGGCCTACGTGTGCGTGTCGCCGAACAGACGCGTCAGCTGGCTGCAGCGCCGCCTGCGCCGCCTGTTTGCGCTGCCGCGCCTGCGCCTGCTGTCACGCGGCTACCTGCTGCCGCCGCAGGAGCCACTCGCGCTGCTGCAACCCGATGACCCCGTCGAGTGCGTACACAACGAATCGAGCTAGTAGTCGCAACGCTACTAAAAGCCCTCCTCTAAATTTCACTTCTGCTTTGCAGGGTGGTACCTGCTAATCACGATGACGCTGCAGCACCCCCAAACGTCGTGGGTTCCGTAGACGAGTTGCCAGTGACTACCCTGGAGTCACGACCCTCACCATCGAACGTTCATCTGGATGATTTGACAGAAACCAAGCAACAGGCGCTCATGATGCTGGAACAATTCTGCGTTGCGCCCGCGATGGAGTGCGCAGCGGGTAGCGTGGCGGAGAGTACGCCACGGCTGCGCCGACGTCGCGTACGTCGCCGGCGCCGCGTACCGCCGGGCGCGGGTGACTCGCAACCGTGCGACGGGCCGGAGCCGGTATCCGAGTGCCGGGACCAGGAGGCAATGGTACTACGTAACGAGTTGCAACCACGCGCCCCCCGAGTCGTGCGTTCGCTGACGGATGGAAATATGGCGACTTTCCGCGATATCTCGCCCACTAACCTCCTAATTCGGTGAAATTGATGTTGCTCTAAGTACCTATGATAAATTTGGTTATTTTTGATGACGATAATTCACTTGGTAAATCTTAGGATAAACAGTAAGAGCACGGTAAATGTTGAAAAAAATCAGTAGTGGTTCAGGTAGACGGAGCCCCGCTGGCTCCTATTTTCGCGAGCAAGGTTTAAAAGAAATCTAACCAACCCAGATATCGGGGTGCCCCTGACGTCTACTTTCTAAAAAAAGGCACCAACAACTTTTGGGCCTGAACCACGTCCAGTAAATTGAAATAAATGTTAAGGAATTATTCATTGTTTTATTACTAAATCCGACATTTACCAACCATCATTCCTAAATCTTAGCATTTCCAAAACTGCTGGTAAAAGCCCGAAATATTGTCTATTTTTAAATAAATAAAAAATATGTTAAAAATAACTAAAACCCGACTACGAAAAAATCGCGCACTGTAAAGTATAAAACAAGAACAAGCCGTGATCGTATGCCACCTACGGTTGTTTCACACAATCTTTATTGGCTAGGTGGCATACGACCACGGCTTGTTCTTTTTTTATACTTTACAGTGCGCGATTTTTTCGTAGTCAGGTTTTAGTTATTTTGACGTGACAACGTCTTATAAATTGGTTTGCCGGGTGACACTTCAAGAAACTGCGTTACGCTCCGCTCACGTTATGCGCTCACAATGAGAGCGAGTGAGAGGCACGCGACCCTTCCACTCGGGCATGGTTAGCCCGCCTAAGAGCGAGAGAGACAGACATAAAAAGTGAAAGGCACGCGTCCCTTCCACTCGAGCACAGTTCCTTCTTCCTACTATACGAATGAATATTCACATTAAAATTATTTTACCACTCAAAGTCGTTGTCACGTAAAACTTTCGCCCGTATACCGACTTTACAGGCAACCAATTTTTTTTTTTAATTATTTTTTATTTACACTATTTTGGGGTTATATTATTTGAAGTAAGTAATTTATGTTATATGTACTTATAGTTTCTGAGTTGTGAATTTAAGATTTATCATTTGATAATTGATACCCATGTAGAAACAGAAATTTAGCTAGTAAAAGCTATATCCTAACTATTCCTAACTATAATATTATAAATGCGAAAGTAACTCTGTCTGTCTGTCTGTCTGTCTTTTCTTCACGCCTAAACTACTGAACCGATTAGTGTTAAATTTGGTACAGACATAGTTTGGAACTTGAGAAAGGACATAGGATAGTTTTTAACCGACTTCAAAAAAAGGAGGACTGTATTTTTTTTAAATGTTTGTTACCGCATTACGACCGACTGGGTGAACCGATTTTCATTATTCTTTTTTTGTTTGAAAGCTGGTGCTTCCCGTGTGGTCCCATTGTAACCAAATCAGGATCTGATGATTGGATCTTGGAGAAATCGAGGGCAACCCTCAAATTTTATAGGCTCACCCATCGTTTTTCGTAAATCTTATGAAGTAATTTAAGTACTTGCGTATGGTAATCATCATCTTATGTAGCTGAGCTGATGATGGAAGGTACAACTCCTTAACAGTAAGGAGTAGGCATCGACTGATTCATTGTTCGCATATCTCCGGAACTTCACGTCCGATTTAAATAATTCTTTTTTTGTGCTAGGTATCGTTCAACTTAGGGAATACTGCAAGTTTCATCAAAATCGGTTCAGTAGTTTTTGAGATAGGGAATTTTATTAGCTTATTGTGTACATGAGGGATGTTATTACCAGTGCTACGGATTATATTGTATTTATATTGTATGTATTTGGCAAGAATTTGGGTTGAATATTTTAACTAAAAAACGATAAATAAAAAACTTTTTGAAAAAAAAATGTAACCGCCTTCAAAAAGAACCACAAAAAAGGGTAAAATAATCTACATTTTTTTTTTGCCACCGACTTCCGAAATAAAAGTTATTTTGTAGATTATTTTACCCTTTTTTGTGGTTCTTTTTGAAGGCGGTTACATTATTTTTTTAGAAAAAGTTTTTTTATTATATATAATTTTACGGGTTAAGCCGCGCTTGCCGAGGTTGGTCTGTGGATGGGTAAAAAGCACTCGGAAAGCACGTAAAGCCGTTGGTCTCGGCTGTAATTTGAAGATCTTTGACAGTCGTTACTGTCAGAAGCTCTAAAGTCTGACAGCCAATCTTACCATGGGGTATCGTATTACCCAGTTACTGGGTTGTGGAGGTCCGACAGGCAGTCGCTCCATGTAAAATACTGATATCCAGCTGCATCTGGTTTGACTGGAAGCCGACCTCAATATAGTTGGGAAAAACGCTAGGCAGATGATGAACGGAGTATAGATAATTCTATTAGTACTATATGTCGAGTGGTCCTTATGCTCAATAGATGGCGGTGATCGCGCAATGATGTCGATCGTTACACGAGTTCGATCGTTACACGGGACAAAGAAAGCTACTTTGTTTTATACTATGTAGTGATTATATGCAAATAACATTGGTCCGACCTGTTTATTAGTGAGTGTTTAGTAATCCGTTTGTGCTGGATAGGATAATCTCAAGCCCGGGGAAGGACATAGGGCTACTTTTTATAAACACACCATACAGGTAAAGATTGATGAAGAAACCACTGGTAGAATTTTGAAATTTGCAGAGTTCTATTATTAATATTTTTTTATCGTGGTAAAATCATCAAATGAGTCCTCGCACCCAGGGCAGGGCGGGAGGGACTGTCAGACTTGACTGACTAAAATCTACGGTGTCCTTCAATAGCCCTTTACGTACCGGGGTCACGGTAATTCGTAAGTCCCGCGACCCCGGCAGGCTTTGGCCCTCTAAAATAATGAGCACTTAGAAAGGAATTCAGATAATCCCACCCTCAAGAGATTCCCTCTAAATATTAGGTATAGGTGTTCAAAGATTGTATGGAAACTAATTTTGAAGTTAGAAATCTGGGATGTACGATGTGAAGTTACATAAAAAAATATAAGTATTAAAAAAAACTGTCACGTAACTTAATGAGGCAGACCAAATTCTACGCGAGCGAAGCCGCGGGCAAAAGCTAGTAATGTATATATATTTCAAATGTGCTCATCAAGCCCTTTAATTTGATACCCATGTCGATACTGTGCGAAAATATTTTTTTTTTCGGTAACGACTTCTCATCCCCTACGGGGCGCCATATTGGATTTGGTGACACGTCACCTACCCTATAATCAGCGGACAACTGAGACGCTTCTAACGAGACCTCTTTTGTCATGTAATGATAAGTAGTTTAGAAGTTATGAGGGAATAAACAAACATACAAACATACATACCGGCCAAAATCATAACCCTCCTTTTCACCCCCCCCGTCGCGACGCCGCTGCGAGCTGACGTGTTTTTAAACGCTCCGCAGATTAAATTTGCAAAAAGCAGTCTTAATTAATTTTTACAACCTAAAACCTATAGTAATACGTATCAGTCACATTGATAAACAGACCTGTGCAAGACTGGACCCATATTCTGGATAATAACAACAATAGTGAGCAAAAAGTTTTAGAAGTTACCGTTATAAAAGTGAACAAAACTGTTTGAACCGTGTGATGTGCTAGTACGACCTTCAAAGAGAAAGCAAGGTTACTCCACAAAAAAACATCAATGTAACTTTACCACTAGGTGGTGTATTTGGACTCAACCATTACAACACATTTGGCTGTGAGGCTTCCGACCGAGACTGATAGTACTGAGGGCGGCAGTTCGAATCCCACAAGACGGATTTCTTTTATGGATATTAATTTTGTTGGATTTCTCTTTTTGCTAAGTTTTGTATATTTGTTGAGGATTAATATACAAGAAAAAAAACATTATTGTTTGTAACTTAATTTAAAATAAATTAAAATGCGTCCAAAGCGAACTCCACCTGTCACGCCGAAACAAAGCGGTGAAGCTGATGCTCATCAGAGCCCAATGGCTTCTACGGAAACTGTGAATGAGGACACCCAAAACGCAGCTTGCCGATCGAGAATCCGAAAACGAGGTCATGACGATGAACTTAACGTTTTTATGGCGGAAATGACTAAAATTATATCCGATTTAAAGGAAGACCAGAACCACAAGTTGGATGAGTTGCAGGCATCAATCAATGATATCCGAAAGCAGAACGCTGGCATCATCACGTCTGTCGAGCACTTATCAAATGAATATAATTATCTAAAAAAACAACTTGAAGATATGGAAAATAAACGTAAGTGTAATATGGATTACATACAGGTGTTGGAGACTAAAATTGATTTCCTAGAGAGTACGCATAAAAGTTCTTGTATCGAGATTAAAAATATCCCACCCAAACAAAAGGAGTCGAAGCAAGATCTTTTAGAACTAGTAAACAAAGTTGGGACTACACTCAAATTGCCTATTCTACCAATTCAAATAAGAGACGTTTTTCGTATAAATACTAAGACGGAAGGCAATAAACCTATAATTGTAGATTTTACTTCCATCCTGACAAAGGAAAGTGTACTTGAGCATTGTAAGAAGTTTAATAATCAGCATAAAACCAACAAGTTAAACACTACGCATTTACAAATTGGTGGTCCACAGAAGAGTGTATACATACATCTCTGAAAGTCTCACGCACAAAGCCAGTAGACTCTTTTTCCTGGCGCGTGGCCTCGCGAGCGCCAGTGATTATAAGTACTGCTGGACGGCGGGCGGTAAGATATTTATTCGCAAAAGAGAACGACACATACGCATCAAAACTGAAGCTGATCTAGATAAGTTAAAAACTGAACTGAAAATATGACTAGTTATTTTTCTCATAATTGTTTTTACTGTTTTGATTGGATTTTGCATGATTATCATCAGATTTTGCATGTTTATTTTGTATTATTTAAAAAAATACTCTTCTTTGAGACAAACATTAACGTTGACCTGGTTTAGTTATTATATTTCTGAACATTGTTATACGAACACACACCCACATTTACATCACTCACCTTTCTACAAAAACACAAACACCATACTTTGTTCACAAACAAGTAAATCACTACACACTGAGAATAACTATTCGCATTGCGTTTGCAGAGGAGAGCTGGCAAATAATTATGTGCACAATGATATGTATTACAGCGAAAATGGCTGACTTTACTATGACTCTTAATAATGATTTGGACTCTGTGGCTGTGGCACAGTCGGCGAAGGGTGAAATAGAGGACTGCAAAAATATGTTGCAACATTCCGAAACCTCATTAAAGATCATTACGCAAAATATCCGCAGTATCCACCGTAACCTGGCGAGCTTTCAAACGTTGCTAACTAGATCTCATATCGAATGGGACATTATTGTGCTGACTGAGTGTTGGTTGACACGTAATCCCATCATTCCTGTTATTAACGGGTATCACTCTTTTTCAACTGCCAACAACAAAACCCAAAATGAGGGTGTGGTAGTCTATTGCAAAAACGATGATTTCTCTACGATTGATGATATAGAACTCTCAGATGCAAATACTCTTGCTTTGAAGATCGACCCAGACACCATTTTAATTGCCATCTACCGGCCACCGAGTAAAAGAAATATAGACAGATTCTTAGCCTCGCTAAATGATTGTCTCTCCAAGTTTTCTTCGTATAAAAACATTGTCTTGGTTGGTGATATCAATGTTGATATTTTACCTGGGACCCAAGACCAAAGATCATCCAACTATCTCGATATGATCTCATTTCACGGCATGCTCCCCGCCCATTCAATCCCTACCCATAGTCGAACATGCCTAGACCACGTATTATTGAAAACAAGGCGCAATACTTATTGCTATGTCGCGCAGACTTCAATTACTGACCATGATTCTGTCATTCTTTTCATGGACACTAAATCCAAGCCAACAACTACTAAAACATACGATCGCATTGATGCCAAGGGATTACACGAAAGCATGCATGGTATTGATTTTAGTCCTATATACATAATGACAGACGTTAATTCGGCGACAGAATTTTTCACAGAATCGCTCTCTAAAGCTATCGATAAGAACACGGTTACTGTTACTAGTACAGGACGGAAAAGAATTATTAAGCCTTGGATATCAAGGGGACTTTTGAGATGCATGCGAAACCGTGACAAACTTTATATAAAACTAAAAAAAAATCCAGGAAATGAAATAATTCAAACTACATATCGAAGGTACAGAAATTTTTGTAACAATATTGTAAAAAAGGCAAAAGTAGACTACGAAAAGGAATTGATTAGAAAAGCAGGAAATAACAAAAAGAAGTTGTGGGAGAGTATAAAAAATATCACGCACACGTTAAAGAAAAAGGATAAGTCTTCACAATTAATTTGTCCAAATAATCCATCAAATTCTGTCAATGATATTAATTCATTTTTCGTGGGTATTGGTAAATCATTGGCGGAAAAAGTTACCTCTACTAAAACAGACTCATGTTACACCGTTAACTCATCCCAAGGTGCGAACCCATGCGAGAAGTCAATGGTACTGTTACCTACAGATGAACATGAAGTCAAATCATTGATAGCTAACCTCAAAGATGATTGTGCAGTAGGGATCGATAAAATCTCAGGAAATTTCCTTAAAAAATTTGTAGATATTATTGTTCCCCCTATAACTTTTATATGCAATTTATCTTTTGCTACAGGAGTGTTTCCATCAGTTTTTAAAAAATCTAAAATAGTTCCCATTTTCAAAAGTGGGGATAGACGCTGTGTTAATAATTATAGACCTATCTCTATCCTTCCAACTTTATCTAAGATATTGGAGCGCCTAATGAATAAAAGACTGGTTGAGTTTTTGGAAACCAATGAGCTTTTGTCTTCGTCTCAATATGGATTTCGCGCTCACAAATCAACATCAGATGCAGTTCATCAATTAACAGACTTCATAATATCGAAGTTAGATAACAAAAAGAAGACGCTAGCCATCTATCTGGATTTAGCCAAAGCATTTGACACAGTGTCTATCCCCATTTTGATTAACAAACTAGAGTTTTTCGGTATAAGAGGGGAAACACTGAATTTATTTGCAAACTATTTAAACGGCAGAACGCAATTAGTTAAAGTGAATGACTGGGTGAGTGATGAACTGCCAATTAAATATGGCGTCCCCCAAGGCAGTATCCTCGGCCCAACCATGTTCTTAGTGTATATAAATAACCTATGCAATACGGACATGACCAATGGGAAGGTGATTACATTCGCCGATGATACTGCACTACTCTTCTATGGTGACACTTGGGAAGAGGTCTATAGTTACGCCCAAAATGGTTTCAATAAAGTGTCTAAATGGCTCTGTGACAACATCCTCACACTAAACGTGGACAAAACCAAGTACATGACGTACACAATTAGAAATCAAGACGTACCAAACCTTGAAATTATCTCACACAACTGCAATAATTCAAGCAATAATTTATGTGACTGTCCACGTTTATATAAAACAGATACAATCAAGTATCTTGGCGTAATCATTGACAACCGATTAAATTTTCATCATCACATTGACGCCCTAGTTCCTAGGATTCGTAAACTCATATATATATTTAAATCTCTTCGTCACATTGCTGACACCTCCATCATCAAATCAGTTTATTTTGCATTAGGCCAATCCTTATTAACATATTGTATAACCTCCTGGGGTGGTACCGCTAAAACGTACTTACTGAGGTTGGAGAGAGCTCAAAGGGCCATTTTGAAAGTTAGTTCTTTCCTTCCTTTACGATATCCTACAGTGGATTTATATCAACGATGTAAAGTACTGACAGTTCGACAACTTTTCATTTTATTGACCGTCGCCAAAAAACATTCCGAACTTCTTTACGACCCAAAATCTTTTGAGGGTAAAAGAAGAAATACCACTGTCTGTGCAACAGCGAGATATAGGTCCAGCCTAGCATATAATTTTTATGGTTTCCTGGGTCCATTTCTATACAATAATATCAACCAAAAATTGAATATCTATCCCCTCACCAGAAAAAACTGCAAAAGGGAAGTTTCCTCGTGGTTGCAGAACATTGATTACAATGCAACAGAACTTTTATTGAAACCCTTGACTTGACCTTTCGATGACACTCACAACAATACACGTATACTTACACACACACGATTATTCTTCTCACTTAATCCGCACTCATACACACACACACACACACAATCCAATATATCTACGCTCCACCAAATCGACGTTAATGTATTCTTGATTTTCTTGACATTTGAAATATGTACCTTTTGAATTATCTATTTTCTTTTTAAATGTAATTAATTTATCAGTATTTTTTATTCTATATTAATTTAACTTATTTAATGTAAAATGTAATCTAATGTTTAAATCTAATGAAATTTAATTTAAAGTGTATAATTTAATTCATCTATTATGTAACTTAATTCAGAATTTCATTCAACTAATTTAACTATGTTTATAAATCTTGAACAGTGAATTTGGTATAAGTTATATGTCCGACGGAGGGTTAGCCTGGTGATCTGTAATACAGGTTTTACCTACAATAGACACCAGTCTCTGTGAAGTGATAACTTGTCTCTAAACTGTATATTTATAAATGTGATGAGAGAAATAAAAAATACTTATACTTATTATTTTGGCTTTGCCGTAGTCGGGTAAAAATAGAATAAGAAACTTTTATTTGTAGGTAGTCACACGGTGTGAGAGTTGAACGGTGAGAGATGTTATAATAATTATAAGTGGTTAGTCTCTATGTTTTGCCGTGAAGCATATAAATATAATTATTATGTCAGTCAAAGTCAAAGTCAAATCATTTATTTCAATTAGGCCATCAACGAGGCACTTTCAAACGTCGAATATTAACATTAAGGAAATGGGATGGGATGGGATTGATTCTACACCCATTCGCTAGGGTAGGTTTGTATGAAGAAGAATGGGCAAGAAACTCCATACTTACTCTTTTTAAAAATGTTTAACAATATTTTTATATACATCATTTGACATCAATAATGTGAAAGCAATGTACTTTAAATCTAGACTAAATATTATTAAAAAAAAAAAAAATATGAATAAGAAAAAAAAAATTAGCACAAAGGTACATGGTGTTCACATTTTAACAAAATATTGCAATTACCTACAGCTATTTTACAAATATAATATAAGTGTGTGAGCATTCAAATTCCAACAAGCTTGATTTTGTTTAAACCCTACATTGTACTATGGAGCAGGACCAGCATGTTTCCAAACATTTTTATCTTGAATATAATCTTCTAATTTATAATATGCTTGTTTACTAAGTGTATTTTTTATGTAACTTTTAAATTTTCTTTCATTTAGAGTTAAAATTTCGCTAGGTATTTTGTTGTAACATTTAACACAGTACCCCATAAAAGATTTTTTGACTTTAGACAATCTAAAATAAGGTTGATCAATTTTATCTTTATTTCTAGTATTAAAATTATGTCTATCGCTTATTTTATTAAAAAGATGAAGATTTTTCCTAACATGCATTATATTTTCATAAATAAATTGACAAGGCACTGTCATTATATTAATCTTTTTGAATAGTTCCCTAAGAGATTCGCGACGACGTAGATTGTAAATAGCTCTGATGGCTCTCTTTTGCAAAATAAAAATGGATTCAATGTCAGCCGCCCGGCCCCACAGTAGAATGCCATAAGACAAAATGCTGTGAAAGTAGCTGAAGTAAACCAAACGCGCAGTTTCGACGTCTGTTAACTGTCTTATCTTTCTAACAGCATAAGCGGCTGAGCTAAGACGGCTCGCTAGAGATGCTATATGGGGGCCCCATTGTAATTTATCGTCTAACGTGATTCCCAGGAAAACTGTCTGATTAATAAATTCCAATTTTACTCCGTTCAAAAAAACGTCGCAATCACTACTTCTAACATTTGGCAAAGTGAATCTAATACATTTAGTTTTCTTTTCATTAAGAACTAAATTATTCAGAGTAAACCAATTTTGAACCTTAGAAATAGTCATTAACATTTTCTAGGTTATGTGCACGTCTATCTATTTTAAAAATTAACGATGTATCATCAGCAAATAACACCATCTGTGGTTGATTTTTTAGTAAATGGGGTAAATCATTAATATAGACTAAGAAAAGGAATGGACCCAAAATAGAACCTTGAGGCACGCCCATAGTCATTTCAGCCCCTGACGAGTTTACACCGTTTATCTGAACTTTAACCTGTCTATCTCTTAGGTATGAATTTATTAAATCAAGAGCTGTATTTTTAATTCCATAGTGTTCCAGTTTCAGCAACAGCGTTTCGTGGTTTACGCAATCGAATGCTTTTGAGAGGTCGCAAAAAATTCCTATGGCATCTTGCGCTTCCTCCCAGGAGTTAAAAATGTTCTTCAATAGGGTAACACCGGCGTCAGTTGTACAACGACCTTTGGTGAAACCGAACTGTTGATCATGAAAGATGGAGTTTCTATTGAAGTGACATAGCATTTGTGCAAGCATTAACTTTTCAAACACTTTACTGAAAACTGGCAAAATTGACACAGGCCTATAATTGTTAGGTTCCTTACAATCACCCGATTTGAAAAGTGGAGCAACCTTACTATGTTTCATGAGATCCGGAAACACTCCTTGATCTACACTAGTATTAAATATAAAAGCTAAATAAGGCGCAACGGTTTCTATTATAGATGTACACGTCTTCACAGACATTCCCCAGAGATCTTCTGTTGACTTAATTTTAAGATCTTTGAATGCTTTAATCACAGCTTGGGGGTTTGTGTGCCGAAACCTAAACTCCATCGGGCATGCCTTTACATTATTTCTAAGTAAGGCAGCAGAGAGTGCGGGTGACGAATTTAAAGACTCGGTCGTCTTAAGAGGTATGTTCGAAAAAAACTTTTCAAATTCCTGAGCTACTTCTATATCCGTGTTTATAGGGCCATGTGCAGTTTCTAAATTAAATTCGTTGTTGCGCTGTTTATTCCTACCTGTCTCATTATTTATAATTTTCCAAGTTGTTTTAATTTTATCATCAGCTGATTTTATTTGATTACTTATATGAATAGCTTTAGATGTTTTGCACACAATTTTAAAAGTTTTTGAATATTTGGCAACATACTGATGAAAGGTAGTATTATTCAGATTGTGTCTCTTCAGACCATAAAGTTCGAAAAGCCTTTCTCTGCTTTTACGAATTCCAGTTGTCGCCCAATCACTAAATAAGAATTTTGTGAAGATAGTTTTAGTTTTTACTGGAAACGTGCGAGTAAATTGTGTACTTAAAATTGCAAAAAACTCGGTGTAAAACTCATTTGGGTCACTTATATTATTAAAGTTATAATGATCACATAATTTACTTGTTAGTGTTTTATTAAATTTTTCTAGATTTTTACATGTAATTGGCCTATACCTTATTTGAGTTGTTTGAATAGGTGTGTAGGCGCAAAACGTTATTGTTTGGCCACTGTGATCAGATGGCAATTTATTAAAAATTTCCTTATGCAAATAATCACAATTAGAAAATACATTATCTATACAAGTGGCAGAAGAAGCTGTCACTCTGGTAGGTTCCATAAAAATATGTGACAAGTTAAATGATTTAAAAAGACTCAACAATCTGATACTATTGGAGTTATTTTCTAAAATATTGATATTAAAATCACCACAGACGATGACAGATTTACTACTACTACATACTTTATTTAACACATCTTCCATTATAGAATCGAATAAAGGAAGAGTCTGGTAATTTGGGGGTCTGTATACACACACTATCACATGCCTATCAAGCTCAACACAGGACAATTCAATGGTGTGTTCAACTGACAGCTCAACAATGTCATTTCGAGTTTTAGATTTAATTGATTTCTTAATTAATATTAATGATCCGCCATGTAACATACGTTTGCGGCTGAAATGGCTAACTACACAATAATTATTATAACAAATAGACATAACTTGATGATCTTTTAACCAATGTTCAGTAAGGCAAACAATATCAAACTTGGTTGATTCCAAAAAGATTTCTATTTCCAAAAGTTTAGAAGAGCATCCTTGAATATTTAAATTAAACAATCTTAAAGTATGTTGCTCTCCTCTTGCTAACTTATATTTAACTAATTTGCTAGAAGAAACCTGTTCATTATTCACTAATAATGAGTTACTAATTAAAGAGGTTTCTTCTGTTGTCTTACAATCTAGTTTAAAGAATTATCCGGAGTGTTCTCCACAACAGAACCATTTAGTGTACCAGCAGGAAGGGAATACCCTATCTGACTGGTAATGGTCTCTGAGGCTGGTGGTATACTAGGAAGATCCTCCTTCGTACAGCATGCAGGTTCACAACATTGGATCACTATGTTGTTAGGACAACCTAACAACACAGACTCGTCACTTAAACTACTACTTAACCTAGAGTCTAATACATCAGCAACAACATGGTTAATATTATATGCTATCAACATAGCAAAAATCAGAATATTATAGCTTTAAATAATTATGATATGTTCCATGCAATCATTGTTCCATTATTAATCATTATAGTAGAGTACCTACAGTTTCAAGTCACATTAATTATTGTAAAAATAAATGGTCATAATTTGCAACATTAAAAATTAGGATTCTGTAATAGATGTCAATTAAAATGCAAGTTTAGAACAAAAATTAAATAACAATAAAATATCTTTAAATAGCTAGCATAAGAATTTAAATTAATAATGATACTTAATAATAGTTTATTTATCAGAATATTGTTTTACAGGTGTTACATATAATAGGGTAACTTAGCCGGTTTTCGGCCACTTAAGCGAATGTATGACTTTGTGGCGATTTTTCTCCATTACATTAAAAACGTCGTCTAGTTTCTTACATTTAAATAAATTTGAGCTCAAAATATAATGTAGTTTTGATATTTGTAGACATTTTACTCGCCAACGTCACATTAAAATTACTAACGTGAAAATAGCGATTTCGCCTATTTTCGGCCACCTGTTTCAGTTTCCGGCCATTATTTTGTTAGCTTTCGGCCACTAATTTGTTATTAGAAAAATGATCTCTATTTGCTAAGTAGTAGGTTCTATTATGGATTAAAAGAAAAAAACATACGTATGAATCAAGTATTTTTAATTAAAATATTTAAAACATTAAACATCATTACAGAAACATTTTAAACATACTAGGAAATTTGGTAGGAACTTTAGTCAAAAAGAAAAAAGTATAATATGGCAAAACAAAAATAAACTTGATGCTTTTTGACTGGCCGGAAAATAAGATTTTTTTAAGTGTATTTCGACCATCCCTCAAAACACGGCCGAAAAACAAATTTAAATTAATTAGTTTTCGGCCGTTGATTAACTTGCTTCATTTTCTAACTAGCTAATAAGATTTTTTTTGGGGAAGGCCCTTTATGTCTGTATTGTTCGTGTGAGTGAAGATTTCGATTCAATTAGTTGATTTATTACCTTTAGCTTTTAATGGCCGAGAGATTAGCTTAGGCCGAAAGGTAAATATTAAAATTCTAATTTCCGGCCGTCAAATATTCAATAACTTAAAAGTGTTATTACCTCATAATTAAGCTCAAAACATGCGGCCGAAATCTGACTACACTAATGAGAAGCGGTTCTACTTTGTGCACAAATTATTTCTTTTTAATTAATTCCTAATTTAATAATCAAAATAATCAATCTATATATATATATATATATAAAAGGAGAACTGACTGACTGACATATCAACGTACAGCTGAAACTACTGGGGCTAGGAATGTGAAATTTTGCACACGGCTTCCTATTATAATGTAGGGGAGCACTAAGAAGGGGTTTTTGGAAATTAAACCTTTAAGGGGGTGAAAAGGGGGAATTAGGAAAGTACGTAACCCACGCGGACGAAGTCGCGGGCAAAGTGCTTGTTAAATATAAACGGTCTTCTTCTAGTTTTCGGCCGGCCGGCCGAGAAATAAATAGTCCCCAAAATCATTATCTAGTTTCCCGGCCATCAAATTTAAATGTAAATAAAATATTCCTTTTTTCCATTCCAGGCGCCCTTCCTCCAGCGCCCGCGGTCCCCACAGCACCCGCGCGAATGCACCCAACGCAGCGTTGCCAGACCGTAACAAAAAGTACGGTTTCCGTACTATTCATCAAACAATTTTGCCTCAGTGCAAACCGTACCTTTTTCGTACCTTTTCTTTATATCTATCTTCTATCTATATATATAAAAGGAGAACTGACTGACTGACATATCAACGTACAGCCGAAACTACTGGGGCTAGGAATGTGAAATTTTGCACACGGCTTCCTATTATAATGTAGAGGAGCACTAAGAAGGGGTTTTTGGAAATTTAACCTTTAAGGGGGTAAAAAGGGGGAATTAGGAAAGTACGTAACCCACGCGGACGAAGTCGCGGGAAAAGTGCTAGTTTATTTATACTAGTGATTTATTTTTCACTACAAAGGGTCAAAAATAGTGGAATATGAGTACGAGTAGACTATAGCCTTTTCAAAATTCTAGCAAAACCGTATGGGTCGGAATACTTCTCCAAGAACTAGATCAGTTTTTTTTCTTCGAGTTGCGATTTATTCGTACTTCGATTAACGAAGTCTTTTTAGACCTAAAAATATAGTCGCGGGACTGTACGAATTACCGTGACCCCGGAACGTAAAGGGCTATTGAAGGACACCGTGGATTTTAGTCAGTACGAGTCTGACAGTCCCTCCCGCTCTGCCTTGGGTGGGAGGACTCATTTGATGATTTTACCACGATAAAAAAAAAAGACCTAAAAATATCAAATTAGATAGATCTAAATTTTTTTATCGGTATTATAATTAAATTAAACAAAATTATTGTAATTTCGTTTCAAGTTTCTGACAGGTATGTTAGCAGAAATTAATTAATTTTGCAGAAAATTTGTTGCTATTTCCTTAAAAACAATAAAATAAAACAATACCTACTTTTTATACTACACCTGCGTGGAAAGTATCTACCTTGATACTTTATGAAATTTACGGTAGAAAGTACGTCATTGCAATTCGAACAAATATGCGGGGAGAAAACGCTTTCTCTCCCGCTCAGATGCGTTTTCTCCCCGTATCAAGTTACTTTCCACACAGGTGAAGTATAAAGCACTATGTATCACTCGAGAGAAAGTGTGATTTCCGATCTCGGGTGTTTTAAAGACCTCGCCTACGGCTCGGGATTCAAACGACACCCTCGACGGTAATCGGTCACTTTCTCCTCTCGGTGAACAATGTAGTATTGTTCCTTTAAATATAGAGAATAAAATCGCTTCATATCTGAACTTCCTCATCACATTATTATTATAAACTAGCTGTACCCTGCCACGCTTTGCTGTGGCACATATGTAGATGGCGCGGTCAATGGTACACAGCTGATCGTTAAAAAAACTGTTTTTTCGCGGTCGCGGATATGTGACTGATGCAAAAAATAGATAAAAACAATCCTTGATGCGGATTATACCATATGATGCTAAAATTTCAGCTCAATCGGTGCAGAACTTTTTGAGGTTTTGAAGCGTACACAAACCAACATAACATTTTTATATAGAAGAAGAAGATTATTATCATTTTTTTTTATAATTTGCATAATTAACGAATTTAATGACTTTACTTCATTCTATAATTTCCATTATGTAATACCTTATTCAATTTAATTTACATGCTACATTTAAAAACTAAAATTAAAAGTTCTATAATTGATTTATAATAGTTATTTATGCAACTGTTGTATAATCAGGGGTATTAAAACACGAATGTGGGTTTATCACACGAGGCGTAGCCGAGTGTGATAATAGTATCACATGAGTGTTTTAATACCTAATTATAACGGTTGCATACAAGACTTTATCTACAATCATGCTGTGAATCATCTATAAAAGATTCTCATAACATACCATATTCGCATACCATATTCGAGTGAAAAAATGGCGGGTTATAACACGATAAGACGAGTTGTTCTTTTTTCAAAATTTTAGCGATCTGGTGGTGAAAATGTCATTGCATGAGAATGTTCTTTTTTTGAAATTCATTATAACACGCGTTTGGATGATATAATGATCATTATATCATTGAGTGTTTTAATGTTGGCAATAAGCTAATTGTTATAGGTTCTTTTATAGAGGATTAATAGCATGATAGTAGATAAATGAATTTGTTCGATATTGGCTTTCGGTAATAATGTTCTACTTGACTACATTGCTTGACTATATCTCTTTGAATGTTCGATTCCCTAACGCTTTTTTCCAACCTATGGTCGCAGACAGCCAATTCGAAGAAGAAACAAACTGATCTAGTTCTTGCAGAAGTATGCCGATCCAACCGTACTTTGAAGTTAAAAACCGTACCTTTTCAGAAAGCCAACCGTCCATTTTTGAGAAATCATACTGTCAACACTGAACTGCCCGCCGCCGCGCCGCCAGTCTCCGTTAATGCGGCATTGCGTGTGTACGTGCGTTGCGCAAAATCAGCGTTGATTTCGCGATTTAACTTTCTTGTAAGAACTTGATAGGTAGCTTTAGTTGCTGTGAGAGGTGTTTTGATGAATTAATGGGTTATATCGGTGCCAATAAACTAAGATATCTCATTCGTATTCTAATCAAGAACATGAAGACATCGTTAGTGCTTGTGTGTTCAATCAAGCTTATGTGATGTAGAGTCATGAAAATTCATCGACAGTGGAATGTGTGGGCTCATATCAATTTGGTAAAACACCTGTCGATACCGCTGGTGCAGTGTGAATGTGGGGGCAAGCCGCAGGTAGGTACCAGTTCTAATCTGTTGTATTTTTGCATGTTAACTTTATCAGATAATTCTTTATTAATAGAAGATTGAGATAACGTATGTTATTTAAACTTTTTACGAAACGTAATAATAGATATTCATGTTCGACGTTGTCGAAATTGTTTATCTTACCTTTACAATCCATCAAAACGCTCGCACACTACTTGTCTATCAGTCGAACGCGAGTTCAGATGTCCATAGCATCTTGTTATTAATGAAATACAGGTGTTTCATGCATATTTTGTCAACGGAAAAATATTCCATTTTACATGAACCACCCAATTAAAAGAAAAAATCGGTATGCCGTATGGTAATGTATTATTGTGTGTAAAATGGTTTAAAATTGATGTTGAATCCTCAGACCAAAAAAAATAGGTTGAATCGAATATGGCCATATATAAGGCAGGGGTTCTCGTACTTGAAATCGAATGACGTATGATCGAATAACAATTGTTCGAAAACGTTAGCTCGATAGATTATAAAATCGAAGAGTTGAGAGAGCCCTTAATCTTGAAACATCGTTTCTCGAAAGATCATTTAATCGATTTACAGAATTGCTTGAAGGATTTTCATTTAAAAACAATTTGATAACAATAGGTAGGTATATGCGTAAAAATAAAATAAACTTTATTCATGTGCGTTCATTTTGGTAGTCTAGTTACTAAAATAACATTTGAAACCCGAAGAGTTGAACCCATAGGGCAGGGAAAGAGGGACTGTCAGACCTTTACTGACAAAAATCCACGGTGTCCTTCAATAGCACTTTACGTTCCGGGGTCACGGTAATTCATTAGTCCCGCGACCCCGGCAGGGTTTGGTCATTGTGCTGACACTCTTTGAGGCACGCGTCGAACAGAACGCGCCGTCCGACAGCTAGTCGCCCATTACTCGCCACCCGCATGCCCGCGTCTACGGTGGCCGGAGATCGTCTTGCGACGTCTGTCGCCGTGGGTGTCTACCACTGCGGCTGGGTTGTGAGGTTGACACTGTCCGCTTCCTCACGCGTCCCGCCTCCTCTTTTGCTAGCAGGATTGCCTTGCAGTAGTAGGCAACCGCTTCACACTCGCGCCAATACCGGGCGTCATACGTCGCGGCCTAGCGTCGTCGTGAGGACACGGCGGCGGTCTGTTCAAGCGGGGCAGTCCTGCACTGTATGCTCTACCGTGTCTTCCGGGCGATCCTCGCAGAGGTGGCACTCAGGCATTTTTTTCCTTCCTTATCCGACGCAGTAACCTCCCGAAACATCCGTGTCCACTGAGGACCTGCGTCAAGCGGAAGGAAAAGACGACGTGACGCCTATCCAGCTACTCCACAAAGAGGGGTCTTCCGTCGTACTCTTCTTGTTCTGTGAGATTTTACTAGAATGACTTAAAATGTGTGTTTAACAGAAAGCGTTTTGATGACAAATGACAACTGCTTGCGTCGAAAAAAATTTATGTTTTAAGACGTGGAAAGTTTGTAAGTTGGGTGTGTTCGTGTATTAATCTGTTTGAACAAGTTTCATGGAAAGATGATTTAATTGTATGCTACGCCCTGCTAGCTGGTAGTCAAAGTAGAATTCGTAGTCCAAGTCGAAGTCAAAGTCAAAATCGAAGTCAAAGTCAAAGTCAAAGTCGAAGTCGAAGTCGAAGTCGAAGTCAAAGTCAAAGACAAAGTCAAAGTCAAAGTCAAAGTCAAAGTCAAAGTCAAAGTCAAAGTCAAAGTCAAAGTCAAAGTCAAAGTCAAAGTCAAAGTCAAAGTCAAAGTCAAAGTCAAAGTCAAAGTCAAAGTCAAAGTCAAAGTCAAAGTCAAAGTCAAAGTCAAAGTCAAAGTCAAAGTCAAAGTCAAAGTCAAAGTCAAAGTCAAAGTCAAAGTCAAAGTCAAAGTCAAAGTCAAAGTCAAAGTCAAAGTCAAAGTCAAAGTCAAAGTCAAAGTCAAAGTCAAAGTCAAAGTCAAAGTCAAAGTCAAAGTCAAAGTCAAAGTCAAAGTCAAAGTCAAAGTCAAAGTCAAAGTCAAAGTCAAAGTCAAAGTCAAAGTCAAAGTCAAAGTCAAAGTCAAAGTCAAAGTCAAAGTCAAAGTCAAAGTCAAAGTCAAAGTCAAAGTCAAAGTCAAAGTCAAAGTCAAAGTCAAAGTCAAAGTCAAAGTCAAAGTCAAAGTCAAAGTCAAAGTCAAAGTCAAAGTCAAAGTCAAAGTCAAAGTCAAAGTCAAAGTCAAAGTCAAAGTCAAAGTCAAAGTCAAAGTCAAAGTCAAAGTCAAAGTCAAAGTCAAAGTCAAAGTCAAAGTCAAAGTCAAAGTCAAAGTCAAAGTCAAAGTCAAAGTCAAAGTCAAAGTCAAAGTCAAAGTCAAAGTCAAAGTCATCGTCATCGTCATCGTCATCGTCATCGTCATCGTCATCGTCATCGTCATCGTCATCGTCATCGTCATCGTCATCGTCATCGTCATCGTCATCGTCATCGTCATCGTCATCGTCATCGTCATCGTCATCGTCATCGTCATCGTCATCGTCATCGTCATCGTCATCGTCATCGTCATCGTCATCGTCATCGTCATCGTCATCGTCATCGTCATCGTCATCGTCATCGTCATCGTCATCGTCATCGTCATCGTCATCGTCATCGTCATCGTCATCGTCATCGTCATCGTCATCGTCATCGTCATCGTCATCGTCATCGTCATCGTCATCGTCATCGTCATCGTCATCGTCATCGGTTTAGGTGTAGGTTTAGGTGTAGGTTTAGGTGTAGGTTTAGGTGTAGGTTTAGGTGTAGGTTTAGGTGTAGGTTTAGGTGTAGGTTTAGGTGTAGGTTTAGGTTTAGGTTTAGGTTTAGGTTTAGGTTTAGGTTTAGGTTTAGGTTTAGGTTTAGGTTTAGGTTTAGGTTTAGGTTAGGTTAGGTTAGGTTAGGTTAGGTTAGGTTAGGTTAGGTTGGGGTGCTAGGTCAGAAAACCTCCTCGTGTGCCTGTCGGCTGCTTGTCCCTTTTGATACGTCGGGAGGGAACGGCAGCTGGCAGGACGGTGCATCCTGGGCGCGGCAGTGACGTTCTCCGAGAAACTGGAAGAAGATTTCTTCATCTTGTTTAGCGGAGAAATTCACTGTCGTGGCGAATAGTCTGACACTGGAGGGGTCCCATTTGGACTGGTGGGGGCGTTGTTCCGCGTGTTCCTCTGTCTTGCAGAGGGCACAGTGGAGGAGCATGGACGGGCCCGGTGTGCACTTGCACTGCCTCCGGGCAGACGGGGAGGGACTGTGCCCTTCCTTGTCGCCGTCATAAATCTCGTAATCCCGATCCTGATCGGGACCGAGGGCCTCGGCTTAACCGCCCGGGCCACGAGGTAGAAAACCTCTATAAAAAGTCACCCCGAATCTCAAGCGGCGGAGCACCGCGAGGAGATGTATGGCTGACGGGTGTTCTTATGAACAATCAGTCGCTAGTGCTACCCTCGCCAGGGTACCGGCCGACCCCCTGGCGAGTAATAAATGCTTAAGGCTTACCTGGGTACAGGGGTCTCTGCCCAGGTGGACCCTTTATTTCCCCCATTCTCGTGGGTACTATATGGATACCAAAATTTTTAAACAAAACGATGTAGAGAAGGAGGGAAGGGAGGAGAAGGAGAAGGAGGAGACGGGAGCAAGGAGTGCTCCGGGGTGCTCTCGAGAGCCAGTAGTGGTTCTCCAGAGGCTGCCCTCTAATGTGGACGAGATGTCCACCTCGGACACCGCCTCCACATTGGCGGAGGAGGTGCCCGCCGCTTCAGTCAAATTTTGGCGCAAGCGACGGGCCCCACCAGTAGTGGCTGAAGGATCCGGAGACGACAACGACTCCAGCGACGACATGACGGACGAGGGAGCGACTGCTAGGAAAGCACTCGCCTCCTCGTCCTCCAAAAGAGGAAGAGGACGCCCAGCGTCGACAGGCCAATTCATTGGCCTGTCCAAGGCACGGCGCGAACTGGCGGAGGCAAAAAAGGCTGCCGCCAAACAGGAGAGGGCAGAGGCGGACGAAAGGGAGGTGGCCGAGTTGGCCCGCAAATTGTCCGGACGTATCACGCGATTGTCCGAGACTTCCTCCGCCTCTGCAGTCTCTGCGGTCTCGGAGAGGGAGACGGAGGACCTGCTGGCCGGAGAACTGGCCAGCAGGATGCAGGACGCCGTGGCGGCCATTAAAAGGGTTGCCAAATCGTCAAAAGGTTTGAAGGGCACCTTCCAAAAAGCCCTAAAAGATGCGGCGGCCTCCATCTCGGAGACCGCAGAGGTGCTGCTGACCCGCACCTCTTCCGAGGAGACCGCGCGATTACAGGCGCAGAACGCCCGTCTGTCGGCCCAGCTGGCCGGGCTCCGCAGAGAGCACGAGGCGTTCCGAGCGGAGCTCGCTGCGCTGCAGACCGAGCGCAAAAAGGAGGACGTGAGGCAGCCGGAGGAGTCGGAAGTGGTGCGGCTCCTCAGGAGCGAGCTCGAGAGCTACCGAGCCCGCTTCGACGTCCTCGAGCGGCAAATGCTGCGCCCTCCCCTGGCCACAGACGGGCCTTCAAAGCGGGCGGTGGCTGCGGCCGCTACTTTCGCAGCCAAAGCTGCAGCGCCGACCTCGACTCGGCCAACTGAGGTGGCAGAACCCGCTGCCAAAGAGCCTAGCGTAGCCGGACGAAAAGGCAAAGGGGCTGGCAAGAGGGCGAAGGCTGCAGCCGCAGCTGTCCCTAATGCCGAGTCAGCGTCCTCAGCTCCCAAGGCTCCCAGAACCGAAGCACCGACAGCTTCCCAGCAGAGCCAGTGGGAGACTGTCGGAGCCAAGAAAAAGGCGAAGAAAGCGGCGAGGAAGAAGGCCAAGAAGGTGGCCAAACAAAGGGAGGCCGAGAAGGTGGCCAAGGTCCGCGCCCCCCGCTCCACGGCTGTAGTACTCACTTTGCAGCCTGGAGCGGAGGAAAGGGGCATGACCTATGCTGCGGTCCTGACGAAGGCCAAGGCTTCAATAAGCCTCGGTGACCTCGGCATAGCGGGCCTCCGCTGCAAGCGGACTGCTACCGGTGCTTGCCTTCTAGAGGTGTCCGGCGCCACGAGCGGCCCGAAGGCAGACGCCTTGGCCGAGCAAATAAGGGCGCAGTTCGAGGAAGGCGAGCTCCGGGTGTCAAGGCCTACGAAGTGCGCCGACCTGCGAATCGCAGGCTTGGACGACTCTGTATCAATCGAGGAGGTCGTGGCTGCTGTGGCGAGGGCGGGAGAGTGCCCGCCCAGCCAGATTAAGCCCGGCAAAATCCGCCCGGGCTTTCGGGGGATGAGCTCGATAGTTGTGAGCTGTCCTGTGGCGGCGGCGCAGAGGCTGGCGGACGGGCGCCGGCTGCTCGTGGGGTGGGTGTCGGCACAGGTAAAACTGTTGCCTGCAAGAGGTACGACGTGCTTCCGGTGCTTGACGGACGGCCATGTCGGAACGCAGTGCGTCTCCGACACAAATTACCGCGACCGGTGCTTTGGATGCGGTCAGCCCGGACATATGGTCGCCTCTTGCACGGCCCCGCCCCACTGCTTAGCTTGTGCAGCGATGGGCAAGCCTGCAGGGCATCGGGTGGGCCGAAAGCCATGCGTCGCACCCAACGGCAAAAGGAAGGGGAGGGCCCAGACTTCGGTAGTCCCGGCTCAGTCACAAAGTGAGGAATCGCAGACTATGGACACCCAGTAATGGCCCCATCTCTGCGATTCCTCCAAGCGAACATCAACCACTGCGCCCGGGCTCAGGATTTATTACTCCAGAGCATGGCGCAGTGGTCGATAGGTGTCGCGGTTGTCGCCGAGCCGTACTTCGTCCCGCCCGGGCGAGCTGACTGGGCGAGTGACACGAACGGCTCGGTGACACTGATCTCCAGAGCCGGGAATGGGTCCCCGATGTTGGAGGCTCTCGCCGTTGGGCAGGGCCACGTGGCGGCACTGTTCGGGGAGATGGTGGTTGTGGGGGTTTATTTCTCCCCGAACAGACCTCTCGCCGACTTCGAGAGATTCGTGGTGGAGTTGGGCGTCGTCGTCGCCCGTAGTCGTCCTCACCCCGTGCTCGTTCTTGGGGACTTCAATGCCAAATCCACGGCTTGGGGTTCCCCGACAACAGACGCGCGGGGAGAGGTGCTGGAGGAGTGGGCAATTGAGGCCGGCCTCCAGCTCCTAAATAGGGGTTCCGTGGACACGTGCGTGCGCCAGCGGGGCGGTTCCATAGTGGACTTGACGTTCGCTAGCCCCGCACTAGCGCGCCGTGTCCAGGACTGGCGGGTGGTGGAGGAGGCGGAGACTCTGTCAGATCATCGGTATATCCGTTTCGATGTCTCTGCCCAGACTTCTGCCACCCCGGTTCAAGCGGGCCCTGGCGGGGTCGGTCCGCGTTGGGCGCTTCGGCAACTGGACCGGGACCTACTCGTTGAAGCCTCGATAGTCCAGGCCTGGGTGTCAGCACCGGATAGGCCTGACGATATCGATAGCGAGGCGGAGTGGTTCCGGAAGGCGATGTCACATGTCTGTGACGCGGCTATGCCTAGGGTTCTGTCCCGACCGGCTAGGCGCCAGGTGTACTGGTGGTCGCAAGACATCGAGCGGCTGCGCGCTGCGTGTGTTGCCGCTCGGCGCCGGTACGCCAGGCTCCGCAGGAGGCGTAGCCGCGTCAGGGATGCGGCAGACGAGGCCGAAGAGGCGGAACTTTATGAGGGGTACAGGGCGGCGAGGAAGGCACTACAGCTTGCCATCAAGCGGGCCAAAGTACTGGCTCGGGAGGAGCAGCTGCAGACTCTGGACCGAGATCCATGGGGGCGCCCATATTTAATGGTACGGGGCAAACTCCGTCCATGGGCCCCCCCGCTGTCCCAGAGCCTCCGGCCCGAGCTATTGAGCAGCGTAGTTGGCGCTCTGTTCCCCTCTAGGGCAGAGCATACCCCGCCACCCATGGTTCCGCCCTCCGAGGTGCCCAACGAGGACGACGACGGCGACGATGACGTGCCCGAAGTGACCCGGGCAGAATTGAGAGCGGCGGTTTTGAGGCTTCAAGCCAAGAATGCCGCCCCAGGGCCCGACGGCATACCCGGCCGCGCATGGGTCTTGGCCTCGAAGGCTCTCGGGCCCCGACTGCGAGGGCTGTTGAGCGCATGTTTGCAGCGGGGCCAGTTTCCACGCCTATGGAAGACGGGGAAGCTGGTTCTGCTTCATAAGCCAGGGCGCCCTGCGGACTCCCCGTCCGCTTACCGCCCCATTGTGCTGCTGGACGAGGTGGGCAAGCTCTTCGAGCGAGTAATCGCAAACCGCCTCCTCCAGCACCTCTCTGGCGTGGGGCCGGATCTGGCGGACAACCAGTTTGGTTTCCGTCAAGGGCGCTCTACAGTGGACGCGATCATGCGCGTAAGGGCCTTGGCGGAGGAAGCAGTTGCACGGGGTGAGGTCGTCTTGGCGGTGTCGCTCGACATCGCCAACGCCTTCAACACCTTGCCCTGGAGTTGCATCAGGGAGGCGCTCCGCTACCACGGGGTGCCGACCTACCTCCGCCACACTGTCGGGGTCTACCTGGCTGGCAGGTCAGTCGTCTACCCGGGTCAGGAAGGATGGGGTCGGCGAGAAACGTCGTGCGGTGTTCCACAGGGGTCGGTCTTGGGGCCGCTCCTGTGGAACATCGGATACGACTGGGTGTTGCGCGGTGCGCTCCTCCATGGCGTCGGCGTAGTCTGTTACGCCGACGACACGTTGGTGACCGCGCGAGGGAGGACGTACCGCGACGCGTCGCTACTGGCGACTGCGGGGGTTGCGCAAGTCGTTGCTAGGATCCGGCGGTTGGGCCTCGAGGTGGCGCTCAACAAATCCGAGGCTCTGTGTTTCCACGGGGCCCGGCGCGCGCCACCCTCGGGGTCCAACATAGTGGTGGGAGGCGTCCGCATCGGCGTCGAGTCGACGATGAAGTACTTAGGACTCGTCCTCGATAGCCGATGGGACTTCGGGCCGCACTTCCGGCAACTGGCCCCTAAGCTGATGAGCGCAGCGGCGGCGTTGACGCGGCTACTGCCTAACTTGGGGGGCCCTGAGTCATCCTGCCGGAGGCTCTACTTGGGGATCGTGCGGTCTATGGCCCTATATGGAGCACCCGTGTGGGCAGACACCCTGTCGGCCCGCAACGTCGCAATGCTGCGAAGGCCGCAGCGAGCGATGGCCGTCAGAGTGATCAGGGGGTACTGCACGATCTCCCACGAAGCGGCCTGCCTGTTGGCCGGATCACCGCCCTGGGATCTGGAGGCTAAACTCCTCGCGTCAATGTATCGGTGGCGCGGGGAGGCCCAGGAGCGGGGCGAAAGGCCGCTGCCTAGCGTAGTGGAGACGCGGCGGTCTGAGCTCCTCCGATCTCTAGCGGCGGAGTGGAAGGCGCGACTTGCGCAACCCAGTGCGGGGCACGCCGCTATTGCGGCGGTAAGGCCCGTCATGGAGGCGTGGATCGGCAGGAGGCACGGCGCTCTCACCTTCCGACTGACGCAGATACTTTCCGGACACGGTTGCTTCGGAAAGTATCTGCATCGCATAGGTCGGGAGCAGACGCCCGTGTGCCACCACTGCGACGGTTGCCCGGAAGACACGGCGCAGCACACGCTAGAGGAATGCTCAGCGTGGGCGTCGCAGCGCCGTGATCTGATCGCGGCGATCGGCGGGAGCGATCTCTCGCTTCCGACTGTCGTCGAGACCATGGTCGGAAGCGAGAGTGCGTGGGAAGGGGCCGTCGCCTTCTGCGAGGAAGTTATGCTCGCGAAGGAGACGGCGGAGAGGGAAAGGGAGCGCATTTCCATCCCTCTCAGCTCCCGTAGCAGACGCACCGGGCGCCGAAGGGCGCAAACCGATCTGCGTCCTCCATGAGAGGTAGCCTGCGGGCGGCTGACTTGGGGCAGTCAGCCGCCCGACCAGATACAGGCCCGAGTTGGCGGCGACGTGTCCTTCGTCGCCACTCGAAGAGAGGTGCGGCCGTTGGTGAACGGCCGCACCGAGGAGAGGGACCCGGCGATGTAGTCGGGTCAAGGCCTGCCGGGGAGCGGTGAATGCGCAAGTGGGCCCGCACCCCCGGCTAAAGGCAGTAGAGGACACCGTGTGGTTTTAGTCAGTCGAGTCTGACATGCCCCTCCGCCTTCCCCAGGCGGAGGAAGTCCATGAGGATTTCCACACGTAAAAAAAAAAAAAAAAAAAAAAAAAAAAAAAAGGTTAGGTTAGGTTAGGTTAGGTTAGGTTAGGTTGGGGGACCCCCCACAGTGTTTGCGTCCACGTCGCGTCCCCTGGAAACTGCCCAGTTCTGACCACCGTAACGGAGTGGCAGACTGGGTTGGCCAAAGTTCACTGTGACTTCAAAGCTCTTATTTTATTCTCTTGCCTTGCTCAGCTTTGATTGATTTGTTTTTATTATGTCGAAAGACCTTGCGCGTGACGCCTCCGGGCGCTTTTTAAAACAAAAAGGCCCTTCTCAGGGCCAACCCAAAGGCCCTTCTAAGGGCCAACCCAAAGGCCCTTCTCAGGGCCACTCCGACGCTGCGGCGTCTGAGGCTAGCCGCGCGCCGTCTGCGGCTAGCTTCTTTGGTGAGGCGGACGAGTCGTCTGACGATTCGCTTGTCCGAGTGTCGGACACAGACGACTCGCGCCGACGAAAGCGTGTGCGCGGTGGGTCCGGGAGCTCCTCGCACTCGAGTGGGGCGAAGCCGAAGGCAAAGAAGCCGACGGTGGTCGCGGAAACCCATGTCGTTGGGCTCGCGGACGCTCAACGCCAGTTGGACCTGGCTCGACGGGAGCAGCTCCAGCAAGAGCTGGAGGAGCGGGTTGCGGCGAGCGAGACGCGGGCGCACGCCGCCCGGGCCAAGTCCGGGTACGGCGCCCCCCGCGTTGTATACGCGGACCACTCCCTCGCAGAGTTGGAGGGAATGGCGGAGGAGGATGAAAAGGAGATCATCGAGGTCGCCACTAAGTCCTCCCACCTAAAGGGGACCTTCCAAAAGGCCCTCAAGTGCCGGGCCGCGAGCATGCGCGGTGTCGTCGCGGAGCTGGTTCGACGTAAGGCCAGTGATGAAACGCGGCAACTGCAGGCGAAAGTTGATCGCCTGCAGTCGGAGGTCAGCCAGCTTCACAAGAAGCTGGCCGAAGCCACGGCTCGACCACAGCAAGCCGGGACGAGCCCCGTGACAGAGGGCCCCCCCTCCAACCTTGAGGATATCATCCGCAAGGTGGTGATGGAGGAGAGGGCCTTCACAAGGTCCTGCTTAGCAGGAATTGAGGACCGGCTCCTGCCGGAGAAACGCCTCCGGCCGCCGCTTGCGGCGGATAAACGGCAGCGCGAGCCAGGGCCGTCCTCCTCCTCCCAGGCGGAAGACGCCCTTCTCCCTGCGACCACACCGGTCAACGAGTGGACGGTTGTGGGCCGCAAAGGGAAGGGCAAGGGCAAAAAGTCGGCGACGGTCGTCCCTGCCGTCCCGGCCACTACCGCGCCCACCGCTACCAAGGGCAAAGGGAAAGCGAGTGGAAAGGGGAAGCTAGTCCCCCCAAAAACCGCGGCCGTCGTAGTGACGCTCACCGCGGAGGCTGCGGGGCGAGGGGAGACGTACGCGTCCCTTCTGGTGCGGGCGCGTGCAAATGCGGATCCCGCCCAACTGGGGATCAGCAGTGTCTCCTGCCGACGGACCCAAGCCGGGGCTCGAATTTTCGAGTTCCCGGGGGCAGAAGGGAGTGCCCATGCGGACCTCTTCGCAGCCAAGCTGCAAGAGGTCATCGCGGATTCGGCCAAGGTGGCTCGGCCGGTCAAGTTGGCGGCCATTGAGGTGACGGATCTCGATGATTCCGTCACCAAGGAGGAGGTGGTAGCGGCGGTCGCAGCGATAGGGGGCTGTGGCGTCGCGGCGGTCCAAGGCCGGGACATAAGACCCGGCCGCGGCGGTATGGGCACCATTCGCCTCGAGTGCCCAATCGCCGCTGCCAAAGCCGTCCTGGCGAAGGGACGGCTGAAAGTAGGGTTCAGCTCGGGTGCAGTGCGTGCACTCGAGGAACAGGCGCTGCGGTGTTTCCGGTGCTTCGGCATCGGACACACCAGGCCCCTGTGTCCGTCCACGACAGACAGGACGGACACCTGCTACCGCTGCGGCAAGGAGGGCCACAAAGCCGCCTCCTGCAAGGTCGCCACGCCGCACTGCGCGGTCTGTGCCGCCAGTGGCCGCCCGGCGGCCCACGTCATGAAGGGGAGGAACTGCAATCCTCCCCCTAAGCGGGGCAAAGCGCAGGTGCCGACCGGACCTGCTACTGCCGCTAGCGCCGTCGCTCCTGCGGCGGCTGTGGAGGGGGGTGCGATGTCCGACTGATGGATAGGGTCGAACATCGCATCCTTCAGACGAACGCCAACCACTGCAAAGCAGCCCAGGATCTGCTGATGCAGATCATGGCTGAGTGGTTGGTGGACTTGGCGGTGGTCGCCGAGCCTTACTCGGTCCCTGGTCGTTGGCTGGGCGACCGGGACGGCCTCGTGGCATTGTCGACGCGGCCCTCCACGGACTCCCCTCCCCTCTCGCTCTTAGAGAGGGGACCGGGATACGTGGCCGCCGCGTGGGGAGACATAGCGGTGGTGGGGGTTTATTTCTCCCCAAACCGCCCTCTCTCGGACTTTGAGGATTTCCTCGAGATCCTCACAGCAGTCGTAGGGAGGGCGGCGCCACGCCAGGCCGTGGTGTTGGGCGACCTCAACGCCAAGTCGGTGGCCTGGGGCAATCCGGCCGCCGGCTGCAACGTCCGGGGGCGCGCCGTCGAGTTTTGGGCGGCCTCTTGCGGTGTGTCCCTCCTCAACAGGGGGGCGGTCCACACGTGTGTGCGGCAACAGGGTGGGTCGGTGGTGGACGTGTCGTTTGCCACCCCCGCGCTAGCCGCCCGCGTCGTCAACTGGCGGGTAGAGATGGTGGAGACTTTGTCGGACCACCGATATGTGCGGTTCGACATATCCGCCCGGGGAGGGGCGTTGGCCCGCACTGGGCAGTCCCCCTTCCCGCGGTGGGCTCTCACCCGCCTGGACCGTGAGGCAGCCAGGGAGGCTGCCTTTCTCCAGGACTGGCTGTCGCCCCCTGGCGAGGTCCGGGACGTGGACGCCGCAGCGGTTCGGCTGAGGGAGTCCCTGACCGAGGTGTGCAACTCCAGCATGCCCCGGTCTCGCCGTCCGCCTCCCCGTCGTGCCGTCTATTGGTGGTCGGAGGAGCTGGCGGGGCTCCGGGCCGCCTGCGTGGCGTCCAGAAGGGCCTATGCGCGGAGCCGACGGCGCAGCGCCCGAAACCTGGCGGAAGAGGACCGTCTATACGCCTCTTATCGGGAGGCGACGACGGTCTTCAAGTCCGCAATGGGCGCCGCCAAGGACTCGGCGAGGGCCGAGATGCTGGAGGGTCTCGATAGGGACCCCTTCGGAAGGCCATACAGGGCGGCGCGGAACCAGCTCCGCCTCTGTGGTCCCCCCCTGTCGGAGACCCTCGAGCCAGCGTTGCTGGACGGGGTGGTCCGGTCCCTGTTTCCGCGCAGGACCGACTTCACCCCACCACCCATGGATCCCCCGCAGGGGGCGGCCCTGCCGGAGGAGGAGGTCCCCCCGGTGACGGCGGCGGAGTTCGAGGCGGGGGTCCTCAGCCTCCGCAGGAAGAAGACGGCCCCCGGACCAGACGGCGTCCCCGCACGGGTGGTGGCTATCGCTGCCTCCCAAATGGAGGACAGGTTTCGGGACCTCTTCAGCGCGTGCTTTACGGCTGGGAGGTTCCCGAAGCTGTGGAGGGAGGGGCAGCTATGCCTCCTCCGTAAGGAGGGACGCCCGGTGGACTCCCCCTCGGCATACCGGCCCATCGTTCTGCTCGATGAGGTCGGTAAAATGTTCGAGGGGATTGTCGCCTCCCGGCTGAATAGCCATTTGCGGGGGGTAGGGCCGGATCTGTCGGACGCCCAGTTCGGTTTCCGCCGAGGGCGTTCGACGATCGACGCGCTGGCCCTACTCAAGGGCCAGGTGAAGGAGGCAGTGGAGGCGGGGGACGGAGTGTTGGCGGTGTCATTCGACATCTCCAACGCCTTCAACTCCGTCCCCCACTCGACGATATTGGAGGCGCTGCGGTATCACGGAGTGCCCCAATACCTGCGGGCCCTCCTGGCGAGCTACCTGGAGGACCGAGAGGTCCTCCTCGTTGATAAGACGGCCACTGTGCGGCGGTACGGCGCAGAGTCCGGTGTTCCGCAGGGTTCGGTGCTGGGCCCTCCCCTGTGGAACATCGGGTTCAACTGGCTTCTGCGGGGGGCCCTCCTCCAGGGCACGAGTGTCATCTGCTACGCGGATGACACTCTTCTCACTGCCCGGGGGAGGAACTTTGGGGAGGCGGCCTGTCTGGCCTCGGCTGGCGGATCCTTGGTTGCAGAGAGGATCCGCCGCCTGGGATTGGAGGTGGCGCTGCACAAGACGGAGGCCGTGTTCTTCCGCGGCCCCCGGCAGCGTCGCCCTCCTCCCGATGCCCACATTGTCGTGGAGGGCGTCCGTATAGGTGTCCAGCCCCAGATGAAGTATCTGGGCCTGGTGCTGGACGAGAGGTGGCGCTTCGGCCCGCATTTCAGCGGGCTGTCGACGCGCCTCCTGAAAGCCGCGGACGCCCTCTCGTGGCTCCTCCCCAACCTTGGGGGGCCCAAGGCGAAATGCCGGCGCCTGTATGCCGGCATCCTCCGCAGTATGGCCCTGTACGGGGCACCCATCTGGGCGGACTCCCTCCACAGGAGGGAGAATGCGACCGCCATCCGCAGGCCCCAAAGGGCCATTGCACAGCGGGTGGCGAGGGCCTACCGCTCAGTGGGCTTCTCGGCGGCGTGCGCTCTGGCCGGCACTCCTCCTTGGGAGTTGGAGGCTTGGGTGCTGGCCAGAGTATATGAGTGGACGGCGCGCCGGAAGGCGCTCGGGGAGCGCCCCGCCGCCGAAGAGCGGGAGGCAGTGCGGCGGGAGGCGAAGGACGCCATCGTCCTCCACTGGACGGAGGACCTCGCCGCCGCCGCCTTTGGCCGCCGGACGTTGGACGCGCTCGGTCCGGTTTTGCAGAGCTGGCTCGAGCGGTCCCACGGTTTCCTCTCGTTCCGTCTGGTGCAGGTGTTATCCGGCCACGGCTGTTTCGGATCGCACCTGCATCGGATCGGTAGGGAGGAAACCCCGGCGTGCCACGACTGCGGCGCAGCGGAGGACACGGCGCAGCATACCCTGGAGGTGTGCCCGGCTTGGTCCGAACTGCGCCGCGGTCTGACTGCGGTTGTTGGGCAGGACCTCTCGCTTCCCGCTGTGGTCGAGGCCATGCTGGGGAGCGAGGAGGCCTGGACGGCGGTTGCCTCCTTTTGCGAGGACGTAATCTCGCAAAAGGAGGAGGCGGAGCGCGTGCGCGAGGACGATCCTCTCGCGGCGCCGCTCCGCAGACGAAGAGGCCGCAGAAGGCGCCGTCCTCTTGGTGGCGACGGGACTTTGCTCCCGCCACCACCTTCGTAAGTCATTCCCGGGCCCGCGTGAGGGCCCGGCCTGAGGGCAATCGTCGGCGGAGGACTGGAAGTGATGGCTGTGCCAAGATTCCCAGTCCCCGCCACTCAGACGAAGCGGGAATGCCGCTGGGTATTTTTAGTGGGTATACCGGGTCAGACCGGGGAGTCCCACATACCCCTCCGATTGGAGGGTATGCGTAATGCATTTTTTCCCAGCGCAAAAAAAAAAAAAAAAAAAAAAAAAAAAAAAAAAGGTTAGGTTAGGTTAGGTTAGGTTTTTTTTTTTTTTTTTTTTTTTTTTTTTTTAGTAGGCAGGAGTGGGAAATCCCTTCGGACACCTCGACTATCTCACGGAAATTGTGAGACAGTCGAGGTAGTGCGGGACTTGAACCCGCTAAAACCCACTCCTGCCCCGCCAGTGTACCTCTAACGAAGTCAGAGACCTTACTTTCTGGTTTTTATTGTTACGGCTGCAGGCGGCCGAAGAGGCCACTTTGAATTTCTGTCGCTTGCTGATGGCTTCTCAACTAGCATGACGCTTTCTACTGTTTACTGCTAAATATTTTTCCGAATATATTTTTGAATGACTTTTATTACTATTTATTTATTATTAACTTTATTACTATTTATTTATTATCTACTTTATTACTATTAATTGTTTCTAAGTTACTTTTCTCCTATTGCCTTTATTTTGGCCCGCACGCTTAACAGTTTTAGCCCTAGTATAATCGCAGACAAAACACTACAGTATTGGCTGTTTGCCGTTTGTGCGATATATGAACTGTATACTAATTATACGGCTAAATATCGCCTAAACAGGCTCTACGGTATTTTGTTCCGGGCTCGACACAATTTGGCGATTCCACAGAAGTTGACTCATGGTCCAGCACAACTCCAGTCACTTTCTTAAGAGAGTGACTCCAGTTACTACCTCTCATTGAGCCAACCTCTGTGGTTCGCTCAATGCGTTTGCTCTCTCGTTGTGTCGTTCCCGGTTTCGCTATGACGCGGAAAGTGAGTGCGCCCGCAACGTTAGCAATAAGCAATTGCTTCCCTCGCGAACGCATCCCACTTCCCGCGGATTGGGCAATCGCCGCTAAAGGCATTGTGCCGGTGCTCCCCCATCTTGGCTCTGGTGCAATTCACGCATACCGCTGCTTCGCCCCTCCGCTTGACTGGGCAGTCCAACCTAAGGTGTGGACCACCGCAGTGGCTGCAGAGGTCGGCCGGCTCTGTGCAGAAGCGCTTGCCATGGCCGAATGCCAAGCAGCGGGTGCACTGCACCAGAGGCGTCTGGTCTTCGACGCGCACTCTCTGGAGGTCAATTCGGAGTTTACCTCCGTCGAGTGCCCTCCTCCAAATCGTGGGGGATACACTTAGCACAATGCCGTTAACGTGCGGGTTGCGTGCTTTCTTTCTGTACTTGACAGAAATTCTCTGTTCCGCGTCGTCGAGTCCGTGGAAGATCTCCCGGTTCTGATTTCTGAGGGCTGCAAGTACTTCCTCGTCACTATGTACTGAAAGGACATCCCTCAGAATCAGAAGCGGGTCGCGATTTTTCACGTTCTCGACGACGAGGTTCCCTCCGGCCGCCTGCAGTCGCTCCCTGACTTTACTCCTCTCTTCTTCTGTTGCACACCCCACGATGATCCTACGGTCCTTGGCCTTCCTGACGCGTTCTACCCGAACCCAGCCATCCTTCGCATCCACCGCTCTCCTGACCTTTTCCAGGATCTCGTCACCCGTGTCCACTTCCTGCGTGGAGGAAACCACCACCGAGTGCAGTGTCGTCAGCTCCAGAGCTTTCGCTCCGGTGTGGCTTTTGTTCGAGGTTACTACACTCGCGTAGGTGCCACCCTCCACGCTTACTTTGCCGGCCAGACTGTCTCGGAGTTCATCCATCTTCTTAGAGTGGTCTTTCAACTCCGAGATATGCTCCTTGAGGGTGTTGAGGAGCTCAGCCTGGCCAGCAAGAATCTCGGTGGAGACGGGTGGGGAACTATGGACAGCGGTGGACGCGGCGGTCGTCGGCTCTGGCACGGCCCCAGCCGCGCCAGGGGCCCGCTCGAGCTCCGCATCCTCGACCAGCTCAAAAAGCCTTTCTAGGGCCTCAAGCACCGCGTTCTTGATGTTGGTCTTGAGGTTGCGAGAGTTGCCCAAGTTGTGCTTAGCCTTCTGTAGGCAATCTCTCGCCTCCTCAAGACGACTGCGACGCTCGGCCCCAGTCCCCCCAAGCAGTCCGGTGGCGGCCACAGGAGGCGGGCGCCCCTTTGGTGTGGTGAAAACCTCGATGAACTCGCGAGGAGTGGCGTCCTCGAAGGATATTCTCTTCTTGATTTCGTCTCGAGTCAACGGGGACAGACACTTCTCCCCCATGGACTCCCCCGTCGACCGATGCTCATAGATGGCGTCATATGGGTCGGGGGGGAGAGGGGCATGACCTATGCTGCGGTCCTGACGAAGGCCAAGGCGTCAATAAGCCTCGGCGACCTCGGCATAGCGGGCCTCCGCTGCAAGCGGACTGCTACCGGAGCTTGCCTTCTAGAGGTGTCCGGCGCCACGAGTGGCCCGAAGGCAGACGCCTTGGCCGAAAAAATCAGGGCGCAATTCGAGGAAGGCGAGCTCCGGGTGTCCAGGCCTACGAAGTGCGCCGACCTGCGTATCGCAGGCTTGGACGACTCTGTCTCAGTGGAGGAGGTCGTGGCTGCTGTGGCGAGGGCGGGAGAGTGCCCGCCCAGCCAGATTAAGCCCGGCAAAATCCGCCCGGGCTTTCGTGGGATGAGCTCAATAGTTGTGAGCTGTCCTGTGGCGGCGGCGCAGAAGCTGGCGGACGGGCGCCGGCTACTCGTGGGGTGGGTATCGGCACAGGTAAAACTGTTGCCTGCAAGAGGTACGACGTGCTTCCGGTGCTTGACGGACGGCCATGTCGGAACGCAGTGCGTCTCCGACACAAACTACCGCGATCGGTGCTTCGGATGCGGTCAGCCCGGACATGTGGTCGCCTCTTGCACGGCCCCGCCCCACTGCTTAGCTTGTGCAGCGCTGGGCAAGCCTGCAGGGCATCGGGTGGGCCGAAAGCCATGCGTCGCACCCAACGGCAAAAAGAAGGGGAGGGCCCAGACTTCAGTAGTCCCGGCTCAGTCACAAAGTGAGGAATCGCAGACTATGGACACCCAGTAATGGCCCCATCTCTGCGATTCCTCCAAGCGAACATCAACCACTGCGCCCGGGCTCAGGATTTATTACTCCAGAGCATGGCGCAGTGGTCGATAGGTGTCGCGGTTGTCGCCGAGCCGTGCTTCGTCCCGCCCGGGCGAGCTGACTGGGCGAGTGACACGAACGGCTCGGTGACACTCATCTCCAGAGCCGGGAATGGGTCCCCGATGATGGAGGCTCTCGCCGTTGGGCAGGGCCACGTGGCGGCACTGTTCGGGGAGATGGTGGTTGTGGGGGTTTATTTCTCCCCGAACAGACCTCTCGCCGACTTTGAGAGATTCGTGGTGGAGTTGGGCGTCGTCGTCGCCCGTAGTCGTCCTCACCCCGTGCTCGTTCTTGGGGACTTCAATGCCAAATCCACGGCTTGGGGTTCCCCGACAACAGACGCGCGGGGAGAGGTGCTGGAGGAGTGGGCAATTGAGGCCGGCCTCCAGCTCCTAAATAGGGGTTCCGTGGACACGTGCGTGCGCCAGCGGGGCGGTTCCATAGTGGACTTGACGTTCGCTAGCCCCGCACTAGCGCGCCGTGTCCAGGACTGGCGGGTGGTGGAGGAGGCGGAGACTCTGTCTGATCATCGGTACATCCGTTTCGATGTCTCTGCCCAGACTTCTGCCACCCCGGTTCAAGCGGGCCCTGGCGGGGTCGGTCCGCGTTGGGCGCTTCGGCAACTGGACCGGGACCTACTCGTTGAAGCCTCGATAGTCCAGGCCTGGGTGTCAGCACCGGACAGGCCTGACGATATCGACAGCGAGGCTGAGTGGTTCCGGAAAGCCATGTCGCATGTCTGTGACGCTGCTATGCCTAGGGTTCTGTCCCGACCGGCTAGGCGCCAGGTGTACTGGTGGTCGCAAGACATCGAGCGGCTGCGCGCTGCGTGTGTTGCCGCTCGGCGCCGGTACGCCAGGCTCCGCAGGAGGCGTAGCCGCGTCAGGGATGCGGCAGACGAGGCCGAAGAGGCGGAACTGTATGAGGGGTACAGGGCGGCGAGGAAGGCACTACAGCTTGCCATCAAGCGGGCCAAAGTCCTGGCTCGAGAGGAGCAGCTGCAGACTCTGGACCGAGATCCATGGGGGCGCCCATACTTAATGGTACGGGGCAAACTCCGTCCATGGGCCCCCCCGCTGTCCCAGAGCCTCCGGCCAGAGCTATTGAGCAGCGTAGTTGGCGCTCTGTTCCCCTCTAGGGCAGAGCATACCCCGCCACCCATGGTTCCGCCCTCCGAGTTGCCCAACGAGGACGACGACGGCGACGACGACGTGCCCGAAGTGACCCGGGCAGAATTGAGAGCGGCGGTTTTGAGGCTTCAAGCCAAGAATACCGCCCCAGGGCCCGACGGCATACCCGGCCGCGCATGGGTCTTGGCCTCGAAGGCTCTCGGGCCCCGACTGCGAGGGCTGTTGAGCGCATGTTTGCAGCGGGGCCAGTTTCCACGCCTATGGAAGACGGGGAAGCTGGTTCTGCTTCATAAGCCAGGGCGCCCTGCGGACTCTCCGTCCGCTTACCGCCCCATTGTGCTGTTGGACGAGGTGGGCAAGCTCTTCGAGCGAGTCATCGCAAACCGCCTCGTCCGGCACCTCTCTGGCGTGGGGCCGGATCTGGCGGACAACCAGTTTGGTTTCCGTCAAGGGCGCTCTACAGTGGACGCGATCATGCGCGTAAGGGCCTTGGCGGAGGAAGCAGTTGCACGGGGTGAGGTCGTCTTGGCGGTGTCGCTCGACATCGCCAACGCCTTCAACACCTTGCCCTGGAGTTGCATCAGGGAGGCGCTCCGCTACCACGGGGTGCCGACCTACCTCCGCCACACTGTCGGGGCCTACCTGGCTGGCAGGTCAGTCGTCTACCCGGGTCAGGAAGGATGGGGTCGGCGAGAAACGTCGTGCGGTGTTCCACAGGGGTCGGTCTTGGGGCCGCTCCTGTGGAACATCGGATACGACTGGGTGTTGCGCGGTGCGCTCCTCCATGGCGTCGGCGTAGTCTGTTACGCCGACGACACGTTGGTGACGGCGCGGGGGAAGACGTACCGCGACGCGTCGCTACTGGCGACTGCGGGGGTTGCGCAAGTCGTTGCTAGGATCCGGCGGTTGGGCCTCGAGGTGGCGCTCAACAAATCCGAGGCTCTGTGTTTCCACGGGGCCCGGCGCGCGCCACCCTCGGGGTCCAACATAGTGGTGGGAGGCGTCCGCATCGGCGTCGAGTCGACGATGAAGTACTTAGGACTCGTCCTCGATAGCCGATGGGACTTCGGGCCGCACTTCCGGCAACTGGCCCCTAAACTGATGGGCGCAGCGGCGGCTCTAACACGGCTGCTGCCTAACTTGGGGGGGCCAGAGTCATCTTGCCGGAGGCTCTACTTGGGGATCGTGCGGTCTATGGCTCTATATGGAGCACCCGTGTGGGCGGACACCCTGTCGGCCCGCAACGTCGCAATGCTGCGAAGGCCGCAGCGAGCGATGGCCGTCAGAGTGATCAGGGGGTACTGCACGATCTCCCACGAAGCGGCCTGCCTGTTGGCCGGATCACCGCCCTGGGATCTGGAGGCTAAACTCCTCGCGTCAATGTATCGGTGGCGCGGGGAGGCCCAGGAGCGGGGCGAAAGGCCGCTGCCTAGCGTAGTGGAGACGCGGCGGTCTGAGCTCCGCCGATCTCTAGCGGCGGAGTGGAAGGCGCGACTTGCGCAACCCAGTGCGGGGCACGCCGCTATTGCGGCGGTAAGGCCCGTCATGGAGGCGTGGATCGGCAGGAGGCACGGCGCTCTCACCTTCCGACTGACGCAGATACTTTCCGGACACGGTTGCTTCGGAAAGTATCTGCATCGCATAGGTCGGGAGCAGACGCCCGTGTGCCACCACTGCGACGGTTGCCCGGAAGACACGGCGCAGCACACGCTGGAGGAATGCTCAGCGTGGGCGTCGCAGCGCCGTGATCTGATCGCAGCGATCGGCGGGAGCGATCTCTCGCTTCCGACTGTCGTCGAGGCCATGGTCGGAAGCGAGAGTGCGTGGGAAGGGGCCGTCGCCTTCTGCGAGGATGTCATGCTCGCGAAGGAGACGGCGGAGAGGGAAAGAGAGAGGGTTGCCATCCCTCTCAGCTCCCGCAGACGCACCGGGCGCCGCCGGGCGCAAACCGATCTGCGTCCTCCATGAGAGGTAGCCTGCGGGCGGCTGACTTGGGGCAGTCAGCCGCCCGACCAGATACAGGCCCGAGTTGGCGGCGACGTGTCCTTCGTCGCCACTCGAAGAGAGGTGCGGCCGTTGGTGAACGGCCGCACCGAGGAGAGGGACCCGGCGATGTAGTCGGGTCAAGGCCTGCCGGGGAGCGGTGAATGCGCAAGTGGACCCGCACCCCCGGCTAAAGGCAGCAGAGGACACCGTGTGGTTTTAGTCAGTCGAGTCTGACATGCCCCTCCGTCTTCCCCAGGCGGAGGAAGTCCATGAGGATTTCCACACGTTAAAAAAAAAAAAAAAAAAAAAAAAAAAAGGTTAGGTTAGGTTAGGTTAGGTTAGGTTGGGGTGCTAGGTCAGAAAACCTCCTCGTGTGCCTGTCGGCTGCTTGTCCCTTTTGATACGTCGGGAGGGAACGGCAGCTGGCAGGACGGTGCATCCTGGGCGCGGCAGTGACGTTCTCCGAGAAACTGGAAGAAGATTTCTTCATCTTGTTTAGCGGGGAAATTCACTGTCGTGGCGAATAGTCTGACACTGGAGGGGTCCCATTTGGACCGGTGGGGGCGTTGTTCCGCGTGTTCCTCTGTCTTGCAGAGGGCACAGTGGAGGAGCATGGACGGGCCCGGTGTGCACTTGCACTGCCTCCGGGCAGACAGGGAGGGACTGTGCCCTTCCTTGTCGCCGTCATAAATCTCGTAATCCCGATCCTGATCGGGACCGAGGGCCTCGGCTTAACCGCCCGGGCCACGAGGTAGAAAACCTCTATAAAAAGTCACCCCGAATCTCAAGCGGCGGAGCACCGCGAGGAGATGTATGGCTGACGGGTGTTCTTATGAACAATCAGTCGCTAGTGCTACCCTCGCCAGGGTACCGGCCGACCCCCTGGCGAGTAATAAATGCTTAAGGCTTACCTGGGTACAGGGGTCTCTGCCCAGGTGGACCCTTTATTTCCCCCATTCTCGTGGGTACAGTATGGATACCGAAATTTTTAAACCAAACGATGTTGAGAAGGAGGGAAGAGAGGAGAAGGAGAAGGAGGAGACGGGAGCAAGGAGTGCTCCGGGGTGCTCTCGAGAACCAGTGGTGGTTCTCCAGAGGCTGCCCTCTAATGTGGACGAGATGTTCACCTCGGACACCGCATCTACATTGGCGGAGGAGGTGCCCGCCGCTTCAGTCAAATTTTGGCGCAAGCGACGGGCCCCACCAGTAGTGGCTGAAGGATCTGGAGACGACAACGACTCCAGCGACGACATGACGGACGAGGGAGCGACTGCTAGGAAAGCACTCGCCTCCTCGTCCTCCAAAAGAGGAAGAGGACGCCCAGCGTCGACAGGCCAATTCATTGGCCTGTCCAAGGCACGGCGCGAACTGGCGGAGGCGAAAAAGGCCGCCGCCAAACAGGAGAGGGCAGAGGCGGACGAAAGGGAGGTGGCCGAGTTGGCCCGAAAACTATCCGGACGGATCACCAGATTGTCCGAGACTTCCTCCGCCTCTGCAGTCTCCGCGGTGTCGGAGAGGGAGACGGAGGACCTGCTGGCCGGAGAACTGGCCAGCAGGATGCAGGACGCCGTGGCGGCCATTAAAAGGGTCGCCAAATCGTCAAAAGGTTTGAAGGGCACCTTCCAAAAAGCCCTAAAAGATGCGGCGGCCTCCATCTCGGAGACCGCAGAGGTGCTGCTGACCCGCACCTCTTCCGAGGAGACCGCGCGATTACAGGCGCAGAACGCCCGTCTGTCGGCCCAGCTGGCCGGGCTCCGCAGAGAGCACGAGGCGTTCCGAGCTGAGCTCGCTGCGCTGCAGACCGAGCGCAAAAAGGAGGACGTGAGGCAGCCGGAGGAGTCGGAAGTGGTGCGGCTCCCCAGGAGCGAGCTCGAGAGCTACCGAGCCCGCTTCGACGTCCTCGAGCGGCAAATGCTGCGCCCTCCCCTGGCCACAGACGGGCCTTCAAAGCGGGCGGCCGCTACTTTCGCAGCCAAAGCTGCAGCGCCGACCTCGACTCGGCCAACTGAGGTGGCAGAACCCGCTGCCAAAGAGCCTGGCGTAGCCGGACGAAAAGGCAAAGGGGCTGGCAAGAGGGCGAAGGCTGCAGCCGCAGCTGTCCCTGTCCCTAATGCCGAGACAGCGTCCTCAGCTCCCGGGGCTCCCAGAACCGAAGCACCGACAGCTTCCCAGCAGAGCCAGTGGGAGACTGTCGGAGCCAAGAAAAAGGCTAAAAAAGCGGCGAAGAAGAAGGCCAAGAAGGCGGCCAAACAGAAGGAAGCGGAGAAAGTGGCCAAGGTCCGCGCCCCCCGCTCCACGGCTGTAGTACTTACTTTGCAGCCTGGAGCGGAGGAGAGGGGCATGACCTATGCTGCGGTCCTGACGAAGGCCAAGGCTTCAATAAGCCTCGGCGACCTCGGCATAGCGGGCCTCCGCTGCAAGCGGACTGCTACCGGAGCTTGCCTTCTAGAGGTGTCCGGCGCCACGAGTGGCCCGAAGGCAGACGCCTTGGCCGAAAAAATCAGGGCGCAATTCGAGGAAGGCGAGCTCCGGGTGTCCAGGCCTACGAAGTGCGCCGACCTGCGTATCGCAGGCTTGGACGACTCTGTCTCAGTCGAGGAGGTCGTGGCTGCCGTGGCGAGGGCGGGAGAGTGCCCGCCCAGTCAAATTAAGCCCGGCAAAATCCGCCCGGGCTTTCGAAGCATGAGCTCTATAGTTCTGAGCTGTCCTGTGGCGGCGGCGCAGAGGCTGGCGGACGGACGCCGGCTGCTCGTGGGGTGGGTGTCGGCACAGGTAAAACTGTTGCCTGCAAGAGGTATGACGTGCTTCCGGTGCTTGACGGACGGCCATGTCGGAACGCAGTGCGTCTCCGACACAAACTACCGCGATCGGTGCTTCGGATGCGGTCAGCCCGGACATGTGGTCGCCTCTTGCACGGCCCCGCCCCACTGCTTAGCTTGTGCAGCGCTGGGCAAGCCTGCAGGGCATCGGGTGGGCCGAAAGCCATGCGTCGCACCCAACGGCAAAAAGAAGGGGAGGGCCCAGACTTCAGTAGTCCCGGCTCAGTCACAAAGTGAGGAATCGCAGACTATGGACACCCAGTAATGGCCCCATCTCTGCGATTCCTCCAAGCGAACATCAACCACTGCGCCCGGGCTCAGGATTTATTACTCCAGAGCATGGCGCAGTGGTCGATAGGTGTCGCGGTTGTCGCCGAGCCGTACTTCGTCCCGCCCGGGCGAGCTGACTGGGCGAGTGACACGAACGGCTCGGTGACACTCATCTCCAGAGCCGGGAATGGGTCCCCGATGATGGAGGCTCTCGCCGTTGGGCAGGGCCACGTGGCGGCACTGTTCGGGGAGATGGTGGTTGTGGGGGTTTATTTCTCCCCGAACAGACCTCTCGCCGACTTTGAGAGATTCGTGGTGGAGTTGGGCGTCGTCGTCGCCCGTAGTCGTCCTCACCCCGTGCTCGTTCTTGGGGACTTCAATGCCAAATCCACGGCTTGGGGTTCCCCGACAACAGACGCGCGGGGAGAGGTGCTGGAGGAGTGGGCAATTGAGGCCGGCCTCCAGCTCCTAAATAGGGGTTCCGTGGACACGTGCGTGCGCCAGCGGGGCGGTTCCATAGTGGACTTGACGTTCGCTAGCCCCGCACTAGCGCGCCGTGTCCAGGACTGGCGGGTGGTGGAGGAGGCGGAGACTCTGTCAGATCATCGGTATATCCGTTTCGATGTCTCTGCCCAGACTTCTGCCACCCCGGTTCAAGCGGGCCCTGGCGGGGTCGGTCCGCGTTGGGCGCTTCGGCAACTGGACCGGGACCTACTCGTTGAAGCCTCGATAGTCCAGGCCTGGGTGTCAGCACCGGATAGGCCTGACGATATCGATAGCGAGGCGGAGTGGTTCCGGAAGGCGATGTCACATGTCTGTGACGCGGCTATGCCTAGGGTTCTGTCCCGACCGGCTAGGCGCCAAGTGTACTGGTGGTCGCAAGACATCGAGCGGCTGCGCGCTGCGTGTGTTGCCGCTCGGCGCCGGTACGCCAGGCTCCGCAGGAGGCGTAGCCGCGTCAGGGATGCGGCAGACGAGGCCGAAGAGGCGGAACTTTATGAGGGGTACAGGGCGGCGAGGAAGGCACTACAGCTTGCCATCAAGCGGGCCAAAGTACTGGCTCGGGAGGAGCAGCTGCAGACTCTGGACCGAGATCCATGGGGGCGCCCATATTTAATGGTACGGGGCAAACTCCGTCCATGGGCCCCCCCGCTGTCCCAGAGTCTCCGGCCCGAGCTATTGAACAGTGTAGTTGGCGCTCTGTTCCCCTCTAGGGCAGAGCATACCCCGCCACCCATGGTTCCGCCCTCCGAGGTGCCCAACGAGGACGACGACGGCGACGATGACGTGCCCGAAGTGACCCGGGCAGAGTTGAGAGCGGCGGTTTTAAGGCTTCAAGCCAAGAATACCGCCCCAGGGCCCGACGGCATACCCGGCCGCGCATGGGTCTTGGCCTCGAAGGCTCTCGGGCCCCGACTGCGAGGGCTGTTGAGCGCATGTTTGCAGCGGGGCCAGTTTCCACGCCTATGGAAGACGGGGAAGCTGGTTCTGCTTCATAAGCCAGGGCGCCCTGCGGACTCCCCGTCCGCTTACCGCCCCATTGTGCTGCTGGACGAGGTGGGCAAGCTCTTCGAGCGAGTAATCGCAAACCGCCTCGTCCGGCACCTCTCTGGCGTGGGGCCGGATCTGGCGGACAACCAGTTTGGTTTCCGTCAAGGGCGCTCTACAGTGGACGCGATCATGCGCGTAAGGGCCTTGGCGGAGGAAGCAGTCGCACGGGGTGAGGTCGTCTTGGCGGTGTCGCTCGACATCGCCAACGCCTTCAACACCTTGCCCTGGAGTTGCATCAGGGAGGCGCTCCGCTACCACGGGGTGCCGACCTACCTCCGCCACACCGTCGGGGCCTACCTGGCTGGCAGGTCAGTCGTCTACCCGGGTCAGGAAGGATGGGGTCGGCGAGAAACGTCGTGCGGTGTTCCACAGGGGTCGGTCTTGGGGCCGCTCCTGTGGAACATCGGATACGACTGGGTGTTGCGCGGTGCGCTCCTCCATGGCGTCGGCGTAGTCTGTTACGCCGACGACACGTTGGTGACCGCGCGAGGGAGGACGTACCGCGACGCGTCGCCACTGGCGACTGCGGGGGTTGCGCAAGTCGTCGCAAGGATCCGGCGGTTGGGCCTCGAGGTGGCGCTCAACAAATCCGAGGCTCTGTGTTTCCACGGGGCCCGGCGCGCGCCACCCTCGGGGTCCAACATAGTGGTGGGAGGCGTCCGCATCGGCGTCGAGTCGACGATGAAGTACTTAGGACTCGTCCTCGATAGCCGATGGGACTTCGGGCCGCACTTCCGGCAACTGGCCCCTAAACTGATGGGCGCAGCGGCGGCTCTGACACGGCTGCTGCCTAACTTGGGGGGGCCAGAGTCATCTTGCCGGAGGCTCTACTTGGGGATCGTGCGGTCTATGGCTCTGTATGGAGCACCCGTGTGGGCGGACACCCTGTCGGCCCGCAACGTCGCAATGCTGCGAAGGCCGCAGCGAGCGATGGCCGTCAGGGTGATCAGGGGGTACTGCACGATCTCCCACGAAGCGGCCTGCCTGTTGGCCGGATCACCGCCCTGGGATCTGGAGGCTAAACTCCTCGCGTCAATGTATCGGTGGCGCGGGGAGGCCCAGGAGCGGGGCGAAAGGCCGCCGCCTAGCGTAGTGGAGACGCGGCGGTCTGAGCTCCGCCGATCTCTAGCGGCGGAGTGGGAGGCGCGACTTGCGCAACCCAGTGCGGGGCACGCCGCTATTGCGGCGGTAAGGCCCGTCATGGAGGCGTGGATCGGCAGGAGGCACGGCGCTCTCACCTTCCGACTGACGCAGATGCTTTCCGGACACGGTTGCTTCGGAAAGTATCTGCATCGCATAGGTCGGGAGCAGACGCCCGTGTGCCACCACTGCGACGGTTGCCCGGAAGACACGGCGCAGCACACGCTGGAGGAATGCTCAGCGTGGGCGTCGCAGCGCCGTGATCTGATCGCGGCGATCGGCGGGAGCGATCTCTCGCTTCCGACTGTCGTCGAGACCATGGTCGGAAGCGAGAGTGCGTGGGAAGGGGCCGTCGCCTTCTGCGAGGAAGTTATGCTCGCGAAGGAGACGGCGGAGAGGGAAAGGGAGCGCATTTCCATCCCTCTCAGCTCCCGTAGCAGACGCACCGGGCGCCGAAGGGCGCAAACCGATCTGCGTCCTCCATGAGAGGTAGCCTGCGGGCGGCTGACTTGGGGCAGTCAGCCGCCCGACCAGATACAGGCCCGAGTTGGCGGCGACGTGTCCTTCGTCGCCACTCGAAGAGAGGTGCGGCCGTTGGTGAACGGCCGCACCGAGGAGAGGGACCCGGCGATGTAGTCGGGTCAAGGCCTGCCGGGGAGCGGTGAATGCGCAAGTGGGCCCGCACCCCCGGCTAAAGGCAGTAGAGGACACCGTGTGGTTTTAGTCAGTCGAGTCTGACATGCCCCTCCGCCTTCCCCAGGCGGAGGAAGTCCATGAGGATTTCCACACGTTAAAAAAAAAAAAAAAAAAAAAAAAAAAAGGTTAGGTTAGGTTAGGTTAGGTTAGGTTAGGTTAGGTTAGGTTAGGTTCGGCGCCACGAGTGGCCCGAAGGCAGACGCCTTGGCCGAAAAAATCAGGGCGCAATTCGAGGAAGGCGAGCTCCGGGTGTCCAGGCCTACGAAGTGCGCCGACCTGCGTATCGCAGGCTTGGACGACTCTGTCTCAGTGGAGGAGGTCGTGGCTGCTGTGGCGAGGGCGGGAGAGTGCCCGCCCAGCCAGATTAAGCCCGGCAAAATCCGCCCGGGCTTTCGTGGGATGAGCTCAATAGTTGTGAGCTGTCCTGTGGCGGCGGCGCAGAAGCTGGCGGACGGGCGCCGGCTACTCGTGGGGTGGGTATCGGCACAGGTAAAACTGTTGCCTGCAAGAGGTACGACGTGCTTCCGGTGCTTGACGGACGGCCATGTCGGAACGCAGTGCGTCTCCGACACAAACTACCGTGATCGGTGCTTCGGATGCGGTCAGCCCGGACATGTGGTCGCCTCTTGCACGGCCCCGCCCCACTGCTTAGCTTGTGCAGCGCTGGGCAAGCCTGCAGGGCATCGGGTGGGCCGAAAGCCATGCGTCGCACCCAACGGCAAAAAGAAGGGGAGGGCCCAGACTTCAGTAGTCCCGGCTCAGTCACAAAGTGAGGAATCGCAGACTATGGACACCCAGTAATGGCCCCATCTCTGCGATTCCTCCAAGCGAACATCAACCACTGCGCCCGGGCTCAGGATTTATTACTCCAGAGCATGGCGCAGTGGTCGATAGGTGTCGCGGTTGTCGCCGAGCCGTACTTCGTCCCGCCCGGGCGAGCTGACTGGGCGAGTGACACGAACGGCTCGGTGACACTCATCTCCAGAGCCGGGAATGGGTCCCCGATGATGGAGGCTCTCGCCGTTGGGCAGGGCCACGTGGCGGCACTGTTCGGGGAGATGGTGGTTGTGGGGGTTTATTTCTCCCCGAACAGACCTCTCGCCGACTTTGAGAGATTCGTGGTGGAGTTGGGCGTCGTCGTCGCCCGTAGTCGTCCTCACCCCGTGCTCGTTCTTGGGGACTTCAATGCCAAATCCACGGCTTGGGGTTCCCCGACAACAGACGCGCGGGGAGAGGTGCTGGAGGAGTGGGCAATTGAGGCCGGCCTCCAGCTCCTAAATAGGGGTTCCGTGGACACGTGCGTGCGCCAGCGGGGCGGTTCCATAGTGGACTTGACGTTCGCTAGCCCCGCACTAGCGCGCCGTGTCCAGGACTGGCGGGTGGTGGAGGAGGCGGAGACTCTGTCTGATCATCGGTACATCCGTTTCGATGTCTCTGCCCAGACTTCTGCCACCCCGGTTCAAGCGGGCCCTGGCGGGGTCGGTCCGCGTTGGGCGCTTCGGCAACTGGACCGGGACCTACTCGTTGAAGCCTCGATAGTCCAGGCCTGGGTGTCAGCACCGGACAGGCCTGACGATATCGACAGCGAGGCTGAGTGGTTCCGGAAAGCCATGTCGCATGTCTGTGACGCTGCTATGCCTAGGGTTCTGTCCCGACCGGCTAGGCGCCAGGTGTACTGGTGGTCGCAAGACATCGAGCGGCTGCGCGCTGCGTGTGTTGCCGCTCGGCGCCGGTACGCCAGGCTCCGCAGGAGGCGTAGCCGCGTCAGGGATGCGGCAGACGAGGCCGAAGAGGCGGAACTGTATGAGGGGTACAGGGCGGCGAGGAAGGCACTACAGCTTGCCATCAAGCGGGCCAAAGTCCTGGCTCGAGAGGAGCAGCTGCAGACTCTGGACCGAGATCCATGGGGGCGCCCATACTTAATGGTACGGGGCAAACTCCGTCCATGGGCCCCCCCGCTGTCCCAGAGCCTCCGGCCAGAGCTATTGAGCAGCGTAGTTGGCGCTCTGTTCCCCTCTAGGGCAGAGCATACCCCGCCACCCATGGTTCCGCCCTCCGAGTTGCCCAACGAGGACGACGACGGCGACGACGACGTGCCCGAAGTGACCCGGGCAGAATTGAGAGCGGCGGTTTTGAGGCTTCAAGCCAAGAATACCGCCCCAGGGCCCGACGGCATACCCGGCCGCGCATGGGTCTTGGCCTCGAAGGCTCTCGGGCCCCGACTGCGAGGGCTGTTGAGCGCATGTTTGCAGCGGGGCCAGTTTCCACGCCTATGGAAGACGGGGAAGCTGGTTCTGCTTCATAAGCCAGGGCGCCCTGCGGACTCTCCGTCCGCTTACCGCCCCATTGTGCTGTTGGACGAGGTGGGCAAGCTCTTCGAGCGAGTCATCGCAAACCGCCTCGTCCGGCACCTCTCTGGCGTGGGGCCGGATCTGGCGGACAACCAGTTTGGTTTCCGTCAAGGGCGCTCTACAGTGGACGCGATCATGCGCGTAAGGGCCTTGGCGGAGGAAGCAGTCGCACGGGGTGAGGTCGTCTTGGCGGTGTCGCTCGACATCGCCAACGCCTTCAACACCTTGTCCTGGAGTTGCATCAGGGAGGCGCTCCGCTACCACGGGGTGCCGACCTACCTCCGCCACACTGTCGGGGCCTACCTGGCTGGCAGGTCAGTCGTCTACCCGGGTCAGGAAGGATGGGGTCGGCGAGAAACGTCGTGCGGTGTTCCACAGGGGTCGGTCTTGGGGCCGCTCCTGTGGAACATCGGATACGACTGGGTGTTGCGCGGTGCGCTCCTCCATGGCGTCGGCGTAGTCTGTTACGCCGACGACACGTTGGTGACGGCGCGGGGGAAGACGTACCGCGACGCGTCGCTACTGGCGACTGCGGGGGTTGCGCAAGTCGTTGCTAGGATCCGGCGGTTGGGCCTCGAGGTGGCGCTCAACAAATCCGAGGCTCTGTGTTTCCACGGGGCCCGGCGCGCGCCACCCTCGGGGTCCAACATAGTGGTGGGAGGCGTCCGCATCGGCGTCGAGTCGACGATGAAGTACTTAGGACTCGTCCTCGATAGCCGATGGGACTTCGGGCCGCACTTCCGGCAACTGGCCCCTAAACTGATGGGCGCAGCGGCGGCTCTAACACGGCTGCTGCCTAACTTGGGGGGGCCAGAGTCATCTTGCCGGAGGCTCTACTTGGGGATCGTGCGGTCTATGGCTCTATATGGAGCACCCGTGTGGGCGGACACCCTGTCGGCCCGCAACGTCGCAATGCTGCGAAGGCCGCAGCGAGCGATGGCCGTCAGAGTGATCAGGGGGTACTGCACGATCTCCCACGAAGCGGCCTGCCTGTTGGCCGGATCACCGCCCTGGGATCTGGAGGCTAAACTCCTCGCGTCAATGTATCGGTGGCGCGGGGAGGCCCAGGAGCGGGGCGAAAGGCCGCTGCCTAGCGTAGTGGAGACGCGGCGGTCTGAGCTCCGCCGATCTCTAGCGGCGGAGTGGAAGGCGCGACTTGCGCAACCCAGTGCGGGGCACGCCGCTATTGCGGCGGTAAGGCCCGTCATGGAGGCGTGGATCGGCAGGAGGCACGGCGCTCTCACCTTCCGACTGACGCAGATACTTTCCGGACACGGTTGCTTCGGAAAGTATCTGCATCGCATAGGTCGGGAGCAGACGCCCGTGTGCCACCACTGCGACGGTTGCCCGGAAGACACGGCGCAGCACACGCTGGAGGAATGCTCAGCGTGGGCGTCGCAGCGCCGTGATCTGATCGCAGCGATCGGCGGGAGCGATCTCTCGCTTCCGACTGTCGTCGAGGCCATGGTCGGAAGCGAGAGTGCGTGGGAAGGGGCCGTCGCCTTCTGCGAGGATGTCATGCTCGCGAAGGAGACGGCGGAGAGGGAAAGAGAGAGGGTTGCCATCCCTCTCAGCTCCCGCAGACGCACCGGGCGCCGCCGGGCGCAAACCGATCTGCGTCCTCCATGAGAGGTAGCCTGCGGGCGGCTGACTTGGGGCAGTCAGCCGCCCGACCAGATACAGGCCCGAGTTGGCGGCGACGTGTCCTTCGTCGCCACTCGAAGAGAGGTGCGGCCGTTGGTGAACGGCCGCACCGAGGAGAGGGACCCGGCGATGTAGTCGGGTCAAGGCCTGCCGGGGAGCGGTGAATGCGCAAGTGGACCCGCACCCCCGGCTAAAGGCAGCAGAGGACACCGTGTGGTTTTAGTCAGTCGAGTCTGACATGCCCCTCCGTCTTCCCCAGGCGGAGGAAGTCCATGAGGATTTCCACACGTTAAAAAAAAAAAAAAAAAAAAAGGTTAGGTTAGGTTAGGTTAGGTTAGGTTAGGTTAGGTTAGGTTAGGTTTCCAGCCCCAGATGAAGTATCTGGGCCTGGTGCTGGACGAGAGGTGGCGCTTCGGCCCGCACTTCAGCGGGCTGTCGACGCGCCTCTTAAAAGCCGCGGACGCCCTCTCGTGGCTCCTCCCCAACCTTGGGGGGCCCAAGGCGAAATGCCGGCGCCTGTATGCCGGCATCCTCCGCAGCATGGCCCTGTACGGGGCACCCATCTGGGCGGACTCCCTCCACAGGAGGGAGAATGCGACCGCCATCCGCAGGCCCCAAAGGGCCATTGCACAGCGGGTGGCGAGGGCCTACCGTTCGGTGGGCTTTTCGGCGGCGTGCGCTCTGGCCGGCACTCCTCCTTGGGAGTTGGAGGCTTGGGTGCTGGCCAGAGTAT